>OX451735.1:276585328-277189171 GCA_948472305.1 Vicia faba | reverse complement strand
GGCATCTCAACTACAAGGGTCTCATAACTCTTGCATATCGAGGAATGGTTGAAGGGATGCCTACTATGAAAACTCCACAGAAGCCATGCACACATTATCTCATAGGGAAGCAGCACCGAGATCCCATTCCTAAAAGAAATCTCTGGAGAGCAACACACAAATTGCAGCTTGTTCACTCAGACATTTGTGGTCCCATTAGCCCAATTTCCAACAGCAATAAGAGGTATTTCCTAAGTTTTATCGATGACTTTACACGTAAAACTTGGATATATTTTTTGAATCAGAAATCAGAAGCATTGGAGGCTTTCAAAATATTCAAAACATGGTCTAAAAAGAAGGCTAGAACAAACATCAAGTGTTTGAGAACAGATAGAGGAGGCGAGTATAACTCAAAGGAGTTTACAGACTTTTACAGCACTCATGGGATCACTCGACAACTAACGGAAGCATACACTCCCCAACAAAACGGTGTTGCTGAGCGGAAGAACCGGACGATAATGAATATGGTTCGCTCCATGTTGTATGAGAAACAAATGCCGAAGGAATTCTGGGCTGAAGCGGAAAATTGGTCGATTCATATCCTTAATAGATGTCCAACAACAGCTCTTGAAAACATGACTCCACAAGAAGCATGGACGGACTACAAACCAAGAGTGGATCACTTTCAAATATTCAGATGTCTTGCTCATGTACATGTTCCAGATCATAAAAGAATAAAGTTAGATGACAAAAGTAAAACACACATTTTTCTTGGTGTGAGCAAGGAGTCCAAAGCATACAAACTCTTTGATCCTATTACCAAGAAAATAACAATCAGCAGAGATATAAAATTTGAAGAAAATGCATGCTGGAAGTGGGAATAAAGCAAAGGAGAAGTGCAATCAGATGTACTGGATTGAGAAGATAAAAATTCAGATGCTAACAAAGCGTTAGAGTTAGAAGAAGACTCTGATTCTAACAATAAAAGTAACACAATCTTGCAAACAGGAGGAAACTCCTCCATAACCTCATCAGGTGGAAGCGAACCAAACTCGCCTAAAGGCAGATCTCGAAGAGCTCCTGCATGGATGTCAGAATACACAACCGGAGAAGGACTCTCAGAGGAGGAATAAGAAGCAATGATGATGATAACAGAAGAAGATCCAATCACATACAATGAAGCTGCGAAAAAAAATGGAGAGATGCGATGGCTAAATAGATTGATTCGATAGAGAAAAATGGCACGTGGGGACTTACAACTTTGCCAAATGGAGTCAAAGCTATTGGAGTTAAATGGGTTTTTAAAACCAAGCTTAATGAGCATGGTAATGTATAGAAGCATAAAGCTAGGTTGGTGGCCAAAGGATATGCACAACAATATGGGATTGACTACACAAAGGTGTTTTCTCTGGTGGCTCGTTTTGATACAATAAGACTTATCCTGGAAACTGCAACTCAAAACAAGTGGGAAGTATACCAGTTAGATGTCAAGAGTGCATTCCTTCAAGGAGAACTTAAGGAAGAGGTGTATGTACAACAACCTATTGGCTTTGAAAAGAAAGGAGAAGAAGAAAAGGTATATAGGCTAAATAAAGCTTTATACGGACTGAAACAGGCTCCGCGAGCATGGTACAATCGCATAGAATCCTACTTCGTTCGAGAAGGCTTCGAAAGGCGTGCTTCTGAACATACGCTCTTTACAAAAGAAAAGGAGGGAGGTAAAATCCTAATTGTCAGTCTTTACGTTGATGATTTGATTTATACTGGGAATAATAAAGGTATTTGTGAGGAATTTAAGATGTCAATGATGCATGAATTTGATATGTCTGATTTGGGAAAGATGACCTATTTTCTTGGCATGGAAATTATACAGAATTCAAATGGAATATTCATGTGTCAAAGAAAGTATGCGAGAGAAGTGTTAGCTAGGTTTCACATGTCTGATAGCAAACCAGTTGGAAATCCTATTGTGCCAGGCAGAAGGCTTTCCAAGGATGAAAAGGGAACCAAGATCGACTCAACCATGTTCAAGCAAGTTGTTGGAAGCTTAATGTACTTGACAGCAATAAGACCAGACATTATTTTTGGAGTAAGTTTGATTAGCAGATATATGTCATCTCCAATTGAGGAGCATTGGTGTGCAACAAAGAGGATATTAAGATACATCAATGGCACAATTGAAATGGGAATTCTTTACAAGGGAGAAAGCATCACATAATTGGTGGAATACACGAACAACGTCTTTGCAGGAGATCTTAATGATAGGAAAAGTACTTCTGGTTTTGTATTTCTTCTTGCAGGAGGTGTTGTTTCTTGGGCATCAAAGAAGCAGCCTGTGGTTACATTATCTACCACTGAAGCTGAGTACATTGCCGTAGCTTCTTGCACATGTCAATACATTTGGCTTACGAGGTTACTAAAAAAACTTAGGCATAAAGGAGAAGAAGGCAGCATAATGTACTGTGATAACAGTTCAACAATACAACTGTCAAAGCATTCTGTGTTCCATGGCAAGAGTAAACACATAGATGTGAAGTTTCATTTTTTGAGAGAATTAGTGAATGAAAGAACTGTGATATTGAAGTATTGTAACACCCATAATCAAATTGCAGATATTATGACAAAGCCATTGAAGAAAGAACAATTTATCAAGCTACGAGAGATGTTGGGGCTGATGTCTGCAATAGAAGTAAGCTGACTTACTTACAATATTCAGCTTAAAGGAGGGATTGATGGACTTATTTTTGATAGACCTATTCTTCAGTAACATTAGTTTTAATTAATAGTTCCTATTTTCCCTCTGTTTAGTTAATAAAAGACCTATTCTTCAGGTCCTTATAATTCTGTTAGTTAGGCTTCTAGTATGTAACGTTCCTTTTTCATTTTGTAAAGGCTATTTAAGCCAAGCTTTTCCTTGAATAAAATAGCAAGTGAATTTATCTCTCAGCAAATATTGAGTCAGTATTTCAGTGTGTGAACACAAGTTTCTAACAATTTTAATGTTGACTTCTTCGATGATTTCCCTTCCTTATTGGAACTATATTCGCGCCTTTATGCACATAGGATTATTAGGTGTGTTGTGAATATGAGGAGAAGATCAAACATTTTGGAATTTATATCTTCGAAAATGTCATTTCTCAAATTCAGGTATTGAACCCTACAATCACTTAAAAACTCATGGGATAAATGCTTACAAAATGGTGATAGAAGGTAGGGTAGAGTGAAGATGTTGTGGCTTTCTCTTTAGCTCATCTTTTAAGTTGTGTATGTTGTATAGCTCTTTGTAATATGAATATGAACCTTGCTAATTTCTTTTCTCAGGATTCTTTAGTTTGTGGTATGTAATCCTATGTGCTTTGTTTTTTAGAGTAGACAAAAGTTTCTTGGTTAAAACCGATATTAGCACGAATTGCCTTCCTTTGTTGGGATTTGGCATTCATTATTTTTCGATGTGTTGGAAATCCACAATAGGGATTTTTCTGGCCAAGGGTTTCCCTTTCCTAACTCAGGTTTGACCTTAGGTGAAGCGGGGGTTTGTCTTAGGTGACCGTTCTTTACCTTAGGACCCTTTACTATCACAAATGGACTTATTTTTGTTTTTCCTTTTTTTAAGGTGGAACTTTGTCACTTTGTGCCTTTATTAGAGTATCACTTTATATTTACTTGAAGTGTAAACAAAAATTTTAGATCATTAATGCGTGAAAAAAAAGGAAAATGCTTCGTGTTTGATTAAGATATTTGTAGACATTAGATAAAAAATTTCGATGGTTAAAACCGTTCATGTGATAAAAAAATTACGATAAAATATAAATAATGACATTTTATAAAACCCATGTCTTTTTGGCGTCCATGGCTATCGTTTTTGAGGATCTCTTATTGCATCATATATAATTCAAAAGAATCTTATAAAAAATCAAAAATGTTTCTCTAACTCAAGAAATATATTTTCAGACATACTTTTTGCATCAAACACAAACGAGCAAATATGATTTCACCCTATAGTTAAATTAAAAAAATTTCAGAGATACATCTCAGAGAGTTTGATAAAATAAATTGTGAAATAACCGTTATAGTAAGAATTATGGAGATGTACTTCTGGTATATTTATGCGAGAAAATGAAATCATGTCACCTTTGCATGTCAGATTATTCCGGAGATTCATCTCCGGTAAAATCAAAAGTGAAATTGCTAAAAACAACAACCTGCATGATCATACCTCATTTCTATATTTCCTTAAACCTTCTCCAAAAACCCTTCCATTCTCAATCAACTTTTTCACTCCAAATCTCCATTCTTGTGTTTCATTAAATCAAAAGGAGCTAAAGAAAGTAAAAATTAAGGTAAGATTTATTCATTTCAACCTCCATTGCTCACATTAATCTGGTTTTGAAGTCAAAAAAGGTGACGTAGTAACCGAAAGTGTATTATCGGAATCTCTATGAACTCGTCCGAATATACATTTCTGGAAATTGTCTGTGCTGATTTCCCAGCTATCTGTTTAGTGTTATGGATGCTTCTTAGTTTTTTATGTTTTTGTTTTTATTAGATATGGTGCATTCTGATGTTATCTCCAAACTTTTTGTGTCTCTAGATGCTTCACATGTAATAGTGAAGGTGGTAGATATTGGGAACCATTTTAAAAATGAGCAAGAGTATGAATTTCATGATCACATGCTACAATGGATTCGACAAATGCATTTGTAAGAACAATATTTGTACCGCACCCCAATTTTTCCCCTAAGATTCATATATCATCTCATACCATCACAATGCAACAAGATCACACATTATAGTTTGGTTCTTCTCCTTATCTTTAGCTTTGCTCATGGGGAATCACCAAGCACCTTGACTTGTATATTGTGATCATCTATGTTTTGTATTGATTAAATTTTTACTAATAAGTACAATGAATATTTGCTCTAATTGTTGGTATCATAGGTGAAAGCACAATAGATTCCATAAAGTTGATCCATAAGTTCATGAGTTTATTTCCATGCCTTCTTCAACAAAGCTTCATTCAGATTCAAGCTTCATTATTCAAGATATTTTGAAATAATATCATGAAGAAGTCTATTATGATTCATCATGCCTCAAGTTGTCAAAAATAGTTCAAAGGTACAAGGGTTGATTGAAGAAGTTTGACCTAGTTAGATAAGTCTTTGGTTTCACTGATCACAAGTGCATATCTCCATCAATTCTTAAGATTTGGAAGTGGTTTTGGTTGCTATGGTGTCTCCTTATCATTCTTAACAACTTCTATTTACTTGAAAAAAGTATTTGTACAAGGAAGTTTGTCCAAATTGCAAAGGTTTCCCAAGGCATTTTGTTATTCTAGGAGCTAGAATTTTGAACTTCAAAAGGGTATAGTTTGCTCATATTTTGGTATTTTTGGATGATTCCAAAGACATCCTTCCCTTAAAAGGGATATCAACAAATTACTTCAAAAGTTTCAAGAAAATTTTGTGAGGAAGATACCTAATGATGAAGAAATATTACAAGTCCTCTAAACAAACCATCAAATTCCCATATGTGACTTCAAAAGATCATAGCTTGGTCAATTTTTATCATCTTGAGACCATTCTTTTTCCATATTGATCTTAAAAATGTGAACTTCAACTCTTCTTTTAAGTGGAAAGTGTGAAAATGAATGCAAGATGCCCTAAGGATGTAAAATATTATAGGTCATTTTATGAATTTTTTCCAATTTCAACAAGTCATGACTTTCTCATTTTTTAGAGATTTTCAATGTTTCATGTCTCAAAATGTTATTCAAGAGATCTACTTCAGGCTATCTTTTTTGGTCAATAGAAAATTTCAAATGGAAGTCCATGTTTGGATGCAAGACATTATAAGTCATTTTTGAAGAAAAAACTTAGAATTTTTCTAAGTACAAAACTCAGCCTCTTTTTCTCAACTTTGACTCATCATAATTTTCAGCTCAAGCATCCA
This sequence comes from Vicia faba, assembly GCA_948472305.1. Lineage (NCBI taxonomy): Eukaryota > Viridiplantae > Streptophyta > Magnoliopsida > Fabales > Fabaceae > Vicia > Vicia faba. The sequence goes on along the minus strand of OX451735.1, from coordinate 277,183,243 downwards.
TTTGATTCCATTCTTTGCACATTGTAAAGCTTGTGATCTCATCTTTCTAAAGCTTCAAGAATCATGTCCTAAGACTCCTTGACCTGAGAATGCCATTGATTTGAACTTGGTAACTTGAAATGAAGTTTCTTCAAAAGTCAGAATTTGAAATCCTTGATTTAGCTTCTAAACACATTTTTGTGCGTGCTTTTGCTTCTAAACATGTTTAGTGAACCTCAAAAAGTGATTAACATAATAAAAACGCAAGGTTTGGATGATTTTTGATCAAATTAGAAGTCATAATTTTCTTGTTTGCAACTTCACATGATTTCCCTCCAAACTTCATCATTTCACACGCTTGAGCAATCAATCAGCTTCCCTATAAATAGAGGATCATACCTCAGTCATTTTATCAAGCTTAGAGAGCCAGAATCACCCTGCCAAACTTCCTCTTGAACTCAATTTTCTGCAATTTCGAATTTGCTCTTACATCCTTCCTCAATCATTTTTCTTTGTCAATTCACCTTCCTTGTACCTCATTGAAGCTAACAAAAGAATAATTAAGCTCTAAGACTTCTTATATCGTGCTAGCCAAGTCCAGTTTCAGAGCTCTGCAACTTAACTTCAATAGGTAGATTCCTTCACCAATTCTCTCAAACTTTGATACTGTTATGAAGCTCTCATCATCATGATTCTAGCTGCAATACTTGTTTTCAACTGGAAGTACGTTTTGGCCATGAAATTTCAAATCCATTTTCAAAATTTCTTTTCAAAAACAACTGAGCTATAATTTATATAAATTTTTTCGCGAATGTACCATCAGAATCGTCTTGAAGAGACGAAGTGAATGGTACCCGTCTCGTGTCCTAATTTTACAATTTCTAGAAACTACAGATTCATTGGCTGGAGGTTGAAGATGGCCAACATGTCATCTATCAACCAATGAAGGCGCGTCGCGCATTTTTTTAATCTGATTTAAATAATTGATTCCATGCTTTGTTCACTAAAGACCATGATATGCACAGCGTGTCTGATCCATTGGATTAACTTACTAATGCGTTTTGACTCCCATCCATTGGTCCTTATTTTTTAGACTTTATTTTTATTTCTAACTTTTATATTTAAATTGTTTTAAACTTCAAAAAATAATAGAAAATTCATTTTAACTTCAAAAAATATGAAAACATTATTAAAAATACTTTTGATTTTTCTCTTTCTGATTATTATTTTTTCACAATTTTATTGTGTTCTGATATTTTTTATAATTTTTCACTTTATTTGAATTGTTTTAAATGTTTAAAAATATTTTTATTAATTTTTAAATTTTGAAAAAAATATGGAAGGATCCGAATGACCTTTTGACAAATATTGGTGACCTCATTTTATTTTTATTTCTGACTTTAATATTTTTCACAATTTTTGGTTTGTTTTTCCTATTTCTTTTAATTTTAAGAATAACTTCTGACTTTAAAAAATTACCAAAAAATTTATATAAATATTTGAGCTCATTTCTGATTTTTCTACGGTCTTGTTTGATTTTTCTTGGATGATTTGAATATAGTTGCTATTTCTACTTTTTTTCTCCTATTTTTAAACCTTTTTTAAAATTATTTTTCTTTATTTTTTAAATATATTTTATCTTGTACATATTCTGGATGATCTTGGACTATGAGATTTTGATCATGGGGTTTATTAACATCATTAGATCCATGGTGTTGAGTTTAACTCCACAGAAAATGGATGAATGATTTTAATAATAGCTTGATTAAATTTTTGGTTCAAATGTGGTTTAATTCTTACCGTGTCCCTCTTCATCTTATCCCCTTCTTATTGTACTAAATATTATTGGAGATAATTTCCATATTATTTCTCAAAACAAATGGTACATAGATTGCTATTGACCGACCTCAAAATAAGTGCGACTTCTATAAAAGTCCACTTACGATTGCTTAACATAGCGCTAAATTTGGTCTCGATTTGAGAAAATGATCATTCGTGGCCCAAACCCATGTTTGTAAGCCCAAGTATGTTAATTTTAACCCTTTGATCCAATAACCTTGAGATTCATTGTTAGGAGGCTTTGATCCTATCAATCCTCTAATGAATTTTCATCAACTTTGGTCAAATTGGATCACTTAAACATCATTGATCATTTATTGTTGCCTTGAAAATTTGAAATGAATGATATACTTGACAAAAAGCAAATGAAACTTGTTGTTGAGAGGCTTTGATTTTATCAATCTTCTAATGAGTTTCAAGATGGTCATTTAACTAACCTCTAATTTCTAACTCATTAACAATTGACTTTATTTTATGCATTTATTTTATACTTTTACATTAAGCACATTTATTTTAGCATTTACATTTCATTCTATTTTCATCTTTGCTCATTTGAGCATTTACTTTTATATCATTTTTATTTTTCTCATTTGAGCTTTCATTTTATTTTTGAAGATACCTAATAATCAACTTGAATCATAAAAAACTTTAATGTTACTTGGACTACTTGGTTACTATCCTTGGCATTATGGAGATTGTGGACTTCTTGGACTTAGGATTAGAAGTTGTGACCTACTTTGTGACCTTGTGACCTCAACTATTATTTTTTATGGAGTTCTTGGGGTTTACCCCAAGACATTGGGTTATTTGTTTGTTTTCTTTGTGTGCAGGTTATTGTAATTACATGCTTTTTCTGTGATCAGGGAATTCATCTGTATACAACCGTTACTCTGCCCAATTTTTGTGAAGACTAAATGCAATTGAAGCTTGGTTTTCTTAAGAGGTTTATTATCTTTGCTTGTTTGGTTTCAAATCCAATGGATGAGAATTCTACATTGACTCATTGTGTCAAGTGTTGACTTCATGTTAGTTAGATAGTTCTTTACCCTAGCTTTAACCTTATACTTTAGGATAGTCCCTTCATCTCCTCCTATCTTCTTTAATTTCAAAAATCATCTCCCTCCTGTTGAAAACTCTTCTTGTTTCAAAACTTGAACCATTTTCATAATAAATTTAGACTTATGTCCATGCTGTTGTACCCCAAAACTTTCCCTCCCATTTTTCATTCAAGATGCTATCTTAGGGTTTCTCGAATACTCAATTTGGCTCAGAATTTGATCAGACATATTCTCTTCCTAGACAGTAAGTCCATAATTAGGGTTTTGCATTTCCCAAAGAAAATTGAGTCTTCAAGATTTCAAATGGTCTTCATAGAACTTCATGTCTCCTCAAGGTTGTTTAAGCCAGTTTTCAAACCTCGCATCACAAGTTTGCTCAATCAATGGTTCAGATAACTGAAAACGACTACATCGACCAAAAAAATCGACCTTTTGCGAGAACGAGTTCAAATGCTTGTAACTTCTTCATTATTCAATATTTTTGAGTGGTTTTTCTTGCGTATGATTCTCCTTGATGCCATATCCAATTTCTCTTCACAAATCAAGAACTGATTACGTGTAGAAGATCACCAAAATTTGAATGCGTTAGAAGACGCATCATGGAATTTGACTTAATTTTAAATAAAAATCGTTTGATTTCTAAGAATTATGATTTCTTCAAGATACAGGACCTTGAGACAATTATTTCTGTATATGGTCATAAGTAATGTCTCTCACGAGTTTATCTTCAAAATTGAAAAAAAATTGTGTTTGGAAGACTTTAAAAATTATCGAATCGTCGCAAGTCATTTGTTGATTTTTTAAAATGTTCTTAACCATAGTTTGTTGAAAGATTGACGAATTTTCTCAGTACATGTTTGTTTGGCAATGAAGCTCCATTTTAATCAAGCGTGGCGTGCGGGTCCATTTTGAATGCAAGTTTGAAATGGATACAATTTAAAGATTAAGACTTTCATTTAAAATAACCATGATTTTGGATTCAAGGTGACTAAGTGAAATTGAATTTTTAAACATTTATTTTGTTTAGGAATTTGATTAGAGTACAAGGTGCATGTTTGTTTGAAATACAAATTACAAATTCATTTGTGATTGCTTGGAGTTCAAGTTACCAGACTGGAGTATTTCATTTCAAATATTCCAATTGGGAATTTCAAAATTCAATTAAAATACAAAGATTTGTATAGAATCCCATCATATCAAAAGTTATTCAATGCTTTGTATTATTACATTGCAAATAAAATTACAAATTTTTGTCTTGTTTACAAAGAATCACAAGTTTCTTGTTTACAAAGAGAAATTACAAATTATTTGTCTTGTTTACAAAGAATCTCAAGTTTCTTGTTTACAAAGAGAAGTTTTGTTTCTTCTTCAAGTCTTCATTGCTTCGTCTTCAAGCAACTCATCCCAAGCCTCACTTGCCATTCATAAAACAAGAAGAAGAAAAGTTAGCAAGCATTCAATCAAAGTAATGTATAAAGAAGAGAAATTCATCATTAGAGTTTGCGTCTTGGAATCAAAATATTTGTTTGTTTTAATCACAATCCATTTCTCCCTATTTTGCAAATCTCAAAGCTTAAATTTTGGTTCACAAAAAAGGGGAAAATATATATATATATACAAGGCAGGCCTACAAGCAAATAAAACAAGCTACTGCAACCGTCCAAACAAAACAGGGCTGCATTGCAAAATCGCCAAACAAAACGGGGCTGCATTGCATTTGTAGCAAACAAATATAAACAAGGCAACATAGGCTGCTAAGAAACCAAAACAAAGCAAAACCAGCAGGGCAAGCAAGCTTCCCAAACAACTACTGCAGCAGTCCATAAATCCAGCAAGCAAGCTGCCTAACCTGCTGTCAAACAAAAGCAAGCATAGCAAGCAAGGTAGCACAACAACACAAGAATACAGGGAAACAACATCAAATAAAAACAAAACAAGCAACAATATAGAACAAGTATAGCATAAGCATAGCAGCGGCAACAAGGCTAGTCAGCTTGTTCACACATCATCATTTTCCTAAATACTGCAAACCCTTCAGAATTTCAAAAATAAGCAAAACTGCTTTTTTTTCATTGAAAGAGGAAAGAGGAAAGATGAAAGAGATATCACCTAGCAATACAGTCCAAAGTCCTGCTATATACCAAAAACTCAGCCCAGCTATTGCACAAAAGAGGCAACTCAAGGCCTGCACCTCAAAAGACCAAAGTCAGCATATCTGAAAAGATTTTCCCCTACTTATTTTCACCCTGTTTCGATATAATAAACTGCTGTTTCACAAGCAAACAGAAGGGGAAAAGACAATATACAAGCAAATTATCAGAGGAAAAGGGAAAAAAAACTAGCATAGATAAAAAAAACCAACAGATAGCCAAAAAACCAAAAAAAAAGAACACAGTAGAATAGCCAACAAAATCGAGGGGAAAACAATAACCACACCAACAATATGATCAGAAAACTGGAACCCAAAACAACTATTTCATTGAACAACAACATATTCCCTCCATCTCTTAATTTTTCTTCATATATCACAACCCCATCTGCTATTTTTTGCCTCGAAAGCGCTACGATTCCGCCTATTTCCGATTCCACCAACAACCATCATCACTTCTCTGTCCAGCTCTTGCTCTGAACTGAATTCCACAATATTCAACCAAACACAAATCATAATAGAAGCATCACACAAAAGGTCGACAATTTCAGATAGAAGGGAAAACAATAAAAAATTTAACTTACCTCTTTTCAGATTTGCATTAGAGACTACAACAGGTATTATTTCTTCCATTCTTTTGCATAAATTTTGTCTTACAACCATAACATCGTCGTGTGAGACCTTCTCCATCTACCTTATTTGATTTCACTCCGCCGTAACCTTCATATCTCGCCTTCGTCTGGCTTCGTCGTCTGCTTTCAGTTTCGGTCTCACTCCCTAGAAGGGACAAACTCTTAAACAAACTCTTATCAAGAGTGCAAACTTCAGTGGAGATTACGCAGGGGTATGCTTTCCACTAGAGATAAGGGATTCTATATGGAGCAGAAGTGAGCATTCACTGGGGAAAATGGGAATCCGTTCCAATAAAGAACTCATGCTAGTCGCAACCAGGCCTTCCTATGCCCATTTACTGGTACCCTCCTCATTACAGAAGACCAACAGTACCTGCAAAACTGAAAACTAGAACAACACGCCCCAGGTATGGGATGATTACCTTAGCTGTCACCTCAAACACCAGAAACTTTAGGAAATTTCAGTTATTGATATCATGTGCATTAAAGCTTTAATGTTTTAAACGCAAAGTTTATCAAAAAAATGCTAGATGTCTTTTCACAAACAAAACAACAAAAAATGAAAACAAATCGGCATAATTTGAAGAAAAAAAAGAAGAACTTTTTTAATTGACTAGCCCGTAAATAGGCATTTACATAAAGAAGCAATTCCTAAAAGAGGTAATCGCATACAAAGCATACAGAGGAGAAAACAAAGGTGGCAATGTGAGTGCGGATTCATCGGGTCCCGACTCTGCTACAAATTTTATGACCTCAAAGCTCCTTAGTATCTTAATTTTTGAATAAGCTGATTGGATTGATTCCTTATCCTTTCAAGTTAACCAAAAACAGTGTAGAGTGGTATCATAGATACCATGCAGATCGTAGTATTCGCTTTAATCCCTAACTTTTTCGTAGATCACCCTTTCTGGTTTTCAATCCACCGGGATACCCTTTTTTTTCCCGAAGCCGCCCTTTCGGGTTTTCAACTTAGCGGGTGTACATCATTTTCTTTTTCATTCGTTTATTCATATTTCCCTAATTTTTTCCCGACCCTTTATTCATCATTTTTTGGTTCGCCGGGATGCCCTTTTTTTCCTGAGCCAGTCAACTCAGCGGGTCTTCTTATGGGAAGTACTTTTTCACTAGGTCTGCGTTGATGGGACGAGGGAAATCCTCTTCATCCATAGTCGTAAGCATCATGGAACCTCCAGATAATACTTTCTTCATGACATATGGTCCTTCGTAATTGGGAGCCCATTTGCCCCTAACATCTGTATTTTTGGGAGGCAAGACCATCTTTAGCCCAAGGTCACACCTTCTTTTCGAAATATTTCTTCATCCTTCTCTAGTATAACTGCCCATGACAAATAGCTCTCAATCTCTTCTCGTCAATGAGATTCAATTGATCAAGTCTACTCTGAACCCATTCAGCCTCGTCAAGTTGTACATATGTCATTATCCTTAAAGAAGGAATCTCCACTGCTACAGGTAGGACTGCTTCCATGCTGTATACCAGAGAGGACGGGGTTGCCCAAGTCGAAGTGCGCATCGAGGTGCGATAACCATGTAAAGAAAATTGAAACATCTCGTGACAATCTCTATAGGTCATAACCAATTTCTGCACAATCTTCTTAATATTCTTATTAGCTGCCTCGATAGCACCATTCATCTTTGGACGATATGGAGAAGAATTGTGATAATTTATCTTAAAGCTTTCTCACAACTCTTTCATCATCTTATTCTTGAGATTGGAACCATTATCAGTGATGATCTCCTCGGGTAACCCATAAAGACAAATGATATTATGCTTGATGAAAAAAGTCACAACTTTCTTGGTGACGTTGGCATATAACGTTGCTTCAACCTACTTGGTGAAATAGTCAATAGCCACCAGCATAAAGCGGTGCCTGTTGGAAGCAGTCGCCTCAATACGGCCAATAATATAAATACCCCACATTACGAAGGGCCAAGGAGAAGTCAAGACATTTAGCGGATTGGGCGGCACATGCATTTTGTCGACATAAATCTGACATTTGTAACAAATTCTGGATTGATTGTAGCAATCTTTTTCCATGGTAGACCAATAATAACCTACTCTCAATATTTCCTTGGCCATTATATGCCCATTACAATGTGTTTTGATGGATTCTTCATGGACCTATTCTATGATCTTGTTTGCTTCGTGTCTATCCATGCATATGAGCAAAACAGAGTCATATTTCCTCTTTTACAAAACACAATTATTAAGGAAAAACTTTGTTGCATATTTCCGCAGAGTCTTCTTATCATTAATAGAAGCATCCTCTAGATATTATCGTGTCTCAAGATACCTTTTGATATCATAAAACCAAGGCTTTTCATCGCCCGCCTCTTCTTCTATCTCATAATAGAATGTTGGCTTATCAAACCTCATGATACGGATTGAGGGAGCATGGTAATCCCATATAACTTTGAACATGGATGGAAGAGTAGCCAAAGAGTCTACCAAGTTATTATCTTCCCTTGGGATATGCTAGAAAGTGATTTCATCAAAGTACAAGATCAACCTCAAAACATGCTTGCGATACAAAATCATATTAGGATGACGAGTCTCATAATCTCCATTGATTTGACTGATTACTAGCGTGGAATCTCCATATACTTCTAAAATCTTGATTCGCAAATCAATAACAGCTTCGATCCTGAAAACACAAGCTTCATACTAGACCATATTGTTGGTACATTTAAAGAAAATTCTGGCAGTGAAAGGAGTGTGGAAACCTTCAAGAGAAGTAATAATATCACTGATACCATTACCCAATGCATTTGAGGCACCATCGAACACCATCGTCCATCGCGATCCTGGCTCGGGTCCCTCTTCTGGGCTTGGGATGTTACAATCTAGTACATATATAACATCTTCATCAAAAAACTCAAACTTCATCTACTGATACCCATCTTCCACGGGCTTTTGAGAAAGATAGTCTTCCAATACACTACCCTTGATAGCCTTTTGGGTATTATACTAGATGTCATATTCTATAAGAATCATATGCCAGCGGGCTACTCTTCCCATGAGAGCTGGCTTTTTCAAAAATGTACTTGATTGGATCCATTTTGGATATCAAGAGAGTAGTGTGAGTCATCATATATTGTCTTAGATGCTTTGCTTCCTACACGAGTGAAGAACAAGTCTTTTCCAGTAATGAGTATCTCGATTTGCAATCAGTAAATTGTTTGCTCAGGTAGTAGATGACATGCTCTTCCTACCCGTCTCGTCATGTTGACCGAGTACACAACCCATGGAGTTTTCCAATATTGTCAAATACATTATCAATGGCTTGCTTTCCACTGGAGGCGAGAGAATCAGAGGTTCTTGCAAATATTCTTTTATTTTATCAAAATCCGCTTGGCAATTGTCATTCCACCTGGCCGTTGGATCTTTTCCCAACAATTTTAAAATTGGTTCGCAAGTGGTTGTAAGGTGAGAGATGAATCTAGCAATGTAGTTCAACCTCTCGAAAAAACCACGAACCTCTTTTTCTGTTTTCGGCACATGCATTTCTTGTATAGATTTTACTTTGGCAAAATCGACATCGATTCCCTTTTAACTTACAATAAAGCCCAATAACTTTCTTGATCTCACCCCGAAGATGAACTTGTTAGGGTTCATCCTCAACCTGGATTTCCTTAACCTTTCAAATAGCTTCGATAAGTGAACAAGATGTTCCTCTTCTTTCTGGGACTTGGAAATCATATTGTCAACATAGACTTCAATCTCTTTATGTATCATGTCATGAAAGAGAGTGACCATAGCATGCTGATATGTTTCCCATGTATTCTTCAAACCAAAAGGCATCACTTTGTAGTAAAATGTTCCCCAAGGTGTAATGAAAGTAGTCTTCTCCATGTCTTCTGGTGCTATCTTGATCTAATTGTATCCAGAAAAACCATCCATGAATGAAAACACCTTATCTTGAGAAGTATTGCCAACCAAAATATCAATATGCAGGAGCGTAAAATCATCTTTAGGGCTTGATCTGTTCAAGTCCCTATAGTCCACACACATTCTCACTTTACTATCCTTTTTCGGCACTGGTACAATATTTGCGATCCACAGCGGGTAAGACGTAACTTTCAAAAAACTCGCATCTAATTGTTTCTGAACCTCCTCTTTGATCTTCTTAGACATCTCAGGATGAGTTCTTCGAAGATTTTGTGTAACAGGAGGACACTCTTCTCTAAGAGGTAGTTTGTGTACAACAATATATGTATCCAGCTCAGGCATGTCTTCATAAGACCAAGCAAAGATATCAGCATACTCACGGAGCATTTCAATCAATCTTTGCTTGACATTGTCTTCTAAAGCATCCCTAATATTGACTTCTCTTTGGACCTATTCAGTACCCAAGTTAATCACTTCAAAAATCTCTTGATGCGGCTGAATGACCTTTTCTTCTTGCCTCAACAATCTGGATAACTCTTCAGGCAGTTCATAATCTTCTTCAACTTCTTCATCAGCTTGATAGATTGGATTTTCAAAGTCATAGTGAGTCATAGCAGAATCATTATCGACAAGATTCGAGATTATTGGGGGACTATTTCTGCATTATTATTTTTATTTTTATTTTAGTTTTAGATTAAGAAAGAAAAAATAAAAAATAAAAATCACTTTGCCAAAAATCTAAAAGAAGAAAGACAAGGAGCAAAATATTTGAATGCAAAAAGACGTTCTTTATTGATGATAAATTTGAAATGAAAAACATTGTGGCCCTGAAGCTCGTTCACTACGTCTTGGGAAGAATGTGTGAATTATTGCATGATGAAAAATAAAAGGAAATTACTCTTCATAACAGGTGACTTTGATGACATCTTCGGCAAACCAATTAGCAAGCTCTTTACCCAGAACAGTAGGATGAACCCACTTATCCATTTCTCAATCACTATCACCTTCCTTTCCCACAGCATGAGCTTCCTCATGTATAGCACCACCATTGACAAACTCAATTGGTGGAGGAACACCTTGAACCCTGATAGGAGTAGTAGTTGACACGCTTCGACCAGCCACAAAATCTAAACCTTTCATGTCTGTCTGTGTAGGGAGATTTAGCACTCTTCCCCAACCTTCAGGATGACCAGATTGAACAACGGTTTGTGCTTGACGATATATGATATGGAGACCTCCGACTTCTTAACCTCTTGGCCAAGAGCACTAACAACTTGCACAGTTTCAAAAGCTTGACACAGAGTCTCATGTATTTCACCTTCCACCTCAACATAGCAAAAGGAACTCAAGTGATTGACAATATAATCTTCCTCATCACAAACGGTGACCACCATTGCATTCAATAAGAACTTCTACTTTTGATGCAGGGTGGAAGTGACAACACCGGCCCCATGAATCCACAGACGGCCTAGAAGACAACAATAAGAAGGATTAATGTCCATAATGAAGAACATTGGATCAAAATTTTGGGGACCTATATTAATAGGAAAATCAACCTCCCCAAACACAGTCCTTTTAGACCCATCAAATGCCTTGACAATCAAGTCACTAGGCCTTAACACGGCCCCTTCATAATCAAGTTTCATAAGAGAAGGCTTAGGAAACACATTGAGAGAGGATCCCATTCAACAGCACACGTGAGAATGTTGTTTTCACAATCTCCATGGAGATATACAACGCTTTATTGTGCTTCTTCCCCTCAGGGGGTAAATCAAAATATGTAAATCCGAGTCCATTACTCACAAAAATACTATTCACAATCCATTCAAATTTATTCACTGAGATCTCTTGAGGAACAAAAGAAGTTCCCAACAGCTTCATCAATGCATTTTTGTGGGCTTCTGAATCCCTGAGTAAAGCAAGAATCGAAATCTTAGCAGGCATATGGCTCAACTGGTCAATAATCTTGTAGTCACTTTTCTTTATGTACCTCATCAATTCACTCACATATTTAGCCATATCGGTATCCAGAATAGGAACAAGAGGTTTTTGCCGTGGTTTTCCGCCACTACCCACAATCTACTTGTCTTTATCCTTAGTTGTGGCATCTACACTACTTTCAGGTTGTTTTGGGGGAGAGAAAATATGACCGCTGCGGGTAATCATACGTTCAAAAACAATATCATGAATCTCAGACTTCTCTTCTTCAAACTTTCCATTTTAAGACTTCTGAGTAGCAAGTTTTTGCCCTTGTTGATAGCATTCACCACCATAATACCAAGGAACTGCTTTGTCGCTGACATACGGTACTGCCCCGGGCATAGTGATGGTTATAGGTGATTTCCTGACAGGAATTGTAATCGTAACAAGTACTTGAATGGTCTTTTCCTTGACAGGAATAGTTATCACATTAACCTTATCCTCACCAAATTGTCTCAGCAACTGTGCGGTCAAACTGCAGAACTCTCTTGGTAATCAAATCCTGGACTGCATCCTTCAAGCACTGGAAACCCTCTAGTTGTACCAAACAATCTTCACAATCATACCCACATCCCAAAAACACACCTTTCTACGATAACTGTTCTATCACGAATGAGAGGAGTGTAATCAGCTGATTCACATCCATAACAAGATTCAAACTTTCATCTTCAATAATGGCACTAACAGTGGAACCTCCATAAGGTGGAAAAGGATGACTAGTAATGTTAGGTGTTGGTCCAAAATGAATATCCTGAGAGTCAAATAGGTCTTGCACCTTGTGTTTGAACGCCATGCAATTCTCAATGCTATGCCCCTGTACTCCGGAATGAAACTCACATTTAGCATTAGCATTGAAATTTTATGGTAGCTTTTCTGGATTAATCTGCATTGTACGCTTTTTGATCAACTTCAACTCTAGCAACTGAGGTAACAAATCTCCACAGGGCATAGTGTAGCGGTAGAAATGTTTAAGACTAAACCATTGGATTGACTAGACTTATACATATATGTGGCACCCCAAAATTTGCCCTCTCATTTCCAAGGAATCACCCTGGATCCTCAAATTTTCTCTCATCTAAATCCAAGCCTTGAATTATCAATTTTTCAAAGCAAATCACTCACAAGGGCAAAATGGTCATTTGAACACTAGAAATCTAACTTTGACTTTTTGGATCAAAATCATATCTCAAAAATCATATTCCATCAAGACATGTTGGAATATGAAGTTTGCTTCATCAAGAGTTTCAAAAGTCAAATTTTACTTTGGAAGAATCAAATTCTAAAGACTTAGAAATTTTTCTAAGTATTAAAGAAATATGACAATTTCAGAACTTCTGAGCCAGTATTCATACTCAGTAAATCCTAGATATTCTCAAAACAGAGTTTGGTCAAAACTTCTGGGCCAGTGTTCACAAAGGTTCAGCCAGAGTTTGCAAAGGTTAAATCAAAGAAGGTAACAAAGTGTGATGTAAGTATACTGGAAGTTCTGAAGGATCCCTCAGAACATGCTGGAGTCAGAAGATAAGAAGATCAGAAGATTGGATGCTACGCTGAAGCAGAACTTCTGATCCAGAGTTAAGCAAGGACACGGAGTTTTACATGGGAACCCATTTAATGCTCACAACCACTTATGAAGTCTTTATCCAAGGGATTCACACCAGGTGTACCCCTACTGTCTTGGGAAAACAAACTTCTATGCAAAAGTATGCTAGACCCACACGCCGTTTCTACTTTTCCTTAATTCACGATGCCAAATCCAGCTGAGACACTGTTAACCATCCAACTTGAATGCATTGAACCCCCACTTGTTTAAGCTTACTTCAAGAGTAAGTCAACATCTAACATATGATGTTGGTGCCACTTGACCTCCCCAACTGCAAAACTTTGCCTATAAATAGAACACCATCTGCACACTAAAAAAGGCCAGAAAATTTGTGAAAGAGGCGAGAGAATTGAGAAAGAAAGCTTTGAACCACTGCGAAAATTCCAAGAACCCAGGAAACTATAAACACAAAATACCAAAATTTTAGCATTAATTCCTTATACTCAAACTCCATTTTTCCTCAAGTGTTCTTGACTAAAGCCATCCACGTAGCTGCTGATTCATACCTTAGAAGCTACCTTAACTTCTGTATTCCTATTTCCATACACTCTCCACTCACTTCCACCTCAAAAGAGTCAGAATACCACCCCTTTGCTGTTTCAAAAGTTGCAAACTTCCATCCTGCTGAGTACTTGAAGAAGTTCCTCAGAACATCACCAGAATTCAAGACCAACCTCCAATTCACAGAATCCTTTCCAGCTACAAGGTAAGTTTTCTGCTGACCCTCAATCATAATTTATTAAGCATTGTCAGATTTTGCATATTCAGCACAATGTAGATATTCTGATCTTGATGATGTACATATTTTGAAATTCATGCATCTGCCTGCCTGAGTAGAGGAAGTCCCAGTTCAGAGTTTCATAAAGAAATTAGGACTCATAATTAGAATCAGCCAATACATGTTGATTCTGATTTGTGCTTCTTATATTTCATGAAATTTGTCATAACTATTATGCATGCAACTTCTGTTCTGTAAATGACTAAGCTGCAGATGTTTTGACTGGAATGGAAAGAGGCAAAGTTCTGACAAATGCATCAGAACTTCTGAGAACTTCTGAGTTCTCAGAAGATCCAGAACTTCTGAACTTCCATATTCTTGCTAACATGTTTCTGTTTGTGCAGCAAGGCATAGTCAGAACTTCTGACCTCTTCTATTTTCAGCACTTTGCGCTGATTATGTTCTTTTTTTATATTATTATTTTGCTATCATATTATTTTTTATTAATAAAAAAAAACGCCAAAAATATTTTATATCTTCAAAATTATATTTTCTTTTAACATATAAAGAAAAAAAAATTTTTTTTTCTTAAACAAAACTTACCTCTTTTCTTAAATAAATAAGCATTTTACATTTCCTGTATATTCTAACCTATTCAATATGGTTGTAATAGTAACCTAGAATTTTAACTTGCAACCCCGATTCACGAAAATGTACCCCCATCCCTTTAAATATTGTACTAGCGTAGGACTTTACATTTCCTCACTGTTATTGCTTTTAATATATGCTAGTAATTAGGGTGTGTATGATAAGATATAAAATTCGACAAATAGATCACCCTAATCAAGACAAATTACACATGAAATCAAATACACTCGCACACTTACACCCTTAGGGTAATTCCACTTGTTGCCTTACCAAAATGGCCATGTTATGCATGTGAGATGTCTTAGCACAACGAATAAAAAAAATACAAGATCATAGTCCCTCGATGACGCTATCAAATTTGCCTTTCAAAATGATCTTAGTCCCTAAAAGAAAAGTGCTAAGTCATCTCACAACATTGCTATCATGGTCATAAGATGACCCAACGCCCGTCCCTTCACATCCAACGATGGGGCTTCTTACCAAATCAATGGTAATATAGCAACATCTAAAGGAGGAGGAAAAGCACATCTAAAACCTTTTGAGTAAGTAGATTACTTTAAGTTACTTGCTCAATTTCGAAACAAATATCCTTGCTATTTTTAAAACAATCACATACACTTTCCATACATCTTTCCAAAACTTGAAATATTTTCAAAAGCTCAACACGTTGTATACGTTCTTACGAATGAGAACTATTACAAAGTTTGCGTAAACGATGGCACCTTTTCAAAATACTTTCAAAACCACATAAAAGCAAAATTTTCAAAACACAAAAGCAAGTGATCTAGCAAGTAACTAAGAGCCCATGGAAAACCATGGATGAAAAGGATGCTAATACCTTCCCTTTTAATAATCTACCCCCCGAACTCAAAAACATCTCTAAAGGTCTTTCCTGTGCTTTTTTGCCTTTCCTTATTGGATAAAAGAAAAGTCGATGGCGACTCTTGCTCAACCGCAACATTTGCGATAAAATGCAAAACCCTCAAGTCAGTTCTCCCACCGTATTACAATATCAAAAATAAAAATCGCCACAGCATTTTATTGTTTCCAAAGGAATGGGAAAAGGGCGAGTAACCCTAAAAGAGGGGGAAAGGTTCAAGGTAAGGGGGTTGGTTATGCAAATGGAAGGTATTAGCACCCTAAACATCTACGGTACTCCGCAGGAACCTCTTTGTAAAATGTTTATATTTTGGATATAAAATGTTGTATAAAAATGGATAGTGGAGGTGAGAAAAGAAATATATTATTATGGTTTTTGCACCCGCCGCGGTTGCGAACCTTTAGTGCCTACGTACCACCTTTTCGTGCAATAGGTGATCAGGGTACACGTAATTCCTCTTTTAAAGATTTTTTAAAACACAAATGTGTTGGTTAATTTTATGAGATAAGACATCATCGTCATTGTCCATGTGGAAAACATACTTAATACCCACAATAATGGGAAAGGAGAATTTGCATCATCTCAAAGTGGAGGATATGGCTTGGATCTTAAAATCAACAATGCCTCACTCAACACTCAAGTGGAAAATATCTCATTTCACTACATATTGTGGAAGTATAGTTGTTTGAATCACTACAAGGATTAACAAGAGTCCAATCTTTTGAGAAGAGATTGATTAAATTTTAGTCTTCTCATAAAAAAAAGTCAAGGTATTATTAAGTTGTTAGAAGTTTATTTATGAAAATGTTTTGAAAATGCATGGACCTAAGTCCAAGTTTATTATGAAAGTGGTTCAAGTTTAAAAAAGAACAAGAAGATTTTTTCAAAAGGAGGGATAAGATTTTTGAAATTAAAGAAGATGGGAGGAGAAGAAGGGACTATCCTAAAGCATAAGGTAAAAGCTAGGGATAAGAATCATCTAACCAACAAGAAGCCAATACTTGATATTATGAGTCAAGATAGAATTCCCATTCTTTGGATTGAAACCAAGAAAGCAAAGATACTAAACCTCTTGAGAGAAGTAAACTTCAAGTGTATTAAGTCTTCGTAAAAATTGGGCAGAGTAACGGCTGTATACGGGTGAATTCCAGATTACAAACAAAGAATGTAATCACAATAACCTGCACACAAACAAACAAACAACCCAATGTCTTGAGGTAAACCTCAAGAACTCCAGACAAAATATCAATTTGGTCTCAAGGTCTCCAACATAGGCCATGTTTTCTAACCCTATGTCCAAGAAGTCCAATACTCCATAATGCCAAGGATAGTAACCAAATATTCCAAGTATCATTACATGTTTTTATTGTTCATGTTAATTATTAGGTGTCTTAGAAGAGAAAAGAAAAGGCTCAAGTGAGCAAAATAAAAATGACATGAAATGTAATGCTTAAAGTAAATGGTACATAAAGCATAAAAATAAAAAATAAAAGATAAAATGGCATAAAGTAAAAACAATTTAATAACTAGTGGTGAGTTTGATGACCATCTTAAAACTTGCATTTGGAAATCATTAGAGGATTGATAGAACCAAAGCCTCCACATAATAAGTTGCATTTGCTTTTTGTGAAGCATATCATCCATTTAGAATCCTCAAAAGTACCATTTAAGGATCAACGATATTTAAGTGATCTGCGTTGACCAAAAGTGTTGTAGATCCATTAGAGGATTGGTAGAACCAAAGCCTCCACATAATAAATCTCAAGGTTATTGGATCAAAGGGATCAAATTAACATACTTGGGCTTGAAAACATAGGTTTGGGCCACGAATGATCATTTATTCGAATCAAGAAAAAATTTAGCGCTATGTTAAGCAATCGTAAGTGGACTTATATAGAAGTCGCACCTATTTTGAGGTCGGTCAATAACAATCTATGCACCATTTGTTTTGAGATATGATATAGAGATCATGTTCCAATAACACTTAGTGCAATAAGAATGGGACAAGATGAAGAGGGGTGAGAAAGAATATTCAAACCACATTTGAATTAAATTTAAATCAAACTATTATTAAAATCATTCATCTACTCTCAACACCATGGATCCAATGATGTTAATAAAGTTCATGATCAAAATTCAACCCAAGTTCAGCCAGAAAATAATTACAAAAGAATATAGCATTTAATATATACATTAAAAAAAGGTTTTAAAATGGAAATAAGAAGAAAAAATATCAACTATATTCAAATTAATCAATAAAAATTTAGTAATACCATAGAAAAATTAGAAAAAGACTCAAATATTTTTATAAAATTTTTGGCAATTTTTAAAAGTAAAAAACTATTTTAAAACTAATTAAAATTGTTCAAACAAATAGAAAATAGATAAAAAATAGTAAACATCAATATAAAATTCCAAAAAAAATTTCAAAAACTCAGAAGTATGCAAAATGATATTTATGAAATTTTTTAGAATTAAGAAATGTCAGAAAGTATTTTTTAGGTAATTAAAACAAAGAAAATATGCAAAAAATATGAAAAATATCAATTTTCAAAATTAAAAATATGAAGAACTATTCATGAGATCATAAATAATTCAAAGTATTTTTGTGAATTTTTTCAGAATTTTTGGATAAAAAATAAAACAGTTATGAATTTTTGAAAATTAAATCAATTAAAATATAAAAATCAGAAAATAAAAGAAAACCAAAAAGATATGGGCCATCAGATCATAGTCAAAACGCGTTACTAAGCTAATCCAATGGACCAGACACATTGTGCTTGATATGGACCTTAGTAAGATGCGCAGGGAATCAGAAAAAAGGCAACCAATGAAATTAAAACGTTTGGCACGCTATCATTGGCTGAGACGAGACATGTCATCATCTTCAACCTCGAGCCACCTTGCAATGGAGATTTTGTGAGATCTTTCAAACGGAAAAATTAGGATCCCAGACCAGTATCATTGGATATGTCTCTTCAAGAAGATCCTAACACCACCATCGCGCCAAATTTATATAAAGTATACAAAGAGATATGAATCCAAAACCCAAAAAATAGCGAGCACCTTCAATTTGAGATTTCTCTCTCAATTCTCAATGGATTTAAAAATTGTAAGACAGGAGTAGAACATGTTAGTGCTTTATTTGGATCCAAATGGTGGAGAATTCTACCTTTTCTAAGTTCAAGAAAGAAGCTCTGAAACTAGACTTCTGTAGCTTGGATTATAGATCGTTTTCCTTGGTTTAAGTGCTGGATAGTTTGTATGATGCTTATGGAAGATGAATGTGCAAAATTTTTGGAAGAAAAGGCTAGAATCTCATAAACTGATTTCAAAAATTTGAAGTTCACCTGAGGTTTTGGAAGAGTATTGTTGGCTCTCAAATCATGAGGAAATGAATGGGGGATGACCTTCTATTTATAGGGAATCAAATGGAATGTTCAAGCGTGTGAAATGATGAAGTTTGAGAGGAAATCGTGTGAACCTGATGCACGAGTAAAGTGTGATATGATTTGCATCAAAACTCATCCAATCCTTGCGTTTTAAGACTCTAATCCACTCTGGAAACTTGGTTAAACAAGTTTAGATCATAAATGCGTGATAATTTGATGTTTAGATGCCAAAACATGAATTTCAAATTC
The DNA here is from genome assembly GCA_948472305.1 of Vicia faba. Classification (NCBI taxonomy): domain Eukaryota; kingdom Viridiplantae; phylum Streptophyta; class Magnoliopsida; order Fabales; family Fabaceae; genus Vicia; species Vicia faba. Next base: position 277,164,209 of record OX451735.1, on the reverse strand, counting down.
TGACTTATGAAGAAACTTCAGTTCCAAGTTACCAAGTTCAATCCAATGTAATTCTCAGCTCAAGGGGTCTTAAGGCATGATTCTTGATGATTTAGAAAGATGAGGTTACAAGCTTTGCAATGGAAAAAGAATGGAATCAAATGGATGCTTGAGCTGAAAGTTGCATTGAATCAAAGTTGGGGAAAAAAGGTTTACTTTCCATACTTAGAAATATTTCAAAATTTTCTTCAAAAGTGACCTATAATGTTTTGTATCCAAACATGGAATTCCACTTGGAATTTTCTCTTGACCAAAAACGATGGCATGAAATAGGCCTCTTGAATGACATTTTGAAACTTGAACCATTCAAAATCTCCAAAAATTGAGAAAGTTATGAATTGTTGAAGTTGTCAATAAATCATGAAATAACCTATAATATTTTTTATCCTTAGGGCATCTTCCATCCATTTTATCACTTTGCACATGAAATAAGGCATAAAGTTCACATTCTCAAGATCATTTGAAGTCACACATGGGAAATGGGGGTTTATCTGAAGGACTTGTAATCTTTCTTCATCATCAAGTTTTTTTCACATGAAAACTCCTTGAAACTTTTTAAGTGATTTGTTTATAACCCTTTGAAGATAAGGATGTCTTTGTAATCACTCAAAAATACCAAAAGATGAGAAAGATATGCTTCTTTGAAGTTCATAACCCTAGCTCCTAGATCAAGAAAATGCTTTGAGGAACTTTGACAATTTTGAACAATCTTCTTGTGCCAACACAATTGCTTTGTAAATAGAAGTTTTTGAGGATGAAAATGAGAACTCATAGCCATCAAAACCACTTCCATATTCTTGAGAATTGAGAGAAATATGCACTTGTGATCATTGGGAACAAGACCTTGTCCAACCATGACAACTTCTTCAATCAATCCCTTGCACTTTTGAATCAATCTTGATAACTTTGAAATGTGGTGAATCAAAATAAACCTTGTCATGCCATCCCTTCCAAAACAACTTCAATGGTGAGATTTGGACTTCTCAAGCTTTATTGCATAGGGCATGGAAATAAACTTATGAATCCATGGAGGAACTTGCTATATCTCATTGCCTTTACCTACATTAGTAACAAACAAGACAAACCAACATTGCATTTTATTAATTAAAAGGAAAAATCAAGACAAAATATTCATGATTACAAAAGAAAACAAGTCAAGGTGCTTGGTGATTCCTCAAAGAGCAAAGCTAAAGGTAGGGAGGAGAGCCAAGAACCCTAATGTGATCTTCTTGTGATTGAATCAATATGGTATGGTGAAGGGATATTAGGGGAAACAATTTGGGTACAACAACTGCCCTTATTTAAGTTTCCTCTATCCGGAGATACGAAGGTTAAAAATCTTCGTGTCGACGCGATCGAAGATACTAAAATTATAAAAAAAACCCTATTTTTGGCCCTAAGAAGCTATGCAATGCTTATGAGCATGAATGCATATGAACGAAACCAAAGAGACGTAAAACACCACTAGGGATGTGGCAAAGGAAACACGGAAATAAAATAGAAACCCGACCAGGAAAATAAATCAATGTTGGATCAAAAAGACCCGACTCATAGAGGATGGTAAAATGGCCAAAGGATAGACCAACTTTTACTGAAGGCAAAACTATCAACGTTCACTGAAGGTAGAAAGAGGTAAGAAATAACAACACCGATGTTCACTGATGGTGAGCTACCAACATTTACCGAGGGTAGCAAAAATATAACAATCACCAACTTTCACTGATGGTGACCCACCAACTTTCACTGAAGGTAGAGAGAAAATACATCATAGCACCGCCATTCACTAACGATGAACTACCAACGTTCACTGAGGGTAGCAAAAAGATAATTATCCCTAACTTTCACTGATAGTGACCAACCAACTTTCACTGAAGGTAGAGAGAAAATATTTCATAGCACCGCCGTTCACTGACGATGAACTACCAACATTCACTGAGGGTACAAAAAATATAACAATCACAAACTTTCACTGATGGTGACCTACCAACTTTCACTGAAGGTAGAGAGAAAATATATCATAGCACCTCAGTTTACTAACGATGAACTACCAACATTCACTGAAGGTAGAAAAAATATAACAATCACCAACTTTCACTGATGGTGACCTACCAAATTTCACCGAAGGTAGAGAAAAAATATATCATAGCACCGCTGTTCACTGATGATGAACTACCAACGTTCACTAAGGGTAGCAAAAAGATAACCAGTTTTCCCAAAATCATGGCGTTTCATCTAGAACGGGTCTCAAATTCTTCTTTAACAGAGGCATTCTGCCCAGAAAGGGTAATATATAAGCTGTCTCAAATAAAGAGGCCAGCTACTTGCTGTTGTAAAGGATTATAAAGATGACTTCCCGGGGAAAATAATATAGCTTCTTGGGGAAAGAAATATGATTTCCTGGGGAAATGCCAAAGTGTTCTTGCCGAGGGGATAAAGTCTTCTCGTGCAAAATAAATGCACATTCTCAAACCAAAACTCGAAGCTTGCAGAAATCCAAAGTAATAATATTGCCGAGGATCATAGATTCAAACCATAAATAAACTGGAGTAAAACAGTCAGCCAAAATACACCCTTTGAGAAATAAACTCAAGTGGGAATCTCAAATCATCCAGACAAAGAGCTATACAGGAAGGCTAAAGCAAAAATCTTCCACGACGGATAACTCAATGGGAAAATTGAAAGAATATACGCTTTCTGCTTATGACTGATACTCTATTGGAGAGGGGTCAACATAATTCAACAAAACAGGGCAATACATCCACAAAACAAAATAAATGTAAATAAGCAAATATTTGCTAAATTTTAACTATGCATGATGTATGTATGAATGTATGAGCGTTATCGTGCATATGCTGACAAAAGAGACATATTATAATGGGAGTAACCAGGAAAAACCAACTCGGGCACAATCAACACTCAGATAAATTACATCCAAGATGAACATTCCAAAAAAATGTAAGTGCCAACTGAGGAAAAAAAACCTACTGTGTGGCTTTACTGGGGAGAAACATAACCTGGAAGTAAACAAAACATAGCGACAAAACAATACAGATACAGAGATACAACATCCTTTCCCATGCTTCAACAGGGAATCAAATATTTTCAAAAGCAACGCTTCTACTGGGGGTTTGAAAAATCAATTTCAAGTAGAGCATACAGACACCAAATCATCAAAACATTCACTGGGGAATTCGTGCTGACTTTATTGGGGAGGTCAACACCACATTCTCAAAGGGAAAACCAAAATACATTCCTTACTGGAGGAACCAGAGACATGTATTCTTCGAGAGTAATTTTTGTACCAACTTCTCTGAGAAGAAAGGACTGCTATCAAATGAGCAAAACCTTCACCAGAGAAATCTTTGATTGAGTCTTCATATCATGAAAACTCAGAAAAGAGGTGAAATGAACCAAAACATGACCGGGGACACTGGAGTCACAAATCCAATATAGCGAAAGTATCTTGAGAAAAACTTTTCCGGGAAATAAAACTTCTTAAAACAACCAGAGTTCGTCCATTCCCGGGATCACCACTTTTGTTTTTTCTCTTGCATCACAAATTTTAAAGTAAACGAAAATTGCAAATTCTTTTTGAAAATCAATTTTGTTATTTAATATTTTCGCTTTGAAAGTTATTATCAATAATAAATGGAGTCTTGGATGATTACATGGATGATTACAAAGTTCGGAAAATGGTAATATATAATGGAAAAGATACATTGAGATACAACGACCACTATCCCCTCTAACAACTTTTGAAATCCTGAGCAGCAGCTTCTTTTGAAGTATGATGAGGATCCGAGAAGATTGTTGCTCCAACGATCAAGTCTTGTCTGATGTAGTTACTTGCCAAGAAAGTCCCTAACTTTTTCCTAAGCTGCCCTTGTGGGTTTTCAACTTAGCGGGAAATTTTATTCTGTTTATGTCTCTAATTTTTGCCTAGACCGCCCTTTCGGGTTTTCGGCCTACCGAGACGCTTTTTTTTTCCTAAGTATCCCTTTCGGGTTTTCAACTTAGCAAGCTACTCTTTTATTTATTTAGGCGAATTATTTCTTGACTGAATCAGCATTCACGGGACGTGGGAACTCCTCGCCTTCCATAGTTTCAAGAATTAATGCACCGCCAGAGAAGGCTTTCTTGACAACATATGGGCCTTCAAAGTTGGGAGTCCACTTGCCCCCAGAGTCAGTGTTAAAAGACATGATCTTCCTGAGCATGAGGTCTCCTTCTCTGAATTCATGAGGTTTGACCTTCTTATCAAAAGCTTTCTTTATTCTCTTCTGATATAACTGTCCATGACACAAAGCTGTCATTCTCTTCTCTTCGATCAAATTCAATTGGTCAAACTGGTTTTGGACACATTCAGCCTCTGACAACTTGGTTTCCATTATCACACGCAAAGAGGGAATCTCAACCTCAATTAGGAGTACCGCTTCCATTCCATACACAAGGGAGAACGGGGTTGCTCCGATTGAAGTGCGGACAAATGTTTGATATCCATGCAAAGAAAAAGGGAGAATTTCATGCCAATCCTTATAAGTAACAACCATTTTCTGGATAATCTTCTTGATATTCTTATTAGCAGCTTCAACAACCCCATTCATCTTTGGCCTATACGGAGATGAATTGTAATGAACAATCTTGAATTCTTCATACAGTTCTATCATCATCTTGTTGTTCAGTTTCGAGCCATTATCAGTGATAATTCTGCTCGGCACACCATACCGACATATGAGATTATTCTTAATGAAGCGCACACCCACCTGCTTGGTGACGTTAGCATATGAAGCAGCTTCCACCCACTTGGTGAAGTAATCAATTGCTACCAAGATAAAATGGTGTCCATTCGAAGATTTGGGTTATATCATCCCAGTCATGTCAATACCCCACATAGATGGAGGCCACGGGGAAGAGATTACATTAAGAAGTGTCGGAGGCACATGAACCTTGTTCGCATAAATCTGGCATTTATGACACTTCTTTGCAAATTGGTAACAATCGGATTCCATTGTCAGCCAATAGTAACCTGCCCTTAACATCTTTTTAGCCATCGAACGTCCATTGGCATGAGTTCCAAATGAACCTTCATGAACCTCATGCATCAACATGTCTACTTCGTGTCTATCCATGCATCTGAGTAAGATCATGTCATAATTTCTCTTGTACAACACGTTTTCATTTAGGAAGAAACTGTCAGCCAATCTTTTCAATGTCTTTCTATCTTTATTCGACGCACCAATCAGATATTCCTGAGTCTGAAGAAAATGTTTGATGTCATAATACCAAGGTTTTTCATCTACTACATCCTCTGTTGTAAACACATGAGCAGGCCTATCCAATCGCCGAACTACAATTCAAGGTATATCATTCCAAGCATTTACTTGATACATAGAAGCCAGAGTTGCCAGAGCATCCGCCATTTGATTTTCATCTCTAGGAATGTGATGGAATTCAACTTTATTAAAGAAGGGTAACAACCTTCTAGCATAATCTTTATAAGGGATCAAGATTGGGTGACGAGTATCCCACTCTCCTTTAATCTGATTTATTACCAAAGCTAAATCACCATACACATATAGAATTTTAATTCTGAGATCAATAGCTTTCTCAAGACCCATGATGCAAGCCTCATATCCTGCCATATTATTAGTACAATCAAATGCCAACCATGTAGTAAAAGGAATGGGAGATCCATGGGGAGTGACAATCACAACACCAATTCCTTTACCATAAGCATTCACAGCTCCATCAAATATCATACTCCAACGAGATTCAGGATCAGGACCTTCCTCAGGCAATGGTTTGTCACAATCATTCACTTTCAGAAACATCACATCCTCATCGGGAATGTCATACTTCACAAACTGATGATAATTAACTGGTTGGTGAGCAAGATAATCTGCTTACACGCTGCTCTTAATATCCTTTCGAGTATGGTATTCAATGTCACATTCAGATAACAACATCTACCAGCAGGAAATTCTCCCAGTAAGAGCAGGCTTTTCAAAAACGTACTTGATTGGATCCATTTTGGAGATCAACCAAGTAGTGTGCTTCAACATATACTGACGCAAATGTTTTTCCGCCCAGGCCAGAGCACAACATGTCTTTTCTAGCATGAAATACCACGACTCACAATCAGTAAACTTTTTACTGAGATAATAAATGGTGTACTCTTTCTTCCCCGTTTCATCTTGTTGTCCCATAATACATCCCATGGAATTATCTAACACTTCTAGATACATAATCAACGGTCTTCCTTCGACGGGAGGGAGCAAGATAGGAGGTTCAAGCAAATATTATTTAATACTTTCAAATGCCCTTTGGCAGTCATCCGTCCACACCCAACCTTGATCTTTCTTTAACAACTTAAAGATCAGTTCACATGTTGCAGTCACGTGGGAAATGAATCTGGAAATATAATTCAAACGCTTGAGGAACCCTCTGACTTGCTTTTTAGTTCTTTGCGCTGGCATCTCTTGAATTTCTTTGAATCTATCAGGGTCAACTTCAATTCCTTTTTGGCTAACAATGAAACCCAATAATTTCCCTAATCGAACACCGAAGGTACATTTATTTGGATTCAACCGGAGACGATACTTCCTCAAACGCTGAAACAACTTCAACAAATCTTCTACATGCCCTTCTTCAGTCTGGGATTTAGCAATCATATCATCAACATATACATCAATTTCCTTGTGCATCAGATCATGGAATATGGTTGTCATATCCCTCTGGTACATTGCACCAGTGTTCTTCAACCCGTAAGGAATCACTCTATAACAGAATGTTCCTCAGGGTGTTATAAACGTTGTTTTTTCCATGTCCTTTGGAGCCATTCTTATTTGATTATACCCGTAAAATCCATCCATGAACGAGAATACTTTAAATTTTGTTGTGCTATCCACTAACATATCAATGTGTGGAAATCAAAAATCATCTTTTGGACTAGCTTTATTTAGATCTATGTAATATACGCACATGCAAACTTTTCCGTCTTTTTTCGGTACTGGGACAATATTTGCAATCCACTGAGGGTACACTGACATCACAAGAAAATCGGCATTAATCTGCTTTAGAACCTCCTATTTGATCTTTACTACCATATCTGGGTGAGTTCTTCTCAAATTCTGTTTGATTGACGGACACTCTGGCTTCAACAGCAAATGTTGTTGTACAATATCTGTATCTATACCAGGCATATCTTGATAGGACCAAGCAAAAATATCCACATACTCTTTCAACAATTTAATCAACCTGCTCTTCACATCAGGATGTAGCAACGCTCCGATCTTGACTTCTTTCAAATCTTCTTCTGAACCCAAATTGATTACTTCCAATGGCTCTTTATATGGCTGAATGACATTTTCCTCGCTCTCAAGCAACCGTGAGACCTCTTCTGGAATCTCATCATAGTCTTCTTCTTCGGACCCATACACAGGACATTCAAAGTTGGGAGAGGGTGCAGGGTCATTGTATTCAACAAGTTTTTAAATTAATCCGCACATATGATTTATGATTGCTTTTAGAAACTGACACATATAACAAGTGATCATGCAGATTGAATTTCAGTTATTATTTATTTTGAAAGTTTTTTTATTACCATTTTCTAAGAAAAATCAGAAAATAAAGACACAATTTGGGAAACAAAGACAACTTTTATTATTTATTTTAAAAGTCACAACAAACAGATAATCCCATACAATATTAATACTTCCACCTTAGGAAGAGTGAAAGCTTTTCAAAAAAGATTAACAAAACAAATTACTTTGAAACATGTATACAAGAGGGAACATCAATGGTGATACAGTTCTGAACCCTAACTTCGTGTGTCATGTAATTTGGAATTTATTACTCTGCTTCATATTCCATAATGGCATTAATCCCGGAGACAGTTGGATGAAGATAACCCCCGCTACAGAAGATGTCTTGATACTTTCCTGCAGCAGACTTCGGCTTTATGCTCTTACTTTTGTCATTCTTCAAAGAGAACCCCAAGCCGACTTTGTTCTTGTCTACAGGTGGATCCATATTTTGTCCCCATATCTCACTATGATCCTTACGCATAACTTGTTACGCATCCTTAAGCGAAACCATAGAATTCACATTTCCTCTTATATTATCAATGGATAAGGCTTGGAACTTGGTTCCAACATCAACTTCATCCACTTCTACAATGCTGAAAGAGGACAAATGAGATGTCAATAATGTCTATTCTCCATTTATGATTACCATTTTTCCTTCATGTACAAACTTCAGTTTCTGGTGTAAAGTTGAATTGACAACTCCTGCCTCATGTATCCACGACCAACCCAACAAAAAACTATAAGCGGGTACAATATCCATGACCCAGAAAGTAATCTGAAACAAATGTGGGCTTATATGAATAGGCAAGTCCACTTCACCAATAACATATTTCCTTCATCCATAAAACGCTTTCACAATAATTCCACTTGGGCGCATGGGTGTTCCTTGATATTTCAACTTCATAAGCGTGCTCCTCGGTATAATGTTCAAAGCAGATCCATTATCAATAAGCACATTGGATAGTGAATCATTCTTGTAGTTCATAGAGATATGGAGGGCCAGGTTGTGATTCCTTCCTTCATATGGAAATTCATTGTCGCAGAAACTCAGATTGTTACATGATGTAATGTTCCCTACTAAACTGCTGAATTGGTCTATAGGCATGTCACTTTCCACAAAAGCTTGATCCAGTACCCTCATCAGAGATTCTCTGTGAGAAGAGGAGTTCATCAATAAAGCCAAGATAGATATTTTGGAAGGAGTTTGCAATAGCTGATCTATGATTATGTAGTCTCTTATCTTGATTATATTTAAAATATAATCCACTTCTTTCTCTAACGTGGCTCCAATAGTTTCACCCGTAATCTTCTTGGGTTCAACAATCTCATCAAGTTTCTTTCTAATGCTAACATCTCCATGAACAACTGGTGCAAATATATGACCGTTGCGGGTCACTCTGCTAGTTTCAGCAATATTTCCAACATCAGGCATTGGATGGATAGAAAATTCCACACCATACTCTAAGATTGTAGGGTTATATTTGTAGGGTACAACCTTATCTAACTTGTAGGGGACAAGACCCAACAAACGAATCACCAATGGAGTAATAGCCGGCTTGCTATGATACTCGACTTCAAAATGGGCAGGTGCACCAAAATAAGGCACAATAACATTTACTCCCTCTTCAATATAATCAGTCATTATTGAGTTATCTCTGGAAAACAAATCCTCATCTGAGGAGAAATACTCATATGTAGAGACATACTCATCATCTGACTCTTCTTCAGCCAAACAAACCTCAATCATATCAACTTCATGGTAATCATCCCTTTGACCTTTAACCTTGATAGTTCCATTTTCCAACAACAATTGAACACCTTTCTTGACGATCGAACATCCTCGGGAGTCCAGGCAACAAATTCGGCAAGATTCATACTGATGTTCTACGTGACCAACCATGTGGCAGAAAGTAGCACGCAATTTCACAAGGTCTTCATTCATATACTCCACATTAAAAATTATGAACTCTCCAGGACATCCAAAAACCATATTCACCTCCTCTTCATACTCTGCCCTAGGCCTAATTATGTGGATGAGGCCCTCATCCATCATCTTCTGCAAATCGTCTTTTATCTTATCGCAACCATGTGTGTTCGTACTGCAAATAGCACAACCGGAATGGTCATGCGTATAGTAGCTAAATTCACAGAGGTCTGTATGCATTTTCACCAAATCTCCTATAACCAGATGAATATCAAAAATCCGGAAGTTGCCTGGACAACCGGTCACCATATTCACAGTGTCTGCTCCTACATGCTTGGGTAGAGGATTTTCTTTCACATTAGGTCTAACATCTTTAAAATATATAATACCATACTTCACCAATTTCTGCACCTCAGTCTTTAAAGGATAGCAATTCTCAACATTATGCCTTGGTTCTCCCTGATGAAAAGCACATATTTGGTCTTCTTTGTAATACCAAGGCAATGGAGATGGTACAACGGGAGGTGGTCGGGTCTGAACCAACTTCTTCGGAATCAATGTCGTTAGTAACTCCGTGTAACTCATAGGAATAGGGTCATAACTCCCCCTTATCTGATTATATCCTTGATTCCCTTGCTGGGATGGTCTCTGATAATTAACGGTGGTTGGAGCTACACCAAGAACTGAAGTAAATGAGGCGACTTTCTGATGACACTGATAATTTCTTCTAGGAGGATTGACCCTCCTCTCTTGCATAACATCATTTGCATCCTCTTCCTTCTTCTTGGTAAACCCATAAGATGGCTTCTTCGCACCTCCAGATCATTCACTCTTCGTTAAACAGCCCTCTCTTACAGCCTCCTCTAAACAGATACCAATGCCAACCATTTCAGTAAAGTCACTTGGTGCACTTGATACCATTCTTTCATAGTAGAAAGCACCCAGAGTCTTCAAGAAGATATTAGTCATCTCCTTCTCTTCCATGGGAGGAATCACTTTGGCGGCTACCTCACGCCATCTCTGTGCATATTCTTTGAATGATTACATGTCTTTCTGAACCATGGCCCTGAGTTGATCACGGTCAGGCGCCATGTCCATGTTGTGTTTGTTTTGTCTGATAAATGCTTCTCCCAAGTCATTGAAAGTATGGATATTGACTCTATCCAAACTCATATACCACTTCAGTGCTGCACCGGTCAAACTATCCTAAAAAAGTGAATCAGCAGACACTGATCATCAGTATGGGTAGACATTCTTCTTATATACATTACCAGATGAGCATGAGGGCAAGTGTTGCCCTTGTACTTCTCAAACTCCAGGACCTTAAAATTTGTAGGTATCTTAAACTTCGGGACCAAGCATAATTCATTCACATTCTTCCCGAATAACTCTTTTCCCCTGAGAGCCTTCATTTCCCTCTGCATTTTGTCAAACTGCTCTTGAAAATGATCCATTCTGTCATAGAGAACCAAGTCTTCACTTGGTGGAGGAAAAGGACGACACATATCATCATTAACAATTGGAACCATATTCACCAAAGAAGGTGCAACAGGAACATGCACCACAGAAGGTGCAGGAGTAATAGTAGTCTGAACAACTGGAGCTTCTTGAGGACCAAGATTGAAACCTTCGGGTGCAAAATTCTTTGGCATTCCCTATGGATAACCTTAAGGAATGCAATTATGAGCAACAGTTGGGGTAGTAGATAAAAGAACAATCGGAGCTTCAGCAGTAGCCCTTGTTGGTTGATGTTGAACACTCGGTGGCTGATTATGAGCAACCACCAGAGATTCCATCATAGCAGTAAGATTGGCCATGCCGACCTTCAAAGCAGAAACAAATTAGGTATATGTGTTTCCCGAGAATATGAAATTTTCAACTGAATAGGTCTCGTTTGGACCCACCGAAGATAAGGTTCCAAAGAAACAACCCCTCTTGGTCCCAAATCATTCCTACTCTTCTTATGAATGTGACGCTAGGCCCTCGCAATCTGCTCCCTAGCTTCCTTATGGTCTCTTCCCTCCTTCAGAAATAAACTACTCAAATGAATACTATTTGGTTTATCCCTCATCTGATAACCGAGATGTCATCGTTCAAGAACAGGGTTATAGTTAATTCCTCCCTTTGTACCAAGAAGTGGTACATTGGGGAAACTACCACAACTGTCAACAATCTCTATATCCTGGTAAGCTCGATGAAACAAATCAATATCTGAGTGAGTAAGGACCATGATCTTAGGATCCCAACGGGGTTCCTTCCTGACATCCCAAAAAGCATCAGACTGAGGCATATGAGAAATAAACCGGTACAACAGAGGCGTGCAACAAATAATCATCCCTCTATGATAAGAATTCCGAAGATAAATAGAGTAATAAGCGTCACCCAACAATGTAGGAACTGGGTTTTCAATCATGAAGATCCCAATAGCATTAACGTCAACAAACTTATCCACATTAGGCAATAAAAGCAACCCATAAGCAAGTAGAGCAAAGATGGCCTCAAAAGCGACTGTACTCTTTATCCTAGCAAAGTAACGAGCTTTCTCCAATAAGAACTGAGTTGGTAATCCTCTAATCCCTCCTATAGTAGTCATATGAACTTCCACCTCAGACTTCCCCAGATGAATGAATGAAGCATCTCATGTGATTTTGGCTCACCCTCCAAACCAATGAAAGGAACATGGTCGATAACAGGTAAATCCAACAGATAAGAATACTCCTCTAGTGTAGGCATCAACTGATAGTCGGGAAAATTAAAGCAATGATACATCGGATCATAGAACTGGACCAAGATCGAGAGAATACCCTCTTTCATCCTAAGCTTCATAAGAGGAATGATGGATCAATACTTCCCGAAAATATGCAGAACACTCGATCTCGTGAATTAGACTGATCAACTCATCTATCTTAGGATCCTTGAAACTGTACTTCCCGGTCTTTCTTTTTCTAGAATCCATGGTTAAAAAGTACCGGAGATATTCACAAATGGTCAACTTTTAAGTCCCTTTTAAGACTAAGCCATTGATTGACTAGACTTATACAGATCAAAAATAAAAATTGCCACCATGCTTTATTGTTTCCAAAGGAATGGGAAAAGAGTGAGTAACCCAAAAAGATGGGGAAAGATTCAAGGTAAGGGGGTTGGTTATGCAAAGGGAAGGTATTAGCACCCTAAACATCTACGGTACTCCGCAAGAACCCCTTTGTAAAATATGTATATTTTGGCTATAAAATGTTGTATAAAAATGGATGGTGGAGGGGAGAAAAGAAATATGTTTTTATGGTTTTTGCACCCGCCGCGATTGTGAACCCTTAGTGCCTACGTACCACCTTTTCGTGCAATAGGGGATCAGGATACACGTAGTTCCTCTTTTAAAGATTTTTTAAAACATAAATGTGTTGGTTAATTTTATGAGATAAGACATCATCATCATTGTCCGTGTGGAAAACATACTTACTACCCACAATCATGGGAAAGGAGAATTTGCATCATCTCAAAGTGGAGGTTATGGATTGGATCTTAAAATCAACAATGCCTCACTCAACACTCAAGTGGAAAATATATCACTTCACTACATATTGTGGAAGTATAGTTGTTTGCTTAATTACAAGGATTGACAAGAGTCCAATCTTTTGAGAAGAAGTTTTAGAGTAAAAAGCTAAAGTGGCAAAAATGGTTTGAAATGAGATTTATTGACTTTTAGTCTTCTCACAAAAAAAATGTCAAGGTATTATTAAGTTGATTGAAGTTTATTTAAGAAGATGTTTTAAAAATGAATGGACCTAAGTCCAAGTTTATTATGAAAATGGTTCATGTTTAAACAAGAACAAGAAGAGTTTTTAAAAATGAGGGAGAAGATTTTTAAAATAAAGAATATGGGAGGAGAAGAATGGACTATCCTAAAGCATAAGGTAAAAGCTACGAATAAGAATCATCTAACCAACAAGAAGCCAATACTTGACATTATGAGTCAAGATAGAATTCCCTTTCTTTGGATTGAAACCAAGCAAGCAAAAATACTAAACCTCTTGAGAGAAATAAACTTCAAGTGTATTAAGTCTTCACAAAAATTAGGCAGAGTAACGACTGTATATGGGTGAATTCCATATTACAAACAAAGAATGTAATCACAATAACCTGCACACAAAAAAACAAACAACCCAATGTCTTGAGGTAAACCTTAAGAACTCCAGACAAAATATCAATTCGGTCTCAAGGTCTCCAACATAGGCCAGGGTTTCTAACCCTAAGTCCAAGAAGTCCAATACTCCATAATACCACGGATAGTAACCAAATAGTCCAAGTATCATTACATGTTTTTATGGTTCATGTTGATTATTAGGTGTCTTAGAAGAGAAAAGAAAAGGCTCAAGTGAGCAAATTAAAAATGGCATGAAATGTAATGCTTAAAGTAAATGGTACATAAAGCATAAAAATAAAAAATAAAAGATAAAAGGGCATAAAGTAAAAACAATTTAATAATTAGTGGTTAATTGGGTGACCATCTTGAAACTTGCATTTGGAACTCATTAGAAGATTGGTAGAACCAAAGCCTCCATACAACAAGTTGCATTTGCTTTTTGTCAAGTATATCATCCATTTGGAATCCTCAAAAGTACCATTTAATGATCAACGATATTTAAGTGATCTGCGTTGACCAAAAGTGTTGTAGATCCATTAGAGGATTGGTAGAACCAAAGCCTCCACACAATGAATCTCAAGGTTATTGGATCAAAGGGATCAAATTAACGTACTTGTGCTTGCAAACAAAGGTTTGGGCCACGAATGATCATTTATTCAAATCGGGACAAAATTTAGAGCTATGTTAAGCAATCGTAAGTGGACTTATATAGAAGTCACACCTATTTTGAGGTCGATCAAAAGCAATATATGCACCATTTGTTTTGAGCATTGATATAGAGATCACGTTCCAATAACAATTAGTGCAATAAGAAAGGGACAAGATGAAGAAGGGTGGGAAAGAATATACAAACCACATTTGAATTAAATTTAAATCAAACTATTATTAAAATCATTCATCAATTTTTATGGAGTTAAACTCAACACCATGGATCCAATGATGTTAATAAATTCATGAACAAAATTCAACCCAAGTTCAGCCAGAAAATAATTACAAAATAATATTTCATTAAATATATACATTAAAAAAAGGTTTTAAAAATGTTTTAAAATGGAAATAAGAAGAAAAAATATCAACTATGTTCAAATTAATCAAGAAAAATTTAGTAAAACCATAGAAAAATCAGGAAAAGACTCAAATATTTTATAAAAAATTTGGCAACTTTTAAAAGTCAGAAACTATTTTAAAACTGATTAAAATTGTTCAAACAAATAGAAAATAGATAAAAAATAATAAACATCAATATAAAATTCAATAAAATTTTCAAAAAGTCAGAAATATGCAAAATGATATTTATGAAATTTTTTAGAATTAAGAAATGTCAGAGAGTATTTTTTAGGTAATTAAAACAAAGCAAACAATGCAAAAAATATAAAAAATATCAATTGTCAAAATAAAAATATGAAAAATATTCATGAGATCAGAAATAATTCAAAGTATTTTTGTGAATTTTTTCATAATTTTTGGATAAAAAATAAAAGAGTTATGAATTTTTGAAAATTAAATCAATTAAAATATAAAAATCAGCAAATAAAATAAAACCAAAAAGATATGGGCCATTAGATCATAGTCAAAACGCGTTTGTAAGCTAATCAAATGGACCAGATGTGTTGTGCTTGATATGGACCTTAGTAACATGCGCATGGAATCAGAAAAAAGGCAACCAATGAAATTAAAACGTTTGGCACGCTATCATTGGCTAAGCCGAGACATGTCATTATCTTCAACCTCCATCCACCCTACAATGGAGATTTTGTGAGATATTTCAAACGGAAAAATTAGGATCCCAGACCAGTTTCATTGGATTCGTCTCTTCAAGACGATCCTAACACCACCATCGCGCCAAAATTATATAAAGTATACAAAGAGATATGAATAAAAAACCCAAAAAATAGCGAGCACCTTCAATTTGAGATTTCTCTCTCAATTCTTAATGGATTTAAAAATTGTAAGAAGCACAGGAATCAGGAGGAGGAGTAGAACAGGTTCGTGCTTTATTTGGATCCAAATGGTGGAGAATTCTATCTTTTCGAAGTTCAAGAAAGAAGCTCTGAAACTGGACTTTTGTAGCTTGGATTATAGCTCGTTTTGCTTGGTTTAAGTGCTGGATAGTTTCTATGATGCTTAAGAAAGATGAATGTGCAAAGAATTTTGGAAGAAAAGGCTGGAATCTCAGAAACTGATTTCAAATATTTGAAGTTTGCGTGAGGTTTTGACAGAGTATTTTTGGCTCTCAAAGCATGAGGAAATGAATGTGGGATGACCCTCTATTTATAGGGAATCAAATGGAATGTTCAAGCGTGTGAAATGATGAAGTTTTGAGGGAAAACGTGTGAACCTAACGCACGAGCAAAGTGTGATCTGATTTGCATCTAAACGCATCCAATCCTTGCGTTTTAAGGCTCTAATCCACTTTGGCAACTTGGTTAAATATGTTTAGATCACAAACGCGTGATAATTTGATGTTTAGAGGCCCAAACATGAATTTCAAATTCTGACTTATGAAGAAACTTCAGTTCCAAGTTACCAAGTTCAATACAATGGCATTCTCAACTCAAGGGGTCTTAAGGCATGATACTTGATGCTTTAGAAAGATGAGGTTACAAGATTTGCAATGGAAAAAGAATGGAATCAAATGGATGCTTGAGCTGAAAGTTGCATTATGTCAAAGTTGGGGAAACTTTTTTGACTTTCCATACTTAGAAATATTTCAAAATTTTCTTCAAAAGTGACCTATAATGTTTTGCATCCAAACATGACCTTCCACTTGGAATTTTCTCTTGAAAAAAAAGGATGTCATGAAATAAACCTCTTGAATGACATTTTGAAACTTGAACCATTCGAAATATCCAAAAATTGAGAGAGTTATGAATTGTTGAAGTTGGCAAAAAATCATGAAATGACCTATAAACTTTAGTATCCTTAGGGAATCTTCCATCCATTTTCTCACTTTGCACATAAAGGAAGGCATAAAGTTCACATTATCAAGATCATTGTGGAAAACGAGTAGGCTCAAGGTGATAAAAATTGACCAATTTTTGATCATTTGAAGTCACACATGGGAAAATGGGGGTTCATCTAGAGGACTTGTAATCTTTCTTCATCATCAAGTTTCTTCCACATGAAAACTCTTTGAAACTTTTGAAGTGATTTGTTGATAACCCTTTTAAGATATGTATGTCTTTTGAATCACTCAAAAATACCAAAAGATAAGCAAGATATGCTTCTTTGAAGTTCACAACCCTAACTCCTAGATCAAGAAAATGCTTTGAGGAACTTTTACAATTTTGAACAAACTTCTTGTGCCAACACAATTGCTTTGTAAATAGAAGTTGTTGAGGATGAAAATGAGAACTCATAGCCACCAAAACCACTTCCATATTCTTGAGAGTTGAGAGAAATATGCACTTGTGATCATTGGGAACAAGACCTTGTCCAACCATGACAACTTCTTCAATCAATCCCTTGCACTTTTGAATCAATCTTGATAACTTTGAAATGTGGTGAACTAAAATAAACATTGCCATGTCATCCCTTCCAAAACAACTTCAATGGTGAGATTTGGACTTCTCAAGCTTTATTGCTTAGGTCATGGAAATAAACTCTTGAACCCATGGAGCAACTTGCTAAATCTCATTGCCTTTACCTACATTAGTAACAAGCAAGACAAATCAACATTGCATTTTATTAATTAAAAGGAAAAATAAAGTCAAAATATTCATGATCATAAAATAAAACAAGTCAAGGTGCTTGGTGATTCCTCAAAGAGTAAAGCTAAAGGTAGGCAGGCGAGCCAAGAACCCTAATGTGATCTTGTTGTGATTGAATCAATATGGTATGATGAAGGGATCTTAGGGGTAAAAATCGAGGTACAACATATAGGAATTGTGTTAAATTTTCTGGGAGGCTATTTTGGCCTTTGCTGATATCCCTGCCTGGGCACATATGTCTGATGTTGAGGTGCAACAACTGGTATTATTACGGCAACAATTTGGTGATCTGTATCCTGGTATCTACCTTTCCTCTTACGAGAATAGACCATATTGGCTTCATTCTTCTTCTTCTTCTGCTGGCCACCAAATGACTTCTTGGTGTTACCAGCATTATCATTATTTCCAACAACAATATCTTGGTTCTTTCCTAATTTGATTCCAATTTCGATTCTTTCTCGATGTGTTACCATTTCAGCAAAAGTACTCGATGTGCTGCAGGTCGTGTAGTAATACCACTGTAAGGTACTACTGAATAATTCCACCATCTCACGCTCCAGCATGGGCGGTGGAACCTTCGCCACCATCTCTCGCCACCTCTGGGAATACTCTTTAAAGGATTCATTGTGTCTCTGAGATAAATTTTGCAGCGGAGTTCTCGTGGGAGCCATGTCGCTATTATACTGATAGTGATGAACAAAATCTTCAACCAATTCCCTCCATGTGCGGATACGACTACTTTCCAAGTACATGTACCACTCAAGTGGACCACCGGTTAAGCTGTCTTGAAAAACACGCATCAACAATTTCTCATCATCAGAATATGCAGACATCTTCGTGTAAAAAGACTTAATTAGGTCTTTGGGCAGGAAGTACCCTTGTATTTCGCAAAATCATGCTCTTTGAATTTTGGGGGAATCTTTAACCCAGGCACTAAACCCAAATCAGACATGTCAAAGTATATTACACCTTGATTCTCAAACATGTGTGTTTGCTATTTAAGCATGTGCAACTTCTTGTCAGCTTCTGTTGGCTCATCACCATTAGGAATCCAGTCTTCTCAGTTATCTTCTTCTAATGGCCTAGTAGGAATGCGAATAGGCCTTGGTTACCCAAAGGGCTGTTTAATGTTCTGGCGAATAGGAGTAGGTGGAAACTGATTGTTTTCATTATGTTGGCGAGTCGGAGTAGGAGGAGGCGTATTTCTCACAATTTGAACTCGAGGCATACCTTGATGATTACAATTAGGATTATCGAGGTTCGTAATAGGACCATTCAGAGTAGCACCTCCTAGATTACCATTCATATCATTCATAACCACTCCTTTGGGAGTGACAACTAGCGTCTCATTTTCATTATCGGTGGTAGAGAAGGCCTAACCACTAAGGCCCTTAGATCCTCCTGTTGACGGGCCATGTTCAAAACAATTTCCATGAGTTGGTCGACACGGGCATCTACCTTGGCCCCCATAGCAGTAACTTTTGCTTGTATCTATTCCATTTGCTGTCTGGAGTTGCTTGGGGTATTGTAGCGGTGATGATTTGCAGAAGCAACCTTTTGAAAAGAAAAACCCATATCAAAAATGAAAAAACCTATTGGAACCACCTATCATGATATGATGTGTATGAATGCATGATTATACATGAAATGTTTCACCATTTCTAGAAAAATCCAAGATTTTCATCAAAAATAAAAGACAGCAAGATATAAACAAATTATCATTAAAGAAAGAGTCTGCTCATATCAAAAGAATAAACCATCCATACAAACCTATCTCAATAATGCATTCATACAGACCAAGTCAAAAGAAACCCGCCAAACAAAACCGGCGGTGATCCTTACAAATGAAAATATAAACAAAACCTGAGAACCACTGTCAAACTCCAAACCGAGCTTTGAGCCTTGCTAATTCTTCAATTACTTGAGTCAAATGAGCACCTCTCCCCTTCAACTAGGCATCAGCAGATAGCTTTTGATCATATTTTTTCTTCAGCTGAACCTTAAGTTCGTCAATCTGTGCTTGCTGGTCTTAAACCTATTGTTCTAACTTCTCTTGCTGCTTGTGAGCTTTTTGAGATTTGGATTCTTCTTCTCGAAGTTGCTTCTTCAAAATTTTGATTTCTTCTTCGTGATTGACTTGCATTTTTTCTTTGGATACCCGAAGACTCTCAATCTTCTACTGACTTTTCACGAGATCGGCTTGGACTTTCACCAAAGCTTCTGTCTGATTAGAAGTACATAAATTTTCAACTCTTGGTGTTTTCACACTTTCCAGCAAACCGTGCTTTTCCAACACTTTATCCTTCAGCTTGGCTTCATGAAGCATTTTCCTCTTCTCTTGCTCAGCAAAAGAAAATTCCATGTTCTGCTATTGCCTTTTCAATTCCAACTTGAGGCTATCCGCTTTAAACTGCCTATATAATTCTATGGGCACAAACTTGGGTACATCTGAAATTGATGCTTGAGGAAGTGATGGGTTGCCGACAACATTCGGTGTCGATTGACCACCAACTATTATATTAACAGTAGGCTGTGAGTACATCGGCGCTTCCCTCCTGTAAGGCAATAGTATTATCTTCACCCGATCTTGGACCCACTACACGTATGGAACAAAGGCTAGAGATCCTATCTGACTAAAGAAACAGTCCCCTATCGATGAACAAGGCTCCAAGCTCTTCTCATCCATGCCAATAAAACATGGTTTTCACCTTTGCCAAAATAAATGGTTTCCTTTACCTTGTGATTAATAGGCTTATCAGTCATAATGTACCCCTGCTGATGGCAGGCTAGGATAGGATTATAATTGATACAACCTTTAGTCCCCATGAGTGGCACGTTAGGAAATGTTCCACAATTCGTAATGATTTCTCTCACGCCTCTTATGTTGTTCCAGACAACATCATAAGAAAGTGAGAGCCATAATCCTTCACGACCAGAAAGAGAGCATCTACATAATCAAAGAAAGGTCATTTGGTAGCCATATGCATCATAATCCATTTGTAAAGAAGTGGAATGCAACATACCACACACCCTTTCTTGCCATGTCTAGAATGGATGGCATAGTAGGTGTCATCCAGAATTATCGGTATAGGATTTCCATTCATGAAGTTACAGATAGCTGCGAAGTCCATGAAACCATCCACATTGGGGAATATGACAATACCATAGATCATGGTGTCCAACATTGCGATGAACGCGGCCTAATTTCTATTTTCTGCGAACTCTTTATCCTTGGATATCAAAAACAACAGATGAAAAATTGGCTTATTACTCTTTTCGGTCCAATTATTCCTCACTTTGCACAGGCCCAAATAAAGTGCCCTAGCGATAGAAGCATAATCAAGAACTTCTAGTACACAAGCAAAAGGAACACAACTAGTAATCTCAATATCCATAATGTAAGCATATTCTTCGAGCATCAGAACTATCTGATAATCCTGGAACATAAAGCAACATAATTGTAGATTATAAAATTGCAACAACAAAACCATAGCCCACTTTTCACATCCATCATTCAACATTGGTAACAAGTTCTCGTATCGATCTCAGAAAATCTTCTCATTAGGCCCGGTCACAAGAAAACCCAACTCTCTCAGCGGAGCCAAAGTAACTCCACAAAAAGTATAACAAGATGTCTTCTTAAGCAACTCTTTGCCTACACATATGCTGTTATCCATTCCTGATGAAAAGATGATCTCAGATTAACCTGGAAATGGTATGCACATGCAAATTAGTTTTTTTTTTACATATATTGTTTTTTTATACATTTAAAAAAATGCTATGATGCAAGTGCAAAACTCATGGGATTAATGCTTCCATAAAACTGGCTGTTGTGATGTCTCTAAACACACCATGAATACCAGAACCATAAGTCCGGAACATAACCATAGAACTGAAGAACCATACTCATTAACAAAACAACACGGTCACCATCAGAACATAGTCACCATCTGTACCTGTAAAGATATATTCTCGCCCCACTCATGGGTGAAACTAGGTCAGGGTAAGTGAAGGTATTTCAAAATCACGAGTTCGCTTGAGAGTACTATCATCATACACCTACACGATAATGATACCAACTCATTAAAACCTCATTTGAGTGTGGAAAACACAACTGTCTAGGGTAATCTACATCCCCTATCTGTCATGTTCCACTATATTCCTAGTATTCCTATTATTTGTCACTTGGCCTGGGTATTGAGCTTTTTACCTCATAGTAATACCCACCCAACATGGAAAACCAGAAGCCAACATAGCGGATAACCAATATGGAAAGCGGTAAAATGCAATGCGAACATATGCTCAGATAATCATGTACAAATGAATAAACTGAAAGCATAAAAATGAACACCCAAAGATAATAAAACAAGATCAAGGAGCGACTCCGGGATGGACCAGCATTTGGTCGATCATTTATCCCCAGTGAAGTCGCCAACTGAAATAACCGGCTACCGAGATGAAATCAATGAAGTCGCTGTAGAACATTTTTATCCCATGGAAAGGGAAAGGTAAACATTGAGTAAACCTGAGAAGGGAGAAATCATGGTTAAACGACCCAGATATCGGGTAAGGGAGTCTGTTACGCGAGGGGAAGGTATTAGCACCATACATGCCCGTAGTACTATATGGTATCCACTCTTGTTATTCTAATATAATGGGTATTGTCAAAGTCTATGTCTAAGGTTTAAAGTGAAAAGAAAGAGGGAATGCATGCAAAAGAAAAGGAAAAGAAAATATGGGGAAAAGAAAACGATGTTTACAAAGATATGCTCGATTAGGCCCCATAAAAAGCCTCCACCTATGTATCCCTTTTAAGGAATTAGAGCTTCCGTAGTTAGGCTCAGTTGTTTTGGTGGTTTGTGTTTTTAGTTGAACAATGTTAAATTCAATCATTCCACTGTTACTCGACCTTTAGAGACTTACGACCTGTAGTGGAAAGGAACTAACATGCTCTTAGAAGAGAAAAGTTGATTGGCAAAAAGAATGGAGTTGGTTAGTGTTTTTTTTACCTTAAGAAAGGGTATAAGTTGTTAGGGAGTGTTTTTATTAGTTTAAGGAAAACGAGAGTTTTAGTTTTAAATGCAAGGATGCAAAAAAGAAAGAAAATATTTAAGGGAGACTATCTAGAATCTAATCCCTAATGTTATCATACAATGATGGCCCTATGTCAAGGATAAAAGGAAAATATCTATCTATGTTAGCATGCATAGATTACTATCCTAAGGTCTAGCTCGAATCGGGAAAGAAACAAGCACATCCTAAGGGAGCATGGTATATACAAACAAGTGCTTTGGCAAAAATCACACAATCGGGGTGTACTGACTCAGGGGACAGGGGTGTGAAGAGAAAATGATTTAGCTAAGGGGAGCGGATCACCCGAAGCAAACAAGCGGGTGACTAAGATGAAATAAAAAAAGAAAAGCATCACTTTACCTAAGGGGAGTGGATCACCCGAAGAAAACCAGTGGGTAGTGAAGTGTCAACAATGGTCATTGAGAACTCTTGGCAAATGCTAGGGGTTGAGACCAAACCCTTTTCCATATGACCGACCCAACACATATGATCTGCATAAATCCAGAGCATCGACGTACAATGTGAGCTAAGGACAACTCGGACGAAATGCGGGGTTTGATTGTGAATCCTTTCCACTCTCCTCCTTTTGAGGACTTATTGGGGTGGAGGGATATGCGAGAAATAATGTAAACACACCTGCAGAATACCTACTTCAAAGGTAGGTTTTTAAACAAGCACAAGTAGAACACATAATGCATTTAATGCGGAATTGCGTTAAAAAGGTCTTTAAATAAACCAGAAGGATTCCTAACATGATCATCAACGGAGATCCCCTTTATACATCTCTATTCCTACTTATCATGGCAAGGAAAATGGTAAAATCCCTACTTGACATGATCTCTAGAAAGCAATAAGATGCAGAAAGAACATAGAAGGGAAATGTACCAAACAGATAACGATTCATAGATGCTAAGCAATAGTAAAGAAACCCGAAAAACTTCACGAGCTGCTAGGATCAATAAAGAAAATACCATCAGCATAAGCGTCAAAGCATCAACAAATCAAGATCGGAATGTGTAGCATACACATCTGAATATCAAAATACACCTGCACGAAACACAATCCATACAGTATATGAAATAACAATCACATGGCATAATGTGTAGCAGACACATCCGTGTGATTCCAGGGTACCTGCACAAACCAGTTACATTATTTTTGAAAAAACTTGAAATTGGCTAATGACTTGAGGTAATAGGTTATTATAACTGGGTAACCGGTTATCGCGTGCAAATTTTCAAAATTCAGTTACTGGAAAGAGTGGTAACTGGTTACCATAACTGGGTAGCTGGTTGCCCGCAGGTAGAAAGCAGTCTCAACAGATTTTTGAGCTTTTGGTTCACGGCTTAGGCAATTGATCAAACACAAAATCTCCATACATTCAATACATGATTTTTCACAATTCAAGGTCTAGATTCAAATTACACATGATTGATTAAGATCAACAATTAAACCTCATGCAACATCATCAATTAGCCACTTTCATGAGAATCAACTTAATTAAATAAGCACTGAATTCAACTATCCAATTCCAGATTTATACATGATGATAAAATCAAATCAAAATTCCAATATTAGATATCAATTCTTAATCCAAAATTAAACCTAGATTCAATTCATGCTTGATTAAAAATTGCTTCTCACATAATCACTTATTTCGAAAGTGCTTAATTCAAGAAAACTCACCGAATGAAGTGAAGAGGAGACTTAGGTATAGAGATCATAATGAACAGGTCAACGATCAGAGAAGAATTTCTCTTGATCTTAACTTTTGAATCTTGATGAAATTGTTGTTGTGTTCTTGATCAAAAAAGTGTAGAACTTTGATTTGATTCTTTAGAGACTTGAGAGAAAATATTAGAGTGTTTGTGTGAATTTTCTGAATTATGAGATCCTCGCTTCACAAAAATCAGATTTGAGATTATATGGTGTGAGAAAATTGGGCCTTGGAGGTGCAATTGGATTGGGCCTTGCCTTGAAAGCGTGAGCCTGACACGACTGTAAAGTGCCACATCATCATTTGTATGGTATCTTAAAAAAGTTCCAACATGAAAAATGAAGATAATCAAATTTGTGATGGATTACCGAAAGAATGGGCTCAATCGGATAATCGACAAGGAAATTATGAATTTTTGAAGTTTCACTTACACTGTGTCAGACAAAAATAATTTCCTATGCAGAATTTTATTGCGGCATGCACGAAGAAGATCAAAAAACGAGAACCTTCGGATCATCGTTTACTTTTAACATCTGAAGGTAAGTTGTAGTAGGAGAAATTTTTGAACCAACGCCCTCGGACCCAACTCAATACGATAACAATTAAGTGAGATATGCATTTTATCGTATCAAACATTAATACAAATGGATTCCGGTTCAACACAAACATGTCTTCAGAAACTCAAAATTCACGGGTCCTTCCTTCGTGAATCAGCTTTTAGCCTCTAAAGACAACATCTAGATGACATCTAGATGTAATTATAGCAATCAGAACTACGCGCATATGACATTCCACCCAAGAGTTATGAATTTTTTAGTGCAAATTAAATAGCGGTTCAACCCACTTTTCCTTTGTATTTTTTCACTATATAACTTCCAAAATAATGCCATATTCGGAGACTTCCTTCGAGATTTAGCTTTTGGTCTGAACACGAAAGTTGAAGAAAATGTCGAGAGGGTTTCAAAACCTCAAGAATAAATCCAAAACACTGTTCCAAATGGGAGATATGAATTTCCAAACTCAAATCGGCTGAAAAATCTGTTTCCTATTTGCACCGCTAAAAATTCACTGAAAACACTCAAATCTTCGGCACCTCGACGTGCACTGAACAAATACTGGAGCTTTATTGTGTTGAAAAAAATACCTTGATACCATGGAATGCATGTATGCATATGATAATGAAATATAAGCCAATTAGTATCATAATAAAGAGGGAAAATTTTGGTGTACAACAGACACTTCATAATTGGCTTTCGCCATTTTGTATCTAGCAAGTTGTCAATGGCAAAAATTTCAAAAATTTCAAAATTTGCATCCATATGATCTGACCCCCAAGCTTTTGGTGTTGACAATTAAGGTAACATCGAAATTACTTTCTCTCTTACTTCAACAAAGTCCTTCAGCTTGGTTGTTGACACTTCATACCCATATGCAATTTGGGATAAAGCATTTTCTTCTTGATTCTCTACTCTGGGAACATGCCTACTGCTCACCACTTCTAAATCTTTCAACAAACGGTTCACAAGTGAAAAGTATCTCATTAAGTTCTCCTTAATACACTTATACTCTCGCGTGATTTGTTTGATTACGAACTCCGAATCTCCTTTTATCTCGATTCGAGTGGCTCCTAAATCTCACAAGATCTTGAGTCCAGTAATTAAGGCTTCATATTTTTCCACATTATTGGAATATTTGTCGTCTACTCGACATTTGATTGTTGTTGGTGTTCTTTCTCGGGAGATTATCAGGATTCCATCACAGGTTCCATTTTTGTGGATCGACCCATTGAAATATAATTTCCAAGAGTCTGTGTCGACCACATTTACAGATGACGGCTCACTTATTGCATGTTCTGCAATAAAATCTACCATAATTTGGCCTTTCATGGACTTTAAAGGCAAATAAGACAAATAAATCTAAGTTAATGCCAATGCCCATTTTCCAATTCGACTATGAAATATAGGCTTTGATAACATATGTTTAATAACATCAAAATAAGATGAAACATAAACATCAACTGGTTTAATATATTGCTTTAATTTCATACATGAGAAATACAAACATAGGCATAATTTTTCGATTGAACTATACCTAGTTTCTGCATCTATTAGTATTCGACTAAGGTAATAAATGGGTCTCTCGATGCCATTATCATCCTCTTGTTCTAACATGCTCCCTATTGTTAAGTCGGATGCAGTTATATATAATCTCATGTTTTTATTTTGACATGGCGGCAATAAGATTGAAGGCTTCGTCAGATATTCCTTAATTGCGTCGAAAGCCTCTTGCTGCTTTTTATCCCATAGGAATTTGACTTCTTTTATGATCTTGAGTAATGGCGAGAACACATTTGTTTTACCACTTATATTCGATACGAATCTCCTCAAGAAGTTTGTATTTCCCAACAAAGATTGTAATTGTTTCTTTGTTGATGAAGGCTTGAGATCCAAAATTTCTGTTGTTTTGTTTTGGTTGATCTCGATGCACTTTTTGTGTACTAAGAAGTCTCATGCATGCACCCCGAAAGAACATTTTAGTGGATTCATTTTAATCCATATTTTTTCATCCTTTCAAATGATCATTGAAGATGTTCTACGTGACCATTTTGTAATGAAGATGTAATCACAATATTATCTATGTAAATTGCATAAAGTGCTCTATGAAATCATGAAATATGGGATTCATGTCCCTTTGATAAGTTTCTCCGGAATTTTTTAAACCAAATGGCATTACAACCAATTCATAAGTCCCTAGGGCTCATGGACATTGAAACGCCATCATAGATTCATCCTCGTCAGCTATAAATATTTGATTATATCTAGAATACCCATCTAACATACTCGAATATTCAAAACCTGCCACCGAATCTACTAGCATTTCTGCCACATACATTGAATACTCATCCTTTGAAGTATCTTTATTCAAATCCATAAAATCTATGCAAACTCCAAGAGTTCCATTTTTCTTAATAACGGGAACAATGTTAGCTAGCCATTCGATGTACCTGCCAATTCTGATGAATTTTCTCTTTAGCAAACTCTCGATCTCCTGTTTGATCTTCAATATGATCTCAGGGGAGAATCTTTGAGGATGATGTTTCACTAGTTTCTTCCCTTGCTGGATAGGTAGACGATGCTCTACTACTTGCTGACTTAAACTAGGGATTTCACCATAATCCCATGCAAAGAAATCTTTATACTCTTTGAGTAAGTTAACCAATCGAACCTTCATCTTCGACCCAACCTTTGTACTAATGTAAGTTGGTCTCTTTGTTACGCCATTGCCCAGGTCCACTTCTTCTAAAGGATATTAGGCCTTCATTCTCTGCATTGAATCCAATGGATCTTTCTCAAATCCAAAAGGCCCATCGTCATAGACACAATCTAGCCCCCGTCTCGACTCCTCGAATTGAATTTTAGAGACAAACTTTGCATTTTTTGCTTCTAAAGCCGATTTTATTTTGTTTTCAGCCTTATAGGCTGAAATCTGAGCTAGCACTTCCGGCTCACTGGTCATCTTCTTTGACCACTCTCCATCGCCTAGGTGGGTTTTGTTCCCTGGGCATCATTTCTTCTTTAATGTCCCACGTTAATCCATGATTCGGATCCAAACATAGAGAACAATTCACATTCTCTTGAGGAATGTCACTTTTAGTATCACAAGGTGCCACATGTGCCACATGTTGGTCAAATGATTTCTTTCCAAATTTACTCTCGTCAATTTTGTAGTAACTCTGATCAACTTTAATATTTTCGATAACACCATCTTTCCTCCAAACAGATATCTATTGATGGAGGGTCGGTGGAACTACCCCTATCCCATGGATCCATTCGCGTCCTAATAACAAATTAAAATTAGCTTTAGAATTAATTACCATAAAGAGAGTTGACCTGGTAGTTGTGCCAACTACCAATTCGACCTGGAACACTCCCATGAATACTGTTGGTTTTTCCTTCATAGTTGGATAAAACCATGTTATGTGATCGAAGATCAGTCATGCACTTTCCCATCTTCTTGAACAAAGCGTATTCCATCAAATTCACAGCCCCCCCCCCATTGATGAATACTTTGTTGATTCGAATTCCATCAACTTTCACCCTGATAAATAGAGTTTTGAGGTGACACAACATGCCTGGGCTTGGTTTCACAAACAATGCATTTGGTTCTTCCACCACATCACTATTCATGACATAGTAGCATAGTTATTTTCCGTCGGTGTCATCTGGCACGTAATCGTCCTCATTCTTTGAAGCTTTAGATACCCTGTTGAATTTGGCAGGAAAACTAGACACAATGCCAGAATTGATGATAAAGTCTTTGCATAATCATCATCAACCATATCGTCTTCATAGGGGTCATAATAGTCCCACTCGTCGTCTTCTAGGAGAGGTTCGTACTCCTCTTCTTCTTTATTCCCATCTTCAGCCATGAAAGTTTACTCCACACTCTATCTCGCTACTACCTATTTACTTCACAATGATGCTATTCTCATTTCCAATCTCTGATTTGCGATGATTTTTCTTTTTCGCTCAGTTTTTGTTTCAAATTTTTTTTCTGAATTAACACCCTGAAAACTTTGTTGGCCTTCACTCGCTTCACATTTTTATAGGACTTATTATCTCCCTATCTTTTGAGTTTTCGACGACCTTAATTATGATGTGGACGCCTCCTTTACAACCTTCTTCTTCATTTGGTAACGTCTCCATTGTGTTCTGGTCATTGGGTTTTTCCTCTTATAATTTGGAGAAACCTGATATCCCTTAGTTTATGGCTTCCTCTCTTGAACCACATCCTCCTGAACTTCAACACTCTTTTTTGGTCTCTTCCCTCCTTTCGGATTCACTGGCTCCACCCATTTTTTATGTGGAATGTCAGACGAAGGACAAAAAGTCTTCTATCAAGGCTGTTGAAATTTCCTCTGATATTCTTCGTTGTGTCGGGGAACCCCTTCTTTTTCAAACACAAACCTTGGTACTAGAGGCTTCTTGTCTTCGACAACTTCTTTTGCTACAACTTCGTATTTCTTAGCCATATTCTTGTTATAAAAAGCATTACACCTTGGACATAATTTGGCCTCTGACTCATTCAGTTTGCATTTCTCTTGAAAGTCAGCCAAACTTTCCTCAGGCTAAGGATAAATTGCTAGCAAGTCATTTTTCTTTGTCTGGTCAAGGCTATTAGTATCCTTGATGATTGTAGCTTCGTTGTCAAAACCCTCAGTAACTTTGACCATCAGGAATTCATAAGGTTATGTGAACAAAGCCTCTCTGACTTTCAATGGATCAGTATCCACCTGCATTTTTGGCTTTTCACCAAATTCAAGTATGCCCTCCTTCAGATCTTTTTGCACTAAATTCCTGAAAAGAACACATTGAGATGTTTTATGACAAAGAAAATTATGAAATTTTCCAAATCCCCTTTTCTTCTTTTGTTCTAAAGAGGGGTTCTTTAAGGCGCAATAATTTGGCCATCAGATAGCAACAAATCAAATATCTCATCACACTTTGTTATATCAAAAGTGTAAGTTTTTGTAATGGCTTTTCCATTTTTCTCAGTCTCGATGGGATTTTTCCCGTTTAAAAACCTTAGTGGTTTGCAAGCATACAGAGGTCCAGGCTGGAGTTCAGCCACATTAACCTCAGCCTCTTCGACCGACTCGCTGTCGTCTAAAGAATAATATTTGGTGGTTACATATAGAACCATCCCTTTCTTTTGATACTTGCTAGTTTGGCCTTTTCTTGATATTTTCCAACTTTGGCCTTCTCAGCTTTTAAGCATTTGATATGTCGAACCCTAACGGCTAACTGCGCCATATCTCTCAAGTATTGAATATATAACTTCTTCCTGATCAAATAATCTAGGCCATTCGCAGCCATCTCAACTAATTCATGTTCAGAGACTTAAGTAAAACATTCGGCTTTCAAAAGTCTAAACCTATTTAAGTACTAGTCTATTGACTCAACAATATTTCTCTTAACTCCAACAAGTTTTGTCAAGATAGTCCTTGACTACCCCATATAAAATTGTTCATGGAACAATTTTTCTAACTGATTCCAAGTGTGAATTGACTGAGGAGGTAGCGTTTCGAACCAAGTAAACGTGTTTTCCAATAGGGAGCTCGGGAGATCATTTAATTTAAGGTCCTCATTGTTGGCTATATCTCTGGCTTCAGTTTGACATCTGGCAATATGTTCAACAGTGGATTATTTCGTATCCCCTGCAAACTTAGTAAATTTAGGGACTTTCCAACCACTAGATAATTCTGTTTCTAGAACAAAATCAGGCAAGAGATATGAATATTTTGGTCTCTGAGAACCAATATTCATCCCATTTCATATCATATTTCATCCGAAAATGGCCTCAAGGTTTTGTTCCCCAGTCACTACCTGTCTTCGAACATGCTTGACCACTTGGTCGACATTCTGGTTTCGATCCACTAATATTATTGAGGGTTGTTGGAACACCCTAGGTATATGATTGACACGCTGGTGAATCAGTGGTTCTTGTTTGACCGTTTCATCAACCACCTTCTCATACTGCACTGGTTCCTCACGCGAGGGTGATGTAGTTGTCAAACTAGTGCTCTTGGGGCACCAAGGAAATCACTTATGTGAGTAATTTGGGTTGCTAAAGTATGATAACTCTCTATTGAATTCCCGATCAATGGTCCTAATATGCCACTCATCTGTTGAGTAAGCTTATTGACCATCACATGATTACTTTCATCCATCTGCTGCCTCATGATGGCAACGGTACTTGGGGTGAATGTATGCATGATTTGGTGGGAAAGTCCCAATCTAGTCGAATGACCAAATTGATTTCCCAACGGCCCTGAGCCATGATACAGGGAAATGTCGACGTAGAGTTTTCACCAAATTTCTAACCATCACCGATGTTTCCATTCCCTATTTTTGTTCAAAATTATGCGTATCTCTTGCAAAACTAGAAACATACTTCCCAGAGGTTGGGACCACACCATTGTGTGTATCTTTTGCAAAACCAGGCACATATGGCCCGGAAGTTGTGACAATTATTGGTCTTACAATTAATGGATGAGTTATGGTGACTATGTTGGAGGCGATCGAAGACACAACAACAGAACTTGAACCCATACTCACTGCCGTGCTGTTATTTCCTCCCACGGTTTGATACTTTTCAGGAGTTCTAGGATCTACCATTTTTCTTCCACTTCTCAATCTCATACACAAATTGAGACGAACTTAACACAAAACGTGTCCCATCGGGTGTGCCAATTTGTTCGCGGGAGTTTCTCGCGAACAATCTCTAGCCTCTTAATTAAAGGTTACTTGCAGGACTGGCTACAAGAGTCCTAGACTATCATGTTATATTTGACATGATTTTGGGTGCTTGAGAAGATCAAGGCGCAAATGAGAAAAACAAAGACAAGTAAATGGTACATAAATTGATAAACTATAAAAGATAAACAGGAATATGTAAAGATAAAAGTGCTTTGAATTTAAAAGTTGACACAATCGTGCATCTTTTAGAACTGGATCGTTTCTCTATGCGCTAGTAATTTGAGTGTTCTCTTACAATGTTACAAAATGCGACCTCTAAAACGGATGCAAAATTTTTCTTAAATAGGTAAAAATATGTAATCATCGACAACTACTTCTGCCACTCAAATTACTTGTTCGTGCGGCACTACTTTTGAAACATCCACATTTTGCTTTAATAATCTTTGTTGATAACTACTTTTACTGCCCCCTGCTTTTGCTCTCGACTTACCTAATTATCGTCTACTTCGCCTCGTGCTTGATACTATCTTTTCGATCGCTTTCTAGGAGTAATCCCTTGAATCGTATCAACATATCCATAACTCTTGTTGATGCTCTTTATTAACGAAGGTTATCACCCATATGGCCTAATACTTGAGTCAAAAAATTTCTTGTCAACAGGGAGTTAGTTGAATAACCAGCACATACAAAATCTATCAAATTGATGTGGGTGTTCATGTTGAAACACAAGGCTGATTGGTCGATAGAAAGACATAAAGTGAGATTAGTTGCTAGAGGATTTCTTCAAAGATCATGACTCAGCTATTCTGAAGTATTTTCTCCAGTAGTAACATTGGAGACTGTATTCCTAGTGGTAGCCTTAGCATACAACCAAGGTAGGACAACATTTTATTTAGATGTGAAATCATCATTTTCATAATGGTCCTTTAGACAAAGAGTTCTATATCACACAACCTTCTGGGTGTGTGATTCAGAAGAAAGCGAGTAAGGTATATAAGTTGAAGGGCGAGAAAATCACAAGAAAAATGGGTTTGAATTGGGTTTTCTAATAAGTTTCTACTTTTAAAATTATTTCATAAACTTAATTAGAAAAGGAATAATTAAAGAAATACTATAAATGAAACTTTGGTTTATCCAGGTTCACCTTTAACATGGTTACTCTTGTCCACCCTCCTTAGGTGATTTCTCCTTCAACAAGGACTTAATCAACCAATCTCAACCGATTAGAAATGCACATGTTACCCGCCAGTGACTAACCATAACCGTCTAAGAGTCCAAACAAACACCTTAGCCCTCTCAAGACTTAGACTAACAAACCAGTCAATTTAGGTAATAATCAATTCTCAAAGAATTACAATCAATTGTGTTTACAATGTTTGCTTCTAAAAAGTAGATTAACACAACAATGAAGAAAAAAGTCTCTAATACAAATAATGAGCAACAACTCTTTGTATTGAGAACTCTAAGAATAACACACAAATAATGAGAAACAACTCTTTGTGTTTAATCCCTAATATATTTACACAATAATGAGAAGTAGCTCTTATGTTCTTGATATTTCTATAGAAGAATATTTGTAGACGTATATGAATAGTGATTCTTCTTTTCTCTTGGTGTTTCACAGAATTTGAGCAATTTGATTTAGGCGTGATAATAGTTGATAGTTCATCAATCTTCAAATGTTGATGAGGTATCTTTAAATAGAATTCAGAATAAGACCGTTGGTAGTACGAAGATGTCGCTTTCACTTTACAGCTACAATAACTATAGTATTTCATCGTGGGAGACAACATAGTACAACACGTAATCATGTAGGGTGATATTTTAAACATATTAACTGTAGTGTAAACTTCGTCGCTAAGTTTCTTAAGACATTATCTTCTGATGATTTACTTGTGACTTGACGTAGTAAGCTTGGAAGGTATCTCTTGATCTTGTTTTTGTCTTCTCTTCTTCTTGTTGGACTGATTATCCAAGCTTCTTTGTTGTAGAGTCATAGTCTTTCATATATTTGAACATTGTTTTCAGATATAGAAGCAACAACTTATCTGATGAACAACTTCTAGAGTGAAAGCTCTTTTGATCTACTTCATCTTGACCTTTTCTTGATTCCTTGATAATCAGCTTTTCTAAGCTGCATATCTGATGTCTAATTTCTGAGGCAATAACTTATATCAATACATCTGATTTTAATATTGAGTTCGTTATTTCTGATCCTCTTAAATTCTGATATTTGGATTGAGCTTAAAGAAACAACTTATTTTCAACTACATCTTTGTTGTCTGATCATAAATTATTTCCTTCTTTGAAAGCGTATATGTTTTCTTATCGAGAGTGACACTTTCCTGAGAACATACTTGATTCCCTTTCTCATGAACATTCAACATTCCTGAGAACTGATGAACATTCAACACGCCTTAGAACTGCTGATGTTTTTGTTTAGAGAAGGTCACAATAGTTCTTCCGTTGAGTGCAGTGGTACTTCTGATGATATTTGTCTTCTTATGAATATTACTTATGCCGAGTAGATTAACTTGAGAAGATATCATCCTTTTATCTTATCTTCTTATGGACTTTGATATGTTGATTAGAAATGAGTCCAAAAGATCTTCTTTTCTTTGATCCTTTCTTCTGATGGAATACTTTTGATGTTGAATGAAGGTGCATATTCCATGAATTCTCCGAGTCTTCAGAATCTTGACTTTGTCATTAGAAACATGAGAAAAAACTCTTATGATGAGTAAATCTTGACTTCTAATTTTGGAGTAGAAGCTTTCTTTATATGTGTTCAGAATCTTGACCATCTTTAGAATTTTAAGCAGCAGCTCTTCTAATGAATTAATCTTGACTTCTTATCTTTTGCGTTGGAAGCTTGTTTCTTGTCTCCTCTTGATTTATGATCTTAAAGCAACAACGTATCATAAATTATTTCTTCTTGAACACTCATTGAGATTCTTTTCTTGTCGAATATTCAGCATTCCATAGAACTAATGATGTTACATTAGAAACATAACTCAATGGTTCTTCTTCTGAATGATAAAGTGATTCTGATGATATCTTGATTAAGACTATCCAGAATACAAACAATGTATCTACACACTTAATGAAACCATTAGAACTAAAATTGTTCTGCATAAAATATATGCTTGTTATCCTCAAAAGATAGAGATTAAACTCAAATCCAAATCTTGTTCTTACAATCTCCCCATTTTTGATGATGACAAACCTTGTATTTTGATGGAACAATTTTACAGGGTTAAATCATTTAAAAAATAAAGTAAGAGTTTGAAAAACTCCCCCTGAGTTAGAACCCCCCCCCCCACCCCCCCCCCCCCGAGATAAACAATCTCCCCCTGAATCATAAACTTATGACCTTTTAGAGTTTTAAGAGCATTTTTATCCTTTCTTAGAATTCTGAATTCAAGCAAATGGAAGTGATTGATCAGAGTTTGCTTTATCAGACATTCTTTCTTCATTAGAACCTTCTAATCATCATATAGGTTTAGCTTGATCTATCAAACCCTTATATGTTTGAAGTTCTTTATCAACACTCGATCTCTCAGAAAATTCTATACCCTAGAATTTCTTTTATCAGAGTTTGATAAACCAACCCTTCCAAACCGTTAGAATTCCTTTTATTATAGCTTGATTTATTGAACCTTCTAGATTTTAGAATTTCTTCAATCATTTACTTTGTACCTGAACACATTTCTAAGAGCTTTTTGCATATTTATATATTTGTTGGAAATGTAAGCAATGATATTTAGAGATATAGGTATGTGTCAAAATCATCTTGTTTTCACCCTTTTTTGTCATAAGTCTCTGGAAATACCCTTAATACCCTCTAAGAGGTGTCAACACCTTAATACATTGGTTAATTTTGAAATTTGAATCTTACTTTTTATCTGACTCTCTCTCTCTCTCATCGTTTTTTTCCTGCTTCTATCTTTTATCTATCAACAATGGCGGAGAATCATGCTACAAGGTAACTCTCTCTCTCTCTCTCTCTCTCTCTCTCTCTCTCTCTCTATCTCTCTCTCTCTCTCTCTCTCTCTCTCTCTCTCTCTTGTCGTCCTTTTCCTGTTTCTCTTTCTCTTTGTTTTCCCTCGCTTCCTTCTTCTCTTTCTCTTCATTCTCTTTCTCTTTCTCTAACATTGAGAAAAATCATTGTGCCAACCTGACCCAGTTTTCTTTCTTTAAGATTTTTCATTTTTTATCTGTTGATATTTATGGTTTAGGTGTTATTTTCTCAGATCTGTAAAAAATACCCTGAAATTTGTGATTTTCTCAGATCTTGATATATGTTTTCTACTGAATACTTGAAAAGCTACTGGTTTTTGAATGTGAATTCTTAACTGTTCGAAACTTTGATGTTTCAGTTTATGAATGTGAATGCTTAACTGTTCCAAACTTTTAAGTTATTATCATCTCACACCTTTGTTTGTTAAACTTGACTAATAGGAATCATTGAATCATTTTACATAGTGGGATATGCATTATCATTGTCTTCTGCTTTATCACGTATGGAGTGAATTTAGAGGTATCCTTGTCATTATTTGGCTTTGTAGTTGAGTTTAAGAAGTTGAAATTCTAACATAAATCTAAATTTCTTATATTAATTTTATATCATTGGAAAATTGATTTTATTTTCGTTTTTACAGTGAGAAGCTCTTTCTCGGGAGCTTATTGGTATAAGTGTTTGTTATCTATAACTTATGGTCCACCTATAAGTCATGGTTAGTTTTTACATGTTTCTCTCACCAATCGTTCACCAAATTACTTCAATTGTGTCATCATCTTTGTGTTAGGATGGGATATCATAAATTTTTCTCTGGATAGTTCCCTACTGCTCATGACAGTCCTTATAGTATATATATTTCTGTATAGAAGAGCATACTTGTTAAACTGTTCATTTTTGTTCTATTAACTGCTTTGTTTAACTGTTATTCCTCATTTAGTCACATTTTCTGTCCCATGAAACCTAATAGTTTAGTGAAAAGATTTTGATTTAGGGTTTACTTATGTTATATCCTGAGTTGTGTTGCATACATGCTTTATGAAGGTATCAAAAGCATTAAATTTTAATATGTCTGTTTAAAATCTTAGAAAAGGCAAAGATGTTCACTTGTCTAACTCGGGCGGTTGAATTAATTAAGGGAACTAGGAGATTTGTGCAGAACTGATTGGGATGTGCAGATTTGTTGTTTGATTTCTATTTGGGACTGGATATTGGCATATGCAGGGCGCACTTTCATTAACTTGCACACAAGCTTGACGATTTCATATTGCGATACTTTACTCTTTATAAGTTTTTGTCGTTTATCTTATAATCTTCTCCTAATTAATGTTAATTTTTCTATGCTACTAATAATAATGCTAATCTTCTGCTAATTTATTTATTTACAGGGATATATTGTTAAAAAAATATGTTTTTAAAATTGTTAAAATATGCGAAGGTGTCAAGAACCTGAGAAAATAATGCAGTAGCAAGAGAGCCCTACAATCAATGGGTTTTGGAAAGGGTCTGAATCAATAAACTGACATTTGACATTGATCCTACATACACAACAGAGGTACCAAATCCTCTTCTGATGTCCGCAAAAGAAGTGGAAGAGCTAAAGGATTCCCATGAGAAAGCTCAAAGAGAAAAAAATAGGAATTATAGCATAACCTTTATGACCTTTATTTTGAGAAGAATCAATTACAACGCGAGTTCGATCTAAAGAACCAATGGGAGTTCGATCTAAAGAATATGTAGCTGCAATCAATGGGAGTACAAGAAGACCATTGGTGATTCCTTGCCAAGGTCGGAGTTTTGCCAAGAAAACTCTTGTAATTCCTTGTGGGGAACCAAGCACATCAAAAATACCAGTGACCATATAGTGCCAAGGTCAAAATTTGAAGATACTGGTACCTCCAAAGAGCATAATGGTAATCAATGAACCATCTCCCATTCCCTATGAAAGTGATAAAGTTGTTCCATGGAGTTATGATTCTACTGACTCTGTTAATGGTTTAAAACATGAGTGCGAGCCTTCAACAAGCCAGGGGCCTGCAATTACAAATATAGCAGGAACATGTGACATGACCCGTAGTGGTCGCATATATGCTCTGGAACAACAAAAGAAAGATAATATTGTGGCTAAGGATAAAGGAAAAGGTTATGGATGAAACTATTCAGAGGTAAGAGATTCTGAGTAAAGCCTTTACCGACCAAGAGGCTGATGTGTTCTTAAAAATGATCAAGAAGAGTGACTATAGGGTGGTAGATCAAATACCCCATACCTGACCAATATTTCAATACTCTCGTTATTGATCAATTCAGAGGCACGCCGAGATTCACCCATGAAGATTCTGAGCGCTGCTCACATAACAAAGGAGATTACAATGGATCAATTTGATGGAGTTGTGGCTAACCTGACATTAGGATCACGCTTGGGTTTTAATGATAGTGAGTTACCTCCATAAGGTAGAGCTCACAATAAAGATTTACACATTTCAATTCAATTTGGGACCACTATTCTATCCAGGGTGCTCACCGATATTGGTTCTTCCTTAAACGTACTACCGGAGACTAGCCTGATGAAGCTCACGATGAATGGCATAAGTATAAGACCAAGTTCTATGGTGGTTAAAGCTTTCGATGATTCACAAATCACAATATTCAGAGAAGTGGATATTCTAGTCAATATTTTCCCTCATACTTTCTATATTACCTTTCAGTTAATGGATATAGAACCGACATACACTTACCTGCTTGGGCGACCTTGGATCCATGCAGTGGGAGCTGTGACCTCAACCCTGCATCAAATTTTGAAGTTCCTCGTTGAAGGAAAATTGGTGATGATTGACGGAGAAGTAGATATCTTAATAGTCATTTGGAGTCTTACAGATGCATTAGTGTGGAAGAAGAATGTGTGGAGACGCCATTCCAAGTCCTGGAAGTGTCTACAGTGGTTATGCTCCCAGTGGAGAAAGCCACAAAACCTGGAACCTATTGACATTATAGAGAGACTTACAAACAGTTGTGGAAGATCGGACATCTAAAGGTTAGGGAATGCTTGTGGAGAAACCTGAGAAGAAAGACCGCTTAGGTTTGGGATATCAATCGTCAAAGGCTACTAAGAAAGACAAAGGGCAATTTCCTCCCATCCAGGAGATCTTTGTTAGGAAAGGTGTAGAGCATGTTGGACAAGTTTCAATGATATCAAACAAGGGTAACAAAAAAGGAGCATCCAGATTTATCCACGAATGTGCTGTAGGAGAAGAGCTCAAGAATTGGATAGATGTGGAGATTCCAGAGATATTTTTCTTTCCAAACAGTGTTTTCAATTAATAAAAGTTATATTTTGCATTCAATTAATATCCTTGTCTTTCTCTTGCATTTTTCTTTTATTTTCAAAATGGAAATACTTTTTTTCTCCATATGGACTTTGCAATTTTGCATTCTAAAATGAACCAAAACATGATAAAATGTGCAGATCCACATCTAAACTCACCAATAATGATACTACTATGATCTAATATGATTTTGATGCCCCAATTAACCAAGCTGAAGATGAATATCATGAAGATTGTGAACTATCTGAGGAGTTGGCAAAGTTAATAGAGCAAAGATCTAATTACATACAGTCGTACCAAGAACCTATAGAGATCATCAATCTTGGGATGGAGAAAGACAAGAAAGATATCAACATAGGGGCAACCCTAGAAGAAATCATAAAAGAAAGGCTGATAAAACTCTTGCATGAATACATGAATATATTTGTCTGGTCTTACCGAGATATGCCAGGGTTGGATACGGACATCGTCATACACAAATTACCATTCAAGGAAGGTTGTTATCCTGTTAGACAGAAGCCCAGAAGAACTCGTCCAAACATGGCCAAATAAATTCGAGAAGAAATCCTCAAGAAATTTAACGCGGGATTATTGGTCGTACTAGACTATCCACATTGGATTGTTAACATCGTTCCAGTACCCAATAAAGACGGTAAAGTACACATGTGTGTGGACTATCAAGATCTAAACAAAGAAAGTCTTAAAGATAATTTCTCGTTACCTCACATAGATGTTTTGGTGGACAATACAACTCAATATTCAGTACTTTCTTTCATGGATGGTTTTTCAGGATATAATCAGATTAAGATGGCTCACAAGGATATGGAAAAGACTACTTTCATGACTCCTTGGGGCACCTTCTGTTACAAAGTAATGCAATTATGTCTATAGAATGCAGGGGAAACCTATCAACGAGCAATGGTCATGTTATTTCATGACATGATCCACAAAGAATTCGAAGTATACATGAACAATATGATTTCCAAGTCCTAGACAGAATAGGATCATATCATTCACTTACATAAATTGTTCGAGCGTATTAGAAAGTTCAGACTGAGGTTGAATCTGAATAAGTGTACATTTAATGTCAGGTTAGGTAAACTATTAGATTTATTTGTAAGTCAACATGGTATTGAGGTGAATCCCGACAAAGTAAGGGCCATACAAGAAATGCCAGCTCCAAGAACAGAAAAAGAGGTTTGTGGTTTCTTAGGACGTTTGAACTACATCTCACGGTTCATATTGCACCTAACTGCCACTTGCGAGCCTATATTCAAACTACTCATAAAGGATCAATCAATGGAGTGGAATGAAGATTGTCAGACAACCTTTAAAACGATAAAGCATTATCTACAGGAACAACAAATTCTGATGCCACCAGTTCCTGAAAGACCACTCATTATGTAATTAACAGTTCCCGAAGGGTCTATGGGATGTGTATTAGGTCAACATGACAAAACAGGTAGCAAAAAGCATGCAATCTATTACCTAAGAAAAAAGTTTACTGACTGCGAAACTTGATATCTTTCCTTGAGAAAACTTTTGTGCTTTGGCTAGGGCTACTAAACATCTGAGACAATATATGTTAAATCATACCACATGTTTGAAAAGCCATATATCACAGGAAGAATTGCCCGATGGCAGATGCTGTTATCCGAATATGACATCCAATAAGTTACACAGAAGGCCATCAAAGGCAACATACTAGACGATCACCTAGCGCATCAACCATTGGTAGAATATCAACCAATGAAGTTTGACTTTCTAGACGAAGACATCATGGTTATAGGTGACTATGAAATACCAGGACCCGACGAAGGACCTGAATCGGGAGCATGATGGACACTCATGTTTAACGGTGCTTCAAATGCAATAGGGCATGGAATTGGTGAAATATTTACTTCTCCAAAGAACTTCCATAAACCTTATACTGTGAGGCTATGTTTCGATTGTACCAACAATATTGCTTAATACAAATCTTGCATCTTAGGTCCAGAAGTTGCTATTGATCTAAGATTAAATACCTCAAAGTATATGGAGACTCAGTGTTA
The DNA here is from genome assembly GCA_948472305.1 of Vicia faba. Classification (NCBI taxonomy): domain Eukaryota; kingdom Viridiplantae; phylum Streptophyta; class Magnoliopsida; order Fabales; family Fabaceae; genus Vicia; species Vicia faba. Next base: position 277,123,368 of record OX451735.1, on the reverse strand, counting down.
GTCATATACCAGGTCAATGGTTAATGGGATACCCGACATCCAAAATTAATTCCACATCGGGATTATATTTTGGACTTAGCTACAAAATTTATGAAGATTACCTTCACTCACATTCCTCGAGAAGAAAATCAGATGGCATACGCCTTGGAAACTTTGTCAGCCATGTTCAAAGTAACTTGGCCTAATCACGAACCATGCATCACGATCAGAGATTTCGAAGAACCTGCACATTTTCTCACAATTGAAGAAGGGTAAGATGACAAACCTTAGTTCTACGACATTAAGAGGTATTTGGAGAGACAAGAATATCCAGAAAATGCCTCAATAATTGACAAGCGAACTCTACAAAAGCTAGCTGCAAAGTTCTTCTTGAATGGGGATGTACTCTACAAATGCCGATTCCTGCCTCCATTGTACTTCTTCTGATGTTTATGCTGACGTTGGGACATGTGATTCAACAGCTTCTGCTCTTGTTTCTTCTTTAGAGGTATAAACTTCACTTCAATAATTTCTCCTTTATTCTTTACAGCTTGATTACCGTCACCAAGGCCTTTAATTTTTCCAGTATTATTCCTAGTTCGAAGAATCTTATCAAGAACAGTAGAGACATTATTTAACATTCTTATAGATTTAGTCATATTGTCAAGTTTTGAATTGAGAAATATAACCTCCTCCTTCAGATCAGAAATGATGGATAAATGTAATACTTTCTCAGTCTGTAGTTGAGCAATAACTCTCTTTTATTCTTCTCCCATTTGACTCACTTCTTCACTTTTGAGACATAACTCCTTGTAAGAGGAATCAAGTTCCTAAAAAGTAAGTTCTCCACTATCTAATTTCTCACCGGAGTCATAAATTCCAGTCAAGGCAGTCACTTTCTTGGTAGATTCTTCTTCTTGATCACTTTCAGGATCTTCCTCTGACCATGACACTGACATGCCTTTCTTCTACTTCTTGATATATATGGGACACTAAACTCTTATGTGTCTAAACCATTCATATTCATGACATTAAACTCTTCTTCCTTGGCTAGGTTTTTCATCAGTTTTGGCCCTTCTACCAAAATCTTGGTTTTTGTTGATGTCGAATGACATGTTCCTGGAATTTGTTCTGGACATCCTCAACACTTTGTTAAATTGTTTTCCTATTAACACAAGATCATTAGGTATACCGTTTGTATTCAAGTTACATTCATCTTCTAAGTATTCAACACTATAGGCAAAGCCAATACTCTTCTTCTTTTCATACTTTTCACTAATTCGTAATTCAAAGGTCTACAGAGACCTTATAAGCCCATCAACATTCAAGTTATTTATATCTTGTGCTTCTTCAATAGCAATCACCTTCATGTCAAACCTCTTTGGAAGAAATATGAGAATCTTTCTCACCAACTTGGCTTCTGACATCTTCTCCCCCGAGGCACTTTAGGCATTGTTTATCTCAATAATATTCATGGGAAAGTCATGAATACTCGCATCCTCCTTCATTCTTAAGTTCTCAAATTGGGTGGTAAGAAGTTGAAGTCTTGACATCTTTACCTTAGAGGTCCCTTCATGGGAAGTCTTCAAGATCTCCCAAGCTTCTTTAGCAATAGTGTAATTACTTATCAGTCTGAAGATATTCTTGTTCACTCCATTGAACATAGCATTCAAGGCTTTGGAGTTTCCTTGAGATAATTTTCATCTTCATCATTCCAGTCTCATTCAACATTTTCTACAATAGTAACCTTCTCATCCTGACCTACAACCTTTGGTGGATCTCATCCCTTGACCATAGATTTCCAAGCCTTGATGTCCATGGACTTGATTAAATCTACCATACGATCTTTCCAATAATCATAGTTGGTTCCATCAAGAATGGGTGGTCTATTCACAAATCCTCATTCCTTATCCATTGTACCAGAAATGTATCTTCCCTGAATCTCACCCAGATACAGAGCAGGATATCTGCTCTAATACCAATTGAAATTCTGGTATTCAGATCTCAGATGTCCTAAGATATATCGAGACACTAATCTCTGAACATAAACACAATGACAAAGTATAATAATTTAAACAATGTATAAAATAAGGGAAAACACAAAATTGTTAACCCAGTTTGGTGTACAATAATACCTACTGTTGGGAATACCAAGCCAGGAAGAAAGTCCACTAAATAGTATCAATTCAAAGCTAAAATCCCCTATTTAAAATTATCATTTAACCACTACTCGTGCTATACTTCTACCTAAGACACACCTAGGTATGAGACCCCTCTCACTTCCCTTTCAGTCACAAACAGTGTCAAGAACACAATTCAAAAGAATTAGAAGACAAACTTCAAAAACACACAATCACTCAATACTAAGAAGCTTAAGAGTGATTGGCAATAATTACAAATCAATAGAGACAGTCCTACTCTTTTATCAAAGTGATATAAGAGAGGCTCACAATTAACAAAATAATCCTAATACACTCACTAAGACTAAGTGTTCAAACAACACACAAGACCAACCAAAATCACGTTCTACAACGCTACAAAATACACTACTATTCCACCCATGTATTAGGGTTGAAGCCTTATTTTTATATCCTTGAATGGGCTGGATTTAGGCTCCAAAAACGTAGCTGATCTATTGCAGAAAATCAGTAGAAACTTCTCCATGAAATAACACAACAAAAGGCTTTATATATTCATAATTTAGCTAATACATGGCTATCATCAAGAGAAACACCTCAATAAATAATGATATATATGGAAAAGAGTAGTTTCACATAACTTTTTTTGCTTTAATTTTTAAGTGTGTTTAAGTTTTGGTACTTTTCCATTTTCTAGAATGATTTCAATTCCTTCGATTTTATGCTTTATGTAATTTGAAATTTGAAATTTCGAATTAATAAAGTAATGTTTTCCCTTTTCTTAGTAAAAAGTGTTTGATCTATATGAACTATGTGCTTGTGTATTTATAATTTTTGTGTAGCATCTTTACCCACCTTTTTGATTTAACAAATGGGGAGAAGTATACTCTCAGAGAGAGTAGAGTATACTCTCTACTCATATGAGGGGGAGGTTTATCACTCTAAATATTATCCATATGTTTTATCTTTTATCACCTCCTTGAGAGATGCATTATTATCTTCAAAAAGGGGAGATAATGTGGATCTATGTGGTTGCAGGTATAAAAAAGAAGTCATCCAAGATTGTAAAGCTTATGGTAGAAAATATGAAATCCAATCGATAAATGCTTAACTTTGATGATGACAACACTTGATGTCAAGAAACTAATAAAACTATCTTAAGAGGTTAAAGATGCCAAGATGGTTAATCAAGCTATCCTCCTAAATCAAGGTAAACATATGTTTAATGTCAACATTATAGTCCAACGAATTTCAAGTTAATACTTTGGGTTTATGATCAACGGTGTTTTATCCTTCCAATCTCTCAAATGATGGTAATCAACACGAAGACATATTATTGTACCCCAAAAATTTCCTTCTCATTTCTCAAGACATTTCCTAACAAGGATTTTCAAAAGCTTAAATTTGCACAAGTACAATTGGGCTTTCAAGCATCAAATCAAAAAAAGAGCATGCTTGCTTTGATTTCACATCGTTTGATTGGGCTTTTGGTCTCTTTCTATGCAACCTTGGATTACATCCTTCGATTGGGACTTTGGCCTCTTTCGACGCAAGCTTGACTTACATCCTTCGATTGAGCATTGGCCCCTGACATACTTGCTTTGATTCATAAATCAATGGCTATCTGCATGCAACCTTCGATTGAGCAATTACCTATTTCCTGCATGTTTCGACCCACAAAGAAATGGGTTCCCACCATGCTAGTGTGCATAAGGAAAAAGCTTCCCCATGGCTAGAATTCATATTAGCACCCACAAGGCATTGGCTATCTTCATGCTAGCTCTGACGGGTCAAAGTCTCCTTTTGAAACAACTTGTTGCAAGCTTCAATAGGGCAATGCCTATCTTCAAATAAATTCGATTCACAGGGGCAACACCTATGCTAGTTCCCATAAAGAATTAACTATTTTCACGCTAGCTTCGACTGGGCAGTATCTCCCTTTGAAAGTTTGTTTCAACACGCATAGTTTCTACACTATGGTGGTCCATTCGAAGGACATGCAAGACATACCTGGATGTCCCATTCGAAGGACATATTTGGTGGCCCATTCAAAGGACATATTTGGTGGCCCATCCAAAGAACATGAAATATTTTCATTCGAAGGAACATACAAAAGGTCCATTCCAAGAACACATTAATGTTTGGTCTCTTGATGAGTATAATCGAAGGTTTGCTGACCAAAGTCTAATGCGCTGTAAGTCCATGCCTGATGCACTGGCCACAACACTCCAAAATTGTTGTGTAGCAGTCCTACTACACTGCTCCTTTATTTGCACCAATTTGGCATACAAATACTGCACCTCGAAAGCTACAAAAACAGCTTACTCAATTTGTTCGAATTCTTTTGTTTTCCCTCCCAAATCTCACCTAACTTCATCTATAAAAAAGATGTTCCATAACACATCTAAGGGGGCTGGGCAACACAACAAGAGGGTTTTTGGTAGCTGGAGAAACTTTGATTGTGTGTAAATCATCAAACACTTAAACACACTCTCAAACCCAGAATCAAAAGACCACACCCTTGTTTTTGTTCCTTTCGAATCCAACACTAGAAATAGAACACCTATTTCTTTTACCTTTCGAATTTAGGAGCAACCCCACACTTTGTTCTTCCTTTCAAATCCAGCAAAAGAAACACTACACCTGTTCTTTTCCTCCAAATCCAGAAACAACAAATACAACTCCATTCTTCTTGGCCTTCGAATTCAGTCAAAGAAACACCACACTTGTTTCTTTTATTTGAATCCATGAGTATTCAGGGAAGACACTCAAGGTCTAGCACACACATTCCAGCTGCAAGCAAGGTAAGTCACCCTGACCTTAACCCTTTTGTTTCAAGCATGTAAATGACATTTGTCTACTTTTCGTTTCTTTCCTTTTCATTTGTTTTTTTCTTGTCCAAATATATGGTAGAACTAACTTGTACAGACTCAAACAAAAAAATGAAAACAAAACAAAGTTCATTCAATCGAAGCCTTAGGCTTCACCCCTGGCTGCTTCACAGTTGCAAACAGAACAAAGAGTGTAGTGTGAATCGAAGCCTTCGGATTTTCCACGCTGACTTCCAGCCCCAATCGAAATAAGGACAAAGGGTGTAATCGAAGGGCATGCTAATACTGATCCCCAACCCCAATCGAAAGAAGCAAAAAAGGGTGAATTGAAGGAGCCTACTGCCTGGATCGAAGGACTCATTTTTCTCTCTTTTTATGTTATTTTTGTTCTTTATATTTTCTTGCTATTCAATATTGTTGTAATAATGTAGGATAGTTATTTTCTGCATTTTCATTGCTTTATACAAATGTTAGTAATTAAGATGTTTGGAAAGATAAAACCAACAAGTAGACAACCCAAAAATCAAAGACAAAAATGCATGCAATCAAACACATTATTCACACATGCACCTCTAGGGTAATCTCACTTGTTGCCTCGGAATATAGCCATGTCCCTTGAATATGGACGTTTTAGCAAAGACCCTCGATGTTTCCTTCGGTAAACGATCTAGTCCCTAACAAAATTGCTAAAATATCCCATAGGTCAGCTTCTATGACTATACAAATAACCCACGTCCCTCCTTTCACATCCAACGACGAAGCTTCTTATCAATCAATGGTAAGATAGAAACGTCTAAAGAAGGAGGAAAAGAACATTAGACCTTATGAGTAGGTAGGAAGCTCGGAGTTTCTTGCTTTCTCACAACTAAAAAACATTTTCACATCAACACTTTCAGTTGAAACATTTTCAAAAGTCAAAGCTCTTTTTACCTATTCTTATAGAGATGAGAATCATTACAAAGACACTTTTCAAAATTACTTTCAAAAACATCTTCCACAATAAACACTTCTTTGAACTATTTTCAAAACCAACACTTTGTATGCATTCTTATAGAGACGAGAATCATTACAAAGATGTTTTCAAAATATTTTCAAACCCACACCACAAAGCACATTTTCAAACAAAGCAAGTGATCTAGCAAGAAACTAAGAGCTCGTAGATATCTACAGATGAAAAGGGTGCTAATACCTTCCCTTATCATAACCTACCCCCCAAACTCAAGAAAACATCTCTAAAGGTCTTTCCTGTTCTTTTCACCATTTCCTTTGTTGGATAAAAGAAGAGACGGTGGCGACTCTTGCGATCAAATGCAAAACATCCAAGTCAGTTCTCCCACCATATTACAGAATTGGCGACTCTGCTGGGGAGTGTTACTTTAAAGTGGGGTTACCTTAGGGCTAGATCACCTTTAATTGCTTTCATTGTTTGAATTGTATGATTTACATTATGGTTCTTTGTTTGGGTTTGATCCTCTACCCGAATCTGGGGCACCTTTTAGGTAAGTAGCAATAAATTGTGAAAACTGTACAGCATAGACCGATATGGTTAAATCAATGGCTGCATTAGTGTGACGCATTTGTTGGTACCAGTATCCCTTGTGTTGAATCGAGGAGAATATGAGGCCGCTGAGCGGTGTCATAAAGCACTAACTGACCTTAGAACCTTAATTGAACAACTTGGCCATTAGGAAGTAGTGAGATAGCCGACTTTGGTGTAAAGCTTAAGATTGGTTGATACTCGATGCTACACTCATTGAGATCGGACTTTTGGGATATCTCGGTCGCAAGAAAAGATTGATTGTGCTGAGACAATTCCTAAAAGAAAGGTCAATGATATTCAGATCCCCTAGAACACATTTACTTTTTAGGATAGGTTGATCCAACTAAACTTCAAGAGGGTACTTACCTACAAACCTCATGCAAGCCTAAACCTAAGGACTTGTCTTCTTTGTGTGTGTATGATTATTTGTACATAACAACTTGTTTGCTTTGTGTACTTGTACATAAACATCATGACATCATAAAATAGTATTTTCAATAACCATTTCAGGATCTCAATGGCCTGTGATGCAGGGACATGTTGAACCAAATGCCTATCAAAGGGCAAAAGCATTTACTTTCCTGTAACCAAATGTCGTCAAAGACCAATGCACATTACTTTGGGTCAAGGGCTATGACCCACTTGACATGGTGAGCTTGATTCTCGTGGAAGGAAGTCCACCGATACGAAGCTCTTCAATCAAAGTTGTGAGCAAAGTTAAACTTCTAACATCTTCTTGTGTTTACCCCACAAGATCCTTGAAAACATGCATTCACACACCATGCATCATATCATGACATGTTTTCCCTACACAGGTATCTCATCTACTTACTATTTATTTCAGTAGAGATGGCTCTAGAACAGACTATCAAGGACATTCAGACTCAAAATGCTCAACCTCAAGAAATGTTCTTGAACCTATCCAAGGGACAAGAAGAAGTGAAAGTACTCCTCACTAGGGGCATGACCATGAAGAATCCTGAGGACGACATGGAAAACCAGTTGGAGCGGCTACAAACTGAGATAGCCAAAATGAAGATCCAGATGATGGGACAAATGGTAGGCCATATGGCTCTTATCCAAAACTTAGATCAAGGACAAGAAGAGCTAAGGGCCCTCGTCAACAAAATTCATCAAGACAGATGCAACCGTATGAAACAAATAGTCGAGTCTGGGGATCGAGTCATTGATGATCCCCTGATGAGACAAGAAGTTGTCTTAGTGGAGAGTAGACCTTTCCAAATTGCTGCCACGTCAAGATCCCAACAACAAGCTTGCCAACAACAATAGGGTAATCAGCATAAACGAGATACATCCAATAGGAAATATACCAAACTCAATATGCCGATGTCGCAAGTCTTGATACACATGTTAAATCTGAATTTCATCACATTAAAGGATCCTTCTCGGAATCCTAATACTTCTGCTCCTAGCTACCATTCCAATGAAAGGTGTGCATATCACTCCAATATTATGGGGCACGATACTAATAGTTGTTGGACGTTGAAATACAAAATCTAAGACCTGATTGAAGGAGCGTTGGAGTTCACACAAGATGGTCAACTGAAGTTTCTTCTGTCACCCCTAAAAGGCACACCATCTGAAGTGACAAAGTTTAGGCGGGGAAACTTGTGTTTATTCGAATTTTCAGTTTCAATTTCTTTGTTTTCTTAAACACTTATCTTTAAGTCAGACTTTGTTTTCCTTCATTAATGCATTGCATGTGCTTGTCTTGAATTAATCCATTTGCTTTCATTATACTTAAAATTGTGCTTTTTTACTCCCTTTATGATATTCAACTCTTGTTTCAAAAAGTTACAAGCCTTTAGAGGAAGGATGATGAAAACAATGCCATAATCTCACACAATATGCTTTTGGATAGTCCTTGCTGACGATGTACAGACATTTGTTTCAATTCCTAAAAACTGGAGTTATAAGGAGGATAATCCCTAGTCAACCCCTTTGAGACAAAGAAGTAGGAGTTTTCTTTTTTACACAAATTGAAACCTTTAATCATAACTTGGGCAGGGTATTCTCTTAGTTAACTCATATGCGCGTTCAGTCGCAAGCCTTCACCTCGTATACAATGAGTGATATCACAAACATCCATTTGAACCAAAAGATGATGATGGTTCCCTGCAAATAGGCAGTCATTATCTCTCTAAAGAGAAGCCCACTAAGTCAAAACCTACGAAGGAGACTTAAGAAAACTGGGGCATCCTGCCGGCTATAATATCCAAACAAGAATAGTCAGGAAAAAATTAGAGATAATAAATCAAAAAAGAGGTCACTACAAATCCTCGGCAACATAAAAAATGTTGTAAAAATGACTGCTTTCCAACAAACTTAACTTGTCCGAACCATCACCAAAACGTCATTCCAGATTCGGTAGGAATTAAAACACACGATTAACTGGGTTTAGGAATGAAGAACGTCACGAAGAACGGGCGGGTACAAATACACTTTGAGCCTTATCCTTTGTTTCTTAAAATCATGAAACAGGCCACCTTACAACCCTTTAAAAGTCCTAATTGAAGCATGGGTTAGTTCAAAAGCATAATGTTACAAAAGGTATCATGACTCTTGTAAGGTTTACTCTAAATCCGTAGTTGAATTCACATTCTTACAAAAATTCTTTTATGTGCTAAAACGCGTTTTCAAAACTTCAAGACAAACGTAAACTTTGCATTGTTTGAATATTGATGTTTTCATATAGCTACTTGTTTGACAATATAGAAATCACGACGATTATCTGTTGAACAAAACTCCTTCAATGAGCAGAATCGCTTCAAAATTGGAAGTCACTTCCAATGACAAATCTCCTATAAGCAAGGGGACATGACATGTCACTGTCCAACACATCTGGGGAAGTCAAGGAAAGATACCAAGAAATCTCTTAAGAGGTGCTAAATAACCAGGGGCAGATCCCCATCGGAATCACTTGAAGCATTGAGCATGAATTCCAGTAAAGGGTCACATATGACTAAGCAAACATTTTCTGGAAGTGCTACAACACTTACTACTTGGGACAGTGACAAATCTCCACAAAGTCCTTTTCACAGGGTAATCCCCAGTCAAGTCCCCACAGAGTCATCTCTATAGGTTATCCCCACAGAATAATCTTCACGAATAAGGGTACTAACCCCTCAAGGCCAAACTCATGGATTCCCCACAAAATTGGATTCATGCAATCCCCAGCCAGAGTTACAATCTCCGGAAAACCTCTCCCCAAATGATTTGATCTCAAGAAGAATCCTCGAGGATTTCTGCCAAAAGAAAACACTTCTTCAGCAGTTCTTCAAATATTCTCTTCAACTGGGTTTATTTCCCCAACAAACTACAAATTCCAAAGCTTGAGTTTGCCTCTCAGATTGTCACAAATTAAGGGACCACAACCCCTAATCCCCAGTGAAGTCATCAGCGAAGTCAGTGTTATCTCTAAAAGTTACTGCAAAGCCTGGACCCGACCAGATAACGGTTCAAAAGCCCCTCTTCCCCAGTAGACGTCTCTACAATCCCCACAAGTTGCTGCAAAGCCTGGAAGATAACCAAATAACAATTAAGTTATTCATACCCAATAAGTTGTTAACTTCCTTTCTCTTCCATCAAGACAAAACTCCCCAGTAGAGCAACAAACAACTAAAACTCCTGAACTCTTTTCCCCAAGCGGAAATCAACACTCTCCACACAGTTCCCTCAAACAAATTCAATATTCCCCAATGGAGTTCTCCTCAAACAACAAAACAGGAATCCCCAGCGGAAACATTCTAAAACAAGGTCTGAAGGTGTGCATACTCTTCATCCCCAACGGCAGTCTGGGATTTTACTTACCAAAACTCCCCAGCATTTGTCAAGGATTTATTTTCCAAGACAAAATTATATTTCAAAAACATTCATAGCATATGCATAGGAAACACATAAAGCACAATCTCATTTATTTTGAAAACATTATTACGCCATGCATCATGATATTGCATGCAGCTAAATCTTTTCCTTTTCAGGAAAGATCAATCAACAGATAGCTATCATCAACAATTTTCAAAAAGATAGAGATCAATTCCTGAAACCAGACAACACAACTATCTCAACGACCAACAAAAACAAGTTCCAGATTAATACCTGAAACAAGATAGGACAACTATCTGGGGATAACTGATTATAGATTTATTCCTAAAACAAGACAAGACAAATATCTGAGGATAACTGATTGTAGATTAATTCCTGAAACAAGCCAGGACAATTATCTACACCATCATCATGAAGCAAGCCTACCCAGGTTCCTTCTCATTTCCAGATGCAGTTTCACACGGATTCATCATGTAGCAACCCTACCCAGGTTCCTTCTCATTTCCAGATGCAGTTTTACCCAGACTCGTCATGTAGCAACCTTACCCAGGTTCTTTCTCATTTCGATATGTGTTTTTACCCGTACTCATCATGTAGAAACCCTACTCAGGTTCATTCTCATTTCCAGATGCAGTTTTACCCAGACTCGTCATGAATCAACCCTACCCAGGTTCCTTCTTATTTCCAAATTTTGTTTTACCCGGACTCATCATGAAGCAACCCTACCCAGATTCCTTCTCATACATTTCCAAATGTAGTTTTACCTGGACTCATCATGAAGCAACCATACCCAGGTTCCTTCTCATTTCCAGATGTAGTTTTACCCTGACTCATCATGAAGCAACCCTACCCAGTTTCCTTCTCATTTCAAGATGCAGTTTTACCCGGACTCATCATGTAACAACCCTACCCAGGTTCCTTCTCATTTCCAGATTCAGTTTTACCCAGAATCATCAAGAAGCAACCCTACCCAGGTTCCTTCTCATTTCTAGATATAGTTTTACCCGGACTCATCATGTAGCAACCCTATCCAAGTTCCTTCTCATTTATAGATGCAGTTTTACCTAGAGTCATCATGAAGCAACCCTACCCAGGTTCCTTCTCATTTACAGATGCAGTTTTACCCGGACTCATCATGAAGTAACCCTACCCAGGTTCTTTCTCATACATTTCCAGATGCAGTTTTACCCTGACTCATCATGAAGCAACCCTACCCAGGTTCCTTCTTATTTCAAGATGCAGTTTTACCCGAACTCATCATGTAGCAACCCTACCCAAGTTCCTTCTCATTTCCAGAAGCAGTTTTACCCGGACTCATCCTAAAACAACCCTACCCAGGTTCCTTCTCATACAATTCCAGATGAAGTTTCACACGAACTCATCATGAAGTACCCCTACCCAGGTTCCTTCTCTTAAAATTCAGATGAAGTTTCACATGGATTCATCCTGAAGTAGCCCTACCCAGACTCCCTTCTCATATATCTTCTGAAGCATCCTTACACAGGCTTATCATAAAGCAATCTTACACAGATTCCTTCTAATACATTTCCAAACATGACTTAACACGGGTCTGTTCTAGCATATCCTTCAGATTTAAATCAACCAAATATTTATCCTGATACTACTTCAAGATACAATCAAACTTAGACTTAGTCTAATTGCTGTCAACAATTAACTTTGGATGACATCTGTAAGCCCATCCCCGACAATTCTCCATCATATCTCCAAATGGCGGCTTTAAGCCCATTCCCTACATAGTCAACCACCACATCATCGGGTGCAAATTTCTGGGCACTCTAGTGTTCAATTAACTTCCACCTTCAAGTTTTGAATGGCAGACTCGCCAATCTAACTCTTTAGGTTTAAGAAGATTGAACAGGGGAAGTTGTTGTACCCCAAGATTTTCCCTCTCATTTCTCAAGACATTTCCTCACAAGGATTTTCAAAAGCTCAAATTTTCACAATTACAATTGGGCTTTCAAGCATCAAATCAAAAAAATAGCACGCTTGCTTCGATTTCACATCCTTCGATTGGACTTTTGGTCTCTTTCGATGCAAGCTTGGCTTACATCCTTCGATTGGTCCTTTGGCCTCTTTCGATGCAAGCTTGACTTACATCATTCGATTGAGCATTGGCCCCTGACATACTTGCTTTGATTCATAAAGCAATGGCTATATGCATGCAGCCTTCGATTGAGCAATTACCTTTTTCCTACATGTTTCGATCCACGAAGAAAGGGGTTCCCACCATGCTAGTGTGCAACAGTCAAAAGCTTTTCCATGGCTAGCACTCATATTAGCACCCAAAGGGAATTAGTCTCCCTTTTAAAAAACTTGCTGCAAGCTTCAACAGGGCAACGCCTATCTTCAACTAGCTTCGATTCACAGGGGAAAAACTTATGCTAGCGCCCACAAAACATTAACTATTTTTGCGCTAGCTTCGACTGGAAAGTATCTCCCTTGGAAAGTTTGTTTCGACACGCATAGTTTCTACACTATGGTGGTCCATTCGAAGGACATACAAGACATACCTATATGTCCCATTCGAAGGACATATTTGGTGGCCCATTTGAAGGACATTTTTGGTGGCCCATCCAAAGAACATGAATTTGTTGCATTCGAAGGAAGATACAAAAGGTCCATTCGAAGAACACAATTAATGTTTTGTCTCTTGATAAGTCTAATCGAATGTTTGTTGACCAAAGTCCAAGGCGCTGCAAGTCCAAGCCTGATGTGCTAGCAACAACACTCCAAAACTACTGCACAACAGTCATGCTACACTGCTCCTATATTTGCACAAATTTGGCATACAAATACTGCACCTCGAAAGCTACAAAAACAGCTTACTCAATTTGTTTAAATTCTTTTGTTTTCCCTCCCAAATCTCACCAAACTTCATCTATAAATATGATGTTCCATAACACATCTAAGGGGGCTGGACAACACATCCACAGGGTTTTTGGTAGCTGGAGAAACTTTAATTGTGTGAAAATAATCAAACACTTAAACACACTCTCAAACCCATAATCAAAAGACCACACCCTTGTTTATGTTCCTTTTGAATCCAATACTAGAAACATAACACATGTTTCTTTTCCCTTTCGAATTCAGGAGCAACCCCACACTTTGTTCTTCCTTTCGAATCCAGTAAAAGAAACACTACACCTGTTCTTTTCCTTCAAATCCAGAAACAAAAAATATAACTCCACTCTTCGTGGCCTTCGAATTCAGTCAAAGAAACACCAAACTTGTTTCTTTCCTTCAAATCCAGGAGCATTTAGGGCAGCCACTCAAGGTCTAGCACACACATTCTAGCTTCAAGCAAGGTAACTCACTCTGACCTTAACCCTTTCGTTTCAAGCATGTAAATGACATTTGTCTACTTTTCATTTCCACCCTTTTCGTTTGCTTTTTTCTTGTCCAAACATATGGTAGAACTAACGTGTACAGACTCAAACAAAAAAAGAAAACAAAACAAAGTTTATTGAATCGAAGCCTTAGGCTTCACCCCTGGATGCTTCACAGTTGCAAACAGAATAAAGAGTGTACTGTGAATCAAAACCTTAGGCTTCGCCATGCTGACTTCCAGCCCCAGTCAAAAGAAGGACAAAGGGTGTAATCGAAGGACATGGTAATACTGATCCCCATCCCCAATTGAAAGAAGAAAAAGAAGGGTGAATCAAAGGAGCCTACTTCCTGGATCGAAGGACTCATTTTTCTCTCTTTTTATGTTATTTTTGTTCTTTATATTTTCTTTCTATTCAATATGGTTGTAATAGTGTAGGATATGTATTTTCTGCATTTTCATTGCTTTATACAAATGCTAGTAATTAGGATGTATGGAAAGATAAAACCAACAAGTAGACAACCAAAAAATCTAATACAAAAATGCATGTAATTAAACACACTATTCACACATGCACCTATAGGGTAATCTAACTTGTTTCCTCAAAAAATAGTCATGTCCCTCGAATATGGGTGTTTTAGCAAAGACCCTCGATAAAAGATCATAGTCCCTCGATGACCCTCGATGTTGCCTTCGGTAAACGATATAGTCCCTAACGAAATTGCTAAAACGTCCCATAGGTCTCCTTCTATGACTTTACAAACGACCCACGCCCGTCCCTTCTCATCCAACGATGGGGCTTCTTATCAATAAATGGTAAGATATAAACGTCTAAAGGAGGAGGAAAAGAACATTAGACCTTTTGAGTAGGTAGGACGCTCGTAGTTGCTTGCTTGCTCACAACTAAAAAACATTTTCACACCAACACTTTCAATTGAAACATTTTCAAAAGTCAAAGCTCTTTGTACGCATTCTTATAGAGACGAGAATCATTACAAAGACCCTTTTCAAAATTACTTTCAAAAACATTTTCCACAACAAACACTTCTTTGAACTATTTTTCAAAACTAACACTTTGTATGCATTCTTATAGAGACGAGAATCATTACAAAGACGTTTTCAAAATATTTTCAAACCCACACCACAAAGCACATTTTCAAACAAAGCAAGTGATCTAGCAAGCAACTAAGAGCCCGTAGATGAATACAGATGAAAAGGGTGCTAACACCTTCCCTTATCATAACCTACCCACCAAAATCAAGAAAACATCTCTAAAGGTCTTTCCTATTCTTTTCACCCTTTCCTTTGTTGGATAAAAGAAAAGTCAGTGGCAACTCTTATTATCTGAAACAACTGCGATCAAACGCAAAACACCCAAGTCAGTTCTCCCACCGTATTACACATATCAAGCGTCACCAAGAAGATTCAATGTTATTATTTGATGCTAAAGTTAAATATATTGATGACAAGACTTGAAGCTTCAGAGCATGAAAAAGAGGAAGTGTGAAATCTCGTCTGAATTTGTCCGTCTTCGTGATTAGTATATTGTAAAGAGACAAGGGTATTTCTGGAGGTATAATGTGAAATTCTGGTATACAGATTACAAATGTCCTAACACATGTTAACAAATTGATCTCTTCATAATCATGCATGGAAAGAACACAGTAGACTGATATAACCTTATCAGTTCAAAATCGTAACAGATGTTCCAACGTCAGTTGCATGACATGTCAATCAATCGAAAACAAAACTGAACAAAACATAAATATAAAAACACACATATATGATGACCGAGTTCGGTGGACACACACCTACTCTAGGGGCTACCAAGATAGGAAGGAAGTTCACTATCAGCAATATTAGTCCAAAACTAAACTCCTTTGTTTACAACTTCTTGCCTAATCCCTACACAATGAAACTTCTACCTAGGTGTTAGTTCCTAAATTCGACACCCACAATATATTGGTAATATTGGCTAAAAATAGATTGAAGAAATCTAAAGTTGCCAACATTTCTACCAGAAGAGCCTAAAACACTTAGAGAATTCTATAAGTTAAAGTTGGCCTTCGTCCAAGAAGTTTTTTGCAATCTTAGACCGTGAGGATCTTGCGGTCTTCGACTGAAAGATCCTAGTATCAGCAGGCAAGTGAATTTTGAACCTGAAGAAAGGAGAGAAAGGCAGTTCACTTAGTAGTTAAGGAAAGTAACGTGGCATGAAGATAGAAGTCGAAGCATATGCAGAGGACACTTGTCCTCATCCTGGAACGAGGCAACTGCTCGACGGTTACTTAGTTTTAGTATAAATATAGGGATTTCAAGTATATTTTCGTGTGTTCAACTTATTAGTAAAAGTCACTCAATCATATCCTAGTACACGTTGTGAGAGAAAAGATATTGAGAATGTACGTTTGAAACACCATCTCTTATTTCAATCAAAGTCTTTACAATTCCTTTACATTCCTTGCCGTTTATATTCCTGCGCAAAATTTATCATTACTGCAAATTTACTTTATTCTGCCTTTTAGTTGCACTTTTTATCTCATTTTTCAACCTTTATATTCAAATTCTTCTCAACCCTTTCTAATTACCTTTTACCTGCACTTTTATCAAGTTTTTTCCTGCATCTCGCTTTTGCTCTTACTTTCCCTTTCACCCATTTTCACTTAAATTTACTTACTTATAAAAAAAACTCAGCATATGTCCTAGGATCAATCTGATCGATCCTGTAAGTCACCAAAATATCCCTTTTTGGAAGATTAGCGGTTGTTTACCAATTTTCACGGTAAACAAATTGGCACACCCGGTGGGACGTTGCTGAAGTTCTTTTATTTTTATATAAACTTTGATAAAAATAGTTTTTATCATAAATGCTTCAAGTAATTTCTTTTCTTTCAAAGATTGTTGTATATTATTAAGAAGTGGAGAAACAACCACAAACAAATACATACCTAAGAGAAGAAATAGAATAATGGCTAATTAGTCTAGTAGTGGAGAAATTCCCCCAAACATTTCTGGCATTGGAACTACGGTTACGCCAACGGTTAGTGAGCCTATGTCATCAATAGTTGGTTCGACACCATCGTTGACGGCTACACAAACAGGACCAATACTTTCTTATGTAGGTCCTAGGGGTCCACCAGGAACACCCCCACCAAGGGGAAATCCAGGAGTTCGACCCTATATTCCCCCAGGATTTTCGACAGCATGGATGGGTCGAGACCAACCCTATGGCATGCCAACTACTGAAGTGGCAAGCCTTATGAATGTTGCGTCCATATTTTCAGACCCTTTGGTGAGTGCATCTTCGCCATTGCAGGGATCTGGAACTGGTATGGAAAATTTGGGTAGGAACCAATTCTTATGAGGAATATCCCATACGATGCCAAGCCTTACAAATGCTTCTACAACAATTTTGAGGCAACAAATGGATAAAAGTAATCATGACATGGTGCAAATGATGGAACAAACTTTGAGTATAGTGATAAACCCTCTGATACAAAATACCACTCAGTCGAATCAGCAAATGACAGTGCAAATGACGTGCATGGATGAATTTTTTGGGGTTCCCCAACCTATTCGACAACCCCAAAGAGAGCTAATAAGACGAAATAAAGGTGTAGTCTTATAGGATGACATGACCATTAACCAAAACCCACAGCCAGTGGAGATGAACCATAAAGTGGAAATCGAAGAACCTAGAGTCGAAATACCCAGGGTTGTCCCACAAATCCCTAGAGATGTCGAACAAGATATAGTAATGGTAAATAGAAACCAAAATGCTGAAAAGGAGGTTCACTGAGCCAATAGATGAGTATCTGAACAGATTTTGACTACTCAAAGCCAGATGCTTTACACAAGTTCCGGAACATGAGTTGTTCGAAATGGTTGCAGGGGGCCTACATTATTCCATTAGGAAGAAATTAGATACCCAATACCTGAGAGATATGGCCCAATTGTCCGACAGAGTTCGACAGGTAGAACGTCTTAAGGATGAAAAAGTTAAAGCGAATAAAACTCATTGAAGAGAAAGGGTAGCGTATGTCGAAATGGATGATGACGATCCAGAGACATCTAGTGATCTTATAACTGTCGAAGAGAGCGAGATCGATTTAGCATAATTAAATCAAGGACCACCATATTCTTGCAAACCGTTAACACTCTTAAATGGGAAGAATCCTATTGAATCAAAGAAGAATAATGATAGTTCCCAAAGAAAACATATAGTTTCGACGTCACAAAGTGTGACGAAATATTTGACTTATTAGTTAAAGATGGCCAGATTATAGTGACCCTTGGGGAAAAATGCCTCTTTTAGATCAAAGGAAAAAGAGAGGTTTTTGTAAATATCATAATTTTTTGGGCCATAAAACCTCAAAATGTTTCCTTTTCAGGGATCTCGTTCAAGGCACAATCAAATATAGAAGGCTTAAGTTTGCTGACAAACCACCCATGAGGATTAACGTAAACCCATTGCAAGTTGATGCCAACTACGTTGAACCTTCAAGCATCAACATGGTTGAAATCTCATCAAAATTCATCAACAAACCCGTCTTTGGAAGTTTCACTGAAGATGTTAGCAAAGAAGTTGTCGAGATGATACAAAAAAAAGGCTACTGAAGGCCTAAACAAAGGGGCCATTGAAGGCTCAAACAAAGGAATTGATGCAGGTTCCTACTTGGCTGCTGTCAAAGGTTCGGCAGAGGGCCTGGAAGCCAAGATGCAATAGCTGAATATAGCTGGTAAGAGTAATGTACAAATCAATATGGTTTAAGTATCTGAGCCCGAGGTTTCAGAAGATGCCATCAAACAAGAGGAAATCAACAAAATTTCATTTCCTAAAGAAAATGAAAATCTAGTAGATTTTCTGCAAAGATGCCAAAAGAAGAAGTCAGAAGTCATGTTGTGCCAAAGAAGCAGCTCTATCTTCGAAAAAAAGGCTGCTGAACACATACAGGGTATGTATGCAGCAAAGAAGAAATGGGGCACAAATGTCGAACCCAACATGGATCCTGAGGTGAGATATGACCCTAGAAGGAAATATCAAAAGGGGCCAGTGAACCAAGTAAATAGGCCATCAACATTCAGGCCTCCAACAAATGTCCATGTGGACACTGGTTGAAAACAACAAGCGGGAAAAGGCCCAGCAAGGAAAAATGGAAGACATTTGATGTGCCAAGCGGATCCTCCTTGGCCTATAGAGAGGAATTTCAAACAATAACAAACAAAGAGGCTCATGTGTCGAGAAAATACAAGGGCAAGAACCCCATGACACACTCTCAATGGAGGAGATATCAAAGACAGTGAAAAGCCGAAAGAGAGGCTACACAAGAGCCTTAACTAGAAACCAGCACTAATATGCCACAACAAAAAGGAAAGGGAAAACCAAGAAAGCCTTTGGAAAGAGAGCTAGTCGCCAGAAGGTTGATATGGCCTGGACAAAAATGGTGAACAAGATTCTGGGTCTGACGCTACACTAGATATTATGGTCAATGTGGTGTCAGTTTTACCCAGGGAGTATGACAGACAAGGCGAAGTCGAAGAGACTGACTGGGAAGTCGAACAGGTGATGGCCAAACATAGGCCAGTATGTTATTACGTTATGAACAACGACTATTTCGAATAGTAGAATGATTTCTTCGAATGCCCCACTTAGGAGATGAAGAATCACCTCAAACCCTTGTTCATAAGAGAAAAATTAGGGGAAGCAACCATCAACAAGATCCATGTTGATTGTGGGGCTACAATTAACATAATCCCCTACAACATGCTGAAAAAGATGGGCAAAAGGGATGAAGACATCAAGCCCCATAACATGGTTCTATCGAACTATGAAGGTGGAGTTGGGACCACTATGGAGGTAATACAATTGGAACTCAAAGTGGGAACCATAGTTCGACCAACAATTTTCATGGTCATCTCAACGAAACCCAATTATGACTTGCTCCTAGGCAGGGAATGGATCCATGGCATAGGGGAAATGCCATCATCAATGCATCAGCATGTTACAATCTGACGCCCAGATGGCATAGTGGAAAATATCAAAGCTGACCAAAGTTATTATATGGTCGAAGTCAACAATCTTGGTAGAACAAGCTTCGATAGAAATTTGGCCCACATAGGGCCATGTAATCCTCCAGATTTTGACTTGGCGCCATCACCCAACGCCGTATGTTCCCTATACCTGCATTCAGATCATGGGTTTCAATGGGATAGGGAGGATTTGTCCAACATAAATTTTGGAGGAATTGATGACATACGGTCAACGGGATGGGGAGGTGAATTCAGTGATTATGAATGAGTCACAAGCATTGCAAAAGATTTCGACATATGTAGCTGAAAACAAAAGGATAGCGGCTTTAGAGGCCGAAGTGAAGTATATGGATATCAAAGCCAATGAACAAGTTCCATTCCCTAAAGGCCTTGGGAAAGATTTCGAACCAGAGCCACCTGACTTACAAAGGGATGAAGTGCAAGGCCAAGGGCTAGATTCCATCTACGATGATGAGCATTTGGGTTTTGAAAAGGATCCGTTGGCAAACAATGTTAAAATGCTAACGCAAGATCCTTTGGAAGAAATAGACCTGGGCGAAGGATTGGTGAAGAGACCAACATACATCAGTGCGAAGATAGATCTAGAGCTTAGGATCGAAATAATCCAATTGTTAAAAGAGTTTAAAGAATGCTTTACATGGGATTATGATGAAATTCTTGGTCTCGACAGAGAATTGGTGTAGCTTCAACTGCCAATAAAGCATGGAAAAAATCCTGTCAAGCAAACTCCAAGGTGTTTGCCACCAGACATCTTTTCGAAGATCAAGACGGAAGTTGAAAGACTGTTGAAATGTAAGTTCATCCGAACGACCAGGTATGTCGAATGAATTGCAAATATAGTACCTGTTATAAAGAAAATGGTACCTTAAGGGTATGCATTGATTTTAGAGATCTAAATTCTATAACACCCAAAGATGAGTATCCAATTCATGTGGCGGAAATGCTTATCGATTCTGCCGCTGGCTTCGAATACATGACTATGCTTGATGGATACTCTGGGTACAATAAAATTTTCATTGCTGAAGAGGATGTATTGAAAACAGCATTTCGATGCCATGAGGCTTTAAGCACTTACGAATGGGTAGTTATTCCTTTTCGCCTAAAAAATGCAGGGGCGACATATCAAAGATTAATGAATTCTATCTTCCATGATTTTATTGAAACTTTTATGGAGATTTATATTGAATATATTATTGTCAAATATGTTTCAGGGAAGAATCACATAGACCACATTCGACAGTCCTTCGAAAGGATGAGAAGCAATGGTCTAAAGGTGAATCCTCTAAAGTGCGCTTTCTGCGTAAAGGCCAGGGATTTATTAGGCTTTGTGGTCCATAAAAAGGGAATCAAAATAAACCAGAACAAGACCAAAGCCAATTTGGAAGCGAAAGCGCCAACTAGCAAGAAGGAGTTGCAATCTCTACTTGGCAAGATAAATTTCTTAAGGAGGTTTACATCCAACTTAAGTGGAAATAAGCAAGCCTTCTCACCTTTACTTAGACTCAACAAAGGAGGATTTGAATGTCGGAAAGAACAATAAGAGGCCTTCGACAAAATCAAAGGATACCTCACCAAGCCACCTATTATGATGCCTCCTTGTAGAAATAGGAGTATGAGATTGTACATAGTTGCATCTGATAAAAATTTAGGGAGCATGTTATCCCAAGAGGATAAAATAGTGTCCAAGGACCCATCTACTACCTCAGTAGAGTCTTAAATGATGTAGAAACTAGATATAGCGAAGTTGAAAAACTATGTTTATGTCTTTACTTCTCATGTACAAAAATCAAGCAATATATTAAACTAGTTGATGTTTATGTTTCGTCTCATTTTAATGTTTTCAAATATATGTTGTCGAAACCCATCTTGAATAGTCGAGTTGGCAAATGGGCACTTGCATTGACTAAGTATTCATTGACCTTTATGCCTCTCAAGGTTGTAAAAGGACAAGTGGTATCAGACTTTATAGTTGACCACTCAATAAATGAAGAATCACTAAACTACTTGGAGATTGAACCTTGGAAGTTATACTTTGATGGTTCTAGTCATAAAGATGGAACTGGAGTACGAGTCTTAATTATTTCTCCAAGTAAAATTCCAACAAAATTCAAGTACAATATCATAGGTTCTTGTTCGAACAATGAGGCTGAGTATGAAGCTATGATTGTTGGCCTTGAAATCTTGTCGAAATTGGGGGAAACTCGAGTCGAAATAATGGGAGACTCAGAGTTAGTCATAAGGCAAGTTACGAAAGAATACAAATGCATAAGAGAAAATCTTATGATGTATTTTGTAATAGCCAACCATTTGTTGAAAAAATTTGAAGTGAACAACATTCGACATATACCAAGATTGGAAAATCAAGTGGCTAATGACTTAGCACAAATTGCATATGGGTATAAAATTTCAAAAGAAAAATTGCAACAAGCAATCGAATTAAGAGGAAGAATAGCATCAGCCAAGTTGTCTCCAACAGATTTATAAACAATAAAACTGGGGTACGCTGACCAAGAGAACTTCGAAATTTCGTTCATAGACAATCTAACAGAATAAGATTTGAGAAAGCATATAGTAGATTATTTGCAAAATCCAATGGCTTCGATAGAACAAAAGACAAAGTATAGGGTGTTGAGTTATATTCTAATGGGGAACGAGCTATTCAAAAAGACGCATGAAGAAGTACTAATAAAATGCCTAAGTGAAACAGAGGCATATATAGCCCTTTCGACTATGCATGTTGGGGCATATGGGGCACATCAAGTAGGCCATAAAATGAAATGGTTGTTGTTTCGAAAATGATTATATTGGCCTACTATGCTAAAAGATTGTGTTGAGTTTGCAAAAGGATGCCAAGAATGTCAAGTACATATAGGTATCCAACATGTACCTGCAAGCGAAATTCACTCAATTGTGAAACCTTGGCCTTTTAAGGGATGGGCTTTGGACCTTATTGGAGAGATTCAACCAGCATTATCTAAAAGCCAAAAATATATATTGGTGGGCATTGACTATTTCACTAAGTGGATTGAAGCAATTCCTTTAGTAAATGTAGACCAAGAGAATGTCATTGAATTCATTCAAAAGAACATTATATATAGGTTTGGAATCCCTGAAACAATAACAACTGATCAAGGATCAGTATTTACTGGTCGAAAAATGCAGGAGTTTGCTACAGAGATGGGATTCCAGCTATTAACATCTACATCTTATTATGCACAAGCCAGCGGCCAAGTCGAAGTAGAAAATAAGGTAGTAATTGGCTTAATAAAAAAGCATGTGGGAAAAAAGCCAAAGAATTGGCACAAGAGGTTTGACCAAATCTTATGGGCATGTCGAACTTCTCCTAAGGAAGCTACCAATACGACACCATTTCGATTGACCTATGGTCATGAAGGAGTGTTGCCCGTTGAAATATATATGCATTCAACAAGAATTAAAAGAAATCAAGATATTCCTTCTAAATCTTATTGGAATATGATGTTAGATGAACTGGTTGATTTAGACGAAGAAAGACTGAGAGTTTTCGATCTCTTAAGCATACAGAAGAAAAGAGTGTAGAAATCTTATAATAAGAGATTAAGACCCAAGATATTCTTTCCTGAATATCTGGTATGGAAGGTAATTCTCCCAATGGATTGAAAGGATAGGAACATGGGAAAATGGTCTCCTAAACGGGAAGGACCTTTCAAGATTATCCAGGTATTTTCTGGTGGTGCCTATGATATCGAAGAGTTAAATGAAGCTAAAATACTCTTGAGAGTAAATGGTAAATACTTAAAAAAGTATATACCTGCATTTCAAGAGGTCAAAATAGTCAGCATTTATTCTTAGTCGAAGTGTACAACCAAAATGGAAGATGCATTAAAATTAGCCAAAATGGCTCCAAGTCATTACATAAACATCATTTTACAAACAAGAAGTCTAAATCAAAATGGAAGATTGGCTTTAATTTGGAGATATTTGATCTTCTGGAGTTCCAAGCGCCTTTCACACAAATCCCTTGACTAATGGAGAGCCTCAATCTTTGCATCTAAGGCTTGAGCCTGTTCAGCATATTTCAATCCATTGTCAAACTCCTCTTGGCTCTCAGAATCATTGTTGACGGCAAGAAGCTTTTCTTTGCGTTTGTCATTTGCGCCAATCTTCGCCTCCAATTCTTTGATATGAGCTTTCATGTTGGTTGTATTTTGGTCAATCTCTTTGACCTATTTTTTCCTAGCTTCTCATTGCTTCGATAGCTCATTTGGCTTCAAAGCCGACTCAGTAGCAGCAACCCAGGCAGCGCCTACACGACCATTGGCCTCTTTAATTTCACGATTGAGAGTCCTTCGGCGATTGTAATCAATTGAAGCTTGATCAATGATTGAAGTCAAATCCAGAATGATGCTAGCTATATCAGGAGAGGCAACGATAAGGTCGATGAATTTTAGAGTATTCTTCAGAAAGGAAGGGGAAGTAGGTTCTCCCTCCAAGGTCAACATCAAATCTCTCTTAAAAAGTTGAGCCTTAACTTTCTGAAGTGCCTCTTCAAGGGGAGAAGTCGAAGTAGATTTACCAGATGCAGTCGAAGCACCATGGCTTTGATCAAAGGAACTTTCCCTACCTTTGAGAATGGCATTCAAATAGCCAATAGGGTTATTCCGTTTGAGTAGCACCAAGTCCTCTTTAGTACGGGGTCTTGTCGAAGTAACCCTTTCACTGGTGACACGAGCCAAATTTTCTCCAACTGATAGATCTTGTAGCTAGACATGGACACCCTCAACATTTGAAGGATTTCACTCCCCTTCTGTAGAGTTTCCTCTGGCAGCAGACCCAGGATTATCCTCATTTTGATTTCCTCCATCTGGTGTGCCCTCTATTTCTATTTCGACTTCATCATCAACAACTTCTTCTTGTTCTACCTGCTCATCATCGGTAACCCGTGGAGTCTTGAGGTTTGCGTGCAGCAATTCAAAATCTTCCTCATTAGAGACTTCTTTATTTGGCTCCCCAATGGCTGCAGTTTGATATCCAGAAGTCTGGTTCACCTCACTGGCTTAACATACAAAAGACCCTTTCACTGAAGAAGGCCTGTAAGTGGGATTGCCTTCACTGTTTAGTAAGGTGACAAAATCTTCTACAAGTACGGGAACCTGTTTGGAAGTTTTAGCAATATCCTGGAGATTGGGAGATTGTTATTAGAATTGTTGCAAAACTAATTCAAGGAATAATCTTAGGTGGTCAAAATTACCTGGGGTGGAACTTCGGCTCTAGGGCTTGAATTGTCGCTCTCGCTCGGATCATTCATTCTAGCAGCTAATTCTTGTTTAGTAGGCTCTTGAATGATGATAGGAGTAGGCTTGGGCCTGGTAGCCATAACCTTAATCTTGGTTTTCGGGCAAGGTTCAGAAATGGGAGATGGCTTCTTCTGTCTCTTGAGGAACAGGGGGTGTGTCTTCATCATCACTAGAGAGTGTGATTTTTTGAACTTTCCTCTTGGTTGGCATACATTTCTTAGTGGCCTAAAAAAAGAAAAGAGTCAAAAACTTCAGCATCGGTGTTGTGTTAAAGGAAATTGAGGGAAAAATGTGTTTACCTGTGGTGGAGGTTTTGCAGAAGAGTCTCCTCCCTTTGCTCTTTCAGCGGCTTTCTTGACAATGGTTCTCTTAACGGCTAGGAAATAAGAAAACATGATTCAAATATCAAATGATTAAATCAAATAAAAATGAGGCGTTTGCTTTAAAGAAGAAAGAGCACCTTTCTTGATCTTGTCAGAGACCAACAAAAATGCCTCATGAAGATGGTCAACAAAGTCTTTCGCATCGAAGAACTCTTCGTCATAGTATTGCTTCCACTAGCCTTCTAAGACGGGCGGACACAGAAAGTTGAGTTTAAAGTCGAACAAGGTTAGTACGGTTCGACCAACGTACCTACCAATTTGCTTGGTAGCAACCTCCTCTGAATAGTCTGCATTATAATACATTAAAGACTTTTCTCGGGGATAGATTGGGTTTGGGAGTGATTGAATTATGCCAAACTGGAGAGAAACGAGGTTTGGTTGATAAGCAATCAAGCTCAGTTGATTCTTCAAACTCTTGAATCTCAGTGGCATAATTCTTGGGCGAAGAAAAGACTCCCAAATAACCACATACTCTTCGACACAATCCTCATCCTCAGTGGAGGGATATGGTCGAGTAAACCATACCAGACCATCTTTTTGATTGGCAAAGGGATCCATGGTCGAAACGAATTCCTTGTGCTTCGCAAACATCATTAGGAAGTTGGTAAATGCTTTCTGAAATTGTTGACCTTCATCTGTTGGAGTCAACAGAGCCAACTTGGTCCCTTCGATCCTCCTGTTGAGGATTTCTGGGGCTTTCTCATTGATTTTATTCTTCTGTGGAATAAATGATTTGAACGTGGCATTGAGCCAAAGTTGGAGAAGCCAGAAAGCGCCATAAAGGAGCAAACAGGCTCTATCACCTATAACCTTAAGTTGAGTCACACCATTACTGATGGACTCATAATGGTTGGCAAAAATCAATTTGGCCAAACAAATATTGTAGCCATGATGAAGCTGAGTAGCAAGATTGAGCATTTTCTTCGTCACTTGGAGTTACTTGGTACAAAAGACAAAATGAGACAACCACAAAGCTAAAAAAGCTATGTGTTCCACTTTAGAAACATTGTTGCTGGATTTGTCATGAAAATGGTTGATGAAAGTAGTATATGTGGGTTTCGTAGCCTAAAACCCAATGGTATCCTCAGGCATATCCTCCGGATCAAAGTAGTCACCATTTGGTCAAATACTAGTGGTGGCTGCTATGTCGAAGAGAGTAGGGGTCACCATTCCACAAGGTAAATGGAAGGTGAAATGTGTGATATCCCAAAAGTATAAAGAGGATACCAGCATGAGGGGACAATAAGATAACCCAGTCTTCAATAACATGACCAGATCATAAATCCCCATGTCTTTCTAGATTTGGTTTTGTACTATTTCCATCTTATTCAAACATTCTAAATATTCCGAAGTCAGGCTAGGGAAAGACCTAAAGATTCGGTTCCCTTTATTCATAAACTGGAGGTTTATGGCTTCTTTCATTTGAGAATGTTGTTGATTAGAAGGAGTTGCATCCTCAGGTTTATCTCTGGGATTCTTTGCACAACCTATAGGCTTGAGCCTAGGGTGAGTTGGAAAGAAAGTGTTATTCTGCTTAGGGTTGTCGATACATATAAACAATGGACCAAACATGGCATATATTTTCCAAGAATATCTAACTGGAATGAGTACCTGTGAGTTGTAGGCATTACGCCATTCTTTAGTCATGGGTTCTAGAATGAATCTTTGTTCCCCAGCCAAGGCAGAGATAGAACTAGTTGTGAAAACTTATGGTTATTATGGAGAATCGGAGGCATCTTTGGCTTTGGGGTTGTTTGGAGCGTTTGAAAGGAAAGCCATGGCTATGTTGGTAGAATAACGATGAAAGAAATGAAGTTCTAAAAAGTTTCTTTGAATACAGGGAAACAAGGAATTTTAAGAGTGTGTAAATAATTCCAAACAGAAGTGCTCATAGCTATTTATAGTGGCCAGGGAAGAGTGTTTTTCCTCAACACCATTTAATGTTGCAGAGTGAGTGGGACACATGGTGAGCTCTAAGGAAGTTATACGGACAAGTAGTGGAGACATTTTCCATGCTTTCCTAGGTTGTAGGAATAATGGCCATCATGGCAGCATGTAACGGTTGACTGATGGTAACGTCTTGGAAAAGTGTAATGATGACACTGATACCAGCAGGGGTTGGTGGAAGATAAAAAGTATACGATATGCTTTTGTGGTCAAAAATATTATAGGTGTCGAATAGATATATCAAAGAATGACTATTTCTTCTTGCATCGAAACTGACATTCTTGGGGGGGAATTTGTTAGCTCCTAAATTCGACACCAACAATATATTGGTCATATTGGCTAAAAATAGATTGAAGAAATCTAAAGTTTCCAACATTTCGACCAGAAGATCCTAAAACACTTAGAGAATTCTCTAAGTTAAAGTTTGCCTTCGTCCAAGAAGTTTTTGGAAATCTTAGAATGAGAGTATCATGCAGTCTTCGACTGAAATATCCTAGTATTAGCAAGCAAGTGGGTTTTGAACCTGAAGAAAGGAGGGAAAGGCAGTTCACTTAGTAGTTGAGGAAAGTAACGTGGCATGGAGATAGAAGTCGAAGCATATGCAGAGGACACTTGTCCTCATCCTGGAACGAGGCAACTGCTCGATGGTTACTTAGTTTTAGTATAAATATATGGATTTCATGTAGATTTTCGTGTGTTCAACTTATTACTACAAGTCACTCAATCATATTCGAGTACCCGCTGTGAGAGAAAATATATTGAGAATGTACGTTTGAAACACCATCTCTTATTTCAATCAAAGTCTTTACAATTCCTTTACATTCCTTGCAGTTTATATTCTTGCGCAAACTTTATCATTACTGCAAATTTACTTTATTCAGCATTTTACTTGCACTTTTTATCTCATTTTTCAACCCTTATCTTCAAATTCTTCTCAACCCTTTCTAATTAACTTTTACCTTCACTTTTATTAAGTTTTTGCCTACATCTCGCTTTTTCTCTTACTTTCCCTTTCACCCCCTTTTCACTTAAATTTACTTACTTATAAAAAAAACTCAGCATATGTCCTAGGATCAATCTGATGGATCATGCAAGTCACCAAAATATCCCTTTTTGGAGGACCAGCGGTTGTTTACCAATTTTCACGGTAAACACTAGGGAACATCCTAAATATTAGAAATCGACATCCCACTTCCTAAATCACCTTAGTGGTATCTATATCAATTATAACTTGTCTAGTCAAGACTCTTGACTAATAACCATACTTGGATTTGCTTCAAAGCTTCATCCAAGAACAATACAAGATCCAATACCTAAAGGCTTCTGAATCAACATAAAACTATGTCTACCATAATGTATCAAATCGATATAAAGGGTGACTTACAACTCAAGAAAGCACACAAATTTCAAAACCCTAAACCCTTATTTTTCTTTCTAAATTTGTTACACCTGGTTTAGTTATCAAGCCCTAAGTCTAAGTCTTCCTTTTATAATCTTCAATGTACCAGACTTGGGCTTCAAATCACTACTGGCCTATTGCAGATGGGGCAACATAAATATCTCCTAAATGATAGGACTTCAATCATTAGTTTCTTAATTTATCTCCATAACTAGAAACTAATTTAACTCCTTGATTTCAGTTTGAATCTTTTCAATCTTCAAACTGTGTGCCACATAGGATTACATAATATTCTATAATATTATGCATCTGAAATATATCAATTAAATCCAATTGTCCATCTGGTCACATTCGCGATGTCGAGTGACTCTTCATAGGACACCTTGTCAGACATGTTGCTTCTGATGATAAAACTTCTTTGTGTAACACGTTTATCTTCACATATATAAACATTTTTGCTTACCAACTAGTTTTACCAAAATTAGTCTAATATTTAGAGCTTTCATTATGGCTAAATCACACACACACACACACACACACACACACACACACACACACACACACACACACACACACACACACACACACACACACACACACACACACACACACAAACACACACACACACACACATACACACACACACGCACACACACAAACACACACACACATACATACACACACACACAAACACACACACACACACACACACACACTAAAACCAACAAACACACACAAACTAAAACCATCATTAATCCTCTCATTTTTAATTTAAAATTGGCAACAAAAAAATTTTAGAGCCTACCAAGTTAATTAGGAAATTGTTCAATTGATTAAGAGACTTTTTACTATAGTATAATCGATTAGATCTTTGACCTATTCGATTAGATGATGGATAATTAAGTCTATAATCGTTTATGAGAGTCTCTTAATTATTGGTAACGACTCTCTATCCAAACCTTCCATTTTTGGCAGCAACAATCAATTATTAGCACTGCCTAATCGATTAGGTCATTAACATGGCCCATGGATCGTTTTCAAATTTACATCATGTCTTAGCTTATAAATAGAGAGATTTTATATCACTTCAAATAATCTAGAAAACATGGAAACCTCTCTTTTCATTTCTCTCATAATCTCTCTAAATCTTTCATATGTTTTTCATGTAATTTAGCCATATCATTTTGAGAGTGTTCTTTAGTCTAGTGGGGAATGTTATTTTGGGTGAGGGCATAATTGTAAATTTTATAATAGTAGAATTTTCTCTTGAGTAAATAATTTTTCCTTAGAAAGTTATCATTTTTGTCAGGAACTAAGCCATTGCAAAAGATCTTGTTTGTATTTGGGGGTTACCTATAAGTCTTTGTTTGGTTCATGAGCTCTCCCATTGAAAAAGCTCTATTTTGGTTTATAGAAACCAACCAGAGAAAATATTTATAAAGGTTCTTGAGCTTATCCCAGTGTAAAAACTCTATTGGGGTTCGAGATCATCCTTATGTAAAATCTCTCTTGGTTTTTTAGTTCAATATGGTGTAAAACTCAATAGGTTCGAGACCATCCTGATATAAATCCCAGTTTGGTTCGTAGTCAGTTAGTATAATACTCTAATTTGGTTTGGAGGATAGCCAACTCTTAACCTTGTATTAGTTCGAGATCAGCCTAGTGTAAAAATCTCTTGGTTTTTAAGTTTAATCTGGTGTAAAAACTCAGCAGGTTCAAGATCATCCCAGTATAAATCTTGGTTCGATCTGTGGTCATCCAATATAAAATCATGGTTTAGTTGAGTGGATAGCCAATTAAAACTCCATATTGGTTGGAGATCAACATGTGAAAAATCTTTGTATGGTGAAGATTAACCAATTCAAGTCATGTTCTCTATTTGGCTTAAAAATTAACCGCTTCAAGCCCCGTACGTTGTTTGCTTGGAAATTAGTTGAAACTTCATTTTTCCTGTATAAGGGAGTTCATGGGCATAACATTAAAAAAGATCATAAGCATAGTGGATAATCTCAATATCAATTCTCAGGGAGAGTAGTAGGTCAGTTCATTAGACCAAACCTCTATAATTATATGGTTTCTCTCTCTTCCATTATCTCTTTTATTTTCAATATGATTTCTTTACATTGAATTTTTTGTTCCTATTTATTTAAATGCTTTTATAAAATGCTTTCGAGCTCTGATTTCAAAAATGATTTTGTTTTTAATAAATGATTTTCAAACCTCTACAATTCACCCCTCCACCTCTTGTGTATGGCGTCAAATGTCCAACAAAAAGCGTTGTAAATCAAATGAAAAGGTACCTTTTAAGCCTTAAATGTTAACCAGAGTCTAAATTCTCTAAATCATTGGGATTAGGGCCCCAAAGACTTTTAACAGTCTACTAGGAAAAATGAAAAAATGCATACAATACAAGAGAAGCTAGTTGTTAGTAAGGTGATTTATAGAGGAAGTTTATAAAAAACAAAACAAGTAAGAGGAGGAGAGGATCCAATGCAGGGTACAATGAGAAGAGGTGAAGGAAGAAAAGGAACTCGATCAATTCAAGGGAATAGGGGAATGCCGCCATCTAGGTACCAGGACTGCACACCCTCGAACAGATCAAGAGAATGCAATCTACAAGAATGTATTAGTGGGGAATTACGAAAATAATAGGTATAAGTACTAAAACAAATCCAAGAATGTCCCAACATTAGGAAGTCTCGATATAATCATTTTCATTAACATTGTGATAAAGAATAAAGGAGTAGCAAGCATTGAAGAAAATGAACCATATAGAGTGAGACTTCACTGGAATAAACCTCAATGAAAACTACATGAGGGGTTTTGGGAGGTTTCTCCATTCCGAGGGAGCCTTCTGCAGTCCATCAAAATGAATGATGTGAAAAATGATGTTGCAAGAGCATAAGACATGTTGAAAACCAATTGAAAAAAGGCCGACCACCAATTTCTTTTTATGATGAAGATTTAATAATTGGAGTGCTCAATTCCCACAACCCAGTGTTGGTAAAAGTTTTCATGGAAAACTACGACGTGTAAATGGTCCTAATAGATTAAAGAAGTTCTAGTGACATAACATACACCAACCTAATCGAGAGTCTACATTTGAACCATGAGAGCCTCAAGCTTCATCAAGAAAAATCTGACACTAAAGAAAAATGACCATTAATTATCAAGGATATGAAGAGTCTGAAAGTACATAAATGGAAAGATAGATGGAAGGTAAAGGAAAAACAATTCCAGCAAGCCATAGAAAAATTAGATTACATATAGGAAAGGATAAAAACAAACATTGGGCAATTATAGTACCAAGACAAAGTGAAATATAAGATTGGGATACTATAAAAAAATTGATTTCTTAATGCACTCCATAATCTTCTAGCGCACCGCACGAAAATACCATTATGCCCCCAGATTCCGAAAATGTATCTCCGGGTGCACCAAACGTTTACTGAAACAACAATTATTCCAGAGATGTGTATACATAATGTTTTTGGATGTATAGTTTTGGGATGTTACGTAACATAAGCATGAAAACATAATGTAAAAAAACCAACTTAACAAAATTAAAATATCTTTGATATCATAAAATCAATAATACATAAGGATTTTTAACATGGATCAAACATTACACTTCAATATCCAAGTGTACATTGCAACATCTCGACAATATCGTCAACCAATCTCGAAACTGTCGCATCCATCTTAATCAGAACTTTTGATTCTAAACGAAATAAGGTTCTCCATATAGCCCTTAAATCAGCATCCATCTTAAGCTCATAGTTTCTAAACTCAAGCTTCCCTTCTTTGTCAATGGATGGCGAGCGGTACTCGATCTTCACAATTTTGCGATTCTTGCCATATGATAGAATGTCCTAGGGTGTGTATTGCAAATCTTCAAGAGAGGTGTATATCTTCACATTTTCTTGAACCGGTTTCATCTCGTTGAAATTTTCGAGAGGAGATCTATATTTCCCACTTCTTTCTCATGTCAATGTTACAAATGCACATCTTTTATCCGAACCATTATCGGACCTTCTGATCATAACACAAAACTCAATTTTGGATGTTGAAGGTGTGAAAAACACAAGAAAGGGGGGGTTAAAATAGGTTTTAAAACAAAAACTTTTCTTTAAAAATATTCCCCTTTAATTTAAAACCTTTTAATCTTCACTCTTGATAATAACAATTAGTAAGAACAGGAAGTAAAGAATAATGTATGTTTATACTAGTTCACTTGAAATTATCAAGCTAGTCTAGTCCACCCGCCAAGGTGATTTTGGCTCACTCAATCGAGGACTTAATTCACTATAACTAACTTGATTACAATTTTTACAAGCTACCCGCAAGTGAGTAACAACTTCTAAGACTCGCGAGCCAAATACTTCTTAAGGCTACTGACCTACCCGATCCTTTAAGGAATAGCAAATAATAATCAACATGATTATTACAATGCACAAGCTACCTGCAAGTGACTAACAACTTTTAAAACTCGCAAGTCCTAGACTTATTAAGAATACATACCTACTCGGTCCCTTAAGGAATATCAAAAAACAGTTTGAATTCAAGTTTCATTTACAAGAATGTTCCTTCTAAAAATATGAATATGTAAACTATTTTAAGAACAGAGACTTAAGAATGTGAAAGTTATGAACAACGTTTACGCATGATTATTCAGTGAATTGGAAGCTTTCTCTCTTAGTCTTCAAGCCTTTATTTATCCAATAAAATAATATATGCATTGAGGGGTACTCTTGGGATTTCCAGAAACATTAGCAGCTTGAACAGTAACGTGGGGGACAAAATCGTGCGACGCGTCCGTCCTTTCATGGTAGTGGAATGAAACGTTTATTGTACCATGTATTATTTGTACCACGTTAACATTATCTTCTTTCCTTCTGCATCTCAGAGGCTTTTGTGAGCATGAGTTTAGAAGTGAGAACACAACACAAGGTCATCAGAACTTCAAGTCTTAAGAGTCTTCAGAACTGCGTCTTTAGAGTCTTCAACACTTGGTTGTGGGAACCTTTTCTTGGAACATTGGGTCTTTAGAACTTTAAGTCTTTAGAATCTTTAGAAATTTTGTCTTTAGAGTGTTCAGCACTTGGTATTCACAACCCTTATCTTTATAACCTTGTCATTAGAAATACAAGTCTTCAGCATCTGGACTTGAGTAGAAACTTTGTCTTCAGATCTTCTAACTTTGTTTCGTTGGAACATGTTGTCTTTAGAAACTTGAGTCTTTAGCATATGGATGTAAGTAGAAACTTCTGTCTTCAGATCTTCTGACTGGTTTCTTTAGAACAAATATTAGAGCTTACACTTCAGAGCCTTCTGTAGTCTCTTGCTACTATTTAACAGAACTTGTGTAGCACAGAAGAGGAATTAATTCTCCTCTAATGTCTTGGCCACGCCATCCATCAGAAGCAGAACATGTTCGTTAAGTACTCAACAATAACAAACAACAGAGTATCAAAATTGTTCATACAAATATACTTATTTGTTATCATCAATACTCAGAGATAATATTTCATAACCAAATCTTGTTCTTATAATCTCCTCCTTTTGATGATGACAAAACTATGTATTTTGATGACACAATTTTGTTCTTATAATCAGAAATAAAATAAAAATAGAAAGGTAAGGAAGACTTATCCTTTTTATAATACTCCCATGAGTTAATGACTTGATGAAGATCGAATGTCCTAACTCTGAACCATTTGAGTAAAACTCCCCATGGTTCCAATTGATCAGATATTGAGATCTTTAGAGTCTTGACTCTTGATGCCAATGGAAAAATTTGAGATCTTGATGCCAATCAAATCAATTGAGAACTTGATTTCATAGAACTTCTTCTTAATAAATCTTGACTTTAGAAGCTTGTGATAATGGAATCAAACTAAAATCTTTGAAACTTTAATGTCACTAAGACAACTTCTAGATTCTCAATTTTGGAGTCTGATTCCAGATTTCACTTCTTGGAGTCTGATTATAAATTGAAAAACATATCCAATAGGTTAGACATAAGCCTTGAGTAATTCTTTCAGATCTCTGTGTTTAATCAGAGTTCTAATTTCCTGAATAAGAAAAAACAATTCTAACAGAAATAGAAGTTTAACTGGGTTAGAATGTGAGCAGCTCTTTTCAGAGAACATTTTCTAGAACTTGATTATTGAAATTAAAATTACATTCATTTAATTACTCACCCTTTTTTCATAACCAAATAGGTAATTATGTCTGAAAAACATAAAAACCATAAGAAACAACAAGAAAAGATAATAAGTTTCATTGATATTGGAAAGAAAAACATCATGAAATTTAAACAGTCGCGTGATAGGTAAATCAAAAGGAATATAAAAAACCAATATCAAAATAGAAAGGTATTGCAGACATCAAATAAGTATAGTCCTATGGTTTAGAAGCAAAAGGTAGGAGAAAATCCTAGAGCCTAAGGTTCAAAAGCAGGGGCAAAAATCTTCTGCAGGATTAACTGTAGCATGTTCTGAACATTCTCATTGCCAACCTTCGATTAAATGATACTTTTTATAAACACTTGTTATTCGCCTTTAATTTCCCCAATTACTTTTTCCAGTCGCACAATGGCAGGATCAGAGGATGACACACCCAGGGCATCTTCTTTAGCCTTAGTAGCTTCTTCTCCCAATCTGGCTTCTTCAGATTTTATGGCTTCTTCTGCCTCTTTTAGCACTCTAGCTTCTGCTTCTCTTTGTTTTGTAGAAGTTGGTTCAAAATATCTAGCTTTTTGTCTTGTTTCTTTTCTTTATGTTACCATTTCAACATCCCCAATTCTGGATGCTTCAGTAAAATAATTTATTCTTTCAACTTTAGAATACATCCACTTTTGAAATTTCTTAAAAGAACCATCCATATCTTGAGGCTCAGTACTTGTACTTGCCTCTACTTTTAACTTGGAAAACATTTTCTTAGCCTTTATTCTAAAAACTTTAATGCACTCATCCAAGGTTTTTGGAACATATTTTTCATAGACAACTATGGCTAGGTCCTTTTCGGAAGGAATGACTTCAGAAGTGATAGGTTCAGTTTGATGAGTTTTTTAGTTAGATCGAAAAGATCAGACATAGAGCAGGATTAATTTGTTGGGTTTGCAAAGGTTTCAAAATCATCAGAGATTGTTCTCTCAGACATTTCAAGAAGAGTCGTTTCTTTGTTAAAGAAGGTGAAATGAAGATTGGTATCAAAAGTTGATAAATGAGAAGTTTGTGAGGGTGATTGAGATCAGGGTAATGGATATGTAAATGTGTGGATTGGTTCTGCTGAAATTATGGTAGTGAGAGATGGGATAGGATTTGGAACAATAGGAATTTTTGTTGAAGGTTGAGATGTTATGTTTTGTAGTATCGATGAGACATGTGGGGAGGAGAAGGTAGATATGGGTTGAGAAAGTATGGGTGTAGAGATGAATGAAAGTAACTTGGAAACGTGTGTGGTTGATGAGGTTGCATGGTCGGAAGAGGTTGTGATATTTTGAGTAGAAGCAGTTGTTATTTCAGGTAACATTCTAGATACAGTTTCATAAACAAAAGTTTCCATAGTTAAGGGAACAGGATCGGACACAGGAATAATTGTGGTAGATGGTGGAAGAGGATTAATTTATGCAGTGAAGGTTGTGGATGAAAGTTCATTAACAAAATTAGATGTAGACAAAGAAACAGGTACAAATGTAGCAGTATAATTTCTTGTTTTTTACGAATAAGCAGCTAGAGTCCTAGTCTTAGAAGTTTTGGACTTCTTCTTCTTCTTCTTTTCGGGTTCAGAAGCTTCTGAACTCTTCTGTCTTTTACCTCTGGAAGAGTCAACATACTCTTGATCAGGAGGTAAATAAGAATAGTTGAAATTAGACATATCATATCCTTCTGCTTCCATCATCTTGACGTAGATAGCGATACTAGACATGTTATCTCCCTTGGTAAACAAAGGGTAGTCATTCTAAGGAATTCTTGTAATTTTGATGCTTTCAGAGGGAACAAGTAGAAGTTTAGCAACGATTTCCTCTATCAGCCTCATAGTCTTCAGAGTCTGTCTATTGAAGGAATCTCCAAGACTAGAAGCCAGATCCTCTATAAACATAGCTTCTTCTACCGGAGTTTTCACCAAGCCACTTTCTACCAGGATGTCAGTGATGAGACGTCCAAAAGGAATATAGTTAGAAACCTTCTTTTTGGGATCATCGGTGGTTCTGGTTTTTGAAATAGAGTCTACTAAATAATGAAACAGAAGAGCTGGAAGACACATCTTCTAATGGGTCATAAAATAATACAACACGTACTTCTGATTAACGTTGAAGTAGTTAGAAAAACTAAATGGAGGTCTAGGTTTGATACAATTTAGAATGATTTTGTGCCAGATTCTAAGTTCTTCATGGAGATCTTTACTTTTATACTTATTTTTCTCATGAGAGTAGTTCTTAAATAGGGCTTTGTTAATTGTATCCTTCACAAATGTAGATTTTTTATTCATCTTATAAATTCCTTTTCCTTCAAGATGTTGCATACCTAGAAGATCAGCAATAGACTTTTCAGTAATGACAATTTTTAGACCCCACACATGAGCAACTACATGAAGATTGTGACAATTCGCTTGAATCCAAAAATCCTTAACCCGAGAATCATAAATAGGACCATGAAGATGCATGAAATAGTGCTCCCATCCTTGTTCATTCAAGTCATAAATTAGGTTTGCACCATTTGCAGAAAGGTTATTAAAGTCTACCATGTACTCACGAAGAACATTTAACTCGTGATGTTTTAGGTTATAGTGAATTTGAACTGATTTTTGTGTTATGTCGTGTTTATCAATAATTGATAGAGAAGATGAGCCATTTACCATTGGGGGGGAATATTTGGTTGGAATAGTTGAAGAAGACAACCTAGAAGGATTTAGGTCTTGTTCCATTTCATTGGCAAATTGAACGGCTTCTTGCTGTTGAGCATTCATCAAGTTGAAGATGATGAAGATTGTTGACGAGGGTGATGATTTTTAATGAAGAGTGTTTATGAGGATGATGAACACAGAACTTGTTGAATGGTTTGAGAAAAAGAGAGAGGGTATATGGTTTCTAAAGTGTGGAAGTGAAGTGAACGTGTGTGATTTATAGTGTTTGAGAAGTGAGAGAAAATAAAATGAAGTTGAATTTAATTAAACATACTAATTAGGAGCATTAAATGAAAGTAATGATTATGATATAAATCAAATTCCAATAAATACGCACACTGCTCATTGTATAACTTAGATAGTGTGTGATGATTAAGCATTAGCAAGGGTTATACACGTTAATCAATACATTTAACTAAGTGACATGTTTGATATCCTCAGAGTCTGGAGAACCAAAAAGTTTTCATCTAATCAAAGACATTTCCTACCGAAACATACTATTATTATTGAAGTTAAAAAATACCAGTAATAAGATTTAAATAGAATATAAACATTACACATAGAGTTCTGATAGTCTATTAGTGGATTCTTTAGATAATTTTAAGAATCCATACTTTATTCAGAAGATAAGCTGGCACAAGCAAAATCATTAAGGCTCAGAAGCATTTCTCCAGAAGATTTAAATTTGGTCTTGTTCTTACAATAACATCTTGCATTATACGAGTTTCAGAGCCAATATTTTTTCTTTTCTGGTTGCTTTTGACATTGTTCATGTTTCAAGACTTAAGTTCTAAATCTTGGAACATATGCCTTTCGCCCATTATGTGTTGGAAGCATCCATTGTCCAGGTTCCGTAACTTGTGCTTCTGTTGCACCATCAAGAATATCTGAAGCATAGATTATGTTATCTCTGGGTACCGATTTCTCGAGTCCTCTTTTGTTAGAACTTTTAGAGGTTCTGACACCTTTCAACTTTTGTGCAACATGATAATTATGTGAAATCTATGCATGATAGTTTGGTTTAAAAATTTTCTTCCATGTCTGTGTCCGTGCTACGATAGTATTAGAACCTTCTTGTTCCAGACATTTCAAATCTGCGACAAAAAGCATGAATTATTTAGAAAGATGTTTTGGTTTGACATTCAGAGTTTCATCAATTTTCTTTGATGATCCTGAATATCCTAAGCCATTGCTTCCATTTCTACTAACACCATAGATCATTGAAGTCGTTTTGCTTCTATCTATTCCATAAGCAAAATCCTATCTGATTACTTCGTCAATATCATATGTGTTAGAGAGAATCTCTTCTTCTAATTTAGACACTTTAATTTTTAAAGTAATGTTTCATTTTTGTAAAACAAATAGTTTTTCATTTAATTCAGAAATAGTGTGCTCATCTATAGTAGTTGTAACTCGGTGGGAGAACTGACTTGGGTGTTTTTCATTTTATTGCAATGTTTCGGATAGTAAGAGTCGCCATCAACTTTTCTTTTATCCAATAAGGAAAGGCTGAAAAGAATAGGAAAGACCTTAAGAGATTTTTTCTTGAGTTCGGGGGATAGATCATGAAAAGGGAAGGTATTAGCACCCTTTCAATCCGTAGTTATCTACGGGATCTTAATTGCTTACTAGATCACTTGCTTTTGTTTGAATGTGTGCTTGTGGTGTGGGTTTTGAAAGTATTTTGAAAATCTGCCTTTGTAATGGCTCTCATTTCTATAAGAACGCATACAAAGTGTTGTTTCAAAAATAGTTCAAAGAGGTGTTTGTGGAATGTGTTTTTTGAAAGTGATTTTGAAAAGGTGTCTTTGTGATGGCTCTCGTTTCTATAAGAACACGTACAAAGTGTTGTCTTTTGAAAATGTTTCAAAATGAGAGTGTTGGTGTATAAAATGTTTTTGTTGTGAGCAAGCAAGCAACTAGGAGCAATCTACCTACTCAAAAGGTCTTAGATCTTCTTTTCCTCCTCCTTTAGATGTTGCTATCTTAGCATTGTTTTGGTAAGAAGCCCCATCGTTTATAGTGAAGGGACGGGCGTGGGACATTTGTATAGTCATAGAAGGCAACCTATGGAATGTTTTAGCAATGTCGTTTAGGGACTAGATCATTTACCAAAGGCAACATCGAGGGCATCGAGGGACTACGATCTTTTATCGAGGGTCTTTGCTAAAACGCCCATGCTCGAGGGATATGACTATTTTCCGAAGCAACAAGTGATATTACCCTAAGGGTGCATGTGTGCAAAGTGTGTTTGATTGCATGCATTTTGTCTTTGATTTTTAGGTTGTCTACTTATTAGTTTTATCTTGCCATACGCACCTAATTACTAGCATTTGTACAAAAGTAATAAAAAGTGCAAAAAATAATTCCCACACTACTACAACCATATTGAAGTGCATAGAAATATAAAGGCAAAAATAAGATAAAAATAAGGAAAATGAGTGTCTTTCGATTGGGGTAGGAGAACCCTTTGATTTGCATTTTCTAGTTTCTATCAATTTGGGGATGGCACCAGTGTAGGCGTGTCTTTCGATTGGGGTCTAGCACCAGTGAGGGCACGGCCTTATATTGGGCACTGGATCCAGTAAGGTCTTGTCCTTCGATTGCCATGGAAGTCAGTGTATGGATAATCCCAAGGTTCTGCCTTTCTGCCTTGATGCCTTCTTCGATTGGGCCAGTGAAATCATTGTGAGCGTGCCTCTGGCTGGGCATGGAAGTTAGTGTGGAAGCCAAAGGCTTTATTTCATACTCTTGTATCCTGTTTCTTTCGTTTGAACTTTTTGAACAGCAACATGGCCTAAGGCCATGCTAGTATTTCCTTACAATCAATTTAATACTTAATGCATATTTAAGCAAACAAGCAGCAAAACGAAAGGGGGTTAGTTCTGAAAATATGTTAAGGAGGTGGAAACGAAAAGAATCAAAGTGTTATGTATATGTTTTGAAACGAAAGAGAATACTATTCACATACTATGCCATGAAACGAAAGGTTCAAGGGTAAGAGTGACTTACCTTGATGCATCCTTGAAGGTGAACTGGTTTGATTGGTGGCCCTGGATTCTCCTGGATTCGAAGGGAGGGGCCTGGCAGTTATGCTTGGAATACTAGATTCGAAGGAAGGAAAGAAACAAATATTATGTTTCATTCCAATCGGGATTCGAAGGAATGTAAATTATTGGTTCTTCATAATCGAAAAAAAGTGAAAAAGGGATTATGGGTTTGTTCTTCACAAGTGCTTAAGGACTTGGGAGATTTTGTTGTGTTTGAGAAAATATGGGGGATTCGTTCCTCTGGTCCGAAGATCCTTTCTTTAGCTTTGGAAAATTCCTCTATTTATAGAGAAAAAGAATGGATATCTCCTCAATAGCCAGCCTTGCAAAACAATAAAATAATGAAACGTGAAAGGTACAAGTGGAGGCCTTTAGAAGTTAGGGCGCAGAAGATATGACTTGTCCTTCTCGCTCTGCTTTTCGTTCAGACCAAATTCAGGCTGAAAGCTGCTTTTATGATGAAAGTATTCTCTATGAAAAGAAGGGGTATGTAGCCTTTTGCTATTTTAACCAAGAATATTATTATCCAAAAGACAAAGTTTAAAACCTTTGTACAAGCCTCTGATTATATAAAGACTTGGAAGCAACATATCCTGTCAAATAGCTGATCATGAGATTTCCTCAGACTTGCTTCAAACGAAACCTGCTTCGAATGGTTTAGCTTGGATTCGAGGGAAGCTGATTCAAAGGGAATCAAAGCTCCAATAAAAGCTTTGTATGTAGGTTGCTTCTCCAATCGAAGGCTTGTGTTCGAAGGAAACATATTGCCCAATCGAAGTAGGTGGATCAAAACAAATATAAAGGGAGTCATTGCCTTATGTCTGTTTAGCATGAGGGAAGTTCCTGGCTTCTGAATCAAAGGGCGCTCTTGCTGAAAATGAAGGATGTTACCTAAGTTGCATTTGAAGGAGGCTCTGGCTCAACTGAAGTTTGCATGCAGGCACGCAGAAGGTGAGTGCCCAAATAAAGTCTTGCATGCAGGCGCTTGTGTCTATAGAAATACTTTGCCTTGCAGGGGGGACATGTGGCCAGTAGGTCATGGCCTTCGATTGTAAGCATGCAGGAAGTATACTTGTCCAATCGAAAGGCTTGCCCTACATGGGGAACTTGTGGCAGCAAAAATTGGTTTTTAAAGCAAGCATGCAGGCAGCAAAAGACACAAATGAAGCCTACAACAAGAAGTCACATGCCCAAGCGAAAGAGGCACGCTAGCAGCCTTTTTAAGCAATCGAAGGAGGCCAAGAGTCAATCAAAGGGTGTTGAATCAAAGGGGACCTTTTTTCCTCCAAATTTGTCAAAATGTTATTTTTAACTTTTTCTCCCTTTTTGAAAGTTTCCTTTTAATTTTGGTATTGGAAAATCCCAACGCACTTGTGCAAGCTTGAGTCTTGAGAATCTTTGTGAGAAAACCCTTGAAAATTTAGAGGGTAAATTTTGGGGTACAACAATTGCCCCTGTACAATCTTCTTACACCTGAAGAGTTAGATTGGCGAATCTGACATTCGTGACTTGAAGGCGGAAGATGATTGAACACTAGAGTGCCCAGAAATTTGCACTTGATGATGTGGTGGTTGATTATGTAGGGAATGGGCTTAAAGATTACATTTGGAGAAATGATGGATAGTTGTTGGAGATGGGCTTATAGATGCCATCCAGAGGTGATTGTTGACAGAAATTAGGCTAAGTATATATTCTGACTTTAACTGGAGAAGAATCAAAATAAATATTGGAGCAATCTATCTAAACCAGAGGAAATGTCTACTAGAAAGAATCAAGATAGACCATTGAGAGATTTAAGTTGAACCAGCAGAGGTCTTGGATGAGTATCAGAATAATATTCATAAATGAATTATATCTGACTCATATCTGAGAGATGTACTGAATGAGCGTCTGAATGACATCCATATTTGGATCGTATCTGAACTATATTTGAAAGGTATGTGGAATGAGGGACAAAATGACATTCGTATTTGGATCGTATCTGGACTGTTTTTGAAAGGTATGTTAAATGAGTGACAAAATGACATCCGTATTTGGATCGTATCTGGATTGTATTTGAATGAGTGACAGAATGACATCCGAATCTGGATCGTATCTGGAATGTATTCTAGAAGATAATCTGGAGTAAGTATCATAATGTCAGCCATATCTAGATCGCATCTGAAGTGTTTCTAGAAGAGAAACTGGAATAAGTATCAGAATGTCATCCATATCTGGATCGCATCTGAATTGTTTCTAGAAAAGAATCTGGAGTAAGTATCAGAATGTCGGCCATATTTGGATCACATCTGAACTGTTTCTAGAAGAGAATCTAGAGTAAGTATCAGAATGTCAGCCATATCTGGATCGCATCTAAACTATTTCTAGAAGAGAATCTGGGAAGGAGCCCGTGTAGGATTGCTTCAGTTGGTCAGGTAGATAATTGCTCTGGCTTGTTACAGGTATTAATTTATGACCTTTTGAAGATTGTTAACAATAGCCATCTGTTGATTAACCTTTTCCTGAAAAAGTTAAAACGTTAACTGTATGCAATGTTCTGATGTATGAAATGCATGGTGCAATGATATTCTCAAAATAAATGAGATTGTTCCGTATGCACTTGTCATGTATGCGAAATGATAATGAAAGTATTTTTTGTCTGGGAAATTAAATCCTTGACAAATGTTGGGGAGTTAGTAAATCCCGAACTGCTGTTGAAGAGTAGGTGTATCTTCAAACTTTTCTTAGACTGTTTCCACCGGGGATTCCTGTTTTGTTGTTTGAGGAGAACTCCGCTAGGGAATACTGAAAACTTTGTAGAGAGTGCTGATTCCTGCTTGAGGAAAAGAGTTCAAGAGTCTCAATTGTACGTTTCTCTACTGGGGAGTCGAAGTTGAACTGATATCAGGTCGGGTCCAGGCTTCACGGTAACTTGTTGGGGAT
Organism: Vicia faba; assembly: GCA_948472305.1. NCBI lineage: Eukaryota > Viridiplantae > Streptophyta > Magnoliopsida > Fabales > Fabaceae > Vicia > Vicia faba. The sequence continues at coordinate 277,079,750 of OX451735.1, read as the reverse complement.
CGTAGAGTAGTCTACTAGGTAAGAGGAGTTGTGGTACTTTTATTTGTAGTAGTCGGAGAGGTAAACTCAAGTTAGGGAATCCTGCTGTTTGTTGGAGAAATAAACCATGTTGCTAGTCTGTTGGAGAGGTGTCTTCTTCACTGGGGAAAATCCTCGAGGATTCTAGAGGTTGACTCAGCTGGTGAGAAGTTTTCAGATATTGAAACTCTGGCTGGGAGTCATCCTATGAGAAGGATTGTGGGGAGATTTGTCATTGCCCCTAGTAGAAAGTGTTTGTGGCACTGCTAGGAAATGTTTGAATGTACGTAACCCTTTGTCGGGATTTGCGTCCAATGCCCCAAGTGATTTAGATGGAGACTTGCCCCTGGTTATTCAGCATTTCTTGAGAGATTTCTTGGAATCTTGAATGGACTTCCCCAGGTGTGCTGGATAGTGACATGTCATGCCCTCTTGTTGAGGAGATCTGTTAATGGAAGTGCCATCCCATCTGAAGTGACTTTGTTCACTGAGAGAGCTTTTGTTCATCGGATATTCGTTGTGTGAATTTCTATGTTGTCAAACAAATATCCATATGAAAACAATGATATTTAAATAATGCAAAGTTTATGCTTGTCTTGAAATTTTGAAAACGCGTTTTAGCAATTAAAGAAATTTTGTAAGAAAATTCAAACTCGGGATTTAGAGTAAAGCCTTAGAGGAGTCCGGATACCTTTTGTAACAGTATTCTTTTGAACTAACTCATGCTTCAATTAGGACTTTTGAAGTGTTGTAATGTGGCTTGGTTCACGGTTTAAGAAACAAAGGATAAAGGCTCAAAGTGTATTTGTACCCGCCCATTCTTCATGATGTTCTTCAGTCCTAAACTCAGCTAATTGTGCATTTGAACTACAATTGAGTCTGGAATGACGTTCTGGTGATGGTTCAGACAAGTTTAGTTTATCGGAAGGCAGTCATTTTTTACAACATTTTTCATGTTGTTGAGGATTTGTAGTGACCTCTTTTTTTGATTTATTATCCCAGTTTTTTGCCTGACTGTTCTTGTCTTGAGATTACGGTCAGCGGGATGCCCCAATTTTTTCTTAAGTCTCCTTTGTAGATTTTGACTTAGCGGGATTTTCTATTGAAAGATAACGACTTCCTATGTGATAGGACCCATCATCGTCTTTTGATTCCATAGGAATGTTTTTGATGTCATTCGTTATATTACGAAGTGAAAGTTTCCAACTGAACGCGCATTTGAATTAACTATGAGACTACCCTGCCCCAGGTTTTGATTAAAGGTTTCAATTTGTGTAAAAAAGGAAACTCCTACTTCTTTGGCTCAAAGGGGTTAACTAGGGATTATCTTCCTTATAACTCCAGTGTTTAAGATTTGAAAGAACGCATGTATATCGTCAGCAAGGTCTATTCAAAAGCATACTATATAAGATGAAGGCATCGTTTTCGTCATTCTTCCTCTAAAGGCTTGTAACTTTTAACAAGAGTTGAATGTCATAAAGAGAGTGAAAAGCATAGTTTAAATGAAATAAAAATGAATGAATCAATTCAAGACAAACATTTGCAATGCATTAATGAAACAAAGTTTGACATTAATAGATAATTGTTTGAACAAGCAAAATAAATTACAATTGAAAAATTCAAATGAACAGAAGCCTCTTCGTCTGAACATGTCACTTCAGGTGGTGAGCCTTTGAGGGACGACAAAATAATTCAGTCTGACCTTCTTGTGTGAACTCCAGCACTCCTTCGTCGATCAGGTTTTGAATCTTGTATTTCAACGCCCAACAATCGTTTGTATCATGTCCAGGACTGTCGGAATGATAGGAACACCTAGCATCAGGATTGTAGGTAGGAGAATAAGTTTTGGGATTTGGATGAGGTCTTATTGGTGTAATCAGATTCATCCTTAACATGTGTTGCAAAGCTTGAGACAATTGTATGTTGATGTTAGAAAACTATCTCTCGGGTTTGTTTTGCCTTTGTTGATTTTTCGGTTGATGTTGACGAAGTCGTTGTTGGGCTCGTGACGTGGCAGCAAATTGGGAAGGTCTTATCTCCCTTAAACTTGCTTCTTGTCTCATGGGAGGCTGAATGATGACTTGATCCCCAATTCTAGTTGTTTCCCCATTTGGTTACATCCGTCTTGACGAAGCTTGTTGATGAGGACTCTCAGCTCTTCTTGTCCATGAGCCATGTTTTGGATGAGAGCCATATGGCCCATTAGTTGTCCCATCATCTGGACTTTCATTGTGGCTATCTCGGTTTGTAGCCGCTCCATATGGTCATCCCTGTCGTCCCTAGGATTTCCCATGATCATGCCCCTGGTGAGGAGTGCCTTCACCTCTTCTTGTCCCTTGGATAGGTTCAAGAACATCTCTTGAAGTTGAGCATTTTTAATCTGGATTTTCTTGATAGTCTACTTTAGGGCCATCTCTATTGAAATAAACAGTAGGAAGATAAGGAAACCTTTGTGGGAGAAACATGTCATGATATGATGCATGATATGTGGATGCATGTTTTCAAGGATCTCGCAGGGTAAATGTTATTAGTCACTTACAACTTTGATTGGAGAACTTTGTATCGGTGGATGTCTTTCCACGAGAATTAAGCTCACCATGCCAAGTGGGTTGTATCCCTTGACTCAAGTTGTTGTACTTGATCTTTGATAGTGTTTGGTTAGAGGAAAATAAATCCTCTTTCCCCTTGATAGACGTCTGGTTCAACATGACCCTGCATCATAGGCCGTTGAGATCCTTGAAATGTTTATTGAAAATGCTATGGTATGATATCATGATGTTATGTACAAATATTCAAAGTAAGCAAGTACAAATAATTATATTCACACAAAGCAGACAAGTCCTTAGGTTTAAGCTTGCATGGGGTTTGTAGGTAAGTACCCTCTTGAAGTTTAGTTGGCTCAACCTGTCCTAGTTAATAGTAATCGGGTTCTAAAGGATCTCAATATCACTGATTTGTCTTTTTGGGCATTGTTTCAGCGCAAGCCTCTTTACGGCGACCGAAATATCCTGAAAATCAAACCTCAATGAGTGTAGTATCGAGTATCTACCAACTTTGGCTTGCACCAAATCCGGTTATCTCACTACGTCCTAATGGCCATGTTGGTCAAGTAAAGGTTCTAAAAGTCAGTTAGTGCTTCATGACATCACTCAGAGGCCCCATATTCTCATTGACTACTCAAGGGATACCAGTACCCACAAATATGTCACACTAACGTAGCTATTGCTTAGACTATGTCAGTATACCCCGCACAGTTTCCATAATGTATTTCTACTTACCTATAACGTATCCCAAATCCGGGTAGAGGATTTAAGCCAAAATAAGGAACCAAAATGTAAAGCATGCAAGTCAAATAATGAAAGCAAGTAAAGATGATCTAGCCCTAAGGTAACCAAACTTTTAAGTAATGTCCCCAGCAGAGTCGCCAGTTCTATAACGTGGTGGGAGAAATGACTTGGGTGTTTTGTGTTTGATTACAAATGTTGCGGTTAGCAAGAGTCGCCACCGACTTTTGTTTTATCAAATAAAGAAAGGCTGAAAATAATAGGAAAGACCTTTAGAGATGTTTTCTTGAGTTCGGGGGTAGATTATGAAAAAGAAAGGTATTAGCACCCTTTCCATCCGTAGTTATCTACGGGCTCTTAGTTGCTTGCTAGATATCTTGCTTTTATTTGAATGTATGCTTGTGGTGTGGGTTTTGAAAGTATTTTGAAAATGTGACTTTGTAATGGCTCTCATTTCTATAAGAACGCGTACAATGTGTTGTTTCGAAAATAGTTCAAAGAGTTGTTTGTGGAATGTGTATTTTGAAAGTTATTTTGAAAAGGTGTCTTTGTAATGGCTCTCTTTTCTATAAGAACATGTACAAAGTGTTGTCTTTTGAAAATGTTTCAAAATGAGAGTGTTGGTGTATAAAATGTTTTTGTTGTGAGCAAGCGAGCAACAAGGAGCAATCTACCTACTCAAAAGGTCTTAGATGTTATTTTCCTCCTCCTTTAAATGTTGCTATCTTACCATTGTTTTGGTAAGAATCCCCGTCGTTGGATGTGAAGGGACGGGCGTGGGACGTTTGTATAGTCATAGAAGGCAACATATGGAACATTTTAGCAATGTCGTTTAGGGACTAGATCATTTACCGAAGGCAACATCGATATTCATCGAGGAACTATGATCTTTTATCGAGGGTCTTTGCTAAAATGCCCATGCTCGAGGCACATGACTATTTTCTGAGGCAACAAGTGAGATTACCCTAAGGGTGCATGTGTGCAAAGTGTGTTTGATTGCATGCATTTTGTCTTTGATTTTTGGGTTGTCTACTTATTGGTTTTATCTTGCCATACGCACCTAATTACTAGCATTTGTACAAAAGTAATAAAAAGTGCAAAAAATAAATCCTACACTATTACAACCATATTGAAGTGCATATAAATATAAAGGCAAAAATAAGATAAAAAGAAGGAAAATGAGTGTCTTTCGATTGGGGTAGGAGAACCCTTCGATTTTCATTTTCTGGATTCCTTCGATTGGGGGTTGGCACCAGTGTAGGCGTGTCTTTCAATTAGGGTATGACACCAGTGAGGGCACGTCCTTCGGTTGGGCACTGGCACCAATGAGGTCCTGTCCTTCAATTGGCATGAAAGTCAGTGTATGGTGAAGCCCAATGTTCCACCTTTCTGACTTGTTGCGTTCTTCGATTGGGCCAGTGAAATCAGTGTGAGCGTGCCTCTGGCTGGGCCTAGAAGTCAGTGTGGAAGCCAATGGCTTCGTTTCATACTCTTGTCTCCTGTTTCTTTCGTTTGAACTTTTTGAACAACAACATGGCCTAAGGCCATGCTAGTATTGCCTTACAATCAATTTAATACTTAATGCATATTTAAGTAAACAAGCAGCAAAATGAAAGGGGGTTAGTTCTGAAAATATGTTAAGGAGGTGGAAACAAAAAGAACCAAAGTGTTATGTATATGTTTTGAAACAAAATAGAAAATTATACACATACTATGCCACGAAACGAAAGGTTCAAGGGTAAAAGTGACTTACCTTGCTGCAGCCTTGAAGGTGAATTGGACTTTGAGTGGTGGCTCTGGATTCTCCTGTATTCGAAGGGAGGGGTCTGACAGTTGTGCTTGGAATACTGGATTCAAAGGAAGGAAAGAAACAAGTCTTATGTTTCTTTCCAAGCGGGATTCGAAGGAATGTAAAGTGTTGGTTCTTCAGAATCGGAAACAAAAGTGACAAAGGGATTCTGGGTTTGTTCTTCACAAGTGCTTAAGGACTTGGGAGATTTTGTTGTGTTTGAGAGAATTTGGGGGATTTGTTACTCTGGTCCAAAGATCCTCTTATTAGCTTTGCAAAAAATCCTCTATTTATAGAGAAAAAAATGGACATCTCATCAATAGCCAGCCATGCAAAACAATAAAATAATGAAACGTGAAAGGTACAAGTTGGGGCCTTTGGCAGTTGGGGCGCAGAAGATGTGACTTGTCCTTCTGGCCCTGTTTTTTGTTCAGGCCAAATTCAGGCTCAAAACTGCTTTTGTGATAAAATTATTCTTTATGAAAAGAAGGGGTATGTAGCCTTTTTCTATTTTAACCAAGAATAGTATTATCCAAAAGACAAAGTTTAAAACCTTTGTACAAGCCTTTGATTATATAAAGACTTGGAAGAAACATAGCCTGTCAAGTAGATGGTCATGAGATTTCCTCGAATTTGCTTCAAACGAAACCTGCTTCGAATGGTTCAGCTTGGATTCGAGGGAAGCTGATTTTAAGGGAATCAAAGCTCCAATCAAAGCTTTGTATGTAGGTTGCTTCTGTCCAATCGAAGGCTTGTGTTCAAAGGAAACATATTTCCCAATCGAAGCAGGTGGATCAAAACAAACATAAAGGGAGTCATTTCCTTGTGTCTGTTTAGCATGAGCGAAGTTCATGGCTTCTGAATCGAATGGCACTCTTGCTCAAAATGAAGGATATAACCCAAGTTGTATTCGAAGAAGGCTCTTGCTAAACTGAAGTTTAATGCAGGCACGCAGAAGGTGAGTGCCCAAACGAAGACTTGCATGCAGGAAGTTGTTTCTAAACAAAGACTTTGCCTTGCAGGGGGGCATGTGGCCAGCAGGTCACAGCCTTCGATTGCAAGCATGCAGGCAACATACTTGTCTAATCGAAAGGCTTACCCTACATGGAGCACTTATGGCAGCAAAAATTGGTTTTCAAAGCAAGCATGAAGACAGCAAAAGATACAAACGAAGCCTATAACAAGAAGTCACATGCCCAAGCGAAAGAGGCATGCTAGCAGCCATTTTGAGAAGTCGAAGGAGGACAAGAGTCAATCGAAGGGTGCTGAATCGAAGGAGACCTATTTTCCTCCAAATTTTTCAAAATGTTATTTTTAACTGTTTTCTCCCTTTTTGAAAGTTTCCTTTTAATTTTGGTATTGGAAAATCCCAATGCACTTGTGCAAGCTTGAGTCTTGAGAATCTTTATGAGAAAAACATTGAGAATTGAGAGGGAAAATTTTGGGGTACAATAGTAGTGGTCTTAGAAGTAGCTATAAAGCTCTTTTTCAAGATTTTGTGTTTACTTAGAAGAGATTGATACCTTTTAATTAATTAAGATAAACCAATTTCAAGTTTAGAATGAGATAAGGAAGAAAGTACCTATTTGTCGTCATCAAAGTCTGACTCATAGTTGATTGTCAGTTCATCTTCTGATGATGCTTCTCCCTTTTTGGTCTTTTCCATGAATGCCATGTTAGCATGCTCTTCATCAGAATCTTCATCTTCTGATTATGAATCATCCCATATTGCCATGAGACCCTTCTTAGATTCTTAAGCCTTTTTAGGCTTCTTGTCTTTCTTGAGCTTTGAACAGTCATTTTTGTAATGTACAGGCTCTTTGCATTCAAAGCAAGTAACTTCTTTTCCAGAAGCATTCCTCTAACCAGAAGTGGATTCACCTCTTCCATATGTCCTTCGTTGACCTCTGAATTTTCATTGTTTGTGCTTCCATATTTGACTTACTCGTCTGGATATCAGAGAGAGTTCACCATCATCTGAATCTTCTTTAGGTTCTTTTGATTCTTCCTTAGCTTGATAAGCCTTTGTTTTCCCAGAAATAGACTTTAGAGAAACTTATTTTATCCTCTTCTGAGGTTCATCTTGTCCCAGCTCTATTTTATGACTTCTTAAAGAGCTAATTAACTCCTCAAGAGAGGTGTTATTCAAATCCTTTTCCAATTTTAAAGCAGTTATCATTGGTCTCTATTTGACAGGAAGACTTCTGATAATCTTTTTAATATGATCTACAGTAGAGTAACCTTTATTAAGAACCTTAAGTCCTTCCACAAGAGTTTTAAATCTTGAAAACATTGTTTCCACGTATTCGTCTTCTTCCATCTTGAAGGCTTCATATTTTTGAATTAAGGCCAGAGCCTTTGTTTCTTTTACTTGTGTGTTGCCTTCATGTGTCATTTGAAGAGAATCAAAGATAGACTTTGCAGTCTCTCTATTTGGGATTTTCTCATATTCATTATATGAAATAGCACTTAGAAGAATGGTTCTTGCATTGTAGTTATTTCTACATATTTTCTTATGTGCTTCTGTCATTTCACTTCTTGCAATATACTGGTGAGTGTATTTATCAACTACCAAATCCCATAGATCTAAGTCATATGCCAGAAAATAACTTTCTATTCTATCCTTCCAATAGTCAAATTTCTCCCCATCAAACATAGGAGGTTTTGAACTATAGTGATATCTATCATTATCCGTATTATCAACAGTGGAAGTAGATGTAGCCATTGGTTTTTCACACACATTGGATCCGTACTGGACACTTTTAAGTGTTGATAAAAATTCAAACTTTTTATCTCCTCAGAATCAGAGCTCTGATACCAATTGAAGGTGTGAAAAACACAAGAAAGGGGGGAGGTTAATCGGGTTTTAAAACAAAAAAAAATCTTTAAAAATATTCCCCTTTAAGTTAAAATCCTTTTAATCTTCACTCTTGATAATAACAATAAGTAAGAATGGGAAGTAAAGAACAATGTATGTTTATTCTAGTTCACTTTAAAATTATCAAGCTAGTCTAGTCCACCCGCCAAGGTGATTTCTCCTAACTCAATCGAGGACGTAATTCACTATAACCAAACTGATTACAATTTGCACAAGCTGTCTGCAAGTCTAACAACTTCTCTGACTCGAAAGTCAAAGACTTCTTAAGGCTATAGACCTACCCGGTCCCTTGAGAAATATCAAACAATAATGAACCTGATTATTACAATGCACAAGCTACCTGTCAGTGACTAACAACTTCTAAAACTCCCAAGTCCTAGACTTCTTAAGAATACATACCTACCTGGTCCCTTAAGGAATATCAAACTATTGTTTGAATACATGTTTTATTTACAAGAATGTTGCTTCTAAAATGCTGAATATGTAAACTATTTTAAGAACAGTGACTTAAGAATGTGAAATCTATGAATAATGTTTGCACGTGATTATTCAGTGAATTGACAACTTTCTCTCTTAGTCTTCAAGCCTTTATATAGCTAATAAAATAATATATCCATTGAGGGGTACTCTTGGGATTTCCAGAAAAAATGCTAGCTTGAACAGTAACGTGTGGGACAAGAACGTGTGACGCGTCAATCCTTTCATGGTAGTGGAATTAAATGCTGATTGTACCATGTACTATTTGTACCACATTAATGTTATCTTCTTTCCTTCTGCACTTCAAAGGCTTTTGTGAGCATGAGTTTAGAAGCGAGAAAACAACATAAGGTCATCAGAACTTCAAGTCTTCAAAGTCTTCAGAACTGCGTCTTCAGAGTCTTTAGCACTTGGTTGTGAGAACCTTTCCATCGAACCTTGGGTCTTTAGAACATCAAGTCTTTAGAGTCTTTAGAATCTTTAGAACTTCTGTCTTTATAGTCTTCAACACTTGTTTTTCCATACCCTTATCTTTAGAACATTGTTATTAGAAACACAAGTCTTTAGCATCTGGACTTCAGTAGAAACTTTGTCTTCAGATCTTCTAACTTTGTTTCTTTGGAACACGTTGTCTTTAGAAACTTGAGTCTTTAACATATGGACGTAAGTACAAACTTCTGTTTTCAGATCTTCAGACTGGTTTCTTTAGCACAAATATCAGAACTTACACTTGAGAGCCTTTTGGAGTGTGTTGCTACTATTCAATGGAACTTGTGTAGCGTAGAAGCGAAATTAATTATCTTCTAATATCTTGGCCACGCCACACATCAGAAGCATAACTTGTTTGTTAAGTACTCAACAATAATAAACATTAGAGTATCAAAATTGTTCATACAAACATACTCATTTGTTATCATCAAAACTCAAAGATAAAATTGCAGGACCAATTGTAGCGGTAGAAATGTTGAGACTAAGCTATTGGATTGACTTGACTCACACAGATCAAATAAAAACTATCACCTCGCTTTATTGTTTCCAAAGGAATGGTAAAAGAGCGAATAACCCAAAAAGAGGGGGAGAGAATCTAAGTTCGGGGGTTGGTTATGCAAAGGGAAGGTATTAGCACCCTAAACATCTATGATACTGCGTAGGAACCTCTTTGTAAATCTGTGTATTTTGGCTATAAATGTTGTATAAAATAATAGATGGTGGATATGAGAAAAGAAGTATTTTTTATAATTTCCGCAGCGGCCGCAGTTGCAAACCTTTAGTGCCTACGTGCCACCATCCGTTCAATAAGGGATCAGGGTACTTGTAGTTTATCTTTTAAAAATTTTAAAACACAAGTCTGTTGGTTAAATTTTAAGAGATGAGACGTCATCGTCATTATCCGAGTGGAAAACATACTTACTAACCATAATTATGAGAAAGGAGAATTTGCATCATCTCAAAGTGGAGGATATGGCTTGGATTTTAAAATCAACAGAGCCTCACTCAACACCCAAATGGAAAATATCTCCCTTCATTATATATTGGAGGAGTATAGTTGTTTGCATCACTACAAGGATTGACAAGAGTCTAATCTTTTGAGATAATTTTAAGGTGAAAAGCCAAAATGGAAAAATGTTTTTTGAATGAGATTGATTGAATTTTAATCTTCTCACAAAAAAAAAGTTCATGTATTATTAAGTTGATTAAATTTTGATTAAGAAAATGTTTTGAAATTGCATGTGTGATACGGTGGGAGAACTGACTTGGGTCGTTTTGCATTTGATTGCAATTGTGCAGATAGCAAGAGTCGCCACTGACTTTTCTTTTATCCAAAAGGAAAGGTAAAAAAGCACAGGAAAGACCTTTCGATATTATTTCTCGGGTTCGGGGGGTAGATTATGAAAAGGGAAGGTATTAGCATCCTTTTCATCCGTAGTTATCTACGGGCTATTAGTTACTTGCTAGATCACTTGCTCTTGTGTGCTTGTGGTATGGGCTTTGAAATTATTTTGAAAATGTCTTTGTAATGGTTCTCGTTTCTATAAGAACGCGTACAAAGTTTTGTTTCGAAAAATAGTTCGAAGAAGTGTTTGTGTGGCGTGTTTTTGAAAATGACTTTTAAAAGGTATTTTTGTAATGGTTCTCGTCTCTATAAGAACGTATACAAAATGTTTTGTCTTTTTGAAAATGTTTTGAGATGAAAGTGTTGGTGTGAAAATGTTTTTGTCGTGAGCAAGTGAGTAATTAGGAGAGAATCTACCTACTCGAAAGGTCTTAAATGTTCTTTTCTTCCTCCTTTAGATGTTACTATCTTACCGTTGATTTGGTAAGAAGCCCCATCGTTGGATGTGAAGGGACAGGCGTGAGTCAATCGTACAGTCATCGAAAGAAACTTATGAGAGGCTTTAGAAATTTTTGTAAGGGACTAGATCGTTTTATCGAAGGCAACATCGAAGGGTCATCGAGGGACTACGATCTTTTTTATCAAAGGGTCTTTGCTAAAGCGTCCAATATTCGAGGGACATGACTGTGTTTCCGAGGCAACGGGCGAGGTTACCCTATAGGTGCACGTTTGAAGAAGTGTGTTCGTTTCAAGTTAATTTTGTCTTTGATTAGGTTATCTAGCGATTTATTTTTGCATCTTGCCATACACGCCTAATTACTATATAGTATAAAGAAAACAATAAATTGCGGAAATGGAAATTCTATGCTATTATAGAGCTTTCGGGAATGGGGGTACAATTTTTATAAATGGGGATGAGTCGAATGCGATTAAAAGTCCAAATAGGCAATCGATACAACCAAATCGAATTGAACAATTAACTAAAACTGTAACAATCTATGAAATAAAATTAATTTACAATGTATGGCAATAGAATTCTAAGTATTTGGTTGAAAAGTTTTGAAAGAAAAAATAATTGACTAAAATAAATTAAGGCATTTTTATATACATTTTTGTTTGGTATTTTATGTTTGTGAGAAATTAAACGAACAATTTTAAGAAAAAAAAGTTGATTAATAAAAGATTATTTACAAAATTCCTAACTAAACTAATTAACAAAATAATTCATTTTAAAAAAAAATTAATTTTTTTACTTAATTGAGTTTTAAAACTACAACCTAAGCTAAATTTGTTAACAAATATCTAAAAGAATCAAGAAAACAGAAGAAAAAAAAGGCCCCAAATAGGAGTTAAACTCGAGTCCCCTTAGTTGTTAGTGGTATGCTCTGCCAATTGAACTGTATTGTTTATCTGTTACTATAATGATTTAATTAATATAAAATAGTACAAACCGTGAAATGGGATGGGCCAAGAGATAGGCCCAAACCCGGTTTGGGGAAGAGACAAGGAAATGTTTGGAAAACCCTAGAGCAAAAATAGCGCCGCTGCACTTTGTTGGGGAAGGGGTCAACATTAATTTTCATTTGATTCCCAATAAACATGATTAAAAGCAAAATTTTGAGGAATAAAACAAGAAAAACATGATTCTCTCTCCAGCTCTCACGCTCTTAAACTCTCTTCTCTGTTCCAGAAACTCACTTTATCTCTCATGGTTCGCAATCTCAAATCTCTATTTCTATCGATTTCAATCTCACATGTTTTCTCTATTTCAGTTGGCTCTGTTTAGAAGGGAGTGAGACCGAAACATAAAGGAGACGACGAAGCCATACGAAGGCAAGATATGAAGGTTACAATGGAGTGAAATCAAAGAAGTTAGATGGAGAAGGTCTCACACGGTGATGTTATGGCTGTAAGACGAAATTTATGCGAAAGAATGGAAGAAACAATGCCTGTTGCAGAGTCTAACGCAAATTTGAAAAGATGTGAGTTAAATTTTTTATTGTTTTCGCTTCTATCTGAAATTGTCGACCTTTTGTGTGATGCTTCTGTTATGATTTGTGTTTGGTTTAATGTTGTGGAATTCAGTTCAGAGCAAGAGTTGGACAGAGAAGTGATGATGGTTGTTGGTGGAATCGGAGATAGGCGGAACCGTAGCGCTTTCGAGGCAAAATATAGCAGATGGGGTTGTGATATATGAAGAACAATTAAGAGATGGAGGGAATATGTTGCTGGTCAATGAAATAGTTGTTTTGGGTTCCAGTTTTCTGATCAGATTGTTGGTGTGGTTATTGTTTGCCCCTCGGATTTGTTGGCTATTCTGATGTGTTCTTTTTTTTGGTTTGTTGGCTATCTGTTGGTTATTTTATCTATGCTGGTTTTTTACCCTTTTTCTCTGATTAGCTGCTTGTATATTGTATTTTCCCCTTCTGTTTGCTTGTGAAACAACAATTTATTATATTGAAACAAGGTGAAAAAAAGTAGGGGAAAATCTTTTCTGATATGCTGACTTTGATCTTTTGAGGTGCAGGCCTTGAGTTGCCGCTTTTGTGCAATAGTTGGCTGAGTTTTTGGTATATAGCAGGACTTTGGATTGTATTGCTACGTGATATCTCTTTCATCTTTCTTCTTTCCTCTTTCAATGAAAAAAAGCAGTTTTGCTTATTTTTGAAATTCTAAAGGGTTTGCAGTATTTAGGAAAATGATGATGTGTGGACAAGCTGACTAGCCTTGCTGCTGCTGATATGCTTATGCTATACTTGTTTTATATTTTTCCTTGTTTTGTTTTTATTTGATGCTGCTTCCCTGTATTCTTGTGCTGTTGTGCTACCTTACTTGCTATGCTTGCTTTTGTTTAATAGCAGGTTAGGCAGCTTGCTTGCTGGCTTTATGGACTGCTGCAGTAGCTGTTTGGGCAGCTTGCTTGCCCTGCTGGTTTTGCTTTGTTTTGGTTCCTTAGCATCCTATGTTGCCTTGTTTGTATTTGTTTGCTTCAAATGTAATGCAACCCCGTTTTGTTTGGCGATTTTTCAATGCAACCCTGTTTTATTTGGACTGTTGTAGTAGCTTGTTTTATTTGCTTGTAGGTTTGCCTTGTATATATCTTTTCCCCTTTTTTGTGAACCAAAATTAAAGCTTTGATATTTGCAAAATACGGAGAAATGGATTGTGATTAAAACAAATAAACGTTATGATTCCAAGACGCAAACCCTAATGATGAATTTATCTTCTTTACACATTATTTTTATTGAATGCTTGCTAACTTTTCTTCTTCTTGTTTCATGAATGGCAAGTGAGGCCTGGGATGAGTTGCTTGAAGACGAAGCAAGGAAGACTTGAAGAAGAAACAAAACTTCTCTTTGTAAACAAGAAACTTGAGATTCTTTGCAAACAAGACAAACAATTTGTAATTTCTCTTTGTAAATAAGAAACTTGTGATTCTTTGTAAACAAGACAAAAAATTTGTAATTTTATTTGCAATGTAACAATACAAAGCATTGAATAACTTTTGATATGATGGGATTCTGTACAAATCTTTGTATTTTAATTGAATTTTGAAATTCCCAATTGGAACATTTGAAATGAAATACTTCAGTCTTGTAACTTGAATTCCAAGCAATCACAAATGACTTTGTAATTTGTATTTCAAACAAACATGCACCTTGTACTCTAATCAAATTCCTAAACAAAATAAATGTTTAAAAATTCAATTCCACTTTGTCACCTTGAATCCAAAATCATGGTTGTTTTAAATGAAAGTCTTAATCTTTAAATTGTATCCAATTCAAACTTGCATTCAAAATGGACCCGTACGCCACGCTCGATTAAAATGGAGCTTCATTGCCAAACAAACATGCTATGAGATAAATTCGTCAATCTTTCAACAAACTGTGGTTAAGAACATTTTAAAAAATTAGCAAATGATTTGTGACGATTCGATAATTTTTAATGTCTTCCAAACATAATTTTCTTTCGATCTTTGAAGATAAACTCGTGAGTGACATCACATGTGACCATATACAAAAATAATTGTCTCAAGGTCTTGTATCTTGAAGAAATCAAAATTCTTAGAAATCGGACGATTGTTATTTAAAATTAAGTTAAATTCCATGATGCGACTTCTAACGCATTCAAATTTTGGTGATCTTCTACACGTAATCAGTTCTTGATTTGTGAAGAGAAATTGGAGATGGCATCAAGGAGAATCATACGCAAGAAAAACCACTCAAAAATATTGAATAATGAAGAAGTTATAAGCATTTGAACTTATTCTCGCAAAAGGTCGATTTTTTGGGTCAATGTAGTCGTTTTCAGTTATCTGAACCATTGATTGAGCAAACTTGCAATGCGAGGTTTGAAAATTGGCTTAAACAACCTTGAGGATACATGAAGTTATATGAAGACCATTTGAAATCTTGAAGACTCAATTTTCTTTGGGAAATGCAAAACCCTAATTATGGACTTACTGTCTAGGAAGAGAATCTGTCTGATCAAATTCTGAGACAAATTGATTATTCGAGAAACCCTAGGATAGTATCTTGAATGAAAAATGGGAGGGCAAATTTTGGGGTACAACAACTGCCCATATTCAATCTTCTTAAACTTGAAAAGTAAGATCGACATGTTTGTCATTCGTAGCTTGAAAGTGGAAGATGATTGAATATTAGAATGCTCAGAAATTTGCACTCAATGATGTGTTGGTTGATTGTGTAGGGAATGGGCTTAAAGATTCCATTTGGAGAAATGATGGAGAATTATCGGAGATGGGCTTAAATATGCCATCCAAAGGTGATTGTTGGCATAAATAGACTAAGTCTGAACTTGACTTCAACCGGAAACGAATCAAAATAAATCTTTGGAGTGATTTATCCTAAACAGAAAAAGTACCTATTAGGAAAGAATCAGAATAATCATTTAGAGATTTATCTGAACCAGCAGAGCTCTTGGATGAGCGACAGAATAATATTCATAAAATGAGTTGTATCTGACTCGTATCTGGACCATATTTTTGAATGAGTGACAGAAAGACATTCGAATCTGGAGCGTATCTGAATTGTATCTGAAAGCTGAATATGAATGAGTATCAGAATGGCATCCGTATCTGGAGCGTATCTGAATTGTATCTGAAAGCTGAATCTGAATGAGTATCAGGATGGCTTCCGTATCTGGAGCATATTTGAACTGTATCAGAAAGCCGAATCTGAATGAGTATCAAGATGGCGTCTGTATCTAGAGTGTACTTGAACTGAATCTGAATGAGTATCAGAATGGCGTCTGTATCTGGAGCGTATCTGAACTGTATCTGAAAGCTGAATCTAAATGAGTATCAGGATGGCGTCCATATCTGGAGTGTACCTGAACTAAATCTTAATGCTGAATCTGAATGAGTATCAGAATGGCGTCCGTATCTGGAGCATATCTGAACTGTATCTTGAAGAGTGTATGAGAAAGAGCCCGTGTAGGATTCCTTCATGATGAGTCCGTGTTAAACTTCATCTAGAAATGAGAGGAACCTGTGTAGGGATGCTTGATGATGAGTTCGTGTAAAACTGCATCTGGAAATGAGAAGGAACCTGTGTAGGGTTGCTTGATGATGAGTCCGTGTAAAACTGCATCTGGAAATGAGAAGGAACCTGTGTAGGGTTGCTTCAATTGGTCGTATAGATAAATGCCCTGACTTGTTACAAGTATTAATCTGGGACTTGAAAATGATTGATGGTAACCATCTCTTGATTGACATTTTCCTGAAAAGGTAAAACGTTAGCTGTATGCAATGTCATGATGTGTGAAATGCATGATGCAATGATGTCCTCAAAATAAATGAGATTGTTTCGTATGCACTTGTCATGTATGTAACCAGGATGCATGAAATATGAAATGTTAATGAATGTATTTTTCGTCTGGGAAAATAAATCCTTGACAAAATGTTGGGGAGTCACTAAATCCCGGACTGCCGTTAAAGAGTAGGTGTGTCTTCAAACTTTTCTCATAATGTTTCCACTGAGTATTCCTGTTTTGTTGTTTGAGGCGAGCTCCGCCGAGGAATGTTGAAAACTCTGTGGAGAGTGTTGATTCTGCTTGTCCGTTGCTCTACCGGGGAATCAAAGTTGAACTACTATATGGTCGGGTCTAGGCTTCACAATAACTTTCTAGGAATTGTAGAGTAGTGTACTGGGGAAGAGGAGTTGTGGTCCTTTTGTTCGCATTAGTTGGAGAGGCGTACTCAAGTTGGGGAGTCTGTAGTTTGTTGGGGAAATAAACCTTGTTGTCGGTCTGTTGGGGAGGAGTCTTCTTCGTTGGGGAAAAACCTCGAGGACTCTTGAGATCGACTCGGCTGGTGAGAAGTTTTCAGAGATTGAAACTCTGGCTGTGAGTCATCCCATGAAGAGGATATTGGCGAAATTTATCATTGCCCCTAGTGGCAAATGCTGTAGTAATGCCAGAAAATGTTTTCCTGATCGCACATGACCCTTTATGTGGGAGCCTGTTTGCCCCCATAGTTAAACTGGTGCACCTCGACGCTTGAGATTTTGATCACATTTTCAGTGGCCCTGAACTTCCTAGAGATGTTTTCTAAGACTGTTGTGGAAGAAAATGAAGTCCTGATACTGACACCATCAGATACTATTGGCATAGATGAACAAATTGGTGATGCCCAAGATCTTTGGTCAAGTCTCAGAATTTTCGAAGAACTGTCACGGGCGGATCTGAAGTCATGATACTGACACCATCTGATACCATTGATACAGACAAGTAATTTTTGATGGTACTGAAAGTCTCCAAAGTGGATTTTGTTCAAACCCATGATCAACGTAACATTTCCCTGAATGATATATACAGAGATTTTCCCCTGGTTATTCAACAATTCCTTGAGATATTCTTTGAATCTTAACTCGAATGCCCCATATGTGTTGGACAAAGTTCATTCCATGCCCCTTGATTATGAGAGATTTGTCATTGGAAGTTTCTTTCCACTCGAAGTGATTTTGTTCACTGAGAGAGTTTCCGTTCACTGGATATTCGTTGTGTGAATTCCTCCATTGTCAAACAAATAGCCATATGCAAACGGCGATATTCAAATAATGCAAAGTTTATGCTTGTCTTGAAATTCTGAAAATGCGTTTTAGAAAGTAAAGAAATTTTGTAAGAAAAATTCAACTTAAGATTTTGAGTAAAGCCTTACAGGAGTCAGGATACCTTTTGTAACAGTATGCTTTCGAACTAACCCATGCTTCAATTAGGACTTTTAAAGGGTTGTAGCGTGGCTTGGTTCACGTTTTAAGAAACAAAGGATAAAGGCTCAAAGTGTATTTGTACCCACCCGCACTTCGTGATGTTCTTCAGTCCTAAACTCAGTTAATTGTGCGTTCGAACTCCAATTGAGTCTGGAATGATGGCTTGGTGATGGTTCAGACAAAGTTTAGTTTATCGAAAGGCAGTCTTTTGCAACATTTTTCATGTTGTTGAGGATTTGTAGTGACCTCTTTCTTTTGATTTATTATCCCTGGTTTTTGCCTAACTGTTCTTGCTTTGAGATTACAGTCAGTGGGATGCCCTAATTTTTCTTAAGTCTCCTTTGTAAGTTTTGACTTAGTGGGATTTTCTCTTGAGAGCTAACGACTGCCTATTTGGTAGGGAACCAACACCGTCTTTTGATTTCGGAGGAATATCCTTGATATCATTCGTTGTATACGAGATGAGAGTTTACGATTTGAACGCACATTTGATTTAACTGAGAGACTACCCTGCCCCAGGTTTTGATTAAAGGTTTCAATTTGTGTTAAAAGGAAACTTCTACTTCTTTGGCTCGAAGGGGTTGACTAGGGATTATTTTCTTTATAACTCCAGTGTTTAGGATTTGAAAAAAAAAAACGTCTGTACATCATCAGCAAGGTCTGTCCAAAAGCATATTGTATGAGATGAAGGAATTGTTTTCTTCATCCTCCTTCTAAAGGCTTGTAACTTTTAGCAAGAGTTGGACGTTATAAAGAGAGTAAAAAAGCATAGTTTAAATATAGTGAAAACGAATGGATGAATTCAATACAAACATATGCGATGCATTAATGAAACTGTGATACGGTGGCCAGAACCAGACTGTTTTTAGATGCTGGTTTGCGTTTTGCGTCTGTGTTTGCAAAATGTCGCGGTAAGAAAGAGTCACCACCGACTTTTATTTTATCCAACTGGAAAGGAAAAAAGCACAGAAAAATTCCCTTTTTTGAGATTTTGAGTACGGGGGGTAGATTATAGAAAGGGAAGTTATTAGCACCCTTTCTATCCGTGGTTTTCCACGGGCTCTTAGGTAATTGCTCATCATTTTCAAAATTTCTTGTGTGTGTTTGATTTGAAAAAGTTTTTGTTTGACTTCGATTTAACCCTTGCTTCTGTCTTCAAGAGTGTTACGAAGTATTTTTAAAAATTATGTTTGAAAAGAGTGTAAGTATGGAAAAGTTTGCTTGGGTTGAGAAAGTACCTACTAGCATCTACCTACTCGAAAAAAGAATTGTTCTATGTTCGTTTCCTTTAGACAGCGCTATCCCACTATTAGTGAGTAGGTAGCACCGTCGTTGGAGTTTTAAGGGTCAATTCGAAAGGGACGTACGATCACTAAAGCAATGCTAGGACGTCTTAGTAATAACCCTAATGTCTTAAGATCAATATTCGAGGCAACATATCCGAGGCAACCATTCCGAGGCAACTTTGATCTTTGAGACAAAAGAGCGACCACTAAAATACCCTATACTTAATGACCGTTTACCGAAGGCAACCGAAGTGAGAGTATACCCTAGGAGTGCGCATGTGCGAGTGATTCAATTTCAAATTATTATCTTTGCACATTTAGGGTTTGCTAACCGTTTTAAAGTTAATCATACATTCTTGTCATGCAACCCTAATCATACATCTAAAAGTTTAATATTTTGCGGAAATCAACGTGCGGAAAGTAAAGCTATGCTATTACAAGGCTTTGGGTATTAATTACATAGCCAAAAACAACCCTTAAAAAAACGATAAATGAACGAAAAAAGTCCTAATTAATCTATTACATCCCATGAGCAATTACATCAATATGGTAAAAATAATTAAACGCGCGACGAATATAGAACGCAAGGAAATTAGGGTTTTGACCCCGTCTAACCTAATTAAAGAAAAAAATTATTTTTGTTGTTTTTGATTATTTTTAAGAAAAAGAATAAGGTTTTTAAATTAAATACAAATCTAATTAGTAATTAAATTAATTTAAAGAAAATAATTTACATGACCTATTTTTGTATTTTTGGTTATTTTTACGAAAAATAAAATATAATTTAAATTAAACAAAACCCTAATTTCTAACTTTTTTTAATTTATTTACAAAATAATTAAAGTTACCCTAAAATTAAATAAACTAATTGAATTAATTTTTGTATAAAAAATAAATTCTAAATCTGATTGGATGAAAATTGATTTTATGGTTTTTTATGAAAAAAAAGAATTAATTTGGTGTTAGTAAAAATAAATTAAATTAATTAATTAAGAAAATATAAAGAATAGAGAAAAAGAGAATGGGCCTGAGAATCAGCAAATTAGAGGGTGTCCTTAGCAATTCTGGGCCCAAGAGAAATTTGACCCACGTTTGACTTCCTGGATTCCATGTTATGCGTTGACTGAAGCTTTTGGTGGACCATCACTTGATAGCCTTCAGATCTGACCTGTGGACATCTGGTTGGTTGGATAATGATGGTCCATGGTGATCAACACAGCTATACGCGCGCCTGATCAATTACAGAAAAAAAATGTGAAGTACATGGGGGACCTGGGATCGAACCCAGGTCCTATGGATTTTTCTCTCTCCCACTGACCAACTGAGCTGCATGTTTTTATTGTATACCATGGATAAAACAAAAATTAAATATTAAGAAAACATAATATATTAACTCAGCGCGTGAATTTTCAAACAAAGCAATGGGAGCTTGCCACTCATATCATCTTCTTCCTCTCTCCGTTGGTAAAAGTCAGAGACTTTTACCTACGGACATAGGGTTGTCACTACAAACCTTGCATATCTCACAATCAAATATAGGCATGATATATAACATCTAATTCCATGAATCGAACCGTCTTGGCCTACTGAGCATTATGGTGCCCTTCTTGTGGGCCAATTTCACCTGTACCAAAAGATCCTAAAACGAGACAACAAAACCTAGCAATGGTAGATTCCCGTATATCCAATAAAAATGCAATTAATTGTTATGAGTAGCTTGCAGATGCTTCAAGGAATAAGAATATGTAAGTATTTCATGCTATAAGTGCCAAAATCATGTGATTTGATTTCAAGAAAAATCCATGGTCGTGGATCACTTACAGTGAGTTCTAGCGCTGGAAAATGCTTGTTCTTGATTGATATAGCTTGCTTGAAATCCCAAGAAACGAATGAGATGGCTAGGGGATCTTGAAAATGCCTGGAAGTAGCAAAACAGATTACCACTTTTCTTTGATTTTTCCAAGTTTGGTTCTGCCTTTGTGCGCCTCCAAACCTTGTTTTTTTATCTGCAATTGTTCACTTTATACCAAGGGATGAATTAGATTTACAAATATCATCTCAATCCTTTCCAATTATGTTTTTTGATCTTGATTTGATTCACTTGAAAATCTTTCCAAAATAGGCCAAAATCAATCTTTTTGTGCCCACCTATGCCTTGCACGAATTGATTCACTTGCTAGCTGGATATAGGACCTGCAATGTGCACAAGATCTTGAAGTTTGAATGATTTGGATTTTTTCATGATTTGTTTTGATTTAAATTGATTTAATTGCAATAAGAATCAAAATAAATAGCAAAAATAAGATAAAGACAGATGGGAAGAGCTAGGGCTCGTGGCCCATGCTACCAACTCAAAACAAGTGAAAAAATTTAGGCCCATTTAGCAAAAATTGCACTTTGAGGCACTTTTGACTTTTGGCAATTTTGCAAAAAAGGTCAACTTCTCCAATGCATAATTTCCTCAATTTTGACTTTTTGAAGGTGTTCTTGGACTTTTAGAAAGCTTGAGATGTCCTCTAAGCAACACTTTTGGTCTAATCTAAATTCGATAATCCATGTTCATGTATGAAGCTTTGAAAAAAAAAGTGTTTTGGTTGACTTTTCAAAATGACCTATAATGTCCAAATTCATAACTTCTTGTGCGTGCATATTTTGAACTTTGTAGATGAAGATGAATTGTAGGGAATTGCATCCTCTTAAAAATGATCTTTGGATGGGTCATTTCTCATAAAATATGAGAAAGTTATGCTTGGTCAAAGTTGAGTTGACTTTTCCCACAAAACTCTAATTTAGCAACTTTTGGGTTTTGATGAATTGTGAGCAATCCTTGAGGAATCATGATCAACTCTTGATAAAATCATGAATAATACTTCAAAATGAGGATGTTGGCCAAAAACCTTGAAGGTTGACTGTATGTGGGCCACACTTCACTTTTGCCCTAACACAGTCGATTTTCAGGCCTTTGAGCAATTAACTGAGCAAACTTCTTCTGCAAGGCTTGACACTTGACATGGATGATCTTGAGGAAATATTATGACAATGGTGAGCATTTGGGATCCCTTGGGCTCAAGAATCTTGATGCAACATGAAACTCTAATTTGAGGTAGACTGCCTTAGGAGAGAGTTTGTCTGGTCAACCCTTGGACTTCCTTGAGCAATTTGAGGACCTCACTTGAAATGTATTGAGAAATATGGGAGGGAAAATTTTGGATTACAACAGCTGCCCCTGTTCAATCTTCTTAAACCTGAGGATGTAGATTGGCTTGCTTGCCTTTCCTTATCCGAAGGTGGAAGATGATTGAACACTAGAGTGCCCAGAAATTTGCACTCGCATGAAGTGGTACTTATCTTGTGATGTCGGGAATGGGCTTATATATGTCATTTGGAAATTGACGACGGAAGATGGGCCTAAAGATGCCATCCGAAGGAGTTTCGATTTCATAAGAGATTCCTTAGCGAGAGCTTGTATACCTGTTGTTGAGGAAGACTACGCTGGGGAATGTTGATCTCTATCTTGGGAGAAATAGAATTTTAGGAGCTTCGGTCGTCCGTTATTCTACTGGGGAATCGTCTCTCAGTTGAAGAGGTTAAAATGAACTATTATTTGGTCGTGATCCAGGCTTCATGGTGATAAGATCGACTGCTATCTAGTCGTAATCCAGGATTTACAGTGATTTACTGAGGGGATGAGATTAAACTTGCTATCCGGTCATAATCCAGGCTTCGCAATTTCTCAATTCTTATCTAGTCGTAATCCAGGCTTCAGAAGGAATTAAGTTGTTATCCGGTCGCCTCCGGGCTTCAACTTGAATTTAGGGTACACTAATATCTGGTCGACTCTGGGCTTCTTAGTATTTGTCTAGGTAAGCTGCTATTTGGTCGAAATCCAAGCCTCGCAGTGTCTTGTACTGTTATCTGGTCGTAATCTAGGCTTCAGTCCTTTTATCATTATCTGGTTGTAATCCAGGCTTCATAATGTTTTATACCTTTATCCGGTTGAATCCAGGCTTCATGGTGTCCTGTACTGCTATCTGGTCGTAATCCAAGCTTCACAATACCTTGCTTCTTATCTGGTCGAAATCCAGGCTTCAAAAGAAATCAAGTGGTTATCCAGTCGCATCCTGGCTTCCATTTGATTTTTAGGCCTACTGATATTGGGTCAAATTCGGGCTTTATAGTAATTGGCCGAGTAAACTGCTATTTGGTCGTAATCCAAGATTCACAGTGTCCCTCACTGTTTTCTGGTCGTAATCCAGGCTTCAGTGTCTCTTACCGCTATCTGGTCATAATCCAGTCTTCGCGATGTCTCATTCCATTATCTGGTCGAATCCAGGCTTCATGGTGTTCAAAGAAATCAAGATACTATCCGGTCGAATCTGAGCTTCATAGCTTGCACTAAAAGATATACCACTATCTGTTCGTAATCCAGGCTTCGTAGTATTCTTGGTTTCTATCTAGTCGTAATCAAGGCTTCATAGTAACTTGTATTGCTATCTGGTCTTAATCTAGGCTTCACAATAACTTGTTGAACTGTTATCCGATCGTAATCCAGGCTTCACGGCTTCTGTTTATGATATACCATTATCTGGTCGAATCTAGGCTTCATGGTACTTACTGAGCTATTATCCGGTCGTAATTCGGGCTTCACGGCTTGTGTTTATGATATACCATTATTTGGTCGAATCCAGGCTTCATGGTACTTGCTGAGCTGTTATCCGGTCGTAATCCGGGATTCACGGCTTGCTGGGGATTAAACTATTATCCGGTCGAATTCGGGCTTCATAGCTTAAAGATAAACCACTATCTGGTCGAATCCAGGCTTCGCGGTGTTTGATATTGTTATCCGGTCGTTCTCCGGGCTTCACAATATGATGTAGAAATCAAGATACTATCCGGTCGGATCCAGGCTTCATAGTTTGAACTTGGTGAGAATTTGATTGAATCTTTTTCCTAAAAGCTAAAGGGTTAGTCGTATGTAATGCATGATATGTATCAAGCAATGATGTTATCAAAATAAATGAGATTGTGCTGTATGGTGCATGTGCGCATGTCATGATGTATGGACATGCAATGTTTTTATGATATTCTCTAGCTGGGGAAAATAAATCCCAGATTGCTGCTGGAGAAAGAAAGAGTTTCGCTCGCTGGGGATAACGACTGAAGGTGATTGTGAGGATGATCCTGCTGGAGAATAAACCGACGAGAGAATGACTCTATGGGGAAGCGAAATTCTGCTAGAAGATCTACTGATTTGGAGAAATAAACTCTGGTGATGATGAATCCTGTTGGGGATTGAGTTTCTGCTTGTGGAAGAAATAAACTCCACTCGGGATAATCTTTTAGTGCGGGTGATAAATAAACTCTGCTTGGGGAAAATCAATGTTTTTAGATACCTTTTGTTCTGCGGGGAGTGAATGTACTTTTAGTCGTATTCTCCAGCTAGGTCAATCCCTATACCCGATGGACAGAGCAACTGTAAGGTTTGGGCATTTCTTGTTTGCCCCTGTTTTTGAAATCACAAGTAGTCGTCTTTTGTTTCGCATGTAAATATTTATGAGCAGCAATTATTGTCAAATTTGTTGTACCACAAAATTTTCCCTCCCATATTACTCAAGACATTTCAAGAAAGATCCTCAAGTTGCTCAAGGAAGTCCAAGGGTTGACCAGACAAGCTCTCTCCTAAGGCAGTCTACCTCAAAATTAGGGTTTCATGTTGCATCAATATACTTGAGTCCAAGGGACCCCAAATTCTCAACATTGTCCTAATATGTTCTCAAGATCATCCATGTCAAGTTTCAAGCCCTACAGAGAAAATTTGCTCAGTCAATTGCTCAAAGGCCTGAAAATCGATTGTGCTAGGGCAAAAGTCAACTGTGGCCCACATACAGTCAAACTTCAAGATTTTTGGTCAACATCCTCATTTTTAAGTATATTTCATCATTTGATCAAGGGTTTATTATGATTCATCAAGTATTGCTCACAATTCATCAAGAACCAAAAGTTTCTAAATTAGGGTTTTGAAGGAAAAGTCAACTCAACTTTGACCAAGCATAACTTTCTCATACTTTATGAGAAATGACCCATGCAAAGCTCATTTTTAATAGTATGACATGCTCTACAATCCATCTTACTCTCCCAAGTTCAAAATATGCACTCACAAGAAGTTATGAATTTGGACATTATAGGTCATTTTGAAAAGTCAACAAAAACACCTTTTTTTTTCAAAGCTTCAGACATGAGAATGTAATATAAAATTGATATGAAACCAAATGGGTTGCTTAGAGGACATCTCAAGCTTTCTAAAAAGTCAAAGAACACCTTGAAAGAGTCAAAATTGAGGAAGTTATGCATTGGTGAAGTTGGCCCTTTTTGCAAAATTGCCAAAAGTCAATTATGCCTAAAATTGCAATTTTGCTAAATGGGCCCAATCTTTTGCACTTGTTTTGAGTTGGAAACATGGTCCACGAGCCCTAGACTTTTTCACTTTTCATTATCTTGTTTTTATTATTTATTTTGATTTTTATTTGAATTAAATCAATTTAAATCAAAACAAATCATAGAAAATCCAAAATATTGAAATCTCAAGATTTGGTACATGTTTCAGGTCTTAAATTCCAGCTAGCATGAGATTGAATTCATGTAAAGGCTTGGTGTGCACAAAAAGATTGAGTTTGCTCTATTTTTAGCAAGATCTTAAAGTGTATCAAATTAAAATCAAAAGCATTGATGGAGGAAGATTGTGATCATATTGGCAACCCTAATTCATTCCTCAATACATAAGGATCATTGGCAGACCTAAAGCAAGGCTAGAGAGAGGCGTAACAACAAGAACAAAACTTGAAAAAAACAAGAAAAAGTGAAAACATGAATTCATACTTTGAAGCAATCTCAAGATCCTTTGACCATCCCAATCGCTTCCTGGGATCACCAGCAAGCAAAACCAATCAAGAGCAAGAATTTCCAGGCCTTGAATACCACTGTAAGTTATCCACGATATTGAGTTATTTTTGAAATCGGTTTGCATAATTCTGGCACATATAGCATGATGTAATCATATATTCTTGATCCTTAGAATATTTGCAAGCTTTTTGTAATACTTAATTGCGTTTTCATAGACTGAATCAAGAATTGCCATTGTTAGGTTTTTTTGTTCCGTTTTAGGGTTTTTGTATGCAGGAAAATTTATCCTTCATGAAAGGTACCATGATGTTCAGGATGACAAGACGGTTCGATCCATGGCATTAGATATCATTTATATTGCTCATGGAGGATTTTGGAACAAGCCCAGTTTGTAGTGACAGACAAACGTCCGTAGGTAAAAGTCTCGGACTTTTACCAACGGTGCAAGGAAGAAGATAACATACGTGACTTTGTTTCATTCGCTTGTTTGAATCCTGGCACCCTTTTTCATGTTATTATATATTATGATTTTTGCTTATTATATGAATAAGAAACGCGTGTAGCTCAGTTGGTAGCCAGATGGTTGTAAAGTGCTTCAGGACCTGGGTTCGAATCCCAGGTCCCCCCATTCTTCATATTATATTCCTTTTCAGGATCCAGCGCGTACACAAGGGCAAGGTCCACCATGTGACCTCATCATCCAGCCTGCCAAGTGGCCAGATGGCCAAAATCTAAAGGCTTGCAATGAGGGACCATCATGGGCTATAGTCAACGCGTAGCATCAGATCTTGAGAGTCAACGTAGATCACCATGTTTTGGGCCCAGATTTGGATATTCACACCCCCCTTCAGATTTCTTCCCAGGCCCAATCTCTCTTTATCTTTTCTTTTTTTTTACTTTATTGAATTTAATTTATTTCGTTTATTTACTAACACAAAATTAATTTTCTTTTATTTAAAAAATCACATAACATATTTTCATCCAATTAAACTTAGGATATTTATTTTTTAACAAAAATTAAATTAATTTAATTAGGTTGTTAATTTTAGATAACTTTAATTCTTTTTGTAAATAAATTTAAAACCAATTAGAATAATTAGGGTTTTGTTTCTAGCTTAATTATATTTTCTTTTTCTTAAAAATAACAAAAAACACAAGATTAGGTTAAATATTTATTTTCATTAATTAATTTAATTAGATAATTAATTTAGTATTTAATTTAAAACCTAATTCTTTTCTTAAAAAATAAACAAAAACAATTTTTTTTTCAATTAGGTTAGAAGGTTCAAAACCATATTTTCTTGTCGTTCCTAATTTCATCGCGCGCTTTATTATTATTATTATTTACCATATTGATGTAATTTCCCACAAGTTGTAATAGTTAATTAGGACCTTTTACTTTCATTTATCGCTTTATTTTCAAGGGTTTGTTTTTGTCTATGTAAATACCCAAAGCCTTGTAATAGCGTAGTTTAATTTCCGCACTTTAAATTCCGCAAAATATTAAATTGTTAGATGTATGATATTAGGGATGCATGACAAGAATGTATGATTAACTTTAAAACGGTTAGATAACCCTAAATGTGCAAAGATAACTAATCTGAAATTGAATCACTCGCACATGCGCACTCCTAGGGTACACTCCCACTTGGTTGCCTTCGGTAAACGGTCATTAGGTATAGTATATTTTAGTGTTCATCCTTTTGTCTAAACAAAGATCAAAGTCTCGTTCGGAAAAGTTGCCTCGGAATGGTTGCCTCGGAATAGTTGCCTCGAATAATTGATCTAAGACATTAGGGTTACTACTAAGACATCCTAACATTGCTTTAGTGACCGTACGTCTCTTTTCGAATTGACCCTCAAAACTCCAACGACGGTGCTACCTACTCACTAATAGTGGGATAATACTGTCTAAAGGAAACAAACATAGAACAATTCTCTTTTTTCAAGTAGGTAGATTAGTTCTTTAGCACTTGCTCAATCCAAATAAACTTTTTTACACTTACACTCCTCTTTTAGACAAAGATTTCAAAAACACTTCGCAATACCCTTTAAGACAAAAGCAAGGGTTAAATCGAAGTCAAAACAAAAACTTTTCAAAACACACAAGCACACAAAGAAACAATTTTGAAAATGATGAGCAAGTACCTAAGAGCCCGTAGATAACTACGGATAGAAAGGGTGCTAATACCTTCCATTTCTATAATCTACCCCCGTACTCAGAAAATATCGAAAAAGGAATTTTTCTGTGCTTTTTTCCTTTCCTTGTTGGATAAAATAAAAGTCGGTGGCGACTCTTGCTTACCGCGACATTTTGCAAACACAAATGAAAAATGCAAACTAGCAAATCCTAAAAAATAGTCCTGGTTCTGGCCTTCGTATCATAGAACTGGCGACTCTGCTGGGGAGTTAATAAGTGGGGTGTACCTTAGGATTAGTTCATCATATTGTTTTCTATTGTTTGATTTGATTTATTTATTTTTGTGGCCTTTGTATATGAGTTACTATAGATCCTATCCTGGATCTGGGGGACACCTTTTAGGTAAGTAGCAATAGACTGTGAGGGAACTGTATGGTGTAGACCGATACGGTTAAAGCAGTAGCTACGTTGATGTGGCTCATTAGTTGGTACTGATATCCTTTGAAGAGCAACAAGGAGAGTATGGGGCTGCTATATGGGTCGTTAAGCATCAACTGACCTTAGAACCTATAATTGACCAACTTGGCCATAGGAAGTAGTGAGATAGCTGGCCTCGGCATAGAGCTAGGAATCGGTTGATACTCGATACTACACTCATTGAGACCATACTCTCGAGATGCTTCCAGCTGCAAGAAAAGATTGCGTGAGCTGAAACTATGATCGATGGAGGATGGTCAGTGATATTGAGATCCTCTACAACCCGGTTACTATTATTAGGACAGGTTGAACCAACTAAACTGCAAGAGGGTAGTACCTAAACTCCATGCCCAGCCTGAAACATAAGGGCTACTGTGTGACTTGTTTGCCTTTACCATGTTTGCTATTTGTGATACCTGTTATGTGTTTTTATTATGAAATCATGCATCATGACATAGCATGCATATTTCATTAGACTAACCATATCAAAGACAGATGAGATTCATCTTTGTTCTGTTTTGCAGACCATGACTTCTATGCGCAGAAATACCATTCGAGTCAACTTTGTGCAGATACCTGTTCGACTAAGAGATTTAGTTTCAAAAGTTCTTGATACTTCCTCATTTGTTAGAAGACATGGTCATCTCCTTAGCTTGGTCACTTCAAAGTTGGATGAGCAAATGATGAGTGTGTTGTTCCATTTCTTTGATCCATTGCATCATTGTTTCACCTTCCCGGATTATCAGCTAGTCCCTACTTTGGAGGAGTATTCTGATTTGTTGGGTATATCCATTCTCGAGCAGACACCCTTCACCGGTTTAGAGGAGGTTCCTAGGACTGAGGAAATTGCTTTAGCTTTACACTTGACAAAGGTTGATGTAGTGTCTAACTGGGAGACACAGAGTGGGGTTGAAGGTTTATTGGCTAAATTCCTGATCGATCAAGCTCAACAGTTCCGGGACAACTTAGACTTTCAAGCTTTTGAAGACATCTTGTCTCTCCTCATCTACGACTTGGTTCTTTTCCCGAATCCAGATTACTTCATAGACGTGAATGCAATCAAGATCTCCATGTCTCGTAACCCAGTGCCTACTCTCTTGGGTGATATTCTACATGTTCTATATACCCGTACCGTGCGAAGAAGGGGAACCCTCATGTGTTGCATGCCGCTGTTGGTGAGGTGGTTTATTTCGCACCTCCCTAAGTCTGTTTTGAAGAATGAGGAAGGTGTAGGTTGGGCCTACATAATCATGTCCCTTGCTCATACGGACATCCTTTGGATTTCTAAGGATATGGAGAGGGTAGATATCATTGATCGATGTGGGGAATACCCTAATGTCCTATTGCTTGGAATTAGAGGGGGTATAACCTACAATCCTTGTTTAGCTTTACGACAGTTTGGACGCGCTCGGAGAGACGGTCCCCATGAGTTGCTTCTTCCAGAGATTGTCTTTGACTACAAGGGAGACGTGAATCAGCATCGCCGAAGGTTTATACGAGCTAGGGGCATGGTGAATAGGTCTGACCCACATGAGCTAGGACTGAAGACTTCTCTCCCGATGCAACCTTATCTCCAGTGGGTTCGAGCCCGTGCTCAAAAGATGGGGATTCCATATGAAGCAATTTTGCCGGTGATTATAGAGCATACTAATGAAGAAGGTGTTCCTTATATAGTTCTCCATCCATACATGCCTACTGATCTGGGGGCATTGAAGAGATCTTGGATCCAGTTAAAGGAAGAAAGGGATACCTATAGAGAGAAGTATCATGAGCAGGAGAGGAAGATCTTGAGGCTTACAAGGCAGCTTGAGAATGAAAGGACAATCGACGATTATGTCAGCACGAAGGGAAAGAGACCATGGGACTTCTGATTTCTATTTATTTCTAGTTTAGATTTATCTTCAGTTATTTCTTTTTGTAACTCCTTAAAGGCATTGTTAAACATTGTTACAAGTTTTAATATAATAAAGTGTGTTTTATTTTGGTTTACAAATTTGAATCTCCCAAAGTCTTTGAAATCATTTCATACGCATTACATTATCATGCACCTCATCACAGGTACCATTACATGTTTCTCATCTTCTTCACTGTTTATTTCAGCAATCATGTCTTCTGAAACACCTACTGATCAAGCCATCAAGGCGCTTCTGGCTCAGAATGCTCAATTCCAGGAGTTGTTCTTGAATTTGGCCAAAGGGCAGCAAGATTTGAAATCTCTCATCTTGAAAGAGAAGAAGAAGAAGAAGAAGAAGGTGGTCCTCCTGAATATGGGTCGCAGATTCGGGAACAATTTGCGACAGGAAACTGATCTGTCCCATTCATCTGGAGGGGGGAGAAACTCAAGAGGAAAGATAGGGGCCTAATCATATGGTCTCTGATAATGACACTGATTTTGATGAAGACCAGTATCCTTCTGCTGAGGATAGGTATAAGCAACTTGAAGACCGGCTGAGTGCAATGGAGATCTAGAAGATACCTGGGTTGGACTTCGGAGATTTGGGTTTGGCATCTGGGGTGGTGATTCCACACAAACTTAAAGCTCCTGTCTTTGCTAAGTATGATGGAGTATCTTGTCTGAAGCTACACCTCTGCTCATATGTCAAAAAGATTTAACCCTATACTGCTGATAGGAACCTGTGGGTTCATTCCTTTAAGATAGTCTGTCAGGGACTCAACTTGAATGGTTCTATCAACTTGAAGGAGCTAATGTCCGCAACTGGGAGGACCTTGTTGCTGATTTTTATAAAAAATACCAGTATAACACCGACCTTGCTCCCACGCGTACTCAACTCCAGGGTATGTCTATGGGTACAGGCGAAGGCTTTAAGGACTATGCTAAGAAGTAGAGAGATCTTGCTGGAAGAGTCCAACCCCCTATGTCTGATAGGGAGTTGGTAGACATGTTTCTTGGGACTTTGTCTGGTCCATATTTCAATCATTTGATCGGTAGTTCATCGTCTGGGTTCACTGAATTAATTTTGACTGGGGAGAGAGTGGAAGCTGTTATCAAAAGTGGCAAGATACAGAAAGGTGCTTCATCAAGTACAGAGAAGAAGCCCTCCAGGAAAGAAGCCAGTGCAGTTTACATCTGGAGGAGCCAAAACCGACCTGAACGCCGCCAAGCAGTTAATGCGGTAGTAATATCAAGACCTACTGTTGCCCCACAACGCAATAATCAACAAAGAGTAGAGAGACTGCAAAGGCAGTATACTCGCCTCAGTATGACCCTATCTTAAATTTTACCGCAATTGTTGAAAACCAACTTGATCACTCTGAGGCAAGCTCCGAAGAATCCCAGTACTACACCACCGTTGTATAATCGGAATGCCCGTTGCGCCTATCACTCCGATAGCCCAAGGCATGATACAAACAACTGTTGGGCCTTGAGGAATAAGGTGCAAGATTTGATTGAAGCTAAAGAGATCGAGTTTGACACTTCGGAAATGCCCAACATCATAACTGCTCCCATGCCTAAGCATGACTCGGTGGTCAATGCTATTGAAGTGATCTCTACCATGGAAGATGCTGACGATGAAGAAGAGTCCGAGTTTGACAACTGGATTTACCCGACTACCAACGGTGGATCGAGCAATTGGACGGCGAAGGACTTCGTTCCCGTTTCTTTTATTACACAGTAATAAGACTTTTTCTTTTGAGATTTGTAACAGACAATTTAAAATTTTACGGCTCGGTGCCTTGCCCGAGACACCATGGCTTTGTTTGTGAGGGCTCAATATTTGTCATTTCCATATATCATCAATAAAGCATTGGTCATTTTCTTGCATTACAAATTTTTCGCTCCTTGTTTTTCTTTTCTATCTTACAAAACAGCTATTGTCTTACACACACTCACATATCATAATACAGGTCCACATCCACTCTGGATCCCACTGATAACGACTCTGCTACTGCCAGTTATAACTTCGAAAGTCCGATCAACCAAGCCGAGGACGAAGGTGAGGATGATTGTGAAGTGCATGGAGATCTTGCCAGACTGTTGCTTCAGGAAGAGAGGGCCATACAACCCCATGAAGAGCCAGTGGAATCAGTAAATCTGGGTACAGAAGAAGACAAGAAAGAGGTTAAGATTGGTGCAAATCTGGGGTCTGGTGTCAAACAACGGTTAATACAGTTGCTGCGTGACTATGTTGAGATCTTTGCCTGGTCTTATGAATATATGTCTGGGTTGGATACCGATATTGTGGTTCACCGCTTGCCAACTAAAGAAGATTGTCCTCCAGTGAAGCAGAAGGTTCGCCGAATACGTCCAGAGATGTCTGAGAAAATCAAAGCGGAGGTTATGAAACAGTTTGATGTAGGTTTTCTAGCAGTTACTTCTTACCCCCAATGGGTTTCCATAGTGGTTCTAATTCCGAAGAAAGATGGTAAGGTACGTATGTGTGTTGACTATAGGGATCTGAATAGGGAGAATCCCAAGGACGATTTCCCCTGCCTCATATTGATGTTCTGGTCGACAACACTGCACAACATAAGATCTTCTCTTTTATGGATGGTTTTTCTGGTTACAATCAGATTAAGATGGCTCCCGAGGACATGGAGAAGACAAATTTCGTTACACAGTGGGGTACCTTTTTCTACAAGGTCATGCCGTTCGGACTGAAGAATGCTGGGGCAACGTATCAGCGCGCCATGGTCGCTTTGTTCCACAACATGATTCATCATGAGATTGAGGTATACGTTAACGACATGATTGCAAGGTCCCAGACTGAAGAAGAACACCTTGACCATCTTCAGAAGCTATTTGAAAGGTTGAAGTTGTACAAGCTAAGGTTAAACCCGAACAAGTGCACCTTCGGAGTAAGGTCTGGTAAGCTGCTAAGTTTCATCATTAGTGATAAAGGTATTCAAGTGGACCCTGCAAAGGTGAAGGCTATACAGGAAATGCCAGCTCCCTAAACAGAAAAAGAAGTCAGAGGCTTTCTGGGACATCTGAACTACATTGCCCGATTCATTTCACACCTGACTGCTACTTGTGAGCCAATCTTCAAGCTGCTGAAGAAAGATCAAGTGGTGATATGGAATGATGAATGTCAGGCCGCTTTCAAAAGGATCAAGGAATATCTCCAAGAGCCACCTATTCTGATGCCTCCAGTTGAAGGGAGACCTTTGATCTTATACTTGACAGTACTCGACAATTTAATGGGGTGCGTGCTGGGGCAGCATGACGAGTCTGGTCGAAAAGAGCATGCTATTTACTACCTTTGCAAAAAGTTTACCGACTGTGAGACCCGATACTCACTGCTTGAGAAAAATTGTTGCGCTTTGGCATAGGCTACTCGCCGGCTGAGACAATATATGCTGACTCACTCTACTTTATTGATATCGAAGGTGGACCCAATCAAGTATATCTTCGAAAAGCCGGCCTTGTCCGAAAGAATAGCAAGATGGCAGATGATCTAAACTGAGTATGACATCCAATACAAAACCCAAAAAGCAATCAAGGTGAGTGTGTTGGCGGATCATTTGGCGCATCAGGCCGTGAACGATTACCAATCTATGAACTTCGAGTTTCCGGATGAGAACATCATGTTAGTGACTTACTGTGAAACACTCGGACCGGATGAATGACCTGAGGAAGGATCCTGATGCTCTATGTATTTTTACGGAGCTTCAAACGCTTTAGGTAATGGCATTGACGTCGTGATCATATCTCCTGAAGGCTGTAATACTCTGTTCACCGCCCGATTATGTTTTAACTGCACCAACAATATGGCGGAGTATGAAGCATGCATCATGGGCCTTAGAGTAGCTATTTACCTAAGGATTAAGTTCTTGAGTGTGTTTAGAGATTCCGCTCTCGTGATCAGTCAGATCAAAGGCGAGTGGGATACGAAGCACCAAAATCTTATTCCTTACAAAGAGTATGTATTGACGTTGCTTCCACATTTTGAGGATATAACCTTTGAACACTTCCCGAGAGAGGATAATCAGTTAGCGGACGCGCTAGCTACTATGTCTTATGTGTTCAAGGTCAGGTGGGAAAATGAAGCTCCCCAGATTACCATTGAGAGGTTGGACGAACCTGCATATTGCTGCGACATTGAGACTGAAGAGGTAGTAGATAAACCCTGGTTTCATGAAGTGAAGAGGTATCTTGAGGCTCAGGAGTACCCCGAGGGTGCATCTGTTAATGATAAGAAGTTTCTGAGGAGATTCGCTGCGAAGTTCTTCATAAGCAATGGTATCCTTTACAAGCGTAATCATGACTCAACCTTACTGCGTTGTATGGATAAGAACGAGGCGGAAAAGATTATGGCAGAGTTATATGAAGGCACTTTCAGAACCCATTCTAGTGGACACACCATGGCAAAGAAAATCCTACGGGCAGGATATTATTGGTCTACTATGGAAGCCGACTGTTATCAGAATTCTCGTACCTGTCATAAGTTCCAAGTCTATGCTGATTAGGTGCACATACCTCCAGTTCCTATGAATGTCTTGACAGCTCCGTGGCCCTTTGCCATGTGGGGCATCGATATGATTGGTGAGATCAGACCTACTGCGTCCAACGGGCATCATTTCATCTTGGTAGCAATTGATTACTTTACAAAATGGGTTGAGGCAACTTCCTTTGCTACAGTGACCAAGAACGTCGTGGCACAGTTTATTCGGCACAATCTGATCTGTCGATAAGATGTACCAGAGAGGATCATTACGGACAATGGTACAAATCTCAACAATACGATGATCACCGAGCTCTACAAACAGTTCAAGATACAACATCACAACTCTTCTCCTTACCGGCCGAAGATGAATGGAGTTGTTGAAGCAGCTAATAAAAACATCAAGAAGATTGTGCAGAAGATGACGGTGACATACAAAGATTGGCATGAGATGTTACCGTTCGCCCTTCATGGGTACCGTACCTCAGTGCGGACTTTAACATGGGCAACACCCTACTCTTTGGTGTATAACATGGAAGCAGTCTTACCTATTGAGGTCCAGATACCCTCTCTTTGGATTATGAAGGATGCAGGTTTGAGCGAGGATGGCTGGATCCAGACCCGGCTTGATCAGCCGAACTTAATCGACGAAAAGAGACTTACTGTTATTTGTCATGGTCAGACGTATCAAAAGCGAATGATCAATGCATTTAACAATAAAGTCAGACGACAAGAGTATCAAGTTGGAGATCTGGTGATCAAGCGCATCAAATTACCTCAAGGTGATCCCAGTGGCAAATGGACCCCTACGTACGAAGGGCCATTTGTGGTTAAGAACATTTTCTCAGGAGGAGCTATGATTCTAACCACCATGGATGGTGACGACCTTCCTCACCCCGTCAATGCAGACATAGTGAAAAAATACTACGCATAATCATAGACCCGCTAGGTCGACTGGCCTAGGCAAAAATAAGGGCTTCCTGGCGAACCAAAAGGGTTCGGGAAAAAGTAAGGGATGAAAATAAAAATAATCTGTACACCCGGCAAGTCGAAAACCTGAAAGGGAGGCTTGGGAAAAAAAGGGTATCCCGGTGGACTGAAAACTCGAAAGGGAGGTGTTGCACCCCAAAATTTTCCCTCTCATGTTTTTCCAAAGTCTTCCCCCTGCATGGTTGAACATAAACTCTAGCCTAAGGAAAAAGAAGATTTTTGAGTGGTACTTTAAGTACCTTTCGATTGGCATCCTGAAAGACACTTCGATTGACATTCTGGACAAGTATTTCGATTGGCATCCTGAAAGACACTTCGATTGAAATTCTAGACAAGCATTTCGATTGGCATCCTGAAAGACCCTTCAATTGGCATTCTGAAGGAGTCTTTTGATTGGCGTTATGGACAAGCATTCGATTGGAATTATGTCAAGGCAATTTCGACAGGAAGGTCAACCATGTCCTTCGATTGGCAAGCCAAGGGATCCTTCGATTATCATTGTGTCAAGGCAGCTTCGACAGGCATGTGAACCATGTCCTTCGATTAGCATGAACAACACCTTTTGATTGGCCTGTTAACAAAGCCATCAAGAGGGCACTCAAAAAACGTCCAGGTACACTAAACATGAGAAAATGGCATGTTTCCCTTGCAAATATGGAAATAATTAAATGCTGATTGTGGATTTAATTCCTGAGTTAAAGGCCAGATTCTTGCCTTTTCTGTTCCTAAAGAGCTGATTCGACCAGAGTGTTTCTGTTCAACTCAAGACCATTCGAAGAAGCATTCAGAAGGCCCATTCGAAAGATACGTGGGAAGTCCATTCGAAGGAAGCAACTCAAGACCATTCGAAGAAGCATTCAGAAGGCTCATTCGAAAGGTACATGAGAAGTCCATTCGAAGGAGGAAACCCAAGGCCAATCGAAGAGCATGGCCTGAAGGCATTCGAAATCCAAAAGCGTCCAGGTTCATTCAAGGGACACGAATGTTTCAAAAAAAAGGAAATTATTTAATGTGTTTGATTCTTGTATCCTGGCTTTAATGGCATGTTTAAATGTTGTCTCTTGCCGTTACTAGACCCCCCACTCCTATAAATACAGGGCCAACATACACATTACAAGGACACGGAAAATTAGACGAAAATCAGAGGAAAATCACACACGAAAATATACAACGAAACACACAAAACTCTGCAGGAGAACACACAAAAAAATTGCCTCAAAGAGCCAAAGCAGTCCTTCAGATCAAAAGTGCCTACATCCAGGAAGTGCCAAAATCGAAGGTTCCTACATCCAGGAAGCGCATAATTAAAAGTCCAATCTATTGGTAAGAAAGGGTAAACTATCCAACCTCATATTTGCATAATACATTCATACTTGTTGTTACTTTCGATTTGCCATCCTAGACAGGATCAAAGGGCCTGGGTTTGGCACCCAGGTCATGTTTTTTCGTTTGCTAACACTTGCTGCAGATTTAGCCTGAAGAGACCTTAACAAGTGCAGGATCGAAGGGCCTGGGATTCAATACCCAGGCCCTGCATTTTATCTCGCTCACATACTTTTGCAGGTATAACAGCCCAGATCGAAGGAGACACCTTCTCTGGATCGAACCCATTAGCATCCTGGAATGAAGGAGGCATCTCATTCCTGGATCGAAATCCATGACCTCCGTGATCATTCTCTTCCCTGGATCGAAGGCTACTCACGCCTTACTGTCTGGCCCAATCGAAAGTCACCTCATCTAGATCGAAATTTCCTTTTTTTTCCTGGATCGAAGGATCCCCCTTGTACTTTAGTTTTGTTTTTTTGTTTTTTTCATAGACTTCTTTTTATCTTTTAATTAACATTAAAATCAAAAAACCACAAAAAACATTAGGATAGTTCTTTTTCTATTAAATTATCTTTGTAAATTATCTTTTAATTATCTTAACATTTTTCCAAAAAAAACTAAAATTAAATAGATTTAGATTATTTTCCCAAAATAAAATAAAACAACAAAAAGAGTTCTTATTCTTAGGATTTTTTTTAGATTCACGCGCGTTTATTTTACTGGGATGTAATAGCTTAAACTAAGACCTTTACTGCTTTTATTTCCCCAATTTTGGACATGTAAATATTCCCCCTCCCCGAAGCCTTGTAATAGCGTAGGATTTACATTTTCTGCACTTTAAATTCCTGTACATATATTAACTGTTTAGATGTATGCTAACTAGGCTATGCATGACAAGATTAACTCTTAACTTAAAATCAACAGTAGCTCACCATGACATGCAAGAATAATATAACTGAAAATTGACACACTTGCACATGCCACTCTTAGGGTAAACCTCACTTGGTTTCCTCGAACATGGTCATTAAGTATAAGATGTTTTAGAGGTCATCCTTCTGTCCAAAGATCAAAGTTTCCTCGAAACGGTTGCCTCGATAAAATGATCTAAGATATTAGGGTTACCACTAAAGCGTCCTAACGTTGCTTTACTGACCACACGTCCCTAAAATCGAATTGACCCGAAAACTCCAACGACGGTGCTACCTACTCCTCAATAGTGGGATAGCACTGTCTAAAGGACATTTGCACAATTAAATTCCTTTTTGAGTAGGTAGAGGTTCTTATGTACTTGCTCCTTTTAAAACAAAACAAAAACTTTTCGCACTTACACTTTCTTCAAAAACAAAACTCTGTTCAAAACCCAAAATCACAAAGAAAAGCAAACTTTTGAAAACATAGTGAACAAGTACCTAAAAGCCCGTGGGTAACCACAGATAGAAAGGGTGCTAACACCTTCCCTTTCTATAATCTACCTCCCGAACACGAGA
The DNA here is from genome assembly GCA_948472305.1 of Vicia faba. Taxonomy (NCBI): domain Eukaryota; kingdom Viridiplantae; phylum Streptophyta; class Magnoliopsida; order Fabales; family Fabaceae; genus Vicia; species Vicia faba. Next base: position 277,041,228 of record OX451735.1, on the reverse strand, counting down.
AACAATCTCGAAAAGGAATTTTTCTGTGCTTTTGTCCTTTCCTTGTTGGATAAAATAAAAGACGGTGGCGACTCTCGCTTACCGCGACATTTTGCGAAAACAAACGCAAAACGCGAACCAGCATTCCAAAAACAGTCAGTTCTCGTTTCCACCGATCACAGAACTGGCGACTCTGCTGGGGACATTATAAGTGAGGTGTACCTTAGGACTAGATCACTTGTGTTTTCAATTGTATGCTTTGTATGCTTTTAATTTTGTGGGCTTGTATCGGAGTTCTATAGATCCTAACCCGGATCTGGGGATACCATTTAGGTAAGTAGCAATAAATTGTGAGGGATTTGTCCGGCGTAGACCGACACGGATGAAGCAGTAGCTACGTTGGTGTGGAGCCTTGGTCTGTACCGATATCCCTTGTGTTGAAACGAGGAGAATATGGGTCTTCTGAGGAGTCATTAAGCACCAACTGACTTTAGAACCTTAAATTGACTAACTTGGCCATATAAAAGTAGCAGTATGCTAAACTCATTGAGACTAAACTCTCGCGATGGTTCCGACTGCAAGAACAGGTTGCTAAGCTGGAATTATGACCGATTGAGGGTAGTCAGTGATATTGAGATCCTCTAGAACCCAATTACTATTTTTTAGGATAGGTTTAAACCAACTAAACTAAAAGAGGGTAATGCCTAAACTCCATGCCAGCCTAAACTTAAGGCTATATGTGTGACTTGTGTGCCTTCAAACTTGAACTACTTGTTATCTGATAACAGGGGTTCCTTGCAGGTTTTGTTTACAGTCCTTATCCAACAAATTGGATTTATTGCAGGGCTCACTTACATCACCTCACTTTTTGCTTAAACGCATAGCATATACATCATAACATCATGCCTTAACATTTCCTTAACCATTTCAAGGATCTCAAGGGTCTGTGATGTAGGTTATGGTAAATCAAAAGTCTAGCAAGGGGCAAAGGGGATTTATTTTCCTCTAGCCAAGGTTGTCTAGAAATCAAAACACGATAAACTTGAGTCAGGGGCTATGACCCACTCGATATGGTGAGCTTGACTCTTGAAGAAGGACTCTCAGCAACATGAAGCTCCTTCAATCAAGCTACCCGATTCAAACTCTAACAAGTTTCTTGTTTACCCCACGAGATCCTTGAAAACATTGCATACATATATCATACATATCATTGCATAACAGGTCTTCCAATACAGGTCTCTCATGTTCTCGCTGTTTATTTCAACAATGGCTTTCCGACCAGACAACCAAGATCTCCAGGCTTAAAACGCCCAACTTCAGGAAATGTTCTTGAACCTATCCCAGGGGAAAGAAGAAATAAAAGCTCTCCTCACAAGGGGCTTGGTCCTAGGGAATCCAGGAGGCATCAGGAATGATCAGTTGGAAGGGCTACAAATTGAGTTGGCAACAATGAAGATCCAGATGATGGGAAAGCTGGTGGTCCAGATGGCTCTCATTCAAGACTTAGCTCAAAGACAAGAAGAGCTCAGGGTCCTCATCAACAAGCTGCTGGGGCAAACAACTAGGGTTGAAGATCAAGCCATCATTCAACCACCTTTGAGGCAAGAGGGTAAGGGAAAAGCTCCTCAACTTGCTTCAGGGTCACAAGCCCAACATCAACCTCACCAGCAGGGTAATCGGCGTAAGCGAAATATGTCTGGAAGACATTTCTCTGAGACTGATATACCATCATCTCTCATACTGAAACGCTTGTTGGAGGTCAATCTGATTACTTTAAAGGATCCTCCCCAGAATCCCAACACCTTTGCTCCTACCTATCATCCCAATGAAAGGTGTGCATACCACTCTGACAGTCCGGGACATGACACCGACGACTTTTGGAATCTGAAGAACAAGATCCAAGACTTGATTGACGGAAGGGTGCTGGAGTTCATGCCGGATGGCGAGATGAAAATCTTCCGCTGAGAATTCTCCATCTGAGATGACTAGTTCAAACTATGAGACTTTTGTTCATTTGAATTATGAAGTTGTAATCTCTTTGTTATTCAAACAATTATCTATTAATGTCAAACTTTGTTTCATTAATGCATTGCATATGTTTGTCTTGATTTGATCCAATCATTTTAATTACATTTAAACTATGCTTTTTACTCACTTTATGACATTCAACTCTTGCTAAAAGTTACAAGCCTTTAGAGGGAGGATGAAGAAACAATGCCATAATCTCATACAGTATGCTTTTGAACAGACCTTGCTGACGATGTACAAGCATTTCTTTCAAATCCTAAACACTGGAGTTATAAGGAAGATAATCCCTAATCAACCCCTTCGAGCCAAAGAAGTAGGAGTTTTTTGTTTTAAACACAAATTGAAACCTTTAATCAAAACCTGGGGCAGGGTAGTCTCTCAGTTAATTCAAATGCGCATTGAAGTCGCAAAACTCTCAGTTCATAATACAACGAATGACATCAAAAGCATTCCGATGGAATCAAAAGTCAGTGGTGGTTCCTTATTTCATAGGCAGTCAATCTCTCAAGAGAAAAGCCCACTAGGCCAAAACCTATAAAGGAAGCTTAAGAAAGCTGGGGCATCCCGCTGACTGTAATCTCGAAAACAGGAATAGTCAGGCAAAAATTAGGGATAACAAATCAAAAGAACGAGGTCGCTACAAATCCTCAGCAACATGAAAAATGTTGCAAATAATGACTGCCTTCCAACAAAATCCAACTTGTGTGAACCATCACCAAAACGTCGTTCCAAATTGGAATAGAGTTCGACGCACAATTAACTGAGTTTAGGATTGAAGAATATCACGGAGAGCGGGTGGGTACAAATATACTTTGAGCCTTTATCCTTTGTTTCTTAAACCGTGAACCAAGCCACGTTACAACCCTTCAAAAGTACTAACTGAAGCATGGGTTAGTTCAAAAGCATACTGTTACAAAAGGTATCCTGACTCCTGTAAGGCTTTGCCCTAAATCTTGTGTTGAATTTGTCTTATAAAAAAAGTTTTCTGCTAAAAAACGCGTTTTTCAATACTTCGAGACAAGCATAAACTTTGCATTATTTGAATATCACTGTTTGCATTTGGCTATTTGTTTGACAGCAGAGAAATTCACACAACGAATATTCGATAAACGAAAGCCCTCTCAGTGAACAAAATCACTTCAAAAGGGATGACACTTCCATTGACAAATCTCCTATCAACAAGGGGACTTGACATGTCACTATCCAGCACACCTGGGGCAGTCCAGTCAAGATTTCAAGAAATCTCTCAAAGAAGTGCAGAGTAACCAGGGGCAAGCCTCCATCTCCGTCGCTTGGGGCATTGAACATCAATCTCAGTGAAGGGTTACATACAGTCAAACATTTCCAGGCAGTGCCAGAAACACTTGATACTAGGGGCAATAACAAATCCCCCCAAAATCCTTCTCATAGGATGACTCCCAGCAAGGGTTTAAACTCTGAAAACCTTTCCCCAGCTGAATCAACCTCAAGAATCCTCGAGGACATCCCCCAACGAAGATGTCACCTCTCTAGCAGACTGACGACAGGGTTTATTTCCCCAACAACACCAGGATTCCCCAGCTTGAGTTTGCCTCTCCGACTACTACAAATAAAAGCACCACAACTCCTCTTCCCCAGTAGACTCTGGAAGCTTGTCCCATGAGAAGTACAAATAAGTCTCCTCATCCAAATTCAGAGGTTATCCTCACAAGAGTCTCACTGGGTTATCCTCAGCAAGTTGCAACTGAAAGATCATCCCAGCGAAGTTCTTTCTATCCCCAGCGGAGTTCATTCCTTTCATAGACATAAATTCAATCCCCAACAGGGATCACTGTCACCAGCAACAGTAATTCATCCCCAGCTGAGTTTTATTTCTCCAAATCAGCAGATCTTCTAGCAGAGTATATACTCCCCACAGAGTCATTTCCCCGTCAGTCCATTCCCCAACGGAGTTATTCTCTCCTGCAGGATTATTCTCCCAATCATCTTCAGATGTTATCTCCAGCGAGTGAAAATCTTTATTCTCCAACAACAGTCAGGGATTTATTTTCCCAAACTCGGACGTACCACAATGGCATTTCATGTTCATACATCATGACGTGCGCATACATATTGCATACAACATAATCTCATTTATTTTGAGAACATCATCATACAATGCATGTCATGCATCATATACGATTAATCATATACCTTTCAGGAAAGATGGTTATCATCAACAACTTCCAGCAAGTTCACGATTAACTCCGGAAACTAAACAGACTTCACACGGGTCTATCCTGACAAATCCTACATGGGTCCTTTATCATATATTTCTGAATGAAGTTTTACACGAACTCATCCCAAAGTAACCTTACCCCGGTTCATCCTGAAGTTTTACACGAACTTATCACAAAGTAACCTTACCCAGGTTCCTCCTGAAGTTTCACACGAACTTAGCCCGAAGTAACCTTACCCAGGTTCCTCCTGAAGTTTTACACAAACTTATCCCGAAGCAACCCTACACCGGTTCCTTCTGGATTCCAGATGCAGTTTTACACTGACTCATCATGAAGCAACCCTACACCGGTTCCTTCTCAATTCCAGATGAAGTTTTACACGGACTCATCATCAGGCAACCCTACACTGGTTCCTTCTCAATTCCAGATGTAGTTTTACACTGACTCATCATGAAGCAACCCTACACCGGTTCCTTCTCAAATCCAGATGTAGTTTTACACGGACTCATCATCAGGCAACCCTACACCGGTTCCTTCTCAACTCCAGATACAGTTTTACACGGACTCATCATGAAGCAACCCTACACCGGTTCCTTCTCAATTCCAGATGTAGTTTTACACGGACTCATCATGAAGCAACCCTACATCGGTTCCTTCTCAATTCCAGATGTAGTTTTACACGAACTCATCATCAGAAACCCTACACAGGTTCCTCCTTTCCAGATGCAGTTTTACACGGTCTCGTCGTCAAGAAACCCTACACAGATTCTCTCTTTCCAAAGATGAAGTTTTACACAGACTCCTCATCAGGAAACCCTACACCGGTTCCCTCTCTTCAAGATGTAGTTTTACACGGACTCGTCGTCAAGAAACCCTACACCGGTTCCCTCTCTTCAAGATGTAGTTTTACACGGACTCGTCGTCAAGAAACCCTACACAGGTTCTCTCTTTCCAAAGATGAAGTTTTACACGGACTCCTCATCAGGCAACCCTACACCGGTTCCCTCTCTTAAAGATGTAATTTTACACGGACTTATCGTCAAGAAACCTTACACAGGTTCTCTCTTTCCAAAGATGAAGTTTTACACGGACTCCTCATCAGGCAACCCTACACCGGTTCCCTCTCTTCAAGATGCAGTTTTACATGGACTCGTCATCAAGAAACCCTACATAGGTTCTCTCTTTCCAAAGATGATGTTTTACACGGACTCATCATCAGGCAACCCTACACCGGTTCCCTCTCTTCAAGATGCAGTTTTACATGGACTCATCATCAGGCAACCCTACACAGGTTCCTCCTTTCCAAATGATGTTTTACATGGACTCATCATGAAGTAACCTTATCTAGGTTCCTTCTCAGTCCAGATATGCAGTTCACCTGCAAAGTTAGACTTCCCCAGCGGAATCTTCTACAACAACAGGTATGCAAGTTCTGGATAAGGAATCTCTTATGCGATCGACACTCCTGCAGATGGCATCTATAAGCCCATCCTCCTACCAACAATCTCCAAATGGCATCTGTAAGCCCATTCACGACATCACAATGCTGATACTACACCATGCGAGTGCAAATTTCTGGGCACTCTAGTGTTCAATTATCTTCCACCTTCGGATCACGAAAGGCTCGAAAGCCAATCTATTTCCTCAGGTTTAAGACTCTTGCTTACCGCGACATTATGAGAAAACAAACGCAAACGCGAACCAGCATTCCAAAAACAGTCAGTTCTCGTTCCCACCGATCACAGGAGGTCCAGCCAAAAACTAGGGATTAAAGCGTAACACTATGTCTCGTTGGATCATCTTGTAACCTGACTTCGGTATCGACTATCAAGCTTGGACGACACTAAACAATCTTATATACCTTCAACCAAGTAGCAAAGTGATGAGATGCTCGAGGATATAAAGGCAATAGCAGAGTTGGAACCCAGTGGGATTATTCACATAACTGTTTTTCTTTCTTTTACACAAACTATATAAATTCTATTGTTCGGCGATGTTCTCTTACTAGGATGTCAACCTCTTGTACAAAAAACGCTTATTTATAGGCCAACTTCAAAATCAATACAATTCATTATCACAAATAAATTTCAAATTATTTTCCTTTTTCTGTTTTGTTTTGCAAGAACGTCCAATGGTTCATTTTTGATATATGCATTTGACAATAATTACTGCTCATAAATATTTACAAGCGAAACAAAAGACGATTACTCATAATATCAAAAACAGGGGCAAACAAGAAATGTCCAAACCGTACAGTTGCTCTATCCACCAGGTATAAGGATAGACCTAGTTGGAGAAAACGATTGAAGGTACATTCACTCCCGACAGAGTAATAAAAGGACAGTAATATTAGACGTCCCGAACAGGACACCACTCTCCCCAGCTGAGGCCCACAACCGCGAATGAGTCGTCAAGATTCTCCCCAAGCAGAGTTTATCTATCATCAGCACTAGAAGATTATCCCCAGTGGAGCCTGGAGGATTATCCCCAGTAAAATCTAAAAGATTATCCCCAGTGAAGTCGCCACTGGAGAATCAGCCCCAGCGGAGTTCATTCCTTACACAAACAGAAACTCAATTCCCAACAGAGTGCATTATCGCCTGCAATGATAATTCATCCCCAGTCGAGGTCGTCCCTCCAAATCAATAGAGAATCTAGCAGAGTATCTCTTCCCCACAGAGTCATTTTCTCGTCAGTTTATTCCCAAGCAGAGTTATTTTCTCCAGCAGGATTATGCTCACAATCATCTTCATTCACTATCCCCAGTGGAAACGAAGAATTCAACTTCTTGCACTCTCCAGCAGCAACCCGGGATTTATTTTCCCCAGCTAGAGATTATCATAAAAATATTGCATATCCATACATTATGGCATACGCATATGAATCATATAACACAATCTCATTTATATTGAGAACATCATTGCTTGATACATATCATGCATTACATACAGCTAACCTTTACCTTCCAGGAAAGATACAATCAAATTCTCACCAAGTTCAAGCTATGAAGCCTGGATTCGACCGGATAATATCTTGATTACTACAGGATATTGTGAAGCCCAGAGAACGACCGGATAAAAGTATCAAACACCGCAAAGCCTGGATTCGACCAGATAGAGGTTTATCTCTAAGCTATGAAGCCCGAATTCGACTGGATAATAGTTTAATCCCCAGCAAGCCGTGAAGCCCGGATTACGACCGGATAACAACTCAACAAGTTATTGTGAAGCCTGGATTACGACCAGATAGAAATACAAGATCATGAAGCTTGGATTACGACCAGATAATGGTATAAGACATTGTGAAGCCTGGATTACGACCAGATAGCAGCCAAAGACACCACGAAGCCTAGATTACGACCAGATAGTGGTATATCTTTAATGCAAGTTATGAAGCCTGAATTACAACCGGGTAGTATCTTGATTTCCTCTGAACACCATGAAGCCTAGATTTTTACCAAATAGTGGTATAAGACACTGTGAAGCCTGGATTACGACCAGATAACAGTAAGGGACACTGTGAAGCTTGGATTACGACCAAATAGCAGTTCACCCGGCTAGATACTATGAAGCCCGGATTACGATCGAATATTAGTAGGCTCAAAGCCAAAGGGAAGCCCGGATTTTGACGGGATAACCATTTGACCTCTTCTAAAGCCTGGATTGCGACCAGATAAGAAGTAAGGTATTGTGAAGCCTGGATTACAACCAGATAACAGTACAAGATAATACGAAGCTTGGATCTCGACCAAATAGCAGTTTACCTAGACAGTTACTAAGAAGCCCGGAGTCGACCGGATATTAGTGTGCCCTAAGTTCAAGTTGAAGCCCAGATGCGACCAGATAACAACTTATTTCCTCCTGAAGCCTGGATTACGACCAGATAAGAATCGAGAAATTGCGAAGCCCGGATTACGACCGGATAGGCAGTTTAATCTCATCTCCCCAGTAAGTCACTGTAAAGCCTGGATTACGACCAGATAGCAGTCTATCTTATTACTATGAAGCTTGGATCACGACCAAATAATAGTTCATTTTCACCTCTTCGATGAAGAGATGATTCCTCAATAAGAATAACGGACGATCGAAGTTCCTAAAATTCAACTTTCCTCAAAAACCGAGACGATTCCCAGTAGAATAACGGATGACCGAAGCTCCTAAAGTTCTACTTCCCTCAAGACAGAGATCAGCATTCCCCAGCGGAATTTTCCTCAACAACAGGTATACAAGCTCTCGCTAAGGAATCTCTTATGCGATCGACACTCCTTCGGATAGCATCTTTAAGCCCATATTCCTTCATCAATTTCCAAATGGCATCTGTAAGCCCATTCCCGAAATCACGAGACAATTACCATATCATGTGAGTGCAAATTTCTGGGCACTCTAGTGTTCAATCATCTTCAACCCTCAGATCACGAAAGGCAGACAAGCCAATCTAAATCTTCAGGTTTAAGAAGATTGAACAGGGGCAGATGTTGTACCCAAAAATTTGCCCTCCCATATTACTCAAGACATTTCAAGAAAGATCCTCAAGTTGCTCAAGGAAGTCCAAGGGATGACCAGACAAGCTCTCTCCTAAGGCAGTCTACCTCAAAATTAGGGTTTCATGTTGCATCAAGATAATTGAGTCCAAGGGACCCCAAATGCTCAAAATTTTCCTAATATGTTCTCAAGATCATCCATGTCAAGTTTCAATCCCTATAGAGAAAATTTGCTAAGTCAATTGCTCAAAGGCCTGAAAATTGACTATGCTAGGGCAAAACTCAACTGTGGCCCACATACAATCAAACTTCAAGATTTTTGGTCAACATCCTCATTTTAAGTATATTTCATCATTTGATAAAGGGTTGATCATGATTCATCAAGGATTGCTCACAATTCATCAAGAACCAAAAGTTGCTAAATTAGGGTTTTACAGGAAAAGTCAACTCAACTTTGACCAAGCATACCTTTCTCATACTTTATGAGAAATTACCCATCTAAAGCTCATTTTTAAGAGTATTACATGCTCTACAATCCATCTTCATCTCCCAAGTTAAAAATATGCACTCACAAGAAGTTATGAATTTGGACATTATAGGTCATTTTGAAAAGTCAACAAAAACACCTTTTTTGTCAAAGCTTCATACATGAGCATGGAATATCAAATTGAGATGAGACCAAAAGGGTTGCTTAGAGGACATCTCAAGATTTATAAAAAGTACAATAAAACCTTCAAAGAGTCAAAATTGAGGAAGTTATGCATTGGTGAAGTTGGCCCTTTTTGCAAAATTGCCAAAAGTCAACTATGCCTAAAATTGCAAATATTTCTAAATGGGCCCGATATTTTGCACTTGTTTTGAGTTAGAAACATGGTCCACGAGCCCTAGTCTTTGCCACTTGTCATTATCTTGTTTTTATTAATTATTTTGATTTTTATTTGAATGAAATCAATTTAAATCAAAATATTGAAATTTGTGTAAAGGCTTGGTGTGCACAAAAAGCATGAGATTGAATTTGTGTAAAGGCTTGGTGTGCACAAAAAGATTGAGTTTGCTCTATTTTTAGCAAGATTTTCAAGTGTATCAAATCAAAATCAAAATCATTGATGGAGGAATATTGTGATCATATTGGCAACCCTAATTCATTCCTCAGTACATAAGGATCATTGGCAGGCCTAAAGCAAGGCTAGAGAGAGGCGCAACAACAAGAACAAAACTTGAAAAAAACAAGAAAAAGTGCAAACATGAATTCATAATTTGAAGAAATTTCAAGATCCTTTGACCATCCCAATCGCTTCCTGGGATCACCAGCAAGCAAAACCAATCAAGAGCAAGCGTTTCCAGGCCCTGAATACCACTGTAAGTCATCCACGATATTGAGTTATTTTTGAAATCGATTTGCATAATTCTGGCACATATAGCATAATGTAATAATATATTATTGATCCTTAGAAAATTTTCAAGCTTTTTCTAATACTTAATTGCATTTTCATAGACTGAATCAAGAATTGCCATTGTTTGGTTTTTTGGTTCCGTTTTAGGGTTTTTGTATGCAGCCATAGTTAGCCTTCATGAAAGGTACCATCATGTTCAGGATGACAAGACGGTTCGATCCATGTCATTAGATGTCATTTATATTGCTCATGGAGGATTTTGGAACAAGCCCAATTTGTAGTGACGGACAATTGTCCGTAGGTAAAAGTCTGGGACTTTTACCAACGGTGCAAGGAAGAAGATAACATACGTGGCTTTGTTTCATTCGCTTGTTTGAATCCTGGCGCCCTTTTTCATGTTATTATATATTATGATTTTTGCTTATTATATGAACAAGAAACGCGTGTAGCTCAGTTGGTAGCCAGATGGTTGTAAAGTGCTTCAGGACCTGGGTTTGAATCCCAGGTCCCCCCATTCTTCATATTATTTTCCTTTTCAGGATCCAGCGCGTACACAAGGGCAAGGTCCACCATGTGACCTCATTATCCAGCCTAGCAAGTGGCCAGATGGCCAAATCCAAAGGCCAACAATGAGGGACCATCATGGGCTGTAGTCAATGCGTAGCATCAGATCTTTAGAGTCAATGTGGATCACCATGTTTTGGGCCCAGATTTGGATATTCACACCCCCTTCAGATTGCTTCCCAGGCCCAATCTCTCTTTATCTTTTCTTTTTTTTACTTTATTGAATTTAATTTATTTCGTTTATTTACAAACACAAAATTAATTTTCTTTTATTTAAAAAATCACATAAAATATTTTCATCCAATTAAACTTAGGATATTTACTTTTTTTATCAAAAATTAAATTAATTTAATTAGGTTGTTAATTTTAGATAACTTTAATTCTTTTTGTAAATAAATTTGAAACCAATAAGAATAATTAGGGTTTTGTTTCTAGCTTAAATATATTTTCTTTTTCTTAAAAATAACAAAAAACACAAGATTAGGTTAAATATTTATTTTCATTAATTAATTTAATTAGCTAGTTAATTTAGTATTTAATTTAAAACCTAATTCTTTTCATAAAAAATAAACAATTTTTTATTCTTTCAATTAGGTTAGAAGGGTCAAAACCCTATTTTCATGTCGTTCCTAATTTCATCGCGCGCTTTATTATTATTATTTACCATATTGATGTAATTGCCCACAAGTTGTAATAGTTAATTAGGACCTTTTACTTTCATTTATCGCTTTATTTTCAAGGGTTTGCTTTTGGCTATGTAAATACCCAAAGCCTTGTAATAGCGTAGTTTAATTTTTGGACTTTAAATTCTGCAAAATATTAAACAGTTAGATGTATGATATTAGGGATGCATGACAAGAATGTATGATTAACTTTAAAACAATTAGATAACCCTAAATGTGCAAATATAAATAATCTGAAATTGAATCACTCACACATGCGCACTCCTAGGGTACACTCTCACTTGGCTGCCTTCGGTAAACGGTCACTAGGTATAAGATATTTTAGTGGTCGTCCTTTTGTCTAAACAAAGATCAAAGTCCCGTTCGGAAAAGTTGCCTCAGAATGGTTGCCTCGGAATTGTTGCCTCGAATAATTGATCTAAGACATTAGGGTTACTACTAAGACATCCTAACATTGCTTTAGTGACCGTACGTCCCTTTTCGAATTGACCCTCAAAACTCCAACGACGGTGCTACCTACTCACTAATAGTGGGATAACAATGTCTAAAGGAAACAAACATAGAACAATTCTCTTTTTCAAGTAGGTAGATTAGTTCTTAAGTACTTGCTCAATCCAAATAAACTTTTTTACACTTACACTCCTCTTTTAAACAAAGTTTTCAAAAACACTTCGTAACACCCTTGAAGACAAAAGTAAGGGTTAAATCGAAGTCAAAACAAAAACTTTTCAAAACACACAAGCACACAAAGAAACAATTTTGGAAATGATGAGCAAGTACCTAAGAGCCCGTAGATAACTACAGATAGAAAGGGTGCTAATACCTTCCCTTTCTATAATCTACCCCCCGTACTCAGAAAACCTCGAAAAAGGAATTTTTTTGGTGCTTTTTTCCTTTCCTAGTTGGATAAAATAAAAGTCGGTGGCGACTCTTGCTTACCGCGACATTTTGCAAACACAACGTAAAACGCAAACCAGCAAATCCTAAAAAATAGTCCCGGTTCTGGCAACCGTATCACAAAATACATATATCAAAAATGAACCATTGGACGTCCTTGCAAAACAAAACAGAAAAAAGAAAAACAATTTGAAATTTCTTAGTGAAAATTGATTGTATTGATTTTGAAGTTGGCCTGTAAATACGCGTTTTTGTACAAGAGGCCGACGTCCTAGTAAGAGAACACCGCCGAAAGATAGAATTTATACAATTTGTGAAAAAACAAAGAAAAACAGCTATGTGAACAATCCCACTGGGTTCCAACTTTGCTATTGTCCTTATATCTTCGAGCGTCTTATCACTTCGCTACTTGGTTGAAGGTAGATCAGATTGATTGGCGTCGTCCGAGCTTGATAGTCGATACCGAAGTCTGGTTGCAAGATGATCCAATGAGACATAGTGTTACGCTTCAATCCCCAATTTTTGCCTGGACTGCCCTTTGGGGTTTTCAGTCCACCGGGATACCCTTTTTTTCCCAAGCCACCTGTTCAGGTTTTCGACTTGCCGGGTGTACAATTTTTTTTTCATTTTCATCCCTTACTTTTGCCTGAACCCTTTTGGTTCGCCGGGAAGCCCTTATTTTTGCCTAGGGCAGTCAATCTAGCGGGTCTTTGATTATGCGTAGTATTTTTTCACTATGTCTGCATTGACGGGGTGAGGAAGGTCGTCACCATCCATGGTGATTAGAATCATAGCTCCTCCCAAGAAAATATTCTTAACCACAAATGGCCCTTCATACGTAAGGGTCCATTTGCCCCTGGGATCACCTTGCGGAAGTATCAAGCGTTTGATCACCAGATCCCCGACTTGATACTCTTGTCGTCTGACCTTCTTGTTAAATGCCTTAATCATTCGCTTTTGATACGTCTGACCATGACAAATAGCAGTAAGTCTTTTTTCGTCGATTAAGTTCAGCTGATCAAGCCGGGTCTGGATCCAGTCGTCCTCGCTTAATCCTGCATCCTTCATAATCCGAAGAAAGGGTATATGGACCTCAATAGGTAAGACTACTTACATTCCATACACCAAAGAGTAGGGTGTTTCTCCTGTTGAAGTCCTTGCTGAGGTACGGTACCCATGAAGAGCGAATGGTAACATCTCATGCCAATCTTTGTATGTCATCGTCATCTTCTACACAATCTTCTTGATGTTCTTATTTGCCGCTTCAACAACCCCATTCATCTTCGGCCGATAGGGAGAAAAGTTGTGATGCTGTATCTTGAACTTCTTGAAGAGCTCAGTGATCATTGTATTGTTGATATTTGTATCATTGTCCGTAATGATCCTCTCTAGTACACCGTATCGACAAATCAGATTGTGCCGAATAAACCGCACCACGACGTTCTTGGTTACTGTAGCAAAGAAAGCTGCCTCAACACACTTCGTAAAGTAGTCAATTGCTACAAGGATGAAACGATTCCCATTGGACTCAGTAGGTTTGATCTCGTCAATCATATCGATACCCCACATTGCGAAAGGCCAAGGAGATGTCAAGACATTCAGAGGAAGTGGAGGTATATGCACCTTATCAGCATAGACTTGGCACTTATGACAAGTCCTAGAATGTTGGAAACAATTGGCTTCCAAAGTAGACCAATAATATCATGCCCGTAGGATTTTCTTTGCCATGGTATGTGTTGTACCCCAAAATTTGCCCTCCCATATTTCTCAAAATATTTCAAGAAAAATTCACAAATCCAACCCGGCGCGTCATATTTAGGTATTCTTTCGCCAAGATATCTCTGATAACATATTCTCAAATTCAGGTTCGGCTCAAGAGATAATTCATTAAAGAAGGTATCCGAATGTGTGAGTTTTCTTGAAGAAATATAGTGAAAAAGTGTGCTGAAAGTGCAGTTTTTACGCGCTAAAAAATTCATAACTTGAAGATCCTGAGTCGTTTTGAACCCGTTCCGGTGGCCAAAATTCCGTCTTGACATTATCTATGTTTTCATCTCTCACGGCTGGAAGCCAATTTCGATCAGAAAGTCTTCAAAAATGTGGATTTATCAAGTATTTTCCCACAGAAAATTTGTCACAGAAGTTTATCTGCGTCATGTTCAAAAAATCATAACTTGGTCAATTTTCATCGTATCGAGCTGGTTCCGGCGCCAAAATTTCACAAATTGAGTTGACTACATTTTCACAGAAGGTATTGAGTTCAAACGGTATTCAAAAGGCCTTCGTTTTTTGCTCAGAGTGCGTGACACACCGAAAATCCTGAATGCTGAATATTATTTCATCTGGGCTGAAACTTCGAAAATTCATAACTCGGTCAATTTTTATCGGATTGGACTCATATTTTTACACAAGGTCACTGACTCATAGATCTACAACTTTGCTTCAAAAGTCGAGACCAAATTATGCACCGATCAATACCAGTTTTTTATTGAAGAACGTGTCAGAGTCGACACTGGAGCCCAAAATAAGTTTGTCTGAGCTGAAACTTCAAAAATTCATAACTAATTCACCGTTTATCCAATTGAGTCGATTTTCGGACAGGAGTTATTTCTTGATGTCTGCTACATTTTGTTTTCACATTTAAACTTCAAAAAATGAACTTAAGTCCCTGCGATTTAGCCTGGAAAGTGACGAACTCAAGTGAATATTGGAGGCCCAATTGCACATTCAAAGCCCATTTGCTTTACCCTAATTACCATTATATAATCACCTTCTTTTCACACAAACCAGAGAAAAAAGAGAGGAGAAAAAAGAGAGAGAAAACCTTGCCACAACACTGTTAGAATATCAAATTCTTTCAAGAACCCTAAAACCTTGAAATCCTTATTACAAATCCCTCTCTCACTACAAACAAGCCATCACAGTTACAAACCAATACCTCACTACTTCTTCAGTAAGGATAAGGCTGACTTGATCTCCGTGATCCTAATTTTCCAGTAAGGCATAAAAGCATTCAGGCCACTAATTTGCCAGTAAGGGTAAGATTGATCTGATCTTTATGATCAAAAGGGTATAATCATTCATACATGCCATATTGTGCCTAAACATTAAATTTCTTCATATATTGACTTTATTTGCATTTTATGATTTTATTTAATGTGTTCATGAGGTTCAACACTGCAGATTTTAGATAGGATCTCATGCAGGTTCATTAAGGAACGTTGAGGCCAAGACACAAATGGCCAAAAGCCAAAAGCCAAATGGGCAAAACAGAACATTTTACACATGACACCAACACATGGCGAGACAGACATCCTGAGAAGATTAAGGAACATTGAGGCCAAAATATAAATGGCCAAAAGCCAAAAGCCAAATGGCCAAAGTAGAACAACTTATGCATGACACCAATACATGGCCAAACCACTCCAATTCACCTCCAAAAAGGGCCAAACACCCCCCATGGTTTGCATCATTTTTATTTTTTTTATTTGATTTTCCTTTTCATTCTTTTAATTGTTTTTAATTGTTTTCTTTAATTTCCTAAAATAATTTTCATAATAAAAAATCAGAAACTAAAAATGTTTATTGTTATTAATATTAATTTCACCATTATTTTTTGTAAATAAACTTTAATAATTAACTTAGTTAATTTAGGTTTTAAAACTTTAATATTTTTCTTAATAAATTAAAATATGTAGAAATTAGGTTTTTTTAACTTTTCATCATTTTTTTAAATAAATAATTTTCTCATCATTATTATCATTATTAATTACTAAATATTTTGTAAATAAACATGTACATTAATTATTTAATAAATTAGGTTAAACCTTAATATTTTCTTAATAATTAAAAATAATTTAGAATTAAGGTTTCGTTAAACTATAATTTTAATCCTTTTCTTTATTTTCATTAAATACAAAAACGAAAAAAAAACATTTCTTTTCTTTTATTGAATACTTAATTAATTTTTAATTCAATTTAATTTCAAAAGGGTCCAACGCCCTCAAACGTTCTATTTTTATTCTTTTCGCACGTTATTTTATTTTCTTATAAATATTAATGTAATTCTCCCAAAGCCATGTAATTCGGACATTTATATTTCTCGCACTTTACTTTATTTTATGTCAAATCGGGTCCTGGATTAAATTTGGCGATGTGGACCCGCGCCTTTGTAATAGTTTAGGAACTTTATATTTCTCGCAACTTTTTAACTGCTAATAGATTGCATGCAAGAATGAATGTTAAAATAAAAACAAAGCGTAGATCACCCATGACATGAACAAGACAAAATATCTGAAAACGACACACAAGTCACACACCACCCATAGGGTACGCTTCACTGTTGCCTTGCCTCTCGAAAGGTGATCGTCGAGTAGAGGATGTTTTAGTAAGTCCTCATGATCCGGTTACTTGGCATGAGGGTAGCTTCTAAGGTGTCTTCCTATTGCTCCGATGATCACCATGTCCCGAACCTCGAATTGACCCGAACACCTCCAACAGTGGTGCTACCTACCTCTCAATGGTGGGATGACACTACTTTAAAGGACATTTACACAGACGAATTCCTTAGGGTAGGTAGACGACTCTAGATACTTGCTCTAATTTCAAAACAAATCAAAAATACTTTTCACACCGACACCTTTTCAAAAAGCTTTCGAAAGCATTTTTTCAAACACTCTTGAGGACCGATACAAGAGTCGAACTGGAATTTTCAAAGAAACTTTTTAAAACCCACAGTTGAAAAGCAAACAAACCATTTTTGAAAACACAAGTGAGCAAGTATCTAAGAGCCCATGGATAACCATGGATAGAAGGGGTGCTAATACCTTCCCTTTCTATAACCTACCTCCCAAACCGAGAGCAATCTCTTTAAGGAATTTTTCTGTGCTTTTGTCCTTTCCATTTGGAGAAAATAAAAGACGGTGGCGACTCTTGCTTCCGCGACATTTCGCGAACCAGCGTTAAACAGTCAGTTCCAGATCCACCGATCACAGAACTGGCGACTCTGCTGGGGACTCTTATAAAGTTAGGTGTACCTTAGGGTTAGTTCATAACTGTGTTTTCAATTGTATTGCTTTGCTTGCTTTATTATTGTGGGTACTGTCTTGGGAGTTCTATAGATCCTAACCCGGATCTGGGGGATACCTTCTTAGAAAGTAGCAACAAGACTGTGAGGGAACTGTGCGGGGTATACCGACATGGTTGAAACAGTCTGCTATGTTGATGTGGCACTTTGGTGTGTACCGGTAACCCTTGAGTTCAGTCAAGGAGAGTACGGGGCCTCCGCGTGGTGTCATGAAGCATCAACAGACCTTAGGAACCTTAATTGAACTATCTTGGCCTCTTTAGGGTAGTGAGATAACTGACTTTGGTGCAGTCCGAGGTTGGTTGATACTCGATACTACACTCAATTGAGGGTTGCTTTCTTGGAATATTTCGGTCGCCAGTTCAGTGGCTAAATCGAAACGATGAACAATGAAAGCAATCCCGTGATATTGGGATCCTTAGAACCCGGCTACTTCTAATAGGACAGGTTGAACCCACCAACTTCAAGAGGGTAGTACCCCAAACTTCATGCTGGCCTAAACTCTAAGGGCTGTTGTGTGACTTGTGTGCCTTCGTACTTGACTACTTGCATGCTTGTTATCTGACACCTAAGTTTCTTGCAGGTTTTGTTTATAGTCCTTAATTGGGACTCATAACAGGGTTTACTGAGTTTCTTGCAGGTTTTGTTTATAGTCCTTAATTGGGACTCATGACAGGTTTTACTTGAGTTTCTTGCAGGTTTTGGTTTGCAGTCCTTAATTGGGACTCATAACAGGGTTACCTACATTACCCCATGCATACCATAACATCATACCATTGCATACATCCTAACCCATTTCAAGGATCTCAAGGGCTTGTGATGCAGGTCATGATGAACCAGAATATCTAGCGAGGGGCAAAGGGGATTTATTTTCCTCTAGCCAAGGTTGTCAGAGGCTATGACCCACTGGATATGGTGAGCCTTTGACCCCTGAAGAAGGACTCCCAACAACATGAAGTTCCTTCAATCAAGCTACCAATTCAAATGCTAACGATCTTCTTGTTTACCCCGCGAGATCCTTGAAATCATTACATGCATATATACATATCATTGCATTACAGGTATCCCTTTTACAGGTTGCTCACCCTCTTCGCTGTTTATTTCAGCATCATGAATCCTGACTCATCATCAACCGAGATGTCTATCAAGGCCCTCCAGGCCCAGAATGCCCAGTTCCAGGAATTGATTGTGAATCTAGCCCAAGGTCAAAAGGAATTGAAGATCTTGATTCAGCAGAAGAAGAAGAAGAGGACTATTTTCTTCAACCCTAGACGCAGATCTGGGAACACACTACAGAATGAAGCTGAGAGAACCACTCCATCTGTGAGGGAAGGTAGTCACCATGAGAGAGAGGTGCCTAGTCCAGTGGTCTCCGACAACGAGACAGATTTCAACGACGAACAATACCCTCCTGCTGAAGACAAGTACAAGCAGTTGGAAGACCGTCTGAATGCAATGGAAATTCAACAAGTACCTGGGTTGGATTTCGGAGATTTGGGTCTAACTTCTGGTGTGGTGATCCCACACAAATTCAAAGCACCCTCTTTTGCTAAGTACGATGGGGCATCCTGTCCCAGGCTGCATCTCAGGTCCTATGTGTGGAAGATTCAACCGTATACTATGGACAAGAACTTATGGATCCACTTCTTCCAGGAAAGTTTTTCAGGGACTCATCTCGAATGGTTCTATCAACTGGATGGAACCAAGGTTTGTAACTGGGAGGAGTTGGCTACTGCTTTTTACAAGCAGTATCAGTACAATGCCGACCTCGCTCCTACGCGTACCCAACTCCAGGGTATGTCGCTAGGATCGGGAGAAGGTTTTAAAGAGTATGCGCAGAAATGGAGAGACCTGGCTGGAAGGGTACAACCACCTCTGACTGATCGGGAACTTGTCGATATGTTCTTGGGTACCCTGTCTGGTCCATTCTACAACCACCTGATTGGGAATTCGTCTGCTGGATTCACAGATCTTATCTTGACTGGGGAGCGAATAGAAGCTGGCATCAGGTCTGGGAAGATTCAAGAGGCTGCACCTTCTGATAAAAAGCCTCATCATGGAAAGAAAGAGTCCAATGCTGTGCACGGTAAAAAGAGCCGTCATGAGGTAGGGGCAACCCAGATCTCCAATCCTAGACCTGCTCAACAAGGACAGGGGCAGCAGCGCAAGGAGAGCGCACCCAAACGACAGTTCACCAAGATCAACATGTCGCTGGATCAAGCACTACAACAAATGTTGAAGGCAGGGCTGATCACCTTAAGGGCTCCTCTTCGGAATCCGAACACTTCTGCTCCGAACTACCATCCCAATGATAGGTGCGTATATCATTCTGATAGCCCGGGGCATACCACAGACAACTGCTGGCCTCTCAAAAACAAGATTCAAGACATGATCGACGCCGGAGAGATTCAATTTGAAGTACCTGAGACTCCGAACATAATCACTGCTCTGTTGCCCAATCGTTGAAGACCTTTTGTTTATTTGAATTTCCGAGTTGTATTTTTCTTTGCTCATACAAACAATTAATGTCATAGCAAACTCTTTTATTCTATTAAAGCATCGCATATGTCTGTTTTGGGAATTAATACAATTGTTTTCATTATATTCAAAATTGTTTTCATTTTTCTGTGATGATCAACTCTCGGTTAATAATTCTAAGCCTCTTGAGGGAGGATGACGAAAACGATACCACAATCTACAGTATGCTTTTGAACAGACCCCGCTGATGAGGTACATGCATTGTTTCAATCCCTAAACACTGGAGTTATAAGGATGATAATCCCTCGTCAACCCCTATGAGCCAAAGAAGTAGGAGTTTTTCTTTTCGAAATTTAAAACCCTTAATCATAACCTGGGGCAGGGTAGTCTCTCAGTTGATCCAAGTGCATAACGAATGGCACCAAAGAAGTCCTTACAAAACGAAGAAAGACCGTGATGATTCCGAATAATCATAAGGATAGGCAGTCATTATATCTCAAAAATAAAAGCCCAGTAAGTCAAAACCCATGAAGGAGACTTACAAAACTGGGGCATCCCGCTGACTGTAATTCCAAAAAAGGAAACAGTTCAGGCAAAAAAAATAGGGATCATAAAATCAAAAAGAAAGAGGTCTTATAAATCCTCAACAAAAAAGGAATGACTGCCTATTCAAAATAAGTTATCAACATCCGAATCATCACCGGAAAATCAGAGCAAAGACTCAAACAAGGTCTAACGTATGATCAACTGAGTTCAGGTTTGGAGGACATCACGAAGAGTGGGTGGGTACAAATAATTTGAGCCTTTATCCTTTGTTTCTTAAACCGTGAACCAGGCCATGTTATAACCCTTAAAAGTCCTAGCTGAAGCATGGGTTAGTTCGAAAGCATACACGAAAGGTATCCTGACTCCTGAAGGCTCGCTGTAAAATCTTGAGTTGACATCACATTGTTTTACGACAAAATGCATTTTTAAAATCTTCAAGACAGACATAAGCTTTGCATTTTTAACATAACTTTGTTTGCATATGACTATTTGTTTGAACAGCAGGGAAATTCGCACGATGAATGCCTAATGAAAAGAAGCACTTCCAATCAAGGGGAATGACATGACTATTGCCCATCATCTGGGGCAATCCAATCAAGATTCGGAGAATCTCTCAAAGGCCAAAGAGCCTGGGGAAAATCTCCGCCTGAGTCACTTGGGGCATTCCAACAACGCATCTTGCCTGATCAAACACCTTCTGGTGGCATGACAAAACACTTCTAACAGGGGCAACTCCCTACATTCCAAGAGCATGGACATAGTCGAAGAAAAATACTACACACCATCAAAGACCCGCTAGGTTGACATACCTAGGCAAAAATAAGGGCTTCCCGGCGAACCAAAAGGGTTCAGGCAAAATGAAGGGATGAAATGAAAAATCTGTACACCCGGCAAGTCGAAAACCTGAAAAGGCGGCTTGGGCAAAAATGGGTATCCCGGTGGACTGAAAACCCGAAAGGGCGGTCCAGGCAAAAGTTAGGGATTAAAGCGTACGACTATGTCCTGTCATCTCGTCACTGGCCTACCAGAAGAAGGTTTGTCCATCAACAGCTATCAAGCACCTCCACCAGGTATCAAGGTAGGTTCCGTTGAAGAACATAACCAATACAGCTCAATACTTCCCCAGGAGAGTCCAATCCAGTTTCCCCAAGAAAGTTGGAATCCATCTCCCCAAGCAGTAAGCTTATCCCCAGTAGATTCTGGAAGCTTATTCCTCGCAGAGCACGAACGCGTCCCCCGGATTTATTCAAAGAGTTATTTCCTTAACAGGATATAACTGGGTTATCCTCAGCCAATAGCCACGGAAAGATCGTTCTTGACGGAGTCTTCTTATCCCCAGCGAAGTCTGTTAACACTTCCAACTCAACAAGGGTACCCCCAGCAAGTTATTATCAACAACTCAGCAAAGAATCTCTCTTCCCACAGATTATTGCTTCCCAGCAAGATCGTAGAGTACTTTTCTCCCCGCAGAGTATTCCATTCGCCAAGTTTATTCCCCAACGGAGTTATCTTCTCCTACCGGTATTCTTGCAACTATCATCCCCAGCGGAAGCAAATATCTATTCTCCAAACATCAGCCCAGGAGTAACTTCCCGGCACCCGTCAAGGATTTACTTTCCTAGATGACAAACATACATTTATAAACATCGCATTTTCATACATTATAGCATGCATATACGCATCATATCTTACAAATCTCATTTATGTTGAGAACATCATTGCTTGACCCATATCGTGCATTGCATATGACTGACCTTTACCTTTCAGGAACGATCCAGTTAAGCTCTCAAGCTACGTTCCAAGACCTTGTCTGGTTCAGTTAAATC
The DNA here is from genome assembly GCA_948472305.1 of Vicia faba. Classification (NCBI taxonomy): domain Eukaryota; kingdom Viridiplantae; phylum Streptophyta; class Magnoliopsida; order Fabales; family Fabaceae; genus Vicia; species Vicia faba. Next base: position 277,019,069 of record OX451735.1, on the reverse strand, counting down.
GACTCCCAAAGATTTTCCTGGTTATTATCCAGTCAAAGGCCTTCTCTGGTCTAGTTAAACCGACTCCTAAAGGTTTTTCTTTTGAAGACTCAGTTGAAGACTCCAAGACCTTGTCTGGTTCAGTTAAATCGACTCCCAAAGATTTTCCTGGTTATTATCCAGTCAAAGCCCTTCTCTGGTCTAGTTAAACCGACTCCTAAAGGTTTTTCTTTTGAAGACTCAGTTGAAGACTCCAAGACCTTGTCTGGTTTAGTTAAATCGACTCCCAAATATTTTCCTGGTTATTATCCAGTCAAAGGCCTTCTCTGGTCTAGTTAAACCGACTCCTAAAGGTTTTTCTTTTGAAGACTCAATTGAAGACTCCAAGACCTTGTCTGGTTCAGTTAAATCGACTCCCAAAGATTTTCCTGGTTATTATCCAGTCAAAGGCTTTCTCTGGTCTAGTTAAACCGACTCCTAAAGGTTTTTTCTTTTGAAGACTCAGTAGAAGATATCCAAGATTCTCTCAATGATTGCTATTGAGGTTGTAGTCGCCTGTGGTTCTCTCCCCGATACTGCGGAGGTGGTAATCCCAAGATTCGCTCAACGATTGCTGTTGAAGTTGAAGTTATCCAAGATTCTCTCAATGATTGCTATTGAGGTTGTAGTCGCCTTTGGTTCTCTCCCCGATACTGCGGAGGTGGTAATCCCAAGATTCGCTCAACGATTGCTGTTGAAGTTGAAGTTATCCAAGATTCTCTCAATGATTGCTATTGAGGTTGTAGTCGCCTGTGGTTCTCTCCCCGATACTGCGGAGGTGGTAATCCCAAGATTCGCTCAACGATTGCTGTTGAAGTTGAAGTTATCCAAGATTCTCTCAATGATTGCTATTGAGGTTGTAGTCGCCTGTGGTTCTCTCCCCGATACTGCGGAGGTGGTAATCCCAAGATTCTCTCAACGATTGCTGTTGAAGTTGAAGTTATCCAAGATTCTCTCAATGATTGCTATTGAGGTTGTAGTCGCCTGTGGTTCTCTCCCCGATACTGCGGAGGTGGTAATCCCAAGATTCGCTCAACGATTGCTGTTGAAGTTGAAGTTATCCAAGATTCTCTCAGTGTTACTGTTGAGGTTGAAGTAGCCCAAGATTCTCTCAGCGTTCCTGTTGAAGTAGTAATCATACAAGGTTCTCTCACCGTTCCTGTTGAGGTAGTAACCATCCCTGGTTCATTCATCACCTTTTGAAGCTCCAGATCCAGCTCCTGTAACCAGACAGGACACATCTACACAAAGAATACGAAGACCAGATGGCATCTCTTACGCGATCAACATCCAGATGGCATCTATAAGCCCATCCACCATCCATCATCTCTCAGCATGGCATCTATAAGCCCATTCCACCATCACACTACTACTATGTGAGCGCAAATTTATGGGCACTCTAGTGTTCAATCATCTTCCACCTTCGGATTACGAAAGGCACGTCAGCCAATCTGCATCCTCAGGTCTAAGAAGATTGAACAGGGGCAACTGTTGTACCCCAAAATTTGCCCTCCCATATTTCTCAAAATATTTCAAGAAAAATTCACAAGTCCAACCCGGCGCGTCATATTCAGGTATTCTTTCGCCAAGATATCTCTGATAACATATTCTCAAATTCAGGTTCGGCTCAAGAGATAATTCTTTAAAGAAGATATCCGAATGTGTGAGTTTTCTTGAAGAAATATAGTGAAAAAGTGTGCTGAAAGTGCAGTTTTTACGCGCTAAAAAATTCATAACTTGAAGATCGTGACTCGTTTTGAACCCGTTCCGGTGGCCAAAATTCCGCCTTGACATTATCTACGTTTTCATCTCTCACGGCTGGAAGCCAATTTCGATCAGAAGGTCTTCAAAAATGTGGATTTATCAAGTATTTTCGCACAGAAAATTTGTGACAGAAGTTTATCTGCGTCATGTTCAAAAAATCATAACTTGGTCAATTTTCATCGTATCGAGCTGGTTCCGGCGCCAAAATTTCACAAATTGAGTTGACTACATTTTCACAGAAGGTATTGAGTTCAAACGGTATTCAAAAGGCCTTCGTTTTTTGCTCAGAGTGCGTGACACACTGAAAATCCTGAATGCTGAATATTATTTCATCTGGGCTGAAACTTCGAAAATTCATAACTCGGTCAATTTTTATCGGATTGGACTCATATTTTTACACAAGGTCACTGACTCATAGATTTACAACTTTGCTTCAAAAGTCGAGACCAAATTATGCACCGATCAATACCAGTTGTTTATTGAAGAACGTGTCAGAGTCGACACTGGAGCCCAAAATAAGTTTGTCTGAGCTGAAACTTCAAAAATTCATAACTAATTCACCGTTTATCCTATTGAGTCGATTTTCGGACAGGAGTTAGTTCTTGATGTCGGATACATTTTGTTTTCACATTTCAACTTCAAAAAATGCACTTAAGTCCCTGCGATTTAGCCTGGAAAGTGACGAACTCAAGTGAATATTGGAGGCCCAATTGCACATTCAAAGCCCATTTGCTTTACCCTAATTACCATTATATAATCACCTTCTTTTCACACAAACCAGAGAAAAAAGAGAGGAGAAAAAAGAGAGAGAAAACTTTGCCACAACACTGTTAGAATATCAAATTCTTTCAAGAACCCTAAAACCTTGAAATCCTTATTACAAATCCCTCTCTCACTACAAACAAGCCATCACAGTTACAAACCAATACCTCACTACTTCTTCAGTAAGGATAAGGCTGGCTTGATCTCCGTGATCCTAATTTTCCAGTAAGGCATAAAAGCATTCAGGCCACTAATTTGCCAGTAAGGGTAAGATTGATCTGATCTTCATGATCAAAAGGGTATAATCATTCATACATGCCATATTGTGCCTAAACATTAAATTTCTTCATATATTGGCTTTATTTGCATTTTATGATTTTATTTAATGTGTTCATGAGGTTCAACACTGCAGATTTTAGACAGGATCTCATGCAGGTTCATTAAGGAACGTTGAGGCCAAGACACAAATGGCCAAAAGGCAAAAGCCAAATGGCCAAAACAGAACATTTTACACATGACAACAATACATGGCGAGACAGACATCCTGAGAAGATTAAGGAACGTTGAGGCCAAAACACAAATGGCCAAAAGCCAAAAGCCAAATGGCCAAAACAGAACATTTTACACATGACACCAATACATGGCGAGACAGACATCCTGAGAAGATTAAGGAACGTTGAGGCCAAGACACAAATGGCCAAAAGCCAAATGGCCAAAACAGAACATTTTACACATGACACCAATACATGGCGAGACAGACATCCTGAGAAGATTAAGGAACGTTGAGACCAAAACACAATTGACCAAAAGCCAAAAGCCAAATGACCAAAGTAGAACAACTTATGCATGACACCAATACATGGCCAAACCACTCCAATTCACCTCCAAAAAGGGCCAGACACCCCCCATGGTTTGCATCATTTTTATTTTTTTTATTTGATTTTCCTTTTCATTCTTTTAATTGTTTTTAATTGTTTTCTTTAATTTCCTAAAATAATTTTCATAATAAAAAATCAGAAACTAAAAATGTTTATTGTTATTAATATTAATTTCACCATTATTTTTTGTAAATAAACTTTAATAATTAACTTAGTTAATTTAGGTTTCAAAACTTTAATATTTTTCTTAATAAATTAAAATATGTAGAAATTAGGTTTTTTTAACTTTTCATCATTTTTTTAAATAAATAATTTTCTCATCATTATTATCATTATTAATTACTAAATATTTTGTAAATAAACATGTACATTAATTATTTAATAAATTAGGTTAAACCTTAATATTTTCTTAATAATTAAAAATAATTTAGAATTAAGGTTTCGTTAAACTATAATTTTAATCCTTTTCTTTATTTTCATTAAATACAAAAACGAAAAAAAACATTTCTTTTCTTTTATTGAATACTTAATTAATTTTTAATTCAATTTAATTTCAAAAGGGTCCAACGCCCTCAAACGTTCTATTTTTATTCTTTTCGCACGTTATTTTATTTTCTTATAAATATTAATGTAATTCTCCCAAAGCCATGTAATTCGGACATTTATATTTCTCGCACTTTACTTTATTTTATGTCAAATCGGGTCCTGGATTAAATTTGGCGATGTGGACCCGCGCCTTTGTAATAGTTTAGGAACTTTATATTTCTCGCAACTTTTTAACTGCTAATAGATTGCATGCAAGAATGAATGTTAAAATAAAAACAAAGCGTAGATCACCCATGACATGAACAAGACAAAATATCTGAAAACGACACACAAGTCACACACCACCCCTAGGGTACGCTTCACTGTTGCCCTGCCTCTCGAAAGGTGATCGTCGAGTAGAGGATGTTTTAGTAAGTCCTCATGATCCGGGAACCTGGTATGAGGGTAGCTTCTAAGGTGTCTTCCTATTGCTCTGGTGATCACCATGTCCCGAACCTCGAATTGACCCGAACACCTCCAACGGTGGTGCTACCTACCTCTCAATGGTGGGATGACACTACTTTAAAGGACATTTACACAGACGAATTCCTTAGGGTAGGTAGACGACTCTAGATACTTGCTCTAATTTCAAAACAAATCAAAAATACTTTTCACACCGACACCTTTTCAAAAAGCTTTCGAAAGCATTTTTTCAAACACTCTTGAGGACCGATACAAGAGTCGAACTGGAATTTTCAAAGAAAATTTTTAAAACCCACAGTTGAAAAGCAAACAAACCATTTTTGAAAACACAAGTGAGCAAGTATCTAAGAGCCCATGGATAACCATGGATAGAAGGGGTGCTAATACCTTCCCTTTCTATAACCTACCTCCCGAACCGAGAGCAATCTCTTTAAGGAATTTTTCTGTGCTTTTATCCTTTCCATTTGGAGAAAATAAAAGATGGTGGCGACTCTTGCTTCCGCGACATTTCGCGAACCAGCGTTGAACAGTCAGTTCCAGATCCACCGATCACAATATGTCCACTAGATTGAGTTCCAAAGGTACCTTCATGTAACTCTGCCATAATTATTTCTGCCTCGTTCTTGTCCACACATCGCAGTAAGGTTGAATCATGATTACGCTTGTAAAGGACACCATTGCTGATGAAGAACTTCACAGCGAATCTCCTCATAAACTTCTTATCATTAAAAGATGCACCCTCGGGGTATTCCTGAGCCTCCAGATACCCCTTTACCTCATGGAACCAAGGTTTATCTACTACCTCTTCAGTCTCAATGTCATAGCAATGTGCGGGTTCATCCAACCTCTCAATGGTAATCTGGGGAGCCTCATTGTCCCACCTGACCTTGAACATGGGTAGCTAGCGCATCCGCTAACTTATTCTCTTCTCTCGGGAAGTGTTCAAAGGTTATTTCCTCAAAGTGTGGAAGTAACGTCAATACATAGTCTTTGTAAGGAATAAGATTTGGGTGCTTCGTATCCCACTCGCCTTTGATCTGACTGATCACTAGAGCGGAATCTCCGAACACACTCAAGAACTTAATCCTTAGGTAAATAGCTGCTCGAAGGCCCATGATGCACGCTTCATACTCCGCCATGTTGTTGGTGCAGTTAAAACATAATCAGGCGGTGAACGAAGTATGACAGCCTTCAGGAGATATAATCACGGTGCCAATGCCATTACCCAACGCGTTTGAAGCTCCATAAAAATACATAGACCATCGGGATCGCTCCTAAGGTCCTTCATCTGGTCCAGGTCTTTCACAGTCAGTCACCAACATGATGTTCTCATCTGGAAACTCGAAATTCATGGATTGGTAATCATCCACTGCCTGATGCGCCAAATGAGCTTCCAACACACTCCTCTTGATTGCCTTTTGGGTTGTGTATTGGATGTCGTACTCAGTTAAGATCATCTGCCATCTTGCTATTCTTCTGGACAAGGCAGGCTTTTTGAAGATATACTTGATTGGATCCATCTTTGATATCAATAGGGTAGTGTGAGTCAGCATATACTGTCTCAGCCGACGAGCAGCCCATGCCAAAGCGCAACATGTTTTCTCAAGAAGTGAGTATCGGGTCTCACAGTCGGTAAACGTTTTGCTAAGGTAGTAAATAACATGCTCTTTTCGGCCAGACTCGTCATGCTGCCCCAACACACACCCCATCGAATTGTCTAGTACTATCAAGTATAAGATCAAAGGTCTCCATTCAACTGGAGGCATCATAATAGGTGGCTCTTGGTGATATTCTTTTATCCTTTCAAAAGCGTCCTGACATTCATCATTCCATTTCACTACTTGATCTTTCTTCAACAGCTTGAAGATTGGCTCACAAGTAGCAGTCAGATGTGAAATGAATCGGGCAATGTAATTCAGACGTCCCAAAAAACCTCTAATTTCCTTTTCCATTCGGGGAGCTGGCATCTCCTGTATAGCCTTCACCTTTGCAGGATCCACTTGAATACCTTTATCACTAACGACGAAACCTAGTAGCTTACCAGACCTTACCCCGAAGGTGCATTTGTTTGAGTTTAACCTCAGCTTGTACATCTTCAACCTGTCAAATAGCTTCTGAAGATGGTCGAGATGTTCTTCATCAGTCTGGGATCTTGCAATCATATCGTCAACGTATACCTCAATCTCATGGTGAATCATGTCGTGGAACAAAGCAACCATGGCGGGTTAATACGTTACCCCAACATTCCTTAATCCAAACAACATGACTTTGTAGCAAAAGGTACCCCACTGCGTAACAAAGGTTGTCTTCTCCATGTCTTCGGGAGCCATTTTAATCTGATTGTATCCAGAAAAACCGTCCATAAAGGAGAAGATCTTATGATGCACGGTGTTGTCGACCAAAACATTGATGTGAGGCAGTGGGAAATCATCCTTAGGGCTTACCCTGTTCAGATCCCTATAGTCCACACACATTCGTACCTTACCATCTTTCTTCGGCATCGGAACCACGTTGGCAATCCACTGCGGGTTAGAAGTGAGAGCTAGAAAACCTGCATCAAACTGTTTCATGACCTCGACTTTTATTTTCTCAGACATCTCTGGGCACATACGGCAGACATTCTGCTTTACCAGAGGACAGTCATCTTTAGTTGGAAAGCGATGAACCACAATGGCAGTGTCCAACCCATGCATATCTTCATAAGACCAAGCGAAGATCTCAACATAGTCGCATAGCATCTGTATCAACCATTTCTTGACACTAGGTTCCAAATTCGCACCTACCTTGACCTCTTTCTTATCTTCCTCTGTACCCAGATTCACTGATTCCACTGGCTCTTCATGAGGCTGTATGGCCCTCTCTTCCTGTAGTAACAGTCTAGCAAGTTCCCCAGGCACTTCACAATTATCCTCACCTTCATCCCCGGCTTGGTTGGTCAGACTTTCGAAGTCATAACTGGCGGTAGTAGAGTCGTTATCAGTGGGATGTAGAGTGGATGTGGATCTGCATTATGATATGTGAGTGTGTGTAAGACAATAGTTGTTTTAATAAAGTGAAAGATGGAAAAGAAAAACAAGGAGCGCAAAATTTGTAATGCAAGAAAAACGTCCAATGCTTTATTGATGATATATGAAAATGACAAATATTAAGCCGTCACAACCAAAGTCGAGGTGCCTCAGGCAAGGCACCGGGCCATAAAGTTTTAAACTGTCTGTTACAAATCTCAAAACAAAAAGTCAATTACTGTGTAATAAAAGAAACGGGCACAAAGTCCTTTGTCGTCTAGTTGTTCAATCCACCGTCGGTAGTCGGGTAAATCCAACTGTAGATATCTGAATCTTCTACATCATCTTCAATTGCATTCACTCCCTGATCATGCTTGGGCATGGGTGCAGTTATGACATTGGGTTTCTCTGGAGCGTCAAACTCAATCTCTTTAGCTTCAATCAAATCCTGCACCTTATTCTTCAAGGCCCAGCAGTTGTTGGTATCATGACCCGGGCTATCAGAGTGACAGGCCCAGTGGGCGTTCGGATTATATAGCGGAGATATGGTACTGGGATTCTTCGGGGCTTCCCTCAGAGTTACCAGGTTGGTCTTCAATAATTGCGGAAAAATTTGAGACAAGGTCATACTGAGCCGAGTGTACTGTCTCTGCGGCCTCTCTGTTCTTTGCTGATTGTTGCATTATGGGGCAATGATGGGTCTTGATATTACAACCGCATTCACTGCTTGGCGGCGTTCAGGTCGATTTTGGCTCCTTGAGCTGTAAACTGCACTAGTTTCTTTTTTGAAGGGCTTCTTTTCTGTACTTGATGAAGCACCTTTCTGTATCTTGTCACTTCTGATACCAGCTTCTACCCTCTCCCTAGTCAAAATCAATTCAGTGAACCTAGACGATGAACTACCAATCAAATGATTGAAATATGGACCAGACAAAGTCCCAAAAAACATATCCACCAACTCCCTATTAGACAGAGGGGGTTGGACTCTTCCCGCCATATCTCTCCACTTCTATGCATAATCCTTAAAACCTTCACTTGTACCCATAGACATACCCTGAAGCTGAGTATGCGTGGGAGTAAGGTCGGCGTTATACTGGTATTGCTTGTAAAAAGCAGTAGGGTCCTCCCAGTGGCGGACATTAGCTCCTTCCAATTGATAAAACCATTCAAGCTGAGTCCCTGACAGACTATCTTGAAAGAAATGGACCCACAGGTTCCTATCAGTAGTGTAGGGTTAGATTTTTCTGATGTGCAAGCGGAGATGGAGTTTTGGACATGATACTCCATCGTACTTTGCAAAAACAGGAGCTTTAAACTTGTGAGGGATCACCACCCCTGATGCTAGCCCCAGATCTCCAAAATCCAAACCCGGGACCCTCTAAATCTCCATAGGACTCAGACGGTCTTCAAGTTGTTTGTACCTATCCTCAAGGAGAGGGTACTGTTCTTCATCAAAATCAGTATGATTATCAGATACCACAGGACTAGGACCCTTTCCTTCCTCTTGATTCTCTCCTCCTCCAGATGAGTGAGACAGATCAGCTTCCTGTCGCAACCTATTCCCAAATCTGTGACCCATATTCAGCAGAACCACTTTCTTCTTCTTCTTCTTCTCCTTCAGGATGAGAGTCTTCAAATCCTGTTGTCCTTTGGCCAAGTTCAAGAACATCTCTTAGAATTGAGTATTTTGTGCTTGAAGAGCTTTGATGGCTTGATCAGTAGGTGTTTCAGAAGACATATTATGCAGAAATAAACAGTAAAGAAGATGAGAAACCTGTAATGGTACCTTTGATGAGGTGCATGATAATGGAATGCGTATGAAATGATTTCAAAGACTTTGGGAGATTCAAATTTGTGAACCAAGAAATAAACAAACTTTATTAGATTCAAACTGGTAAAAATGTTTAACAATGCCTTTGAGGCGTTACAAATAAATAACTGAAAAACAAATCTAAACTAGAAAAAGAAAAAAATCAGAAATCCCACGGTCTCTTTCCCTTCGTGCTGACGTAGTCATTGATTGTCTTTTCATTCTCAAGTTTCCTCGTGAGCTTCAAGATCTTCCTCTCTTGTTCATGATACTTCTCTCGATAGGTATCCCTCTCCTATTTTAGCTGAATCCAGGATCTCTTCAATGCCCCAAGATCAGTAGGCATGTAAGGATAAAGGACTGTATAAGGAACGCCCTCTTCATTGGTATGCTCCACAATAATTGGCAAAACAGCTTCATAAGGCATCCCAAGCTTTTGAGCCCGAGCTCGAACTCACTGGAGATAAGGTTGCATAGAAAGAGAAGTCTTTGGTCCTAGGTCGTGAGGGTTAGACCTGTTTACCATGCCCCAGGCCCGTATAAACCTTCGGCGATGCTCGTCAACGTCCTGCTTATAGTCAAATGCAATATCTATAAGAAGCATCTCATGAGGACCGTCTCCCCGAGCACGACCAAACTGTCGTAAAGCCAAACAAGGACTGTAGGTTATTCCCCCTCTAATTCCAAGCAGCGGGACATTAGGGTATTCCCCACATCGATCGATGACTGCAACACTTTCCATATCTTTAGAACTCCAAAGAATGTCCATATGGGCAGGGGACATGATTCTGTAAGACCAACCTAACCCTTCTTCATTCTTCAATACAGACTTGGGGAGGTACGAAATAAACCAACTCTCCAGCAGCGGCGTGCAACACATGAGAGTCCCCCTTCTTCGCACAGTACGAGTATAGAGAGCATGCAAAATATCACCCAGAAGAGTAGGAACTGGATTACGAGACAAGAAGATCTTAACCGCATTCACATCTATGAAGGAATCTGGATTCGGGAAAAGAACCAAACTGTAGATAAGGAGAGCCAAGATGTCTTCGAAATCTTGAAAGTCCAAATTATCCCAGAACTGTTGAGCTTGATCCATCAGAAACTTAGCCAAGAAACCTTTAACCCCGCTCCGTGTCTCCAAGTTGGATACTACATCAGCCCTTTTTAGATGTAAGGTTGAAGCAATTTCCTCGGGTCTAGGAACCTCCTCCAAACCTGTGAAGGGTGTCTGCTCAAGGATGGATATGCCTAATAAGTCAGCAAATTCTTCCAGAGTGGGAACTAGCTGATAATCTGGGAAAGTGAAGCAATGATGCACTGGGTCGAAGAACTGGAAAAACACACTCAGCATTTGCTCATCAAACCTAGAGGTAACCAAACTAAGAATATGACCATGTCTTCTAATGAATGAGGAAGTATCAGAAACCCTCGAGGCTAAATCTTTGAGTTGAGCAGGTATTTGCACAAAGTTAACTCGGATGGTGTTTCTGCACATGGCAGCCATATTCTGCAAAACAGAACAAAGATAAATCCCCTCGGTCTTTGAAATGGTTAGTCTAATGAAATATGCATGATATGTTATGATGCATGATGTCATGATAAAAACACACCACAGGTATAGCAGATAGCAGACATGGTAAAGGCAAACAAGTCACACAAGAGCCCTTAAGTTTCAGGCTTGCATGGGGTCTAGGAACTACCCTCTCGAAGTTCAGTTGGTTTTAACATGTCCTAATAATAGTAACCGGGTTCTAGAGGTTCTCAATATCACTAACCATCATCCATCGGTCATGGTTTCAGCTCACACAATATTTTCTTCTGGCCGGAACTATCTCGAGAGTATGGTCTCAATGAGTGTAGTATCGAGTATCAACCAGTTCCCAGCTCTACGCCGAGATCGGCTATCTCACTACTTCCTATGGCCAAGTTGGTCAATTATAGGTTCTACGATCAGTTGATGCTTAACGACCCATATAGCAGCCCCGTGAAGTGGTGAAAAACACAAGAAGGGGGGGTTGAATTGTAAAACTGAAATCTAAAGCAATTGACAAGATATTTTTATCCTGGTTCGTTTGATCTCAAACTACTCCAGTCCACCCGTCAAGGTGATTTCGCCTCTCTCCAACGAGGTCTTAATCCACTATATTCAACTGAATATTACAGACTGCTTTAACAACTGCTAAAGCCTTCTTGATTCAAACCACAACCCGGTTTGTCAAGGTAACACTTTCTTACAAAGAGATAAAACTATGTGTGTGGATGTTTTCTACAAAACTGTATCACAACTGTGATGTATACACAAAATGAAGCTTAGAAACTAGATTGCTAAACAGTAATGGAATATCAGAGTGTGTGGTTTAGCAAAACTGGTAGAACGAAGATTATGGTTCAGCTTTTGTGCGTGTAGAGATTTGGAGAGCATTAACCATTTCAATCTTCAAAGCTTTGTTTATATAGCACTGAGATGATGAACGTTGGATGCAATATTCTTGATTCAATGCTAATAACAAGCTTTCCTTATTTAGCAGATCTTGTCTGGAATGAGGCCGTTGGAATTAATTTGCTTTCAATGCACAGTACCGTTGCTTACTTAATGCAAGTTCTGGCTTGGCTCATTCTGACTCTGCTTCGCTGCTGATGAACTATTGTGTTTCTGTATCAGAGTGTTGAGCGCAGTCTTGTTCATCAGGCTTCAGCATGTACGTGAGTTGATCATCTGATTTTGACGTTCTGATGTAGCAACTTCTGATGCTGATGTATGAAATCAAATTCTGATGCTGAAAAGATGTGATCTTGCTTATATCAAGCAGAGTATCTGCAAGTCAGAACATAATAATTTTAGGCAGTAGATAGTTCATTCATGAAACTTATAAATACTATATCTTTTCACTTTGTTATCATCAAAACTTAAATATAGGGTAGTAGATTCAAACTTTGTTCTAACAATCTCCCCCTTTTTGATGATGACAAAAACTAGATATTTTAAATGAAAAATAACGTGAAAAGGTATCTGGAAAATGTATCAGAATAAGAAGTAAAAGGATAAGGAGTAAGGAGATGTCAGAGTTGAGAGATACTCCCCCTGAGTTGATTACTTCCCTTTGATTATACGCGTTCTTCAGGATCAGATCTTTTTCTTTCTTTGAACATCAGATTATCAGAGTCTTTGACTTATCAGAAGCTTTATGTCAGAGCAGAGCTTCAGAGCTTTTCTTGTCAGAGCTTTGCTTTGGATCAGAATATTAGAGCGGATCAGAACTTCATAGTGATCAGAGCTTCTAGTCTTCAGAGCGTCCAGGAGCTTCCTTGTGCCTGTAGACTTTAAGCAAAACAGAAAAAAAACATTTCAAGTAATAGAGTTAGAATGTTTGAGAGTTTCTGTCTAGTTAGCCGTTATTGATTTAAATATCATTCTTGTTCTCCCCCTTTTTGTCAGCAATCAAAAAGTGTTGGTGATGTGCTAAAACAATTAAGATCAGAAAAACTAATCATATTAAGATAGTTCAGAGTCAAAACGAGAAAATATTACAAAACATAATCAAACAGTACATCAGAAAATCAGGGAAACATGAAAAAGGTCATGCATGAAAAAAAGATTAAGGTTGAGGAGGCAAGCGTGTGAACAGGTTCTCCAGCATGGCTTGAATCTTTTCAGAAGTCTCATTCTGCTTATGCACCATGCTGACAACAGTGTCAATCTTGCTGTCCTGCACATCCATTCTCTCTTTCATCTTCTGATCGTTTTCATCCATTCGCTGCTGTAGACGCATGTCATTCAGCCTTAGTTCTTCCAGAGTCTGCCTGTCCAAGGCAGCTTGAGAAGCATCAGAAGCAGGAGGCTTCTGAGAACTTTCAGCGACATCCTCTGCTTGACTTTCTTCAGCTTGAATGGTCTTGTCTTCTTCTGATTGAGTGGTCTTGTCCTGTACCTTTGCAGCTTGCTGTTTCTCAGACCAAGGTTCACTGTCCAGAGGGAGCACGTCCTCTTTCAGAAGCATACTTCCAACTTCATTCAGAAGCTTGCTGAAATTTTGTTGTGCCTGCTCATAGTTGATATCCTGCAACTTGAGGGCTTCAGCACGTACCCAAAGTCTGAACTGTGACCAGAGCTGATTAGAAGCAGCTGGGTCAATCATTCCCGGACAGACTTGCTTCAAAGAAGCAATCCATTGCAGCACACCTGTTTCAAAATTCAAGATACCAGAGCCAACATCTGGTTGCTTTGGTTTTGGGATGGCAATTTTGTGTTTTAGATCAGCAAGACGGTCAAGACTGGTTAAGTCAATGAAAGTCCTGCTGGGGTTTTCAGAGGTTTTCTGAGAGGCTGTTTGTTTTGGAGAAGGGGTATCAGAATCAGAGATTACGATTGGACTGGGTGGTGTTTTGGGAGTATTTGGAGGTGTCGATTCAGATGAGGATGGTAACTGGGGCATGACAACAGTTGTTCCACATGGCAACTGAATTGCCAGCGGTGATGGTTGAGGTGAATGAGGTTCAGATTGATGAGGGGAAGGAGTTTTAGAGTGGTGAAGCTTTGTTTGTGGTGAAGGTGGATTAATTTCTGGTTGGGGAGAGGGAGGTGGAATCTCTGATTGCTCAGGGATCAGAGGTTCTTCTGAGAGTGGTTGTTGTTGTTGTGGTTCTTCAGCAGATTGCTGTGGTTCTGGTTGTGGAGGAGGAATATTTTGTGGTTCAGAGTTTGGTTGATCAGTGGTTTGTTGATCAATATCAGACAGCACTTGGTCAAGTGCTGATGTTGTTGAAATTGTTGGTTGTTTGGGGTGTTTGGTTCTAGGTCTTCTGAGTTTTAATGCCTCAGAAGGGTCTTCTTCTTGTACAGTTTCATCTATGGTAGGGATGGGAATTGATATTCTATGAGAGGTTTGAGGAGGTATAGATGTTGGAATAGTAGATGAAATTAAAATAGGGGCAGCAGATGAAATACCTCTTTTCTTTGGAGTCTGCTGAGATGATCCTTCTGATGGCGCTTTCCTCTTCTTTGTCTTCTTCAGAGTCACTTCTGGTTGGGGTTGATGCAGATCTCTGATATTCAGCTTTGGATCTGTACCATCTGCCTTGTACGCATCCAAGTACCTGAGAATCACCTCTGGTTTGGATTCAGTTTCAGAGAATAACGGAAAATCACTCAGAGGCACTCTTCTGCTGGAGATATCAGCAGTGGAAGTAGCTCTGGGTTCCTTCTGAATATTCTCTATCAGCTTCATCTTTTTCAGATTCTTTGCGTTCAGAGGTTTCCCAATTGTTGGTTCAATAGTGCTCAGCTCTTGAGCTTCTATCAGATGCTCAATCAGCCTATTCTCTGTCAGAATATCTGATATCAACCTTCCAAAAGGTATCCAATCCCTCTTGGTTCTTTCTTCTTCCCTTGTTTCTTTCACACTGGTTCTGAGGTGGTTGAACAGGAAGTGAGCCAGATTAATCTTTATCTTCTGATCAATAAAGTAGATCAGAAACTGCTGATCCACATTTATGTAATCAGGAGAACTTGTTGGTTTCCTGTGGTTGAAGCACCCCAGAATTATCTTAGCCCATACTCTGAAATGATCCTTCAGATCTTTAATCTTGCTGCTGGGCAACCCAAGAGTGAAGATCCTGTTAGCTACCACACCTATATCAGCACATCTTTCAGCCATGTCCACACAACGGACGCCACCACCACTTTGACCGATTAACCTTGCAATGAGATCTTCAGTAATCACAATCTTCTTCCCCATAACAGAGGAGATGACTAGATGTGTTGAAACCTTGGCATGAATCCAAAATTCCTTGACCAGCGCTGGGAATGTTGGTCCAACCAACCTATCGAAATACCTTTCCCACTTTTGAGCCCTAACTTCTTCAGTTAGGTCAAAACCATTCTCCTTCAAGCTTTCAAAGTCAATGATTAATTCAGAAAGCACTTCAAGATTCTTCACCGAAGTGAGGAGAGTTCTGAGTGGCACTTGATATTGCTCAGATGATGCTTTCTTCTGATTACCTGCAGAAACGCTACTGGAGGTTGCCATGTTCACACTAAAAGGGTTTTGAGAATGAACTGAGGAAAAAGGTTTGCAAGAGATGAACTCAGAAATATGCAGAAAATGCTTGAGTGTTAGTGAGAAAGCGTGAAGAATAAGAATGAGAGATTAATGTGCTTAAATAGAGTTTTCAAAACTATTTTGAAAAGATAAACGTTTTTAAGAGAGAGAAAAATCATGATTGCCATTTAAAAGCATGATTACTTTTCATTAAATGCTTGCTGATTTTGGGGGATTTGAGAAAGATACTTAAAAACGGTTACCAGACATGTGTCTCAATGCACCCAATCAGCGCTTTGCCTTCTCAGAAGCGTGCACGCGTTCTGCTTCAGAGATATGCTGATGATTGGATGACACTTGTTTGATGTAGTGATCAGCACGTCTGTCTTTGAGCTTAGACTCTCAGATCTTTAGACTTGCATCTGATACAATCTACATGTTCTATCTTTCTGAAAGGAGATTGATCAGAAGTTCACAGTGAAATAATTACATTCTGAAGGTAAATATATGGAATTAAAACATTTTCACTCTGGGCATACTTTCATGCTGAGATGTCTCAGAATGAAATTAAACCTATCTTCTGAAAGGGGTTTAGTAAAGATATCATCCCATTGATGGTCTGTATCTATAAATTTTAAGTTCAAAATACCTTTCTGAATATAGTCCCTAATGAAGTGATGTTTTATTTCTATATGCTTTGCTCTAGAATGTAAAATGGGATTCTTACTTAAGCAAATAGCAGAAGTATTATCACAAAGTATAGGAATGTTACTCTCAAAAATCTGGAAGTCTTCAAGCTGACTTTTCATCCAGAGCATTTGTGTGCTACATCCTGCTGCTGCTATGTACTCAGCTTCTGCTGTTGACAGAGCAATTGTTGATTGTCTTTTCCTGGACCAAGAGATCAGATTTTCTCCCAGAAACTGGCAGCTTCCAGAAGTACTTTTACGTTCCACTCTGTCTCCAGCAAAATCAGCATCACAGTAGCCTACTAAGCTGTAATCACTAGATTTTCTATAAAACAAACCCAGTTAGTAGTACCTTTCAGATACTTGAAAATTCGCTTAACAGCTGTTAAGTGAGATTCTCTAGGATCTGATTGGAATCTAGCACAGATACAAACACTGAATAGTATGTCAGGTCTTGAAGCAGTCAGATAGAGGAGAGAACCAATCATACCTCTGTAGACTTTCTGTTCTACATTTTTGTTTACCTCTTCTCTTTCCAGAATGCACGTGGGATGCATTGGAATCTTTGATGGCTTACATTCTGACAGGTCAAATTTCTTCAGAAGATCTCTGATGTATTTGCTCTGATGAATGTAAGTTCCTTCTGGAGTTTGATTGATCTGAATTCCCAGAAAGAATTTCAGTTCCCCCATGAGGCTCATCTCAAATTCTGCCTGCATACACTTAGCAAATTTTCTTCCAAGAGAAGGATTAGTAGAACCAAAAATAATATCATCAACATAAATTTGACAGACTAAGATGTCACTCTTAACTGATTTACAGAATAGAGTAGTGTCCACTTTCCCTCTGGTGAATTCATTTTCAAGCAGAAAGTTACTTAGCCTTTCATACCAAGCTCTGGGAGCTTGTTTCAGACCATACAGTGACTTCTTTAGTTTGAAAACATGTTCTGGATGTTTTGTATTTTCAAAACCTGGGGGTTGGTGTACATAAACTTCTTCTTCTATATAACCATTTAAGAATGCACTTTTGACATCCATCTGATACAGAGTGATGCCTCTATTAACAGCAAATGAAATTAAAAGTCTGATAGATTCTAACCTGGCGACTGGGGCAAAGGTTTCTGTATAGTCTATCCCCTCTTGCTGACTATAACCTTGTGCAACCAGTCGTGCCTTGTTTCTGATGACTTCACCTTGTTCATTTAGCTTGTTTCTGAACACCCATCTTGTTCCAATGACGTTGAATCCTTTTGGTCTGGGAACGAGATCCCATACGTCGTTTCTGGTGAATTGATTCAGCTCTTCTTGCATTGCCAGAATCCAGTCATTATCCAGAAGTGCTTCATCAATAGAAGAAGGTTCAATCAGAGACACCAGTCCCATAAGAGTTTCTTCAGAGTTTCTGAAGCTTGCTCTTGTTCTGATTGGATCTTCCTTTCTTCCTAGGATAGTCTCTTCTGGGTGATCCAAGCTGCTTCTGGGTAATCTCTTCTGAGGTTGATCAGCAGCTGTTGTAGGATTTCTAGCAGTGCTCCTTTCAGACGTTGAAGGAATGTCTGTGTCGAGAGCTTCTGATGACTTGTCTTTAGAACCCGCAAATTCAATTTCTATACCTGCAAAAACTTCATTCTGCTTTGACTTTTCAGAGTCAAGCTTGTCATCAAAACGAACACTGATTGATTCTTCCACAATCTGTGTTTCTGTATTGTATACTCTGTACCCTCTTGAGCGTTCAGAGTATCCTAACATAATACACTTCTGTGCTTTAGAGTCAAACTTGTTCAAATAATTCTTTGTATTTAATATAAAGCAAGTACATCCAAATGGATGAAAATATGAAATGTTGGGCTTTCTGTTCTTCCACAATTCATATGGAGTCTTTTCCAGAATAGGTCTTATTGAGATTCTATTCTGAATGTAGCACGCTGTGTTTATTGCCTCTGCCCAGAAGGTCTTAGCAACGTTTGTCTCATTGATCATGGTTCTGGCCATTTCTTGCAATGTTCTGTTCTTTCGTTCTACAACTCCATTTTGTTGGGGAGTTCTAGGACAAGAGAAATCATGCAGAATGCCTCTGTCATTAAAGAATGACTCAAAATCTTTATTTTCAAATTCTCCACCATGATCACTTCTGACTTTAACGACTCTAAGATCCTTTTCATTCTGAACTTGGTTACAGAAGGTAACAAACACAGAGTGTGACTCGTCCTTGTGTCTTAAGAACTTTACCCATGTCCATCTGCTATAGTCATCTACGATTACTAACCCATACTTCTTACCACTGACTGAAGCAATTTTAACTGGTCCAAATAAGTCAATGTGCAGAAGTTCTAATGGCTTAGAGGTGGAAACAACATTTTTGGATTTAAAAGAAGGTTTTGCAAATTTTCCTTTCTGACATGCTTCACACAGAGCATCTGAATTAAACTTCAAATTAGGAAGTCCTCTGACCAGATTGAGTTTGTTAATCTGAGATATTCTTCTCATACTAACATGCCCCAATCTTCTGTGCCAGATCCACTGCTCGTTGTTAACAGACAGAAGACATTTTACATTCTGACTCTTTAGTTCAGAAAGTTTGATTTTGTAAATGTTGTTTTTCCTCTTACCATTAAACAGGATAGTCCCATCTTTCTGACTAACAGCTTTACATGATTTTTGATTAAAGATTATATCATAACCGTTATCACTTAATTGACTTATGGATAACAGATTATGCATCAATCCATCTACTAGCAGAACATTATTAATAGAGGGAAGATTTCCATTACCTACAGTTCCAGAGCCAATTATCTTTCCCCTCTGATTGCCTCCAAAGCCAACGTGGCCTCCAGGCTTAAGTTCCAGGCTTTGGAACATATGCCTTCTTCCCGTCATGTGTCGTGAGCAGCCAGAGTCCAGGTACCATGACTGGTGTTTCTGACTTGCTGCTAAAGATATCTGCAACATGTATTATTTTGTCCTTAGGTACCCAGATTTTCTTGGGTCCTGATTTGTTAGTTTTACCAAAACTCTGGTTGAATTTTGGTTTCACAGAGTGCTTACTGCTAGTATATTTGATATCATGTGTGTGACCATACACAAAGTGTGAATTTAGAGGAGTGTGTTTAATGGTTAAGTCCATGACATTCTTTGGTGTAGGAACCTTACCTTGGTATCCTATTCCTTTCCTGCCGTTTCTGCTAACTCCATAGATCATTGAAGCCATTCTGCTTCTATCTATGCTTTTAGCTAGGAACTTCTGGAAACTGTGATCATACTCCTTGATGATCTCATCAGCGTTGCTGGGAGTTTCAGAAATTGGTTCCTTCTGAGAGTTTTGTAAAGTGTTTTCTAATTTTGAAATCTTATTTCTCAGCTCAGAATTTTCCAATTTGAGACTCTCAGTCTTATTAGAGTCAGATTCAAGATTCCTTTTCAGGTCTCTGAATTTAGCTATAATTTGCTGATAACGTTCCAAAATATCATTAAGGCTTTCAGCAAGTCCAGCCTTTGTAAAGTTAACAACAAAGTTAGGAAATACCTCTTCTGTGTCTGATTCTGAGTCTGATTCAGAAGCTTCACTATCTTCTGAAATGTTAGCCATGAGAGCTATGTTTGCCCTTTCATCATCTGATTCTGAGTCAGCTTCAGACGAGTCAGAGTCATCCCATGTGGCCATGAGACTTTTCTTCTTCTCTCTTCCAAACTTCTTTTTGGGCTTTTCCCTCTGAAGCTTTGGGCAGTCACTCTTGTAGTGTCCTTGCTCATTGCACTCATAGCAGATGATGTCTTTGGTGTTTGGCTTCTTGCTACTGGAGGAGCCTTCAGATCTTCTGTATCCAGAGGAAGAATCTGTCCTTCTGTATCTGGAAGAAGACTCGTTCTGATCAGATCTTCTGGGATTCCTGAACTTCCTTTGTCTTTGCTTCCACAGTTGATTTACTCTTCTGGAGAGAAGGGAAAGTTCGTCTTCTTCTGATGAGGATCCATCAGATGTTTCTTCAACTGCCTGCAAAACTTTAGACTCAAATTTTCTGTTAGATTTTAATGCTAAAGGCTTACCTTGCTTCTGAGGCTCATCAGCTTCTAGCTCTATCTCATGACTTCTGAGGGAGCTGATAAGTTCCTCCAGAGTGATTTTGTTGAGATCTTTAGCTAGCTTCAGAGCAGTAACCATAGGCCTCCACTGCTTGGGTAAACTTCTGACGATTTTCTTGACATGGTCAGCAGTAGAGTATCCTTTGTCCAGAACTTTGAGACCAGCTACCAGAATCTGGAATCTAGAGAACATAGTTTCAATGGATTCAGATTCTTCCATTTTGAATGCCTCATACTTCTGAATGAGCGCCAGAGCTTTTGTTTCTTTGACCTGAACGTTGCCCTCATGCGTCATTCTGAGAGAATCAAAAATATTCTTTGCTGTGTCTCTGTTGGAGATCTTTTCATACTCAGTATAGGAGATGGCACTGAGGAGGATGGTTCTGGCCTTGTGGTGATTCTTAAAGTCACGCTTTTGTTGATCAGACATTGTTTTTCTATCAATCTTCTGACCACTTGCATTCACAGGGTGCGTGTATCCATCTGTCACCATATCCCACAGATCAGCATCATGTGCTAGAAAGAAGCTTTCAATTCTGTCTTTCCAGTAATCAAAGTTTTCTCCATCAAAGACTGGAGGTTTGCCACTGAATCTGTCTCTGTCCTCATTGTTGTCATTGCTGATGTGAGAATTGTTTCCTGCCATTGTGTTTTTCTGACGCTGGATCTTGTACTGACACGGTTAAGTGTTTTAGCTCAGAACCAGGCGCTCTGATGCCAATTGAAGTGGTGAAAAACACAAGAAGGGGGGGTTGAATTGTAAAACTGAAATCTAAAGCAATTGACAAGATATTTTTATCCTGGTTCGTTTGATCTCAAACTACTCCAGTCCACCCGTCAAGGTGATTTCGCCTCTATCCAACGAGGTCTTAATCCACTATATTCAACTGAATATTACAGACTGCTTTAACAACTGCTAAAGCCTTCTTGATTCAAACCACAACCCGGTTTGTCAAGGTAACACTTTCTTACAAAGAGATAAAACTATGTGTGTGGATGTTTTCTACAAAACTGTATCACAACTGTGATGTATACACAAAATGAAGCTTAGAAACTAGATTGCTAAACAGTAATGGAATATCAGAGTGTGTGGTTTAGCAAAACTGGTAGAACGAAGATTATGGTTCAGCTTTTGTGCGTGTAGAGATTTGGAGAGCATTAACCATTTCAATCTTCAAAGCTTTGTTTATATAGCACTGAGATGATGAACGTTGGATGCAATATTCTTGATTCAATGCTAATAACAAGCTTTCCTTATTTAGAAGATCTTGTCTGGAATGAGGCCGTTGGAATTAATTTGCTTTCAATGCACAGTACCGTTGCTTACTTAATGCAAGTTCTGGCTTGGCTCATTCTGACTCTGCTTCGCTGCTGATGAACTATTGTGTTTCTGTATCAGAGTGTTGAGCGCAGTCTTGTTCATCAGGCTTCAGCATGTACGTGAGTTGATCATCTGATTTTGACGTTCTGATGTAGCAACTTCTGATGCTGATGTATGAAATCAAATTCTGATGCTGAATAGATGTGATCTTGCTTATATCAATCAGAGTATCTGCAAGTCAGAACATAATAATTTTAGGCAGTAGATAGTTCATTCATGAAACTTATAAATACTATATCTTTTCACTTTGTTATCATCAAAACTTAAATATAGGGTAGTAGATTCAAACTTTGTTCTAACACCCCGTATTCTCCTCGTATCTCCACAAGGGATACCGGTACCAACCAATGTGCCACATCAACATAGCTACTACTTCAACCATATCGGTCTACGCTGTACAGTTCCCTCACAGTTTATTGCTACTTACCTAAAAGGTGTCCCCCATATCCGGGTTAGGATCTATAGTAACTCTGATACAAAGCCTTCAAAGGTAAAGCAAACAAATCAAACAATAGAAGCAAATATGATGAACTAATCTTAAGGTATACCCCACTTATTATTCCCCAGCAGAGTCTCCAGTTGTGATACGGTGGCCAGAACCGGACTATTTTTATATGCTGGTTTGCGTTTTGTGTTTGTGTTGGCAAAATGTCGCGGTAAGCAAGAGTCGCCACCGACTTTTATTATATCCAACTGGAAAGGAAAAAAGCACAGAAAAATTCCCTTTTTTGAGATTTTGAGTACGGGGGTAGATTATAGAAAGGGAAGGTATTAGCACCCTTTTTATTCGTGGTTTTCCACGGGCTCTTAGGTACTTGCTCATCATTTTCAAAATTTTCTTGTGTGTTTGATTTGAAAAAGTTTTTGTTTGACTTTGATTTAACCCTTGCTTCTGTCTTCAAGAGTGTTACGATGTATTTTTGAAAATTTTGTTTGAAAAGAGTGTAAGTGTGGAAAAGTTTGTTTGGGTTGAGAAAGTACCTACTAGCATCTACCTACTCGAAAAAAGAATTGTTCTATGTTCATTTCCTTTAGAAATCGCTATCCCACTATTAGTGAGTAGGTAGCACCGTCGTTGGAGTTTTAAGGGTCAATTCGAAAGGGACGTACGATCACTAAAGCAATGCTAGGACGTCTTAGTAATGACCCTAGTGTCTTAAGATCAATATTCTAGGCAACATATCTGAGGCAACCATTCTGAGGCAACTTTGATCTTTGAGACAAAAGAGTGACCACTAAAATACCCTATACTTAATGACCGTTTACCGAAGGCAACCAAGTGAGAGTATACCCTAGGAGTGCGCATGTGCGAGTGATTCAATTTCGAATTATTATCTTTGCACATTTAGGGTTTGCTAACCGTTTTAAAGTTAATCATACATTCTTGTCACGCAACCCTAATCATACATCTAGGAGTTTAATATTTTGCGGAAATCAAAGTGCGGAAAGTAAAGCTACGCTATTACAAGGCTTCGGGTATTAATTACATAGCCAAAAATAACCCGTAAAAAAACAATAAATGAACGGAAAAAAGTTCTAATTAATCTATTACATCCCATGAGCAATTACATCAATATGGTAAAAATAATTAAACGCGTGACGAATATAGAACGCAAGGAAATTAGGGTTTTGACCCCGTCTAACCTAGTTAAAGAAAAAAATTATTTTTGTTGTTTTTGATTACTTTTAAGAAAAAGTATAAGGTTTTTAAATTAAATACAAATCTAATTAGTAATTAAATTAATTTAAAGAAAATAATTTACATGACCTATTTTTGTATTTTTGGTTATTTTTTAAGAAAAAGAAAATAGAATTTAAATTAAACAAAACCCTAATTTCTAACTTGTTTTAATTTATTTACAAAATAATTAAAGTTACCCTAAAATTAAATAAACTAATTGAATTAATTTTTGTATAAAAAATAAATTCTAAATCTTTATTGGATGAAAATTGATTTTATGGTTTTTTTATGAAAAAAAAGAATTAATTTGGTGTTAGTAAAAACAAATTAAATGAATTAATTAAGAAGATATAAAGAATAGAGAAAAAGAGAATGGGCCTTAGAATCAGCAAATTAGAGGGTGTCCTTAGCAATTCTGGGCCCAAGAGAAATTTGACCCACGTTTGACTTCTTGGATTCCATGCTATGCGTTGACTGAAGCTTTTGGTGGACCATCACATGATAGCCTTCAGATCTGACCTGTGGACATCTGGTTGGTTGGATGATGATGGTCCATGGTGATCAACACACCTATACGCACGCCTGATCAATTACAGGAAAAAAATGTGAAGTACAATGGGAGCTTACCACGCATATCATCTTCTTCCTCTCTCCGTTGGTAAAAGTCAGAGACTTTTACCTACGGGCATAGGGCTGTCACTACAAACCCTGCATATCTCACACTCAAATATTGGCACGATAAATAACATCTAATGCCATGAATCGAATGGTCTTGGCCTGCTGAGCATTATGGTTCCCTTCTTGTGGGCCAATTTCACCTGTACCAAAAGATCCTAAAATGAGACAATAAAACCTAGCAATGGTAGATTCTTGTATAGCCAATAAAAATGCAATTAATTGTTATGAGTAGCTTGCAGATGCTTCAAGGAACAAGAATATGTAATTATTTCATGTTATAAGTTCCAAAATCATGTGATTCGATTTCAAGAAAAAGCCATGGTCGTGGATCACTTACATTGAGTTCTAGCGCTGGAAAATGCTTGTTCTTGAGTGGTACAACTTGCTTGCAATCCCAGGAAACGAATAAGATGGCTAGGGGATCTTGAAAACGCCTGAAAGTAGCAAAACAGATTACCACTTTTCTTTGATTTTTTCATGTTTGGTTCTGCCTTTGTGCGCCTCCAAACCTTGTTTTTTTGATCTGCAATTGTTCACTTTATACCAAAGGATGAATTAGGTTTACAAATATGATCTCAATCCTTGCCAATTATGTTTTTTGATCTTGATTTGATTCACTTGAAAATCTTTCCAAAATAGGCCAAGATCAATCTTTTTGTGCCCACCTATGCCTTGCATGAGTTGATTCACTTGCTAGTTGGATATAAGACCTGAAATGTGCACAAGATCTTGAAGTTTGAATGATTTGGATTTTTTCATGATTTGTTTTGATTTAAATTGATTTAATTGCAATAAAAATCAAAATAAATAGCAAAAATAAGATAAAGACAAATGGGAAGAGCTAGGGATCGTGGACCATCCTACCAACTCAAAACAAGTGCAAAAAGTTAGGCCCATTTTGCAAAAATTTCAATTTGAGGCACTTTTGACTTTTGCCAAATTTGCAAAAAAGGTCAACTTCTCCAATGCATAACTTCCTCAATTTTAACTCTTTGAATGTGTTATTGGACTTTTTAGAAAGCTTGAGATGTCCTAGAAGCAAAACTTTTGGTGTCATCTCAATTTGGTATTCCATGTTCATGTATGAAGCTTTGACAAAAAAGGTGTTTTAGTTGACTTTTCAAAATGACCCATAATGTCCAAATTCATAACGTTTTGTGAGTGAATATTTTTGAACTTTGGAGCTGAAGATGAATTGTAAGGAATTTCATCCTCTTCAAAATGAGCTTTGGATGGGTCATTTCTCATAAAGTATTAGAAAATTATGCTTGGTCAAAGTTGAGTTGACTTTTCCTACAAAACCTTAATTTAGCAACTTTTGGGTTTTGATGAATTGTGAGCAATCCTTCAGGAATCATGATCAACCCTTGATAAAATGATGAATAATACTTCAAAATGAGTATGTTGGCCAAAAATCAGGAAGTTTGACTGTATGTGGGCCACAGTTGACTTTTGCCCTAGCACAATTGATTTTCAGGCCTTTGAGCAATTAACTGAGCAAACCTCCTCTGTAAGGCTTGAAAATTGACATGGATGATCTTGAGTACATATTAGGAAAATTGGGAGCATTTGGGATCCCTTGGGCTCAAGTATCTTGATGCAACATGAAACCCTAATTTGAGGTAGACTGCCTTAGGAGAGAGTTTGTCTGGTCAACCCTTGGACTTCCTTGAGAAATTTGAGGACCTCACTTGAAATGTATTGAGAAATATGGGAGGGAAAAATTTGGGGTACAACAGAAACAAATTTTTACATTAATAGATAATTGTTTGAATAACAAAGGAGATTACAAATGAAAATTCAAAATGAACAAGACGCTCTCAATGATTCGGCATAGGAGCAGTGATCACATTCAGAGTCTCTAGAGTGTTAAACTTAATTTCCTTGCTGTCAATAAAATTCTGAATCTTGTACTTCAACACCCAACAATCGTTAGTATCATGTTCGGGACTGCCAAAATGATAAGCACATGTTGCATTAGGATTGTAGTTAGGAGAAGAAGTTTTGGGGTTCGGATGAGGTCCTATCAACGTAATCAGATTAATCCTCAACAAGAGTTGTAGTGCTTGAGATAGCGGCATGTTGATGTTGGTAAACTGTCTTTTAGGCTTGTATGGTCTTCGTTGATTTCCCATTTGCTGTTGGCGGTGCGACGCAGAACCAAAGATTAGAACTACTCCCACATGTTGGTCATGACGACTCTTTTGACCATATACATCATTGGACTCTTTCTTCCCATTGTATGGATTTTTCTAATCATCTGAGGGTGTTGCTCCTTGGATCTTTCCACTTTTGATGCCAGCCTCGACCCTTTTTCCAGTTAGTATTAGCTCGGTGAACCCGACCGAGGAGCTTCTGATTAGGTGTTTGAAGAAAGGTCCTGTCAAAGTTCCCATGAAGATGTCAATCAGCTCCCTATCAATTAAAGACGTCTACACTCTACCAGCCAGATCTCTCCACCTTTGGGCATATCCTTTAAAACTCTCGTTAGAACCCATGGTCATGTTCTGTAATTGCACACTAGTTGGTGTAAGATCAACGTTGTACTGACATTTCTTGTAGAAAGCAACAGCTAAATCCTTCCAGGTGTGGATGCGAGAACTCTCCAATTGATAGAACCATTGAAGTTGATTCCCTACCAGGCTCTCTTGGAAGAAATGGATCCAAAGCTTTGGATTAGTTATGTATGGTTGGATCTTGCGGACATAAGACTTTAAGTGCATCTTAGTAAAAGAGACTCCATCGTACAGGGCAAAGGTAGGGATTTTGAACTTTGGCGGGATGACCACTCCAGGAACCAATCCCATGTCTCCTAAATCCAAGTCGGGTATTTGTTTAATCTCCATAACATTGAGGTGATCCTCTAATTGTTTATACTTGTCATCAGTGGGAGGATATTGTTCCTCAGAGTAGTCAGCTTCGACTTCATCAATCTTCAGACTGTCATCTTCTTCATGACTATCCCCTATGTTGGAGGGAGTTTGAAGATCTAGAGCTCCGTTGACTGGTGCTCTAAGTCTTCTTCCAAATTTCAGGATGCCTACTGACTTCTTAGGCTTATTCTTCTTGTCTTTGAGGAGCAGAGTCTTCAGGTCCTCTTGCCCCTTAGCCATGGTCAGGAACATTTGTTGAAATTGAGCATTTTGAGCCTGAAGGTCTTTGATTGTTTGTTCAAGAGCCATTGCTGAAATAAACACCCGAGAAAATGAGAAACCTGCTATGAAACATGTTTGTGCAATGATATGTATGATATACGTATGCAATATTTTCAGGGCTCTCGCGGGGTAAACAAGGAAATATCTGAAGTTTAAAATATAACCAATATCTTTGATTGGAGAACTTTGTATCGATGGATGTCCTTCCACGATAATTAAGCTCACCATGTCGAGTGGGTCATAGCCCTTGACTCAATCCGTTGTACTTGATCTTTGACGGCGTTTGGTTAGAGGAAAATAAATCCTCTCGCCCCTTGCTAGACGTCTGGTTCAATGTAACCCTGCATCATAGACCCTTGAGATCCTTGAAATGGTTAGTGAGTATGAGTATGATGTTATGATGTTCATGGTATTCATGATGTTATGTACAAGTATGTAAAGCAAGCAAGTTCATATTCACACAAAGAAGACCAGTCTTTAGGTTTAGGATTGCATGGAGGTTGTAGGTAAGTACCCTCTTGAAGTTTAGTTGTCTCAACCTATCCTAGTTAACCGGGTTCTAAGGAGCTCAATATCACTGGTTTGTTTCTTTGGTCAATGTTTTATTGCAAGCCTCTTTAATGGCGACCGAAATATCCCAAAAAACCAAACCTCAATGAGTGTAGTATCGAGTATCTACCAACTTTGGACTGCACCAAAGCCGGTCATCTCACTACGTCCTAATGGCCAAGTTGATCAAGTAAAGGTTCTAAAAGTTCATCAGTGCTTCATGACATCACTCAACGGCCCCGTATTCTCCTTGACTACTCAAGGGCTACCGGTACCCACAAATATGTCGCACTAACATAGCTATTTCTTAGACCATGTCGGTATACCCCGCACAATTTCCACAACGTATTGCTACTTACCTATAAGGTATCCCAAATCCGGGTAGAGGATTCAAACCCAAACAAAGAACCATAATGTAAAGCATACAAGTAAAACAATGAAAGCAAGTAAATATGATCTAAACCCTAAGGTAACCCCACTTTTAAAAAATCCCCAGCAGAGTCGCCAGTTCTATGATACGGTGGGAGAACTGACTTGGGTCGTTTTGCGTTTGGTTGTAATTGTGCAGATAGCAAGAGTCGTCACCGACTTTTCTTTTATCCAAAAGGAAAGGTAAAAAAGAACAGGAAATACCTTTCGAGATTATTTCTCGGGTTCGGGGGGTAGATTATGAAAAGGGAAGGTATTAGCACCCTTTTCATCCGTAGTTATCTACGGGCTCTTAGTTACTTGCTAGATCACTTGCTCTTGTGTGCTTGTGGTGTGGGCTTTGAAAGTATTTTGAAAATGTCTTTGTAATGGTTCTCGTTTCAATAAGAACGCGTACAAAGTTTTGTTTCGTAAAATAGTTCAAATAAGTGTTTGTGTGGTGTGTTTTTGAAAATGATTTTGAAAAGGTGTTTTTGTAATGGTTCTCGTCTCTATAAGAACGTATACAAAAGGTTTTGTATTTTTGAAAATGTTTTGAGATGAAAGTGTTGGTGGGAAAATCTTTTTGTCGTGAGCAAGCAAGCAATTAGGAGCGAATCTACCTACTTGAAAGGTCTTAAATGTTCTTTTCTTCCTCCTTTAGATGTTACTATCTTACCATTGATTTGGTAAGAAGCCCCATCATTGGATGTGAAGGGACATGCGCAGGTCAATCTTACAGTCATCGAAAGCAACTTATGAGACGCCTTAGCAATTTTTGTAAGGGACTAGATCGTTTTATCGAAGGCAACATCGAAGGGTCATCGAGGGACTACGATCTTTTTTATCAAAGGGTATATGCTAAAGCGTCCCATATTCGAGGGACATGACTGTGTTCGTTTCAAGTTAATTTTGTCTTTGATTAAGTTATCTAGAAATTGATTTTTGAATCTTGCCATACACGCCTAATTACTATACAGTATAAAGAAAACAGTAAATTGCGAAAATGGAAATTCTACGCTATTACAGAACTTTCGGGAATGGGGGTACAATCTTTACAAATGGGGATGAGTCGAATGTTATTAAAAGTCCAAATAGGCAATCAATACAACCAAATCGAATTGAACGATTAACTAAAACTATAATAGTCTATGAAATAAAATTAATTAACAAAGTATGGCAATCGAATTCTAAGTATTTGCTTGAAAAGTTTGGAAAGAATAAATAATTGACTAAAAGAAATTAAGTCATTTGTATATACATTTTTGTTTGGTATTTTATGTTTGTGAGAAATTAAACAAACAATGTTAACAAAAAAAAGTTGATTAATAAAAGATTATTTACAAAATCCCTAACTAAACTAATTAACAAAATAATTCGGTTTTTTTTTAAAATTAATATTTTTACTAAATTGAGTTTTAAAACTACAACCTAAGCTAAATTTGTTATCAAATATCTAAAAGAATCAAGAAAACAGAAAAAAGAAGGCCCCAAACAGGAGTTGAACTCGAGTCCCCTTAGTTGTTAGTGGTATGCTCTGCCAATTGAACTGTATTGTTTATCTATTACTATAATGATTTAATTAATATAAAACAGTACAAACCGTGAAATAGGTTGGGCCAAGAGATAGGCCCAAACCCGGTTTGGGGAAGAGACAAGGAAATGTTTGGAAAACCCTAGAGCAAAAATAGCGCCGCTGCACTTTGTTGGGGAAGGGGTCAACATTAATTTTCATTTGATTCCCAATAAACATGATTCAAAGAAAAATTTTGAGGAATAAAACAAGAAAAACATGATTCTCTCTCCAACTCCCATGCTCTTAAACTCTCTTCTCTGTTCCAGAAACTCGCTTTATCTCTCATGGTTCGCAATCTCAAATCTCTGTTTCTATCGATTTCAATATCACATGTTTTCTCTATTTCTGTTGGCTCTGTTTAGAAGCGCAAACTACTATTTTCGAAGAATCTGGGAAGGATCATTTCATTGGAATGGATACATCTGCTATATCCCTTTGAACACGATGTCTTTATGGTTGGTATTTATCTCCCCTGTGAGGTTGTTGTTTGACGTCCTCATGAAGTTCGTGTTTTTTCTCCTCTGAGAAGTTTTCCATGTCAGGTTGTCTTAAAGAGATGTAGGATCAACATGCTTATTATGCCCCAGTGAAGCAAGTCTCCTATTTTTCTGGAAGCAGTGTGCATAGACAGATGTGTTTTAGGGATCTTCCATCCCTAATAATAAAGTATTGCTGAAATATTTACTCAGTGGAGTTTTAAACTTCAAGCTTATTATGGTTCAAAGATGCCTTCATCTTCCCCAAGTTAAAATTGTTACCCCCGGCGGTAGTATCCCTAGTGTGGTTTGTATATAATTCTTTTATTTAAGAATTTTTACGATTCCCCACTGAAGTCACTTTTATTGAGTATTTACATTAAAAGGTCCCAGTTTCCAGCAAGGTTCTCTTTATCCCTCGAAAGTGATGTTAGATCTTTTCCCTGGGAAGTTGGGAGTTGGATCAGAGTTAAAAATATTCTCTGAGCTGTAATTTATTTTTTGCAGTATTTTCCCCAATGAAGGTGTACTCTCGCCCGTGTATTCCTCCTCCTCAGTGCAGTATTTTTCTTTACAGGTTTTCTTGGAAGAATCCTTTTATTCACAAACAAAAGATTCATGATATACTACCTTTGAAGTCGATATTATGTGGCTTCTTCAGTGAGGGATGCATCCTCTCTCTCTAAAGCGGTCTGCCTATATCAAAGTTTCTTGAAGAGATTCGTGTTTACCCCTGGGAGATTCTGGTTTGGTGTCCCCATGAGGACGACCATCACTCCCAACAAAGTGATTTCTGCTCTCCAGTAAAAAGTCCTTGTTGGCTTGAATCTTGCAGAGATGGCTACACCTAGTGCAATGGGTATTGTTGATGTTACCATCTAATGTTTTTTGGATCCCCAGTGTAAGAGGTAGTCTTTATCCCCAGTCGAATTCGAATTTTGAGGACCTGCTGAAGTAACTTGTCTATTATTCCCCAGTGGAGCAAGTTTTCTTTCCCTAGTGGAGCAAGTGTCGTTTTTCCCTAGTGTGGTGTACATGGGAATTCCAGTCATAACTCTTTCATCCTCGGTGATAGAAGATTTTGTTGAGATATCCCCAATGGATTTTCTGTCCCATGATGTTTGTTTCTTTCCCAAGTGAATACCCCCCCCCGACGGTGTTATCCCCCGTGTGGTATGAGTAGAATTCTTTTCATTTAAGAATTTCTATACACCCCAATAGAAGTTATCTTTGTCAAGAAATTCTATGCGAGAAAGTTTCCATCCCCATCGAAGCTCTACTCTTTCTAACAGAAGATAAATAATTTATTCCCCGGGAAGTTGGGAGTTTGATTAGAATTCAAGATTTTATGTGAACTACAATTTATTTTTTGCAGTATTTTTCCCCAAGAAGTTACTTCCCCAATGATATCAATCTTCAGAGGTCGGTGGTTCCGAATCTCATTTCCCCATTGAAGTTCAAAGGGATTTTTCTATACAGGAGTTCAGATGTATAAAGGTAACCGTTTGGAAGTTCCTGGTATTCTTAGTAGCCGATTATTGATGTGCTTTCCCCATTACATTGCTAAACATGCATCATTACATTGCATCTACCAAATCACATAGCAATTCCGTTGTATGGAGCATTAAGATATAAAAAAAAATTGAACATGTATTAAGTATAAGCCAATCATGTTTAGTTGCAGTAATTCGATTGTTATGCGATCAGATTTGAATTATCTCCACATCAAGCCTAGGGTGATCCTATCATGTTTTCCCAACGGAGTCTGTTTTGATACCACTAGTCGGGTATTTGGTGCTTTCCATTTCCCCAGTGAGTTGTGGTTTTCCCTTGCCCTTGCAAGCCCTTGGTTATTCTTACCCGTGTTTTCCTTGCCTTCTGAGTGCAACTAAAAGTCGCTGTGTAGCCTTTCTTATTTCTCAAATATTTGAGTATTCATACTTGGTGTGTGTTAATTCAGATAATTGCCACTATTGAAGAATTACACCCTGTTTCTAGCCTAAGGGATATTGTAGTTCTTGCGCATTTGCAACCTATCAAAAGCTCAACGTGTTGGTTGGGTGAATGCGTCGTTTCTTGTTGGGGCTTTCCTGAGTTAGACTATTTCTTGTGTTAGCTACCAACTCCGAACATTTGTTTCTTGATGCTCAATTTCACTTTTTGTGTGTCTAACTTTGACCAGACATGCATATCTTTATCCCCTGTGCGTTTGCATTTGATTGACGTTCTTTCCCTAGGAATCTACCTTCGGCATAATATTCCTTGTTAAACATCCCCCTTTTGCTGGTTTCTTTATCCTTAAATCTACCTTCGACTGGTACCTTTTATTAAGAGTCCCCTTTGGCTGGTCTCTTTTCATTTGTAAGTTCACCTTTGATCGTTGTTCTTTACCCAGGACTCTACCTTCGGCATAGTATTCCTTATTAAAGATTCCCCTTTGGTTGGTTTCTTTATCCTTAAATCCACCTTCGGTTGGTATCCTTTTGTTAAGAGTCCCCTTTGGCTGGTCTCTTTTCATTTGTAAGTTCGCCTTTGATTGGCGTTCTTTCCCCAAGAATCTACCTTCGGCATGGTATTCCTTGTTAAAGGTTCCCCTTTGGTTGGTTTCTTTATCCTTAAATCCACCTTCAGCTAGTACCTTTTGTTAAGAGTCCCCTTCGGCGGGCCTCTTTTCATTTGTAAGTTAGCCTTTGATCAGCGTTCTTTCCCCAAGAATCAACCTTTGGCATATTATTCCTTGTTAAAGATTCCCCTTCGGCTTCTTTCTTTATCCTTAAATCCACCTTTGGCTGGTATCCTTTTGTTAAGAGTCCCCTTAGGCTGGTCTCTTTTCATTTGTAATTTCGCCTTTGATTTGTGTTCTTTCCCCAGGAATCTACCTTCGACATAGTATTCCTTGTTAAAGATTCCCCTTCGGTTAGTTTCTTTACTCTTTAAATCCACTTTCGGCTGGTACCTTTTGTTAAAGAGTCCCCTTCGACTGGTCTCTTTTCTTTGTAAGTTATCCCTTGATCGACATTCTTCCCCTTAAATCCACCTATGAATGGTATCATTTATTAAGAGTCTCCTCTGGTCGGTCTCTTTACTTTCATATGTCTTCCCTCGGCCTGACATACATCTCTTTATAATAGAAAATACATAAAAAAATCAAAAGTACAATGATATCTGACTGGCTTCAGAGTTCAAATTTTACAGTTCTATTAAGTATTCAATCCTTTTTCACTTTGATTGTTCGAAAGGCTTCTGCCAATCTCACTCTCTGGTCAAAGAAGATTGAATAGGGGCAGTTGTTGTACCCAAAAATTTGCCATGTTCATTATGTTTCTAATTGTCTTATATTTCATTATCATATGCATACATGCATTTCATGGGATCAAGGTATTTTTTTCAACACAAAAAAGCTCCTGTATTTGTTCAGCGCATGTGGAGTTGTGGAAGATTTGAGTGTTTTCAGCGGATTTTTAGCGCTGCGAATAGGAAACAAATTTTCAGCCGATTTGAGTTTGGAAATTCATATCTCCCATTTGGAATGGGGTTTTGGGTTGATTCTTGAGGTTTTGAAACCCTCTCGACGTTCTCTTCAACTTTCATGTTCCTACCAAAAGCTAAATCTCGAAGGAAAGTCTCCTAATATGTCGTTCTCTTGGAAGTTATATAGTGAAAAAATACAAAGGAAAAGTGGGTTGAACCATTATTTTGTATGCACTAAAAAATTCATAACTCTCGTCTGGAATGTCGTATGCGTGCAGTTATGATTGCTAAAATTTCGTCTCGATGTCCTCTAGATGTCGTCTTTGGAGGCTACAAGTTTATTCACGAAGCAAGAACCTGTGAATTTTGAGTTTCTGAAGACATGTTTGTGCTGAACCGGAATCCATTTGGATTAATGTTTGATACGGTAAAATGTATATCTCACTCGATTATTATCGTATTAATCTGGGTCTAGAGGCGTTGGCTCAAAAATTCCGTCTACTACAACTTATCTTTAGATGCTAAAAGTAAACAGTGACCCAAAGGTTCTCACTTTTGATCTTCTTCGCGCATGACGTAATAAAATTCTGCATAGGAAATTATTTTTTTCTAACACTGTGTCAGTGAAACTTCAAAAATTCATAACTTCCTTGTCGTTTATCCAATTGAACCCGTTCTTTCAAAAATGTGTCACAAATTTGATTATATTCATTTTTCATCTTGTAACTTTTGATGATTCCATATGGATGATGAAATGGCACTTTACAGTCGTGTTGGGCTCACGGTTTCAAGTCAAGGCCCAATCCAATTGCACCTCCATGGCCCAATTTACTAACACCATATAATCTCAAATCTAATTTTTTATGAGGGGAGGATCTCATAATTCAGAAAATCTACACAAACACTCTAATATTTTCACTTAAGTCTCTAAAAGATCAAATCAAAGTTCTACACTTTTTTTATCAAGAACACAAAAACAATTTCATCAAGATTCAAAAGTCAAGATCAAGATCAATTCTTCTTTGATCGTTAATATGTTTGTTGCGATACCTATACTTAAGCCTCCTCTTCATTTCTATCGGTGAGTTTTCTTGAATTAAGCACTTTTGAAATAAGTGATAATTTGAGAAGAACTTTTTAATCAAGCATGAATTGAATCTAGGTTGAATTTTGGATTAAGAATTCATATCTAATATTAGAGTTGTGATTTGATTTGATCATCATGTGTAAATATAGAATTGGATAGTTAAATTAAGTGCTTATTGAATTAAGTTGATTCTCATGAAAGTTCCTAATTTATTAAATAAATTGATGATGTTGCATGAGGTTTAATTGTTGATCTTAATCAATCATGCGTAATTTGAATCTAGACCTTGAATTATGCAAAATTATGTATTGAATGTTTGGAGATTTTGTGTTTGATCAATTGCCTAAGCCATGAACTAGAAGCTCAAAAATCTGTTGAAAATGCTTTCCGCCTGCGGATAACCAGTTACCCAATTATGGTAACCAGTTATCACTTTATCCAGTAACAGAATTTTTAATGTTTGCACGCGATAACCTATTACACAGTTAAGGTAACCGGTTACCTTAAGTCAGTTGCCAATTTCCAGAATTTTCAAAAATAAGGTAACCGATTACCCAATTATGGTAACTGGTTACCCAGACAGAAATATCAATTGTTGCTTTGTTTTAATGCATTTTTGCACATATTGCCTTGCTAATTCTATCTCCTTTTTGTGAATGCTTTGTAAGGTACATTGTTAGGCCTTCAACCTTTAGTTAGCACATAATTATTGGTTGAAAGGCGCTTTATGTGATCCCTTGTTAGTGAAAGTTTGTGTATGATTCACAAATGATATCAGTCTTGCATAAATCCTGTTTCCTGCAGGTACCCTTGCATCACACGGATGTGTCTGCTACACATTCCTCCGTGTGATTATTATTTCATATACTTTATGAATTGTATTTCATGCGGGTTCCCTGGCATCACACTGATGTGTCCGCTACACATTCTGCCTTGTGATTGTTATTTCGTATACTGTATGGATTATGTTTCGTGCAGGTGTATTATGATATTCGTATGTGTTTGCTACATAATCCGATCTTTATTTGTTGATGCTTTGATGCTTTGATGCTTATGCTGATGGTATTTTCTTTGTTGATGCTAGTAGCATGCGAAGTTTTCCAGGTTTCTTTGTTATTGCTTAGCATCTACAGATAGTTATATGTTTGGTACATTCCGTTCTATATTCTAACCACATCTTATTGCTTTTACATCTTTCCTTGCCATGAAAAGTAGGAATAGAGATGTTTGACGGGGATCTCTGTTGCTGATCATGTCAGGAATCCCTCTGGTTTATTTAAAGACCCGTTTAGGGCAACTCCGCATTATGTGCATTATGTGTGCTACTTGTGCTTATTTAAAATCCTACTTTTGAAGTAGGTATTCTGCAGGTGTGTTTACATTTTTGCTCGCATATCCCTCCACCCCAACAAGTCCTCAAAATGAGGCGAGCAGAAAGGGTTTGCAATCAACCCCCGTATTTTGTTTGTATTATCCTTAGCTCACGTTATACATGGATGCTCTAGATTTGTGCATATCATGTGTATCGATTCAGTCATATGGAAAAGGGTTTGGTATAAACCCCTAGAATTTGTCAAGAGTTTGCAATGGCCATTGCTGACTCTTCGTTACCCGCTTGTTTGCTTCAGGTGATCCGCTCCCCTTAGCTAAAGTAATGCTTTTCTTTTTTTATTTCATCTCAGTCTCCCACTTGTTTCCTTCGGGTGATCCGCTCCCCTTAGATAAAGCATTTTATCTTCATACCCCCGTCCGCTGAGTCAGTACACCCCAATTTTGTGCTTATTGCCAAAGCACTTGTTTGTATATACCATGCTCCCTTAGGATGTGCTTGTTTCTTTCCTGATACGAGCTAGACCTTAGGATAATAATCCATGCATGCTAACATAGATAGATATTTCCCCTTTATACTTGACATAGGGCCATCATTGTATGATAATATTACATATTAGATTCTAGATAGTATCCCTTAGATGTTTTCTTTCTTTTTTGCATCCTTGCATTTAAAACTAGAACTCTATTTTTCCTTAAACTAATAAAAACACTCTCTAACAACTTAAACCCCTTCTTAAGATAAAAAAAGCTAACCAACTCCTTTCTTTTTTCCAATCGGCTTTTATCTTCTAAGAGCATGTTAGTTCATTTCTACTATAGGTCGTAACTCTCCAAAGGTCGAGAAGCAGTGGAATGATTGAATTTAACATTGTTCAACTAAAAAACACAAACCCATCAAAACAAGTGAGCCAAACTTCGACTGCTCTGATTCCTTAAAAGGGATACGTAGACGAAGGTTTTTGTGGGGCCTAATCGATCATATCTTTGTAAAAATCTCTTTCTTTTCCCCACAATTTCTTTTCCTTTTCTTTTGCATGCATTCCCTCTTTCCTTTCACTTTAAACCTTAGACATAGACTTTGACCATACCTATTAGACTAGGATAACAAGAGTGTATACCATAGAGTACTATGAGCGTGTGGGGTGTTGATACCTTCCCCTTGTGTAACAGTCTCCCTTATCCGATCTCTCGGTTGTTTGATCGTGATTTCTCCCTTCTCAGGTTCACTCGATGTTTACCTTTCCCTTCCTATGGGATAAAAAATGTTTAATGGCGACTTCATTGATTTCTTCTCAAAGATTTATTCAGCCGGTTGTTTCAGTATCTAGAGAATACCGTCGGAAGTACTGACAAGAAGATAAAGTTTCGAGAATTAAGCTATGTTTTCATGGACAATGAATTGTTTAAGAAAACACCTGAAGTTGTGTTGCTTAAATGCCTTGAAGAAACTGAAGCATACGTGGCAGTTTGTGAAGTTCACAGTGGAGCTTGTGGCGCTCACCAAGCTGGCCATAAGATGAAATGGTTGTTATTTCGACTAGGTGTATATTGGCCAAGCATGCTAAAGGATTGCATAGATTCACCAAAGGTTATCAAAAGTGTCAAAAGCATGCATGCATTGAACATGTGCCAACAAGCGAATTACATGCCATTATAAAACCATGGCCCTTTAGAGGATCTGCTTTGGATATTATAGGCGAAATTCGACTTACATCATCGAAACAACAGAGGTCCATCCTGGTAGAGATATATTATTTTACCAAATGGCAGAAGCCATACCTTTAGTTAATGTGGATCAAGACACGATGATGGACAAGTCGAGGCTGAGAATAAAGTTGTAATTGGGATGATTAAGAAACATGTTTCGAAGAAACCAAAGAATTGGCATAAATCGTTAGATCAAAAACTATGGGTGTGTCGAACATCCCTTAAGGAGGCGAAGAATTCAACTCCTTTTCATTTAGTGTCTGGTCACAACACTATTATGCCAGCCGAATTATATTTGCATTCTATAAGAATATAGCGTCAGAACGAACTTTCATCAAATCAAATTTGATGTTCCACGAAACATCAGACTTGGACGAAGAAAGGTTAGTTGCGCTGGACGTTCTCATTCTATAGAAGAAGCGGGTCACCAGAGTATATAATAAAAAGGTGAAAACTAAGATGTTCTTAATAGGCGAATATGTTTGGTAATTAATTTTTCCTATGGAACAATGAGATCGAACATTAGGAAAATGGTCGCCAAATTGGTAAGGGCCATTCATGTTTTCAAAAATGTTCACTAATAATGCTTACAAAATCAAGGAAATAGGTTTCGATTAACGAGTCTTTTAAGTAAATAGGAAATATTTGAAAAAATATAGACCTATGCTTCAAGAGATTCAAGTTTCAATAAAATAAAGCATGTTAATATAAATATGGTAACAAAAATGGAAAGAAGCCAAAATGGTCACCGCAGTTCAATGAGCTTACAAAAAAGGCCAAGAATCTAGAGCCAACGCTAACAAAATATTACACGAGTTCGCTAGAAGCTAAAAAAGAAATTGATATTTTAGGTCCTCAAAGCGGGTTTTTTTCCAGAGTAACCTAGTCATTAAGATGCGTTTTCTTCTCCATCATTCGACTAACGCTTTCCTTGAGACTGAGTGTGTTTTCACCAAGGTGATGCCTTCAAGAGTGCTTTGCTGGATTTCATCTTGTGTAAGGAGGTCACTGGTAGAATCAAGTAAATATTTTTGACGTACCAGATAAATAATTTTCTATCAAATCTCGTCAAATTAGGTTTGATAGGAGGTGATTTTCTGGTAAAGAGAGGAACATCGATTATGATGTTCATCCTCAAGCTCCGCCACAGTCTTTTAACAAGATTAGTTCAAATCCCATTCAACACTCATCTAGTTAGCTGGCGATCAACATGCTTACATAATTTAAGATATTTTGAAAGTTGGTGGAAGAAAGCTTTAAAGTCAACTAAGTACTGAGCCAGGGGATCGGGAATGGTATGATGATAAATGGCGTCAAGCAATTTAAAGATTTATACCGCCATCAAAATTGATCTTGCACTATGTACAATAATTCATCCTCAAACAAAAATGATTTGAGTTGCTTAAGCTAGAAAGTTACTTCAGGGCTGAGTACAGAGGTAAAAAGAGGTATATTTTGAGAAGGGTGTCTCTTGGCTAAAACAAAATCTTACAAAAACCTACTTCAGGTTCGCAGAATTATCAAAGAGTGCAGCTTGGCTAAAAAAGTGAGTCTTGTCGAAAGTCGAGTGTCTCGATCTAGCATTCCTAGTAGTTTTCTGAGTAGCCTCATCTGAACCTTTGGTTCGAGAGCACTTTTCACCTTCATAGCCGATATTAATATGCCATAAAACCATAACCATCTCATTTAGTGTCGACACGAAAAGAAAGAAAAGTTGGATTAAAAATGCTCTCCAAACGGCGTATGTCCATACAAATTTTGGCTAAGAAAATCTAGGTAAGGGATCTTTAAACCAATCTGGTGGGAACCATCATTCTACAAAAGGAGCCATGGCTGAAACAAAATGTGTAGCATCAACAAAAAGGTTAACCTGATACCCTTGATAGCTCTGCATTTATTTAAACGTGAGAAAACTTTAGAAACGGGGTAATCCAGTTGATACTCGAAGGTAGCATGTAGCCGTTGTTGTAGTAGCCAGAAGGGACCTGAGAGAACCAAATATTTGTTATTGTCAGGAAGGAATTTTAACTGAGAAGAGGCTTCTCCTAAAGCATGGTATAAACACGCGGACATGATTTTACCCAAAGAAATGTTGTGCCCTTCATGAAATCATGGAAGTTAAAGAGTTAGTAGGGTTTGTTCGCTCAGAAGTTCTATAAAATCATGGAAGATGAAGACTAACAACAATAAGCGTGAAAGAGGATTTATATAGGCATGGGAAGTTTGTTATCCATGGACAAGTGGCACCCGTCATTTAGTGGTGTTTAAGCACCAAACCCTGAAGTGGAAGACTTATGGAGTTTGTTAAGACCCCATGTCTTGGAAACTAAGAGCACTCATGAGAAATGATGGATTGACATGGGGAATAGTGGCGCAGAAAGCGACCATCATGGCATGTGATGTCATTTGAAAAGACACATGATCAAAAATTCAAGAGTCAGAAACGCAAAGGTTCTTAGTCGTTAAGATCTCCTGTGAAACTTGGCCTTTGGGGGGCAATTTGTTGACAAACAAATTTTTGACTCAAATATTAGGCAATGTGGATGATAACATCCATTAATAAGGAGAATCAACAAGATTTATGGGTATGTCGACATGATTGCAGGGATTAATCCTAGAAAAAGATCGATAAGATAGTATCAAGTGCGAGGTGAAGTCGATGACAATTAGGATAGTCTAGAGCAAAATCAACGGGTGGTAAAAGCAGTTATCAACAACGAGTATTGAATTGAAACATGGAAGTTTCAAAAGTAGTTTTGCACGAACCAATAATATGAATGGCTCAAGTAACTGTCGATGATTACGTCTTTTTACCTATTTAAGAAAAAATTGCATTGGTTTTAGAGGTCAAATTTTGTAACATTGTAAGAGAATACTCAAAGTACTAGCGCATAGAGAAAGAAATCAGTTTTGAAAGATGTACGATTGCGTCCACCTTTAAATTGAAAGAAATTTTATCTTTACAAAGTCTTGTTTATCTTTTATAGTTCATCAATTTATCTACCATTTACTTGTCATTGTTTTTCTCATTTGTGCCTTGATCTTATCAAGCACCCAAAATCCTGTCAAACTTAACACGATAGTCTAGGACTCTTGTAGTCGGTCCTACAAGTAAACTTTAATTGAGAGACTAGAGATTGTTCATGAGAAACTTTTGCGAACACTCCCATATGTTTTTTATTTCGGTTTCTTTTAACTCATCGACCATAGGTAACTTCCATTGTTTAATCTTCAAAACCTTGCTATAGTTGATTGGTTCAGCACCTGCAAGTAAAGAAAAATGAACTAGTTCTCCATATGGTGTTACGTCATCATCACCAGTCACTTCATAGTCTTAAAGTCTTGTTGGACGAACTCTAGTTCTTTGATGTTTTTGGCTTCTGCTAGTTGCACCATCTTCAACTTCGATTGTGTGGAGAATGTCAATGACTGCTTCGACTTCGACTTTGACTGGAATATCTGCAAATTCTTCGATTTCAACTTCATCAGTTACTTCGTCAAAACCATAGCTCATCATGGCTTGTTAACTGCATTAGTAGAATTCTAATCCCTGGAATAATTTCCATCAATCACAATGTCTCAACTCATCATGATCTTATCATTGATTGTATTGAATAACCTGTATGCACCAGTTTTATGATATCCTACAAGAATCATATATTCACTTTTGTCATCAAGCTTCCTTCTTCTTGCATAAGGAACATGCTTGTAACACATAGACCCAAACACCTTCAAATAACTCACTGATGGTAGCTTTCCAAAAAATATTACTCAATTGTTGTTGAAGTAAAAAATGTATCCCTTATATTAGCTACCGGTACACACTACTACAAAACATGCCTACAACAATGCTAAAGTCACCATGGTTTTTCCAAACACCGTGGTGACATCTCAAAGCTCAGGTGCTAACATATTTTTTT
Source organism: Vicia faba (assembly GCA_948472305.1). Taxonomy (NCBI): domain Eukaryota; kingdom Viridiplantae; phylum Streptophyta; class Magnoliopsida; order Fabales; family Fabaceae; genus Vicia; species Vicia faba. Next base: position 276,977,591 of record OX451735.1, on the reverse strand, counting down.
TAATTTTTTATTAAAAATTATTAGGATATAATAACAGTTGGTGACCTCATCATGGTGATACAAACAAGCTTTCATGGGTTCGAACCTTAGCGCCCTTAAATATCTTATTCATTTAACATTAAGGCGCGCCTTTTCTTTTTTATTTATTTTTAAACAAAAAATAAAAGGGATATCACTACGGTTGTTTTGTTCAACTGTTGTGATATATTTTTTTTATTTAAAATAATATATCATCACAATTGGTCTTGTAAACCATGATGAAATGTGATATTTTTTTAATATATAAAGGAAAGTTTATGTCGTCGGGGGGTGTATCATGTTTAGTGCCATAAAAATAGGGTGTGTAAATAGTATAGGATAAGCCCAAGTAACAGTCTGAAGCCCAAAACTTAAGGGGGTGCTAATTATAGTTCAATGTAGTAACTAAGGGTGCATTTATCATTGGGCTAAGCCCAAATTAATTTTTGACCCATCTAGACATTGTGAGGAAAATGCATGGGTTATAATGCACTAGCGTAGATCAGGGACATCCTATTCTAATCATAGGCTCACCAGAAGTCAATTCTAGGATGATGATTAGAAGTATGATGAACGAAACGTGGAGATCAAGCATTTGACTTGGGAGTATGGTAAACATGTGAATACAAAGGGAACAAAGAGATTATTTATTTATTTTCCTCCATATTTTCCCAATTTTATTTTCTCCCTCTATCTCTACCCATTCCTCTGTTTCACTATACAAATCAAGAGAAAGAAGCTTCAACTTCTCTCTAGAATTTACTTCACCAGAAATCGCCCCCTCCGGCGGCGCCTCCATGCACCGCCCCAAAAACTACAGTGAGAGCCGCCGTTGAGGATAAATAATCACTAGTATTATCATCATTTACCCAGAAATCCGTAGAACCCTATAGAACCCTAACAATCTAAACCCTAACCCTTAGAAACCTATGCATGTATAACCTAACCCCCAAGAACCCTAGCCCAGAAGCAACAATTTTGAAGAACCGTAACCCTAGGTTGTATGAACCTTAACCCTAGGTACAAATCCTAACCCCAAAATTTCTAGAATTTCCCCAATTTAAACCCCAATCGATCATTAAAAAACATCAACAAAAATTAGTCAACCCTAAGCTAAGTGACTTAGGCTTACTGCCTTTGTAGTGATATTGGTCGTAATTTAATTCCTTCTTTGATTTCTTTACAAACTCTTCTAGCCCTTTTATATGTTTCTTTCATAGGTACAAAGGAATCTATAAGATTCACAACAAGGAATGAGGAATGCTTAGAACTTTCGCTCCTTAACTCTCCTTCTTTTCCTTTCTCAGATTTTCGGTCCTCTACTAGGTTTAGAATATGGGTACTTATAGTTTTTTAGGATAGGTGAATTAGGAATTCGTTTTAAGTCTGATTTATAGTTATAAGTTAGTTTGCTTGTAATTGATTAAATTAGCTTAGATTGATTGAAATTAAATATTTGATTTAGAAATTAGGGAGATATGTTGGTAAATTAGAATTAGGGTTTCAAACTTGTAATGAATCTTGACGTTTGTATGAATTCGTTTTTAATCAATAAAAATTATTTCCAATTAAAGATTTGCTTCAGATTAGGTTTGATTCTCAACAAATATATAACTTATGGGCTTTTAGAATCTAACTTAGGGATGAAGAACACCCAAATGGGCGCAACTTGTAGAAAGGGTGAAAGAAACCCTAAATTTGATTTTGTCAAATTCTAATAATTTAATAAATAAATAAATAAATAAGTAATAATAATAATAATAATAATAATTATTATTATTATTATTATTACTATTATATTTATTTATTATTATTATTATTATTATTATTATTATTATAAAATGAAATGAATAATTAATGTGTCGCATAAAAATGTTGACCCCAGATCAACCTGTACAAAAACAAATATTATATATATTTTGTAATAATAGTAAAACTAAATAATTAAAATGCAAACAAAAATAATTTTAAATAAATGTTGACTTCGGTCAACTGGACATAAAAATAATTGTAAAATTAAAAACCAATTAATCTAATTTGAATTTAACATGTTCCTCTTAAAAACTCTTAACGGGCCATCTAAAGAGCCTAATTTGATGAAATGTGAGGTAAACCCCTTCTAAAAATTAACTTTTATTATGCTTAAATAAAATATAAGTAATTGTTAGTATAAAATATATAAAAAAAATCAGTATAAAAATAACCCAATAGTGCTAGAGAAATAAAATTGATTGTTTACACCAATGAAGGCAAATTTGGGGTATGACAATAGCTCAAACCTCTCTCAGAGGTTCTACAAGAGATGATTGATATTTTTATAGTGGTTGTTCTAGACACATGACTTGTGTCAAGAAATTTTTGGTGGATATTAAATCATATTCCACTATGTCACATTTGGAGATGGATCAAAAAGGGAAATAAAGGTTGTTAGAAAGTTGGACTATACAGGACAACCTAATCATGATGATGTGCTATTTGTTAAGGGATGTACTTCTAATTTGATGATATTTGTCAACTGTGTAACCAAGGTCTAACACCCTCCCTTTTCATACCCTACCCGCCGAACTCAAAAATCTTGAAGGTCTTTCCTGTTCTTTTCATCCTTTCCTCTTTGGATAAAAGAAAATTCGGTGGCGACTCTTGCTATCCGCATATTTGTGATAAAACGAAAAAATAAGTCAGTTCTCCCACTGTATTACAATCATCCCAACATTTTAAGTCTCTAGGAGTTAGGAGGAGCTATATCTGAAAACTCTCCAGTAATCATTTTTTGTGTTCATAGATGTGAATCAAAGAGATTTCTTTATTTTGGAGCACTTTTGATGTGGTCAGATGTTGGATCTTCTTATGTGACATCATCGTTTAGTTGTGGTTATCTGTGTAATCTGTTTTTTTATTATGGTTAAGGTTGAGTGAAGTCTGAAATCTCAATGATTTTGATGCTTAAAGAGTGAAATGTTCAACCATATGTCATGGCATTGTATTATGGAAAGCTTAGCCCAAAACTCCCAAGGATGATAGTGTGCATAGCTTGACAAGTACTTATAATGGTATATCTTTCTATCAAGGGTCTTACTACAGAAATTTGCTGACACTTTCAAGGTTGTTTGGTTGATAAACTCTAGGAGGTATGTTCTGTGAAGGGCAGATTTGGAGTTGCACTACTAAAGAATGAGGGTAGGCTTTAGTGGACGGTGTACCTATATTATCTCTTCAACTAATGACACGTGAACAAAAAATTTCAATGGTATGGAAAATGGCATTCCCGATGTTGAAACAATTCAGCGGTCAAGGCTTGGAAAGAGAGAAATTAAACATATCCATCATTTTATCTCTCTCTCTCTTTCTCTATCTTGCTCTTGAAATGAGTGGTGCACCATTAACAAGGATGATTTTATCTTCTTTGAAAACACATGCATTGACTGGTTGTGTTGTTACAAACAAGGAATCATTAAAAACCATAGTAACTCCCCTTGTATATAAATACCCCATACTCGTTTCTTTCTCCTCTTAAGCTTTTGTTTTTTTTATTTCATTGAGTTTTTGTTTGTGCTTTCTTTCTCAAACTCAGTCTCTATCAACCTTTGGCTAAAAAGGGGGAGAGTAGTGTAGTTAAGCCTTATTTTGTGTTGTTGAGTGTTACTGCTACTTACATGCAACAACTAAGGGAGAATATAACCATCTATCATAAGGGTGTTCTATTTTGTCGTCTGATGGTTCTTATGTTATGGGTGTATACAAGATGTCGTTCCAGATGTTCTAACATCTTGTTTGATGTGTTCTTTTTGCTTCTGTCACATGATCTTCTAATACGCGTTTCTTCTGTCACATGGTCTTATAACTTGGATTATTCAAGTTAGATTTCCTTTTGGTTTCTTGAGGATTTAGGAAAATTCTTCTGGGGCTTTTTGACAAGAATTGATTCAGATTTTTAGGGGGGAGTAACTTGGGTGTTCCTGAAGATGCAGGTTATCTTCTTCCTCATGTATATAAACTACATGATATAACTGGTGTTTTATCTCCATGGTATTGTTTCTATGATGTGTTTTGTCTCCCTCTTTAGTGTGTTTACGGAAAAGGTATTTTATCCAAAATTCACCAAAGAGTTGTTTTAGCCAAAATAAGCCAAATGGGGGGTGAACCTTGATATCATAGAAGTATAGTAGCTCACATCACTACAAGAATCAATAAGAGTATAATCTTTTGAGAAAAGCTTATTAAATTAAAAATCCAAAGTGACAAAATGATTTGAATGAGGTTAATTTACTTTTAGTCTTGAGAAATATGTTAAAGTATGAATAATTTGATTAAAGTTTGATTAAGAAAATATTTTTTAAAATGCATAGACCTAAGTCCAAGTTTATTATGAAAGCGGTTCAAGTTAGAAAACAAGAAGAGTTTCGAAAAGGAGGGAGAATATTTTTGAAATCAAAGAAGAGGGAAGGAGATGAAGGGACTATCCTAAAGAATAAGGTAAAAGCTAAGGAAAAGAATGATCTAACCAACAAGAAGCCACCACTTGACATAAAGAGTCAATGTAGAATTCTCATCCTTTGGATTAAAACCAAGAAAGAAAAAAATACTAAACCTCTTAGGAATACCAAGCATTAGATGAATTAAGTATTCACAAAAAATAATTTAGGCAGAGCAACAACTGTATACAGAGCAATTCTCAATCAAAGACAAAGTATATAATCAGAATAACCTGCACACAAATAAAATCAACCCAATGCCTTGGAGTATACCCCAAGAACTTCATACAAAATAACAACAGAGACACAAGGCCCCATGGGTTATCAAGGCTTCTAATCCTAAGTCCAAGAGGTCCATAACTCCATTATGCAAAGGATAGTAACCAAATAGTCCAAGTAACCTTAAAGTTTTTGAATATTCAAGTTGGTTATTAAGTGTCTTCAAAAAGAAAATAAAGCTCAAGTGAGCAAAATAAAAAAAGACATAAAGATAAATGATCAAATGAGAAAAGATATAATGGCATAAAGATAAATGCTCAAGTAAGAAAAGATAAAAATAACATGAAATGTAAATGCTAAAGTAAATGGTGCATAAAAATAAAGGCATAAAATAAAGGGCATAAAGTGAAAGCGAAAAGTAAATGCACAGAGTAAAGTCAATTGTTAATGAGTTAGATGTTAGAGATTAGTTGAATGACCATCTTGAAACTTGCATTTGAAAACAAATTAGAAGATTGATAAAATCAGAGCTTCTCAACAATAAGTTTCATTTGCTTTGTGTCAAGTATATCATTCATTTCAAGTACTCAAGGTAAGCATATATGATCAACGATGTTTAAATGATTCACTTAGACCAAACCTCATGAAAGTTCACTAGAGGATTGATAATATCAAAGCCTCATAACAATGAACCTCTAGGTTGTTGGATCAAAGGTTTCAAATTAAACATACTTGGGCTTGGAAATATAGGTTTGGGCCACGAATGATCATTTTTTGAATCAGGACAAATTTAGTGCTATGTTAAGCAATCGTAAGTGGACTTATGTATAAGTCACACCTATTTTGAGGTCAGTCAATAGCAATCTATGAACCAACATGTTAGATAAATGATATGTAGATCATCTCCAAAATCATGTAACACAAGTAAAAACAAGAAAGGGATTATATGAAGAGGGAGGGGATGTATCACATGAAATTAGGGTTTCAAATATCATTAACATCATTCATCCATTTTGGTGGATTTGGTTTTTTTAACCTATCAACACCCAAGATCCAATGAAGTTGAGGAACTTGTCCCAAAATAACACCCAAATCAGGACCAAACAAAAATAATAAAATAAACTTAATAAAATAATATTTAAAATGATTAATAAAAGGGAAATAATTGGTAAAATATACAAAGTATATTAAAACACCAAATAAAAATCCTAAAAAAAATAGTTAGAGGTCAAACATGAGTCAATAAGTGTTGACAAAAATTTTCAGAATTTTTTAAGTCAGAAACTATTTTTAAAATTTAAAGAAATAAGCAAAATAAACCAAAATTTGTGAAAAATAGTAAAATAAAAAATAAAAATAAAATGAGGTCACCAATATTTATCAAGAGGTCATTGGATCCTTCCATAATTTTTCTTGAATTTAAAAATCAAGAAAAGTATTTTTAAACAATTAAAACAAGTTAAATAAAGTGAAAAATCATAAAAAATATCATATCACATAATAAAATTGTGAAAAAATAGAAATCAGAAAGAGAAAAATCAAAAGTATTTTTGAGAATTTTTTCAGACTTTTTGAAGTTGAAATAATTTTTTATGAATTTTTGAAGTTTAAAACTATTAAAATATAAAATCAGAAAATAAAAAATAAAACCAAAAAGATGTAGACCATTGGATCAATGTCAAAATGCGTTAATAATCAAATCCAAGAGATCTAGCGTGTTGTGTATGATATGAACATTAGTGAATAAACCACCAGATCATTAATTAAAAAACAAATTTGAAAAAAATGTGTGGCACCATGTCATTGGTTGAGAGATGACACGCTGGTCATCGTCAACCTCCAGCCACACACAAATTTAAGGTCTCACAAACCGTAAAGTCAGAAGCTCAGATCGGTGCCATTCACTTCATCTCTTCAAGACGATTTCAATGGTACCCTCGTGAAAAATTTATATAAACTATAGCTCAATCGATTTGAGAAAAACCATAAGAAAAAAGTTGGAAAGGGATTTGAAAATTCATGAGCAAAACTCACTTCCAGTAAAAAAATAATGATGTGATTAATATCAGAGTGATGAGAGCTATGTTGTAGCAACGAGTTTGGAGAAAGTTAATGGAGGAATCTACTTTTTGAAGTTTAAATTCAGAGCTCTAAAACTTGAATTGGATAGCACGATTCAAGACACCTCAAGGCTTGGTTCTTCTTCTGTTAGCTTCAGATAAGTTCAAGGATGAAGAATCAACAAAGAAATTGGATTGAAAAATGCTTTAGAACCAAACTCGATGTTATAGAATTGAGAGGTATGGAGGAAGTTCAACAGAGGTTCTTTGGCTCTCCAAAGCTTGTCCAATAAGTGGGATATCATACTCTATTTATAGGGAAGTGAATGATGATGAGAAACAAGAGGAATTATGGGAAAATCTTGAAAACCAAGCTAGATGTGATCACGCCAAACACGTGACTTGAAATTCCTGAAAACGGCCTCATATCAAGTGCAATTCTCGTCAAAACACATCTATACAATTAGTTAAACATGTTTAGAAACTAAACCTTGAGTAATTTGACCTGTAATCAAAGTTTACTCGTGGTAAAATATTTAGACTTGAAGCAAAAACAGATTCCATGGAGCTAACTTCAATAATTCATATCTCACTATCCAGGGACATTTATGGGGTGGTTCTTGAAGCATTTGAAAGACAAGGTTACAGTCTTTACAATGTTCCAAGAAATACATCATTTGGATGCTTGAGAAAAAATTTATGTCCAATTGAATTTTTGAAAAACACACAGATGTTTTGTACTTAGAAAAATTCTAAGTGTTGAACTTCAAAATGACCTATAATGTTCTTAAAATTAAATGACTTTCTACTAAAAATTTGATCTTGATTTCTGAAGATGACATGAAGTAAACCTTTTGAATTTATGTTTGGAATTAAGGTCACTCAAAAATCATAAAAATTGAAGTAGTTATGGTCTTTGGAAGATCATAAAAATTCTCAAGTATTTCACAAAAAAAACAAAGTTTTAGTAGGCCTCCAAAAGATTATTTTGTAAAAATAATGGGCTCAATGAGATAAAAATTGACCAACTTATGATCATTTGAAGTCAAGCCCTAAAATTCAAAGGCCTTTCAAGGAGACTTGTAATCATTCTCAATCATTAGTGATCTTCCATTCAAAATTAGCCTTAGATCCCTGAAGAGAGCTTATTAAGGACCCTTTAAAGAGAATCATGGCTTTGGACCCAATCAAAAATCTCAAACAATAAGCAAGATATGGTTTATAGAAGTCAACAAACCCTAGCTTAGAGAGTGTTAAAATGACTTGAAACCCCTTTTAACTTTTGATGATTTTTCTTGCTTAATTGGATCTTATCATGTGAAGAGAGGTTGTTGTTGATGATTATAAGAATCCATAGAAAAGAAAACCAACTCCAAATGTTTAAAATTGAGAGAGTTGTGCACTTGTGGTCACTGAATCAAGCATTTTCTCAATTAGGTCAAACTTGTTGAGCCAACCTTGAATCTCTTTGAACTTTATTGGAAAAATAAAGCATGTTGATTCATAAAAGGCCTTTAAATGATGTTGTCTTGAAGCACACTCAAATATGGAGCTTAAGTCTCAATGAATCTTGTTCAAGAAGGCATAAATATAAACACATGAACTTATGAATCTTCTTGAAGAATTCCACCATCAACTTTGAGGAGATATTTACTTAAATAAAGTGAGAGAGCTCCTTGAACCACAAGTATTTGATGCCTGTAATACCCCAAATTTGTCCCACCCTTTTATTCAATCATTTGGCTTATGCATCTCATATTATTCATGTACATATCCTCTCTAGTAGGTCATTTAACACAACATGCATTCACTAAAAACAAGTCTTGGAACTTGGATCAATGGTCATGGGATTAGGGTTTCGTATTGGTGTCAAGGTTTTGTATCTTCTGCAACTTTTATTTCAACTGAGATACGAGCATCATCATTATGGTATGTCCCTCATACAAGGCTATTTGTCATCATCAATAAATTTGGCATGGGATCAAGGCTAGGGATAGACTTAGGGTTCACATGGTTTGAGGTGAGTATTTCATACAAGATTTGATCTATTGAAGTCTTCTTGGTCTTAAATCAGATTTTAATTATATCGTCACTACAGACTTCTTACTCAACTTCATGCAAGGCTTATCTTCATCAAGGCATCCTTGGTCATGGAGCAGGGTTTACTTACCTATGCTTGGGTTTATCATATGAGTTAGGTTTTGGCTATGAATCAAGTTGTTCAAATCATTCGAGGCTTTTACATTCCCATTTATTTGTGACAATAGTTTTGTTTTTTGAAGTTTTATTAAAAGAGGGGAGATTTGAACATGGACATTTGTATGGACTTCATGGAATCACTTCTAAGTTGAAAACTTTTGGATGAGACCTTATACCAGAGTCCATGTTAAGCATTTGTTGGTTTTCATCCTATTTGTTGGTACTTATTCAAGTGTAGCAAGAATTAAAGGAAAATCGGAAAATTAAAATGAAGCATATGGAGGGAAAACAAATTCTAAACTTTATTTGAAAAAGAAGGAACATTGCATATCCTATCCATGAGATCCATTACAATCTCAAACTTCATTCAAATTGAATCCAAATTTGTTCAAAGCACCATAAAAGTATCGAGTTTTAATGGACATGGGAATCATTACAAGTAAACATTCCAAAATATTTATCGAAGAAGATTGGAAATTCAAATGAGGCATACAAGGTTTATCGCATTTTTATCAAAGGGGAAATTTATTACAAGAGAGTTTCTGTTCAAAATGTCACCATTTATATCGCTGATTTTCAGGAACATTACAAAAAGCATTTACATCAAAGTCTAATCATAAATCTAGCCTAATCCTTAATCTTTGTCTTCAATTTTCTTCAGGGCCAAATGGGCTCCAAAGTTACGACTTCAACATTTTTATGGATCCACAGACCTCGGTTCAGAACTGCAGAAGTACAACAATCAGAATCACTTCCATGCTGCCACTTGCTATAGCCATCCCTGCATTCACATAAATCAGAACTATATCCATAAATCATTCCTTGTACTAACTGATAGCCCTGCATTATTTCAAAGAAAAAATCAGGAAAAGGAAAAACAAAACTAACAGTGCTAACTATTTTTCAAAACAGGGAAAACTAACCTGTAACAAATTTTTGAGATCCTAACTATTTTCTAATCTCTTATCTGTCATAACGAATAACTCAAACCCTGTAACTGATGCTAATAAACTTCCTAACAAACTTCTAACTAGTCTTCATAACAGAATATAACAGAAAAGAGAGGAGGAAGTTCATGACTGATTCACCAAAAAAGTCAGAGGAAAATCAGTTATAGGAAACTCACTAGAAAATTATCCCAAGAAATCTATTTTTGCTCTCTCTCTTCCATCCTCAACCTTCACCCTTATTCTCGATTTCTCTCCCACACCATAACCTCCATCTTAACCTTTCTTTCCGAGTTCACGATCATTATTCATAAAATTCTCCATCGAAAAATCTTCATCCTCAAGTTCTCTCTATAGAACCTTCTTAACTTGAGTCTTTCTCTCTTCAACCAAATCACATTCTTTATCACCATCACATTCACTCTCAAAAGTCTGAGAAGAATTACCAGAAAAATAACATAGAAAAATCTCCCTCTGAAATCTCTGAAGCTCCCTGAATATCTATGCATCAACCTTCACATATTTGTAACCATTTTTCAACCTTCATCATCAACATCACAAATCTTTATCCTCTCTACACCAGCATCACACATCAATCTTCGTCTTTCTTCAATCAGCAACAACTTCCACAGATCCTTTGAATCTTCATCATAATCACTACAACAATTCTAACACTTCAGAAATCACATAGAAAGAAGAAGTAGAGTGAAAGAATAATTTGCACATCTGGAGTAATCAAAAGTACATACCTGAAGTCAAACAATTTCGCGGATAATCACCTTCCTCAGTTTATACTTTGACCAATAAGCTTCAAAATCCTTCGAATTGTCCATCTCCTTGTCATTTTCTTTACATCTGGTGATAGCTTGTAGCTTGTAAAGGAGGATCTCGGTGGTTTCCTCCATTAATTTATCATCACTGCCACAAATTACCAAGTTACAATTCCTAGGAATTCTAGAGGAAATCTTTGATGCATGGATTGATGAGAAGTTAGTGAATTCAAATGCAAGATTCGCAATCAAGAGTTAGTTTGAGGTAGAGTTCAGGTTCATGTTTTGGTGATTAGAAGGGTTCAGCAGTGGCGACGCTGCCAGAAGCTGTATATGAATGTTGAGAGAACAAAGAAAAGAAACGTTGAAGAAAGATAGAAAGGCTTCTAGGTTAAAACTCTCAGCATGTCCAAATGGCGTCGTTTCAGTCTTGTTTATTTAATTTCCTTTTAAATTTCACTGCTTTTTCTTTGTTAATTAAGGGCTCAATCCATTGTTGTGGCTTTGGGCCACTATGATCAAAAGCCTGGAGAATTCCATGCCACACCCCCTGTATCCATGCGCACAACATTTTTACAATTTTTTGCAATTTTTGGTTTCTGAATATTGATCGGGCCACTGCACCATAAGCCCATACATCTTGCAGTATATTTTACACCAGTAACTCAGAGCCAATGTCCTGCAACCAGCCTTGTAATTTTCAGAAGCAGTTAACCATAAAACATGCATTGATAGAAAAACAATTTAGAAAATTAACTACCAATAATCAAGAGGCCCCACATCAAAAAACCAGAATCACCAAGCAAATCGATAAACCAGAACATAAGCAAATATCCAAAACTATATCCAATTATCATAAAAAATTCAAACAAGATTAGTTCAAGCAATTTTGTGACTGTTAGCAATCCAAAACAAATTTACTATTAGTTAGCTAACTACAAAAACTCTCCCTCCAATGTTCCAGTTTCAAAACTAACACTAATTCACTCATTCTAATATGAACCTAAGATTTAACTTCCCAACCTTCCTAACTAATAGAATTCAACAAAAATATCTAACAGAATTCCACAACCCCTCTAACAACCCCCACCAGTTTTCATCTGTGTCGTTTCTATGCTCACTTTTTGCAATTTCAGAGCTCCGAACATAGTCCCAAGATCATATGAATTGAGTATGTCATGTGTAGAAGGGTTCGCAATCAACCCCCACATTTTGTAAGGAGTTCGCATTGGATGATGCTGACACTCCGTGATCATTCATATTGCCTTTTGTTGTCTACCTCGATCTTCTATATCTTGGTTAGATGTTCAGTCGCTTTGGACATCACATTTTTGTTTTACATCCTACTCCCGCTTGTTTTCTTCGGGTGATACGCTCCTCTTAGCTAAATCATTTCTCTTCTTCGATTATTCACTCCTGCTTTCTTGTCTGGTGTGATACACTCCCCTAGGCTAAAGCATTTCGCTTATTTTCTTTACTGTTTCATGTGTGTGCTCTTTCGAGATTGTATGTTTACTCTCTTTCTATACCATGTTCCCTTAGGATGCGCTTGTTCCTTTCAGACGCAAGTTAGACCTTAGGTTGTAAACCATGAATGATAACATTAGGTAGAGATTTCCCTTTCATCCTTGACTTAGGGCCATCATTATATGATAACATTAGGGGTAGTGCTAGGCTAGTCTCCCTTAGTTGTTTTCTCCCTTTTTGCATGTGCATTTAAAACTAAAACTTTCCCTTTTTTAGAAAAGCATAAAACATGCTAATCATACTTAAGACCTTTTTCAAGGTAACAAAATACAAACCAATCAAATAAAATATCTTGCCTTGAGGGCGTAACTCAAAACCATTTTCATGTAAGGACATGTTAATTTACTTCTATGCTAACGCGTGAGTCTCCAAAGGTCGAGTTGCTGCAGAAGGCAGAATTAACATTGTTCATAAAAAACACAAACAAACAAAAACATGTGAGCTAAACTACGGTAACTTTGGTTCGTCAAAAAGTATACGTAGGCATTTGGGTAGGGACCAAGCGATCACAACTTTATTTTCCCTACATTACTTTCTCCTTTCTTTTGCATGCATTCTTCCTCAGTAATAAGCAGTAAGCATAGTTTAGACACCCATAAGATCGATAACAAGTATGGATACTGTAGAGTACTACCGGTAGTGTGGGGTGCTAATACCTTTCTCTCGCGTAACAAATTCCCTTACCCGATCTCTTAATCACAAGACTGTGACTTCTCACTTCTCAGGTTCTCTCGATGTTTACCTTTCCCTTCATGTGGGATAAAAGATGTTCGATAGCGACTTCATTATCTGATGATTTTCAGCCGGTTGTTTCAATGTGATAAACATGACTTTAAGATTGAGCTCTTGCAATCCATTAGAGAACCATTTGATTGAGAATCACCCCTCAAACCTTAGATTAGATGGTGAGATGAATGCAATTGTGATCACCTAGAATATGAACATTCAAAGGAACATATATACACATATTAATGTTAGTTAAAAAAACACATGTACAAGATACACAATTCAAGGTGCTTGGTAATCCCTATAGAGAAAACTTATAGATAGGATAAAGAGAAACAACCCTAATATGTGTGTCTTGATGCATTGTGACATGAGATTATGAGATATATTAGGGGGGAAATTGGGGTATAACAATTGCCCTTATTTAAGTATCTTTTATCCGAAGATACGAAGGTTAAAATCTTCATCTCTACGCGATTGAAGATAATTAAATACAAAACAAACCCTATTTTTGGCCCTAAGTTGCCATGAAATGCTTATAATCAAGAATGAAAACAAACAAATCCAAAGGTAACACAGAACTCCACTGGGTAAATAGAGGAAAAACAATAGATCAAAAAGAGAGTTCAACTAGGAAAATAAATCGTCGGGGGGAAGAAGACTCAACTCTATTGGGGTAAAGCCAAAAGAGGAGATAGGGTATCACTGACTCAATAACTTAGGAAAAAGCAATTGATGACAACTATCAAAAGATACTTTCAACTACCCACTTCAAGAGGGGATAGCAAAAAGAGAGTAACATTGACTCATAGGGGATCGAAAATTAATGACCCGAAGGATGCAAATAGAAGCGCTAAGATAATAGCCATAAATACCAATATTAGGGCCAGTAACAAATGATTGGCATCAGTACTTATGTCTGGAAACAAATCGTTGACATCGGCTCTTATGGTTGGGAACAAAGTAACTCTATTAGAATAAAGTGAATCTCAACAACGAACTATCTCCCATAATAAAGAGACTACAATTCATTAGAGTACAAACATCTAAACAATGAACTATCTCCCTTAATGAATAAACTACCATCCATCAGAGTACAAATCTCAACAACAAACTATCTCCCTTAATGAAGAGACTACCATCAATCAGTGTACAAATCTCAACAACGAACTATCTCCCTTAATAAAGAGACTGTCATCCATCAGAGTACAAATCTCAACAACAAACTATCTCCCTTTAAGAGGAGACTACCATCCATCGGAGTACAAATATCAATAACGAACTATCTCCCTTAATGAAGAGACTACCATCCGTCGGAGTAAAACATCTCAACAACAAACTATCTCCCATAATGAAGAGACTACCATCCATCAGAGTAAAAATCTCAATAACGAATTGTCTCCCTTAATGGAGAGACTACAATCCACCAGAGTACAACCTTCTCTGACGTTAACAAACTTACTGGGGGAAGAACAAGTTGCTCAAATAAAGAGACCTGCCACTTGCTGTTTACGAAGAGAATTGCGATAACGCTGCTGGGGAATGAATTTTGACTTCCTGTGGAAATTCCAATACATTCCTGTTGAGGAGATAAAGTCTTCACATGTAAAATAAATGAACATTCTCAATACAGGGCTCAAATCCTATAGAAGTCAAAATAAAAATGTTTTCGGGTGTCATACCCCATTTTTTTACCCCTAATATGTTAATTCATAACATCATAAGCATTTACATTATAAATCATTCATTCATTGGAGCTTCAAAAGCATGGGATCAGAGGGCTCTTTACATTAGGGTTTTTCCCTATGGATTGAGGTTTCTACTTCACTCACGATTGATTAAATTGGTCCTCTCATCACTCTTGGTATGGAACTAGGGCTTTTTGGATCACAAGCATCATGGACATTCTCCTCGATAAGATTCATTAAGATACAACGGTGTTTGCATCCAAAATTTAATCAAAGAACATGTGCTTTAAGGTTTAACTTGTATGCTTAAAATTTTATCATATCCTCGTTGAGAATGTCCTCGAGCCATGGTTTTGTTCCTCAACATCTCAAGTCACTTCTTCACCTATGTGCATTCAATACCCAGAGAATTAGGGTTTCTTCTATTTTGTGTCTGAGCATTGGTTTTGGTTATAATCAACCATGTTTTATTGAGCTAGGTTTCTGCCTCCAGGCTACCCGGATTACCAGTCTTTCCTCGTTTTCTATAGTTCTTTATCATCTTAAGTATTCTCCTATTTTGTGTTTAAGCTTGCGAATATTCATCAATAGAAGATCATGGTTGGGGTTGTGTGTTAAAGCTATCTTTTTATATGCTTCATCTCCAAGAGTTTCTTCAAATATTTCCTTTTGTGATTTATCATTGATCATCAAATCAAGGACTTGAAGAATGAATTTCTAAATGGTGAGTATGATCTGAGAAATTCATTATGTTCAAGGAATCTGTATCCTTTCAAGAGTTCATTGCTTGCAATACAAGCTGCTTAAGGTTAAACATTAAAACAAGGGGGCTATTTAATTAAGGATGAATTCGAATCAAGGTCCTTATGACACATCTTTTGGCTATCACGAGTTAACTTCAAACTTACAAAGAGTAGGAATATTCATTCATGTGGACTTCTTCAAATGTGTGTTACGTGGGACTTAAGGTATTCATTATAATTCTTCCATGTGCAAAGATTAAATGATCATACAAGATTGCAAAGCATAGGTTATTTGTCCATAAAATCTTGTTCAAGACGTTCTCAAGGCCATTTGTGATAATGATCACTAGTGCAAGTATGTAAAAGCATTTTATATGCAAAATTGGAGGAACATTCAAAAGAAGGAGAATTTTAAACTTGAGGAAAGCCTTAGTTAAATTAAAATTTTTTGGACTTCAAGATACAAGATCAAGGTTTCAAAGCATACACCATTATTCATTCAAAATTTCAAAGTTCATCATTCGAAGGCATGATTTGAAATCAAGTTCAAAATCCATCATGGTTCAAGAGAATTTACAAGCGCATTATATTTCAAAACTCACTTAAGTTCACTTGATTCATCATCATTTATCGCGGCTCAAGTTTCCATCATACATATTTGACAAAATTCATTATAGTTTTAAGTCTCAACTATGTTCATGATTCGATATTTTTCATCCAGTTTCAGTTACAAGTTTAAGTAAGATCTTCATGTTTCATTACACAAAATCAATATTCACCATTCACAACAAAAAATAAAAAATATTCAAGTTCCAAAATACATTGAAGAAAATTACAAGTGCATAAATCCATACGTCCTATGTTTTTTTCCTAATATTGAAGCCTCAATTATCCAAACTGCCCATAAAACTTGAGTTAAAGCAGTTCATCTTTCCAACGTGAACCGGTTCGCAAACTACCCGACACCTGCATTAAATCCACAAGCTGTAATAGAACAAATGCATTTGAGAAAATTGAAAAGACATAATTTTTGGAAAGGAATTAAAAGCTTGCTCAAGAAGTTTTATACCAGCTAATCAAGGCCAAGAGAAAATCAAAAGAAGTATTAAACCAAAGAAAATCAGAAAAAATGATGAGAACAGAAAAATCAGGAAAGTAAAACTGAAGTTCCAACTCAGTTCATCTCATCCATTCATTCATATAACAGATATTTGAAATCAAGGGACAAGATTGAGTTACCTGTAACAAACTTTGCAGCTATAAAATCAGAATTTCATTCACAAATGATCATGGATGGAATTTCTGTAAAAACTTCTCTAGAAGCTTCAGATTTCTCTCTGAAATTCTTTGAGGCTTCAATGATTCATTTTCTGTAAAGACTTCTCAGAGAAGATTCAGAATTATCTCTAATATTCTCTGAAGTTTCTTGCTTTTCACTCTAATATCTCTGAGTTTTTCTCTATTCTCGGCTTCACCCTTTATCAATCTATTTCAGAATCATCAACACGAAAAATTCTCCAATGTCATTTTTGATTTGTTTTAAATCATCAATTCAAATAAACAATAATAACACACGTTTGATCATTGCACCACAAGATCCACAACACGATTTGTAGAAGAATATCAAACATAGTGAAAAGGGAAGAAAACAACATAAGAGTCGTACCTGGAAAACGAGCACTCTCTGAAATTCTTGTGACATCGACGTCGTTGAAGAGACATTTGTGTTTCTTCGGCAGGTAATTCTGAATCCTTCCCTCTTTCTTAGCTCCATTAAACTTCAAAATGTTGTGAATCCTTATTTTTATTGGAATCTCCAAAAACATAAGAATATTTCCTCCAAAGTGGAAGCAAGCTAATCATCTGGAAATGTGAAGAAACTCAGAGAGGGATCATAAAGTTGAAGTAGAGTATGAATAAACCTCCATTCAAAAAAATCTACTTAGACGTTATTTACCAGCAATAGCAATATCCTTATCCAAGAGTTGATTCAGAAGCCACAACATGCTGCAACACTGAAGCTTTTCAAAAAGAGACTCAAGACTAGAGTAAGAAACACCTTGGTTGGGGAGGTCTTGCTAATGAGGAAATTGAAGATGTTCCTAAAGGGATGTGCATCTGTTGATTTGTGATCGCCGTCATTTATTTTGACGGGATCCATTTACTTTAAATTTTTTTACCTATGGCTTTTGATCACACTGAACCCATGATATCATCTCTTTGATTCACATTTTATTTTTTCTAGTGTTCCATTTCTCTTATATTTATTTTCTTATTCAAAGTCGGAAAATTCTTTGGAAGTGATTAAACATAGCTTCGACATACTCTTATGCGTCGTTATGCACTCATGCATCTTTATGCACACAAGCATTCATAACAGGTGCTCAGTATCGAAATTATTGTTTCGACTTGGTTTTCTCTGAGAGAAGTGGAAACTGGGATTTCCCTCAGTGCCACAATTATCGGAAATCGAAGATTATCTATGATGTATTTTTGTGAAGACTTAATTTGGTAGTCTTGTACCCGTTGCTACAACAGGGGATGTTACTCCTCCTATCTCTTATCCTTCGGGATTAGATTCTTGATACCTGATGTGATTTCTATTTTGGGGCACCTTGATTATGCAATTAAAGGTGGGAATATATTTGAATGCAAATTCCAATACCTCATCAATTCTGGGGCAATCATTAATTCCAGATGGCTGTGGAAATTGAAGTCTTTGTCCAATTAAGTATCAAGACTACGAAAGCATCTTCCTGGAAGCAATGAGCCCAGACGAAAAAAGACTTTTCAATATTGGCATGCAATAGTTTCTTATTGCATTCTCATTTGTAATCATTCTTGGTTGTTAGTACATTGTTTGCATATGAAATTTTTTTTGTTTTTTTAATGATAATCATAATACACTGAATATGTTTGACTTTAAGTAATGAATTTGTATTCACTCATAAAATAGTTTTCTGCATTGTTATACTAACCTTTTGTTACACAAATATTGGAGGGAGGATGATGATGTTAAAACGCAAAATTTCTAGTCGTTTGCTTTTGGATAAAACCCTGTTGACGATGTACATACATTGTTTCAAATTCCCAAACACCAGAGATATAAGGAAGATAATCCCTCTTTAACCCCTTTAAGCCTTGAAGTAGGTGTTTCTTTTTCTATTCAGGGAAAACCCTCATTTTAACCTAGGGCAGGGTAGTGTTCAGCTAATTTGATCGAGCATTCAGAATTCATTAGGAGTGCAAATCCAAGGATCGACAATGGTTATCCTTCAAAAGGTCGAGCAAATTCAAAACTGCAATGGCTAACCTTTGCTTATCAAGAGTGTGAGTCTATTGACAATATTCCAATAGATATCTCTCACACGTCAGGAGGTCAGCAGATGACGATACAACAATGGTTATCCCTAATCTACCATGGACTCAGGAAGTCACAATTTCTCAAACAAAATAAAAAAAAGACTCAAAGTCATGCGACGTGTTCAAAAGGAAATAATAGGTAATATGATAAAATGATGAAAAAAGAAACAGATAAAAAGCCTCGTTAAGTCGGAACTTGAAAAATAAGTTGCTTAGGCAAGAGTCAGGGCATCCCACTGGACTTTAGAGTCAAAGTCAAGAGGAATTTGTCCAGGAAAAAGTTATGGAAAGCAAGGAAGAAATGGAAAGCCTGAAAGGCGATAACGGATTACAACGTAAAATCCTCAGCAAAGAACAGAGACGTGTGACACGAAACCTAAAAGAAGCAAAAGTGACTGACTTTTTTGTCCAAAGAAAACCTCGTTTGATTCCTCGAACGTCTCAAAATTTCTTTTGAGATATGAATGTTCGTGTCAAGTTAACTGAATATAGGACTGGAGAACATCATGAATGGGGTGGGCACCAAATAATTTTGAGCCTTAAAATCCTTTGTTTTCCTAAAACCGTGAACCAGGCCACGTTACAACCTTCTAAAGTCCTAATTGAAGCAGGGTTTATTTTGATAGAATACTTCAATGAGATAGAGTTTTTGACTTCTAAAAAGTTATGCTAAAAGATCTGTGTTAGTATCATATGCTTTCGTTGTTTTGGTCACATCTTAAATAAGTGATTTCTTTCACAAAGATTTGTGACATATTTTCAAATAAAAACTTCAGGATTAACATGTTTTGTGCATTAGAATTATAATTCTCAAAATAAACATTTTTTCTACTTGTATAAATATTTGTTTGATATCAAGGAAGTATACATTTGATTATCAGTGAGAAAGCTAAAAAATTGTTAGGGGCATTCTTCCTAGAGACTATTTTTAGCAGGGGCAAGTTGTTCTTCCTAGTATGATTCTTTCACAGTTGATCATCCTTAAAAGGAAAGGCTTAAATAGTTCGTCAAACCAAGAAGGTTTCAGGTTTCATCCAATCTGGAGCAGTTACCTCGAGATTCGATAAATCTCTCCAAGAATTAGTCTACTAAGTAGATTATCTCAAGACAATTCCTTTGAAGATCATGTTGTCTGAGGCACAAATTGTACGCCAAAGTTATTGAATCCAAGGGAAATCCATATTTAACAGGATTTGTTGTGATGGCTTTTCTCAAGCACGAGGTTTCCAAGACTCTCTTTACTAGTAAAAGACACCATGAGGTTACTCCCTCTAAGCATAAAATCATTCTTTAATAGTGGTGATCTCATGATCATACAGATATTTTTAGGGTACCCTTGCAATTTGATGAGCAGACAGTGGGTTTCCGCTTTTTCCATGATTGGTTTATATCAGGCATGAGAAAAACTTAATTCAATTCCTCATGTCCGAGTGTGGTTCTTTCCCTAACTGGTTAGAGGATTCATCCCTACCTTAGGGTTGATTTTTTGAATTTCCCACTGAGTTTATTTCTTGTGGAGAAAGTTTTATTCAGCGTTCTTTCCCCTTTTATATTGTCTAAATAGAACAGATCCCACAATTGAGTTATTTCCTTGCTAAGTTGAGTCTTATTTGACCATTGCTTTCTAGTATGTTCCTAGATTGAACTTCGGCCCTTGTTAGGAACTATTGTCTTGCTTTCAAGATTGGTTTATCTATAACTCTTTTGTGTTTACCATTGTTAAACTATCAATGTGTTGATAAATGGTTCTCACTTTATTCTATATCCTTAGGTTGTCTACCATTGTTAAACTATTAGATCTTTGATAGATGGTATGCAATCGGTGTTTTAGTGTTTATCATTGTTAAACTATCACGTTATTGGTAGATGATATCCATTTTTTACCTTCTTATTCACCATTGTTAAACTATCATCTTTGACAAATGATATTTATTCCACTCTCTTGTGTTTACCGTTGATTAAACTATCAGAGGCTTGATATATGGTATTTATCTCCTATGACATACACTACCCATTGAGGCTGCTATCCCCAACAGGGTCTTGTATTACCTTTTCCTCCTCTTGGGCTTTACCCCAAAATAGAGTTAAGTTTTCTCCAACTAAGTCTGGGTGCGTAGCCAAAGAGTTGTGCTCATTTTCAATCTCTTGGTGTTTCCTATCCATTTTCCATGGAGATGTTCTTCCTTTGCAGAGTGTGCATCCTCTTAGTCCCCACTGAGTTTATTTCTCGTGGAAGAAGTTTTTTCCCCAGTTCATTTACCTGGATGGAATAACTCACTATTTGAGCTCATTTCTTGTTGGGTGTACTCTTGGTTGACTATTTCTCCCTGATTCGTTTCAGGTTCAAACTTTGGTTCCCAACAATATTATATTTGACATCTCCATGTTGTGGAATTTAGATTGAGAATGTGCATTTATTTTACACGTGAAGACTTTATCTCCTCAACAGGAATGTGTTGGTATTTCTCCAGGAAAGTTCTTTCAGGTCCCTTTCGCTGATATGCGTATGATCTTCTTGTTGTTTCTCAAATAGTTAGAGATGATACTATTGATATATGGTGCGCTGTTGGGTTTGTAATCCCATTTTCCGCAGTCAAATCTTGGGTCAGATTATTCTCGAGATTGATTATTTTGGTTTCAGGTTTGCATGGTTTGAAACCTCTATCCCAGATTCCCCAGTGAGGTCTTCGCTCATATGATAGAAGTTCATTCTCCCTTTGTGTGCTAAGGTAGAATCATTTTCAAAATTTTGCCCTTTGAAGTAATGGCATTATTATTGTTGTTTTTTCCCAGGCAACTAGATAAAGGCAGTATCTTTTCTAAGAAGTATTAGAACAACTGTCGACTTTTTGGGTTTTTCTCTCGCCAAGTGCTGAGTTTGATTTAAAATTCCCATAATTTTAACTTCTTGATGTATTGTTTAACTTCTTAAATCCACAAAAAAAAGTAGAGATAATGCTTCTCTCTAAAAGTTGGCCCATGAGGATCCATAATTTCTCCCCAAGGAAGTTTGTGTAATCATCACTCATGGTAATGAAGAATGTATTTGGGCTCCACTCGACAATGTAGTATTGTCCTCCCCATTGAAGTCCGCACAAGATCCCCAGTTGATATCTCGACGACGTGGTTTTTATCTGTCGTAGTGAAAGTCAGTATTTTAATCTCCAATGGAAGTCTAGACATTGAGATGTTGTTTTCCCCATTGAAATATGTGTGATATTCCTCGGTGAAGTATGGAGGAGGATGTTACATCCCTGTATTTGTACTGATTTACTATTTTGATTTGATTATTTTCGGATTATGTTTCTTCCCAATGAAGTTAAGCCGTGAAATAGGAATTTGTTTCCTCAGTTGGTGCTTACTTTCTTGTGAAATTTTCCTCCTGGATGTTATTTATCTGAGTGTTGACTTTACCCATGTTGATTTTTTCTGGTTATTCCCAGTGCAATATGTTTGCTTTTTCATCATATACATGATAACATTTATACATTCATTATATATATATATATATATATATATATATATATATATATATATATATATATATATATATATATATATATATATATATATATATATATATATATATATATATATATATATATATATATATATATATATATGAATCATGCATAGCTGAATTAAAGTTCATTGCTAATTTGCATTCATTGATGTTTTTGTTGGCATATTACCCTATTTTGCAAATTTATGTTACCCTCTCTCCAATAGAGTGTCAACCTTAAGCATAAAGCGTATATTCTTTCAATTTCCCCACTGATTTATCCCTCGTGGAAGAATTATGCTTCAACCTTCCTTTTCAACCCATTATCTGAATGGAACATAGTCCTCTTTTGAATTTATTTCTCATTGGGTTCTATCTTGGTTGACTGCTTCACTCCGGTTTTTTTCTGGTTTGAAATTGAGGTCCTTGGCAACGTTATTGTTATGCTTCCTGCAGGCTTTAAGCCTGAGTTTGAGAATGTGCATTTATATTTGCACAAGAAGACTTTATCTCCTCAACAGGAATATATTGGCATTTCCCCAGAAAGAATTATTGCAAATTCTTCTCATAACAACAGTTGGCAGGTCTCTTTATTTTAGAAACATGTGTCTCTCCAGAAAGTCATATTTCTTTTCCCAACAAGGTTTCTTTTAATAAAAATTGACATGTCTCATTATTTGAGCAACCTATACTTCCCCAGTGAGTCTGTTAATTCCCCGAGAAGATTCAGATTTGTTTTTACTCTAATTAATGGTAGTCTCAACATTATGGGAGATAGTTTGTTGTTGAGATTTTGTACTCCAATGGATGGTAGTCTCGTCATTATGGGAGATAGTCTGTTGTTGAGATTTGTTACTCGATGAATGGTAGTCTCGTTATTATGGGAGATAGTCCGTTGTTGAGATTTGTTACTCTGATGGCAGGTAGTCTCGTCATTATGGGAGATAGTTTTTTGTTGAGGTTTTACTCTGATGAATGGTAGTCTCTTTGTTATGGGAGATAGTTCGTTTTTGATATTTTGCACTCCAATGGATGGTAGTCTCTTTATTATGGGAGATAGTTGGTTATTGATATTTGTTACTCTGATGAATGGTAATCTCTTTGTTATGGGAGATAGTTTGTTGTTAAGGTTTTACACTGATGAATGCTAGTCTCTTTGTTATGGGAGATAGTTTTTTGTTGAGGTTTTACTCCGATGAATGGTAGTCTCTTTGTTATGGGAGATAGTTCACTGTTGAGATTTTGCACCACATATAGATGGTATTCTCTTCATTATGGGAGATAGTTCGTTGTTGAGATTTGTTACTCCGATGAATTGTAGTCTCGTCATTATGGGAGATATTTTGTTTTTGAGTTTTTACTCCAATGAATGATAGTCTATTTATTAAGGGAGATAGTTTATTGTTGTGACGTTTACTTCGATGAATGGTAGTCTCTTGGTTATGGGAGATAGTTTGTTGTTGAGGTTTTACTCCGATGAATGGTAGTCTCTTTGTTATGGGAGATAGTTTGTTGTTGATGTTTTACCCCGATGAATGGTAGTCTCTTCATAATGGGAGATAGTTCGTTGTTAAGATTTTACACTCCAATGGATGGTAGTCTCTTCATTATGGGAGATAGTTCGTTGTTGAGATTTGCTACTCCGATGAATGGTAGTCTCTTCACTATGGGAGATTGTTCGTTGTTGAGGTTTAACTCCATGGAATGGTAGTCTCTTCATTATGGGAGATAGTTTGTTGTTGAGGTTTTACTTCGATGAATGGTAGTCTCTTTGTTATGGGAGATAGTTCGTTATTGAGATTTTGCACTCCAATGGATGGTAGTCTCATCATTATCGGAGATTGTTGTACCCCAATTTTTCCCCCTAAGAATCATCTATCACCTCATAACATCACAATGCAACAAGATCACACACTAGGGATTGGTTCTTCTCTTTCTCTTTAGCTTTTCTCATGGGGAATCACAAAGCACCTTGACTTGTATATTGTGAACTATGCCAAAGAAGGGATTAGACAACACTTTTTTTGGTATTAGACAACGCTTAAAAGCGCTGCCTATTCGAGCATTGCTATAAGTAAAGCCAGCGCTTTGGTTAAATGAGAAAGTGTTATCTAAAGCACCCCTTTAGGCAGCGCTTTTACTTTAGACAACGCTTTTGGTTATCTTTTAGGCATCACTTTAGACAACGCTCTATCTGTAAAAGCATTGTCTAAAGCCCCCCTTTAGGCAGCACTTTCACTTTAGATAGCACTTTTGGTTATCTTTTAGGCAGCACTTTAGGCAGCGCTTTAAAAACGTTGTCTAAAGCCCTCCTTTAGGCAGCGCTTTCACTTTAGACAACGCTTTGGACAATGTTTTTCCTTCAAAGCCCTGGCTATTCCCTACTTTAAGCAACGCTTTTTATTTGAAGTGTTGTCTAATATCCATATAATTTTTTATATATAAAACTTAAAAAAAGCACTGCCTGATTTATACAGTAAATATGCACCATATTTTCACCATATTTTGCACTAGGTTTTCACCACATTTGCACCAGGTTTTCACCATATTTTTCACCAGATTTGGTAGCTTCAATCCAATATATATACATCAAATTTGCATATGCAAAAAATCTACATATATATAAATGATGATATATACAACAACAACTTGAAAATTGATGATACAACTTAAAAATTCTAAAAATTATAAATTGATGTTTAATCTACGTATTACTATCTTCGAGAATTTATAAAAAACCACAACAAATAACTTGTTTGCTCTATCTTCTACATCTGCACCTATAACCTGAAACAAAACCAAAAGATCGAAATTCATACCATGATAAAATAAAACTTTATTCCAATTTATACTTAAAACTCAAAAGTTGTACTCAAAATTCTCATCAATGAAAGAAATACATTATACCTTATAAAATTCTCAACTCCATAATGAATTGACACCATTCCTCCATAAGTTCATCCAATTGATCTTTTGAGAAATGAGCATAATTGAATTCGTCAAAGTACTACATAGTAATATAACATAATATGTGATTTAGTTAAAACACTATGCCATTTTATGAGAAATATTAAAATAATTCCTAAGTTAGAAATTCATACCGTGGATGGAATCTCTATTTGGTCCAAAAGAAGCGTTTCTTTCATAAACATCAACATGAAATAACTGCAATTTATACCATTACGTTAACAAGGACACTACACATGGAAAGAAAATACAGATATATATCAGGATATGCCCCTTAACTTGTTTTATCAAGTATCATCACTAATATAATCAAAATTGTGAAAATATACCTGCACTTTGATCCACGTAACGTAGTTGGCTCTACTCTTTGGTACTTGAATACCTCTTTGTGATCTAAAAGATTGTAGAATACTATAATAAAATATAAACGACTATTTAGAACAATCTGACATAGATAAATAAACATACACACGAATATTTAGAACAATCACACTTACGTATCCATCGTCTTCTTCAAATCAGGGTATGTTGTCCAATAATTGTATAATGAATCCAGATAGTATACAATCTCTCTAAAAGGATTAATCGCAAGCAACAACCAATGTCCACTGTAAAATTAAACAAATGTTTGATGGAAAGTTTCTACACAACGTCAAAAATTGAAAAATTATAATAGATGAAGTTAGGATGAAAATCTAACCGGTTGCTAGTATTATATGGTAAAAAGAACAACTTTTATGTATCTTTGCTGAACATAAATAAACTGAGTACATACGATATGACATCATCTAGTTTTGTTACAATTAACCTTGCGTTGACAGTGTTGGGAGCTAAGAAATCCAATATTTCTTCCAATCCACACGGGCGCATCACTTTGTCATACAAAAACCTTAAATAAAAACATCATTAAAATTAGACTATATTCATTGAAATGAGTAAATAAATTGTTCATGTAATTAAACAAAGTTGATCGGTGTATACCTGATGTATGTATCGATAACACCTAGGCCTAAAGTAGAATGTTGTAAAACTTGATCAATATCTTCTCTACCAATTGCTTCCATGTATTCACAACCAAAAATGTCTGCCTTCTTAGGTATAAGACGAGTACCACCAATTGGAATATCTATTATTCCTATATATGTTCGAAGGCACAACCTATACTGAGAAGTAGGTTTTTTCTAGCCGTGGTCTTCTTACCCCTACTTACTTGCTCAATCTCTTTAGCATGCATCTAAATATCATTTAATTAGTTAGGTGAAGTATAATATCATTCTATGCATAAATATCATATAATTGTGTTATACCTCTTTTTTTGATGCAACTGACTCGGTTTGTTGCTTAATCCCTTTATCTTTTGATTTGGATTTTGTGGTAGTCTAACATTACCATGAAAAAAAATGTAGTTAAATGGTCGTAAAAAAATTGAATACTCAAAGGTTCATAATGGTTTAAAACATACCTCCTCATCTATGCAAATGAGGTTTGACGACCATGCAACATACGATCTTATTGCCTATCCCACCAATGTTGCATCTGAAATATCGTCAGGCAAGAGTAATGGCACATCCCTCTCTAAAGAAATATCAATTTATACTTTCATAAATCCAGCAGGGAGCAGTTTATGGTGAAGTACTTCTCCTAAGGCGTTCTGCAGTTTTCCCCTGTCAACCATGCGATATGTCGGTGACGATAAATATAGCTGACAAGGTGAAATGCCCTAAACCAATAATAAATATGAAATTGTTAATGTGTATATATGTCAATTAAAAATATTGTGCTAATTCATAATAATATATATTACCTCGGTAATTTTCTGTTGTAAATCACAATTGATACTATCTTTGTCACTAGTATCCTTGAACCCTGGAGCTTGCCTTTCTTACATGTATTTTTATTTGTCCTTTTCTAGCTCACGAACTTTAGCTTTTAATTTTTATAATTCTTCCATCACTTCTTTATTGCTATGACCTTTCCTCTTTTGATGGTTACCCAAAGATGTTTGATTCACTCAGAATCCCTTACCCCTCACACGACTGATATACTCAGGAACATTTAATACCCGACTAAGTATGCTCCTGCAATCATGGCCTTCAGCTTGAGTTAAAGATTGAGATAGGCTCTCATGAAATTCATATGCATAGCAAAATAAATTAGTGGTGATTAAACTCGTAATTTCTTTATTTTAATAAGCTCGATATTTAATTAAAGGAATATTGATATACTTACACATTGCTCATAAATTTGCTGCACATCTTCCTTAACAACTTCATCCTTACGCACCCGGGCATCCTTCCACAAAACATGTTCCGAAAGAGATGTTTCTTGAATTTTCCCCTCTTCTAACTACACATTATGAAAAATAATAAATTCATTAAAAACACATGATGAACAATTATATCATAGCATTTATATATACTTACCAATCTTTGGTGTAAGCGTGCATATCCCATACGCCCTTTTTTGTATGGATACGTGGGACTTGATGCTCGTTGGCGATTCACACCACTCACATCCTGAAAATATGAGGTTCTTCTTTTTTCTTTGAAGATTGCCCATTCTTCAAGCGAAATCAAGCCTGCATACTCTTGTGGACGCTCCGCATCGATAAAATTGTTATCGGCATCCCTAAGAAACTTGTTTGTCAAAAAGTTCGAAACCCTCTTAGTCTTTTTCCGGAAAATTGAAGACAATATGATTTTCGATCATCATATTAAAAGACCTCTACAAAAAAACACAATATAAAAAGCGTTAGTAATTTAAAGACATAAGCGACAAAAAATATGAAAGACATCACATATGGCACCTGTATTTCAGTCCATAATTTTTCTTTAACGGGTTTCAACTCACGCCTTCTCCAATCATCACAAGTGATTGGAACTTCTATCCTCACAATGGAACCAATGTAATTTGTTAACATTGAACCGTTAGACTCTATTAGTTGTTTGTCTTCGTTCCAAAGTACGTCAAATTTGATACCTTTATCTCTTGCACGAATGATTGACTTCAGAAATGTTATTCCTCGTCTAATATCATTCTCCACGTCACGAGATGATTATTTTCCATCATTATTAGAAGCCATTTGACCTGTAATATTAAAGAACATAAACACCATAAAAAGTTCAAGTAACATAAACACAATATAAAAACATAAACACAATTTGAATTACTAGTACCTGTTTCACGAACATCTCTTTTGTTTCCATCATTATTAGAAGTGGGATGTGATTTTTCCTCATTGGTAGCCATTTGACCTGTAATATTAAAGAAAAACATAAACACCATATACAATTCAAGTAGCATTGAATAAATAAACACAATATAAAAACATAAACACCATATAAACTTCAAGTAGAATTGAATTAATAAACACAATATAAAAACATAAACACAATATGAATTACTAGTACCTTTTTCACTAACATTTCTTTCATTTCTTGGTTGCAATATGAATTACTTGGCTCTTAACAACTCGGACGGATGGATTGATCCAAATTCCCTCGTTATGATCATTTCTAATATATGTTTCATCCGCTATAATATTCTCATCTTGATCATTTCGTACATAGGACTCATTCCCTCTAACATATGACTCATTCTAAACATCAACATCACTTTGATTTACACTGTTATAATCAATCCCTTTGTTAGATAAAAGCACTATAGACCATTTCGTACTTGTCAGATAAGTGAAATATAACACTTTTTTAGCTTGAGAGGCTAGAATAAAAGGCTCATCTTTGTACCCTACCCTATTAAGATCGACTTGTAAAAATCTCGACTTATCCATTCAAATGCCACTATTATGTACCCACTTGCAACCAAATATAGGAATTTGAAACTTCTCATAATCAAACACCCAAATAAGCTCAATTACACCAAAATATGACAGATTTGCATATTTGGGGTTTAAGTCATTCATACTTGAAATGTGCATTTCTTCAGCTACAACAGTGACACCACTATTCTGCATAGTGCTTTTATCATCTTGTTCTTTGGTATAAAACGTGTATCCATTAAATGTGTATGCGCTATAAGAAAACATGAGCAAACTCGGACCATATGCTAAACATCACAACCTTTCTGTTATTGAGGCGGGATCTAAATCAAAATTTGAATAAATATGATCTTTGAACCATTGTATAAAAATTTGATTATGCTCTCGTACAATCCAATTTTCATTTCTATTCAGATTTAAACCCCGCAGTACATCCTTGTGCATTTCAATATATAGCTCAACCTCATTGTCATTGGGCAGAACATATAAATGCACTTGATCCCGTTCAACCCTTAATATTGTCACAATTTTATTTCCGATTAAATTTATTCCTTCCTTTCTCTCTAAAATATGATATTTGGATAGTCCAATGGATTGCACATCAGTCAAATATCTAGTACAAAACTCAACCGCTTCTTCAACAATGTATCGTTCAACCATACAACCTTCTGGCCGACTTTGATTTTTCACGTACCCTTTTAATATTTTTATATAACGCTTAACAGGGTACATCCATCTCATATAAGCTGGTCGACACAATAGTGTATCTTTCACAATATGAACAACAAGATGTACCATAATGTCAAAAAATGACGGAGGAAAATATATTTCAAGCTCACACAAATTAATAACTATTTCTTTTTGCAATATTGGTAAGATCTCATGATCGATCACCTTACTACAAATTGACCGGAAGAAAAAACACAATTTAGTTATGGCGCTTCTTACTTTTTCTGGAAAAATAGAATGTATACCTATTGGTAGAAAATGCTCCATTATAACATGGAAATCGTGTGTCTTTAAACTCTTTAACTTGAGGTCTTTCATAGACACGAGTCTTCTAATATTTGAAGAGTAACCTTTTGGAACTTTAACTTCACTTAGAAACTTACACAATATTTTTTTCTCCTTCCTAGATAAAGCATAAGTAGCAGGCGACATATATGTTCATTTTCCTTTCTTCATGGGTCCTAATTAAGTTCTTATTCTCATCTCTATCAAGTCCTTTCTTGCTTTAATGCCATCCTTAGACTTTCTTTGTATATTGAGTAAGGTACCAATAACACCTTCAAATACATTTTTTTCAATATGCATAACATCAAGAAAATGTCTTACATACAACGACTTCCAATATGGAAATTCAAAAAAAATTGACCTCTTCTTCCACCCACCTTTAACAAGCTTATTTGAAAAAGGCTTACCAAACTGAGTACTCATATCTTTTACCTTCTCAAAAACTTGGTCACTTGTCAACATAGGTGGAGCTCTATCATGTTCTAGATTTACATTGAATGCCTTTCTCCACCCACGGTAGTAATGATTAGAATTTAAGAATCTACGATGACCGAGAAATACATTCTTTTGACAAAATTCCAATCGCTTCCAATTTGTGTGTTCTTCATAAATAGAACACGCTTTTTGACCTTTAATGCTATACCCTGATAGATTTTCGCATGTCGGAAAATCATTAATTATGCCAAACAACATCGCCCTTAAATTGAAACTTTCTTTCCTATATCCAACATAAACCTCCACACCATTCTCCAACAAAATATTTAAATCTTCGATTAATGGTGTCAGGTATACGTCTATGTCATTCCCTGGTTGTTTAGGTCCAGAAATTAACCTAGATAACATCATGTACTTGCGCTTCATACATAGCCATGGAGGTAGGTTATAAATCATCATAATCACAGGCCATGTGGAATGTGAGATACTTTGAAGACCATGCAGGTTCATTCCATCTGTAGATAATGGCAAGCGAAGATTTCATGCTTCTCCTCCAAAATCAGGATAATCATTATCAGTTGTCGACCATTATGGTGAATCTTCCAGATTTTGAAACATTCCATCAATAATTCTTTCATCTGCATGCCAAGTCAAGTGTCTTGCATCGGTTTCACTACGAAACATGCGTCTAAATCTCATAATTATAGGAAAATACCATAAGACTTTTGCTGGAGAAATTTTTTTCTTATATCGAGATAAACTGCACTTAGGACACTCATTTAACGATGCATATTCATTTCGAAACAAAATGAAATCATTTGGACAAGCATGTATCTTATCAGAGCTCATGCCAATAGAGCACAATATTTTTCTGGCGGCATATGTTTGATCAGGAAGAACATTATCCTTTGGAAGCATATATTTCATAAGGACTAATAACTCTGAAACTTTTATCTGACAATTTGTTGCCCGCCTTTAAGTTGTACAACTTTAATACTGCAGACAATCTTGTGAATTTAGTGCAACCTTTATACAACGACTTCTCTGTATCGCTTACCAACCTCTCAAAAAATTTGGGCCAATCCTGAAGATCTTCTTCAAGTGCTTCTGTAATCTCTTCGACACGATCACAATCGTATGTATCTCTGCTATTGTCTTCTGAAGCATATGTCGTATTATCCCCCGGTTCAACATTCCCGTTACTTTTCTCACCATAAAATATCCAACATGTATAACTTTGATCAATTCCATTCCTCGGTAAATGTGATTCCAATCCAACTAGGTCAACCCGACCCCCATAACAACAACCTAAGCAAGGACATTTCATTCGACTGGGGTTTTCGGTATGTTCAACAACAAACTTAACGAATTCTAATACCCCATTCTCATACTCTTTTAACAATCGATTGGAAGACATCCATTTTTTATCCATGGTTTTACTACTAAGTGGCCTAAACAAAAACAATACTTAAAAAAGGACAGAGACTAAAAAGATTAATACCAATTAGGCATATTCATCGAAAATAAAAATACTATAATTATTCAAGCAACTATAGAAAATTAAAAGAACAACTAAATACCTGTAGAGAAGTCTTCAACTTCTGAAATCACTGTGTAATATTCTTAGAAAGGCTCAAAAACTCCACTCTTCACAAGTAACCTATATAAATGATCAATTAATTTCATTATAATAAAAAATCTATAGATTAAGAATTACATTAGAATATTTATACAACATTAAACATATATGTATACACCATTAAATAATCACTATTATTCTTTTTAACATATATTTTACTAATAAAAATATATTAAACATATATATTTAACATATATTAAACAATATTTTTAACATATATATTATCGTTTCTATTCTATATTATCACTAATATTTATATTATCATTTCAACTTTACGTTATCATCAAATAATCAATTATATTATCAATTGTACACCATAAACTATATGAGTTCTTTCAATTTCATTTTCAATTATATGTGAAGTGCTTTCAATTTCAACACTATAAGTTGTTAGAACATAGTTTGATTCTACAACCCTTAGTTAGAGTTTTAATGATAACAAATACAATGAACTAATGACAAATACAAAGAACAAATATGCACCCTAAAAATTATGTTTTATGTATGTAGAAGTTCTGACCAAAGCAGCATCAGAAGATAAGCCATAAGAGTTACACGCTGAAGCAATCAGAACATGCATTGAAGATTGATGACCAGAACCTGCACTAAAGCAAAGCAAACTCTGATTCTGAACAAGAACATGTTAATCCAAGTCATCAATATTCTGAAGCGTCATCAGCAAGTAAGGAGATAAAATTCTGAAGCTTTACTGATCATTCAAGACAGCATCAATACCAACGGCTTCTTTCAGATAGGATCTTCTCTAAATGGAAAGCGTGTTAATGACATTAAACATGCTTTATGATCAATGTTATTCCACTGCCTACATAAACAAAGCCAGTATTCAAAATCAAGGAAGATTTTGCTATATAACCACTTACGCATATTCAAAGCTGCAAGAAATATTCTTTACATTTCCAAGCTATAATCTTGTGTAAATTATCATAGTTGTGATAAATAGTTTTTGTAAGAAAAACAACAACACACATCTTGTATAATAGTTTTGAAACAGTGTTCCTTGAGATTAACCGGATTGTGGTTGTACTCAAGAAGACTTTAACAGTTGTTAAAGTAGTGATTGTAGTCCTTTTGAGATTAGTGGATTAAGACCTCGTTGGATAGAGGCGAAATCACCTTGACGGGTGGACTGGAGTAGTTTGAGATCTAACAAACCAGGATAAATATATTGTGTCATTGAGCTTTTAATTTCAATTTTTCAATTCAACCCCCCCTTCTTTTGTTTTTCACATCTTCAATTGGCATCAGAGCGCCTGGTTCTGAGCTTAAACACTTAACCGTGTCAGTACAAGATCCAAGCTTCAGAAAAACACTATGGTGGGAACAAGCAAAAACATCGGCAATGACAACCATGAAGACAAGGACAGATTCAGTGGCAAACCTCCAATCTTTGATGGAGAAAACTTTGACTACTGGAAAGGAAAAATTGAGAGTTTCTTTCTGGCCCATGATGCTGATTTGTGGGACATGGTGAATGATGGATGCATGTACCCAGTGGATGGACGTGGTCAGAGGATAGACAGAAAAATGATGTCTGATCAGCAAAAGCGTGAATTTTGAAACCACCACAAGGCCAGAACAATACTCTTCAGCGCCATCTTATACTCAGAATATGAGAAAATATCAAACAAAGAGACTGCCAAGAACATGTTTGACTCTATGAGAATGACGCATGAAGGCAACATTCAAGTCAAAGAAAACAAGGCCCTTGCGCTCATTCAGAAGTATGAGGCATTCAAGATGGAAGATATTGAATCAATAGAAACTATGTTTTCAAGATTCCAAATCCTTGTTGCTGGACTGAAGGTTCTTAACAAAGGGTATTCTATTGTTGATCACGTTAAGAAGATCATTAGAAGCTTGCCCAAGCAATGGAGGACAATGGTCACATCGCTTAAGCTTGCCAAAGATCTCAACAAAATATCTCTGGAGGAACTTGTCAGCTCCCTCAGAAGTCACGAGATAGAGCTAGAAGAAGATGAGCCTCAAAACAAGGTAAGCCACTAGCTTTAAAATCTAACAGAAAATCTGACTCTAAGGTTTTGCAGGCTGTGGAAGAAACTTCTGATGGATCCTCATCAGAAGAAGATGAATTGTATCTCCTCTCTAGAAGGGTGAACCAACGGTGGAAGTAGAGACAAAGGAAATTCAGAACTCCTAGAAGATCAGAGAATCAGAATGAATCCTCCTCCAGATACAGAAAGTCTGAGCCTTCATCTGGACACAAAAGATCTGAAGGTTCTTCAGGATACAGAAAGCCAAATAATAAGGACATCATCTGCTATGAGTGTAACGAGCAAGGGCACTACAAAAGTGATTGCCCAAGGCTTCAGAAGGAGAAGTCCAAAAAGAAGTTCTTCAAGGAAAATAATAAAAGCCTCATGGCTACATGGGATGATTCTGACACCTCTGAAGTTGACTTAGAATCAAATGACGAAAGAGCAAACATAGCTCTCATGGAAAACATATCAGAAGATAGTGAAGCTTCTGGTTCAGACTCAGAATCAGACACTGAAGAGTTATTTTCTGATTTTTGCCATAAACTTTACTAAGGATGAACTTGCAGAAAGCCTAAATGAAATTCTGGAAAGGTATCAGCAAATCAAAGTCAAATTTAGGAACCTGAAAAGGAATATTGCCTCTGAATCTGAAAAGTATGAGAGTCTCAGATTAGAGAATTCTGAGTTAAAAGAAAAAATTTCAAAATTAGAAAATGATTTGCAAAACTCTCAGAAGGAAACAGTCTCAGAGACTCCCAGTAATGCTGATGAGATCATCAAAGAGTATGATCACAGCTTTCAGAAGTTTCTAGCTAAACACATAGACAGAAGCAAGATGGCTTCAATGATCTATGGAGTTAGCAGAAATGACAGAAAATGGATAGGATATCAAGGTAAGGTATCTACAGCAAAAAATTCCATGGACTTAGTTATAAAACGCACACCACTCAATTCACATTTTATATATGGGCACACACATGACATAAAATACACAAGTAGTGATTATTCTGTCAAACCAAAATTCAATCAGAATTTTGGTAAAACTAACAAATCAGGACCCAAGAAAATGTGGGTACCTAAGGATAAAATTATACATGTAGAAGATATCTTTAGCAGCAAGGCTAAGACACCAATCATGGTACCTGGACTCTGGCTGCTCGCGACACATGACGGGAAGAAGGCATATGTTCCAAAGCCTAGAACTTAAGCTTGGAGGCTACGTGGGCTTTGGAGGCAATCAGAGAGGAAAGATCATTGGCTCTGGAACAATAGGTAATGGAAATCTTCCCTCTATAAATAATGTATTATTAGTTGATAGATTAATGCATAACCTGTTATCCATAAGTCAATTAAGTGAAAACGGTTATGATATAATCTTTAATCAAAATTCATGAAAAGCTGTTAGTCAGAAAGATAGGACTATCCTATTTAATGGAAAGAGGAAAAACAACATTTATAAAATAAAACTTTATGAACTAAAGAGTCGGAATGTAAAATGCCTACTTTTTGTTAACAACAAGCAATAGGTCTGGCACAGAAGATTGGGGCATGTTAGTATGAGAAGAATATCTCAGATTAACAAACTCAATCTGGTCAGAGGACTTCCTAATTTGAAGTTCAGTTCAGATGCTCTGTGTGAAGCATGTCAGAAAGGCAAATTTGCAAAACCTGCTTTCAAATCCAAAAATGTTGTTTCCACCTCTAAGCCATTAGAACTTCTGCACATTGAATTATTTGGACCAGTAAAAACTGCTTCAGTCAGTGGCAAGAAGTATGGGTTAGTAATCGTAGATGACTATAGCAGATGGACATGGGTAAAGTTCTTAAAACACAAGGACGAGTCACACTGTGTTTGTTACCTTCTGCAACCAAGTTTAGAATGAAAAGGATCTTAGAATTGTCAAAGTCAAAAGTGATCATGGTGGATAATTTGAAAATAAAAATTTTGAATTATTTTTTAATGAAAAAGGCATATTGCATGACTTCTCTTGTCCTAGAACTCCCCAACAAAATGGAGTTGTAGAAAGAAAGAATAGAACATTGCAAGAAATGGCCAGAACCATGATCAATGAGACTAACATTGCTAAGATCTTCTAGGTAGAGGAAATTAACATAGCGTGTTACATTCAGAATAGAATCTCCATAAGACCTATTCTAGAAAAGACTCCATATGAATTGTGGAAGAACAGAAAGCCCAACATTTCTTATTTTCACCTATTTGGATGCACGTGCTTTATTCTGAATACAAAAAATTATCTGAACAAGTTTGAATCTAAAGCACAAAAGTGTATTATGTTAGGATACTCTGAACGCTCAAGAGGGTACAAAGTATATAATACATAAACACAGATTGTTGAAGAGTCAATCAGTGTTAGGTTTGATGATAAGCTTGACTCTCAAGAGTCAAAGGAGAATGAATTCCTTGCAGGTATGGAAGTTGAACTCATAGGTTCGGAAGTCAACTCGTCAGAAGTTCTCAACAAAAATGCTCCCTTAGCATCAAAAAGAGTTACTGCAACCAATCCAATATATTCTGTTGATCAACTTCAGAAAAGGCTATCCAGAAGCAGCATTGATCACCCACAAGATACAATACTGGGAAAGAAAGATGATCCAATCAGAACCAGATCAACATTTAGAAACTCTGAAGAATCCCTCTTGGGACTGGTCTCTCTGATTGAACCAACAACTATTGATGAAGCACTTCTGGACAATGATTGGATTCTGGAAATGCAAGAGGAACTGAATCAATTCACCAAAAATGATGTATGGGATCTGGTTCCCAAACCAAAAGGATTCAACGTCATTGGAACAAAGTGGGTGTTCAGAAACAAACTGAACAAGCAAGGAAAAGTCATCAGAAACAAAGCATGACTAGTAGCACAAGGTTATAGTCAGCAAGAGGGGATAAACTATACAAAAAGCTTTGCTCCAGTCTCCAGGTTAGAATCTATCAGACTTTTAATATCATTTGCTGTAAACAATGGCATCACTCTGTATCAGATGGATGTCAAAAGTGCATTCTTAAATGGCTATATAGATGAAGAGGTATATATGCACCAACCCCCTGGGTTTGAGAATTCCAAAAATCCAGAATATGTTTTCAAGCTAAAGAAATCAGTCTATGGCCTGAAACAAGCTCCCAGAGCTTGGTATGAAAGACTAAGTAACTTCCTGTTAGAAAAGGAATTCACCTGAGGGAAAGTGGACACAACCTTATTCTGTAAGACAGTTAAGAATGACATGTTAGTATGTCAGATTTATGTTGATGACATCATCTTTGGATCTACTAAACCCTCTCTGGGAAGAGAGTTTGCTAAATGTATGCAGGCAGAGTTTGAGATGAGCCTAATGGGGGAACTCAAATTCTTTCTGGGCATTCAGATAAACCAAACTCCAGAGGGAACTTACATTCATCAGAGAAAATATGTCAGAGAACTTCTGAAGAAATTTGAACTCTTAGAATGTAAGCCCTCAAAGATTCCAATGCATCCCACGTGCATTCTGGAAAAGGAAGAGGTAAGTAAAAAGGTAGAACAAAAGGTATACATAAGTATGATTGGTTCTCTTCTCTATATGATGGCTTCAAGGACTGACATTTTATTTAGTGTTTGCTTATGTGCTAGATTCCAATCAGACCCTAGAGAAACTCACTTAACATCATTTAAGCGAATTTTAAAGTATCTGAAAGGTACTACTAATCTGGGTTTGTTTTATAGAAAATCAAATGATTACAGCTTAGTAGGATATTGTGACGCTGATTTCGCTGGAGACAGAGTAGAACGTAAAAGCACTTCTGGAAGCTGCTAGTTTCTGGGAGAAAATCTGATCTCATGGACCAACAAGAGACAGTCCACAATAGCACTATCAACAACAGAAGCTGAATACATAGCAGCTGCTGGATGTAGCACGCAAATGCTCTGGATGAAAAGTCAACTTAAAGACTTCAACATATTTGAGAGTAACATTCCTATCCTCTGATAATACTTCTGCTATTTGTCTCAGTAAGAATCCAATTTTGCATTCTAGGGCTAAGCATATAGACATAAAACATCATTTTATTAGGGACTATATTCAGAAAGGAATTTTAACCTTAAAATTTATTGACACAAACCATCAATTGGCTGATGTCTTTACAAAACCTCTTTCTAAAGATAGGTTTAACTTCATTCTGAAACATCTCAGCATGAAGCTATGTCCAGAATAAAATATTTTATTTGTATATCTTAACCTTCAGAATTTTGTTATCTTCTGTGAACTACTGATCAACTTGTCTTCAGAATTTTGTTATCTTCTGTGAACTACTGATCAACTTGTCTTCAGAGTTTAGAAGTACAGATTGCATCAGAATCTATCCATGACGGTCTGAATGTTTCATTTCAAGGATATAAGTGTGCTATTCACATAATCAAACAGTTGTCATCCATTCATCAGCTACTTTCTGAGGCTGAACACGTGTTTACTTTTCTGAAAGGTGAAAGGCGTTGATTGGGTGCATTGAGACACATGTCAAGGTAACCGTTCGAGTATCTTTCTGAATCCCCTAATTTCAGCTGTCATTAATGCTTATAATCATGACTAATCATTTCTCTCTCTTACTGTTTACGCTTTCAAGAAAAAATATTTAAACTCAAATTTCACTCTTTACATTCTTTCACTTTTACTCTCTCAATATTTTCTATCGTTTTAAGCTCTCATTTTCAAAAACCCCTTTCATCTTCCTCAAAATCCCGTGTGAACAATGGCTTCTTCAAGTGTAAAAAATATCAGTGCTCATGAATTTGCTTCAATGGAATAGTATGAAGAACCTTAAAGAACTCTCCTCACTCCTATTAATAATCTGGAGGTTCTCTCTGAACTGATTGTTGATTTTGGGAGTCTTCAGGAAAATGGCTTCAATCCGTATGAAGACATTACTGCTCAAGGATGGAATATGTACTTTGACCGTCTGGTTGGTCCAACTTTCCCCATTCTTGTCAAAGAATTCTGGATACATGCTTCTTCTTCAAATCATCAGGTTACTTCTTATGTCATGGGGAAGAAAATTATTATTACAGAAGACCTAATTTCAAAGCTTATTGGTTAGAATGGTGGAGGTGTCAGATGCATTGACATGGTTGAGAGATGCTCTGACGTGAGTTCTATTTCAAAGGAAATATTTACTCATGGACTACCCTCCAGCAAAATCAGAGATCTGAAGAATCACCACATAATTTGGGCAAGAATTATTTTGGGGTGTATCAACCACAGGAAGCCAACTAGCTCTCCTGATTATATCAACATTGATGAGCAGTTTCTGATCTATTTCATTGCCAAGAGGACTAAGGTAAACCTTCCACACTTGCTGTTTAATCATATTAGAACTAGTGTGAAGGAAACAAGAGAACATGAACAGACCAAGAGGGACTGGATACCCTTAGGAAGACTCATATCGAATATTCTGACAAAGAATAGGCTGATAGAACATTTGACTGAAGCCCAGGAAATCAACACATTAAAAGCAACCGCTGGGAAGCCTCTGAATGCTAAAAATATGAAGAAGATGAAAATCATTGAGAATATCAAGAAGGAACCTACTGTTACTTCTTATGCAATCATCACTTCAAGAAGGATACCTCTGGATGATTTTCCTCTATTTTCTGATATTGACTCTAAACCAGAAATAATAGTCAGATATCTGGACACTTGCAAGGAAGATGGTACTGCACCAGAAATCAATATCCAGGACTTGCATAAGGCTGCTCCAGAAGTTGCTTTAAAGAAGACCAAGAAGAGGAAAGCAGCAGCAGAAGGACCATCTCAGAGGACTCCAAAATCTGCCGAAAAGAAAGGTAATCTTTCCTCTGTTTCTATTATAGAATCAATAAATGTATCAACATCTGAAGCCATACCCTCTCAACCAGCTAACCCATCGCCCCAAACATTTGAAGTCTTTGACATAGGGTTTGATCCATCAGAAACTCTAGGTCTGAATGAAACTCACTCCCTTTCTCATAATCCCAATCCTGAACAAACCCAACAAGAACTTGCCAAAGTTCTGTTTGATATTGATTTATTTGACCAAGACTTTTTAGCTCCCGTACCATAAAATCCAAATTCTCACCTCCCTGAAAATCCAAACTCTGATACCACACCAGAAATTCCGCAACCACACTCTCCACAACAAGAAATTCCTCATCCACAATCACCTTAACCAGAGATTTCACAACCACAATCACCTCAACAAGAAATTCCTCAATCTGAAATACAACAACCAGAAGCTCAACCTTATGAGAATCAATCTTCTGATATCCATGAACCAGAACCTCACCATGTTTCAACAAACCAAACTGAAGAACCTCATTCAGATTCTGATACAATTCCAATACCTGGAATCACAGAACCTCTTACTATTCGCATGCCTCTCATCATCCACGACATTCCAGAAATCCCTTCGTCTCTGGAATCCACTCCTCCAAACACCCATACCAGCCCAATTATCATTCCTAACTCGTCCACTCCTTCACCCTCTAACAATCCAGCTGAAAACGTAAGACTAGTCATTGATCCAATTGCGCTGGAAAGACTAGCTTCCATCTCTCACAAAACTGCCATTCCCATACCTAAACAAACTGATACCACATCAGATGTTGGTACAAATTTGCTGATTTTTGAAACAAGAATGCAGGAATTGATAAATTCTTTGAAGCATGCTAGTCAAGATATGACTAATCCTGCTGCTTCTGATTATATGTGGACAAAATTCAGAAACTGGCTTAGTTATGAAACGCTGAAGCTGAAGGAACAGAGTTATGAACAGGTTCAGCAGAACTTTAGTGCTAAGCTGAAGGGTTTTCAAGACCAAGTTCTGAGCCAACTTCTCAAGAAAGATATCCTCTCTCTGGATAATTCTCCCTGGACAGAGCATCATCCCTCAGATGAAGTTCAACCAGAATTAGAAAGTTTCTCCATGACTGCTGCTCCAGAAGACATGATCACAGCAGAAGAAATGGTTCACTCTAAACAAGCTGCAGAATGCTCTGAGCAACGTCCAACTCCTGAAGAAACTCCAGCACCTTCCTTAGTCATGCAAACTCTGGAAGAGTTAAAGAAAGAAAATGCTCTAATCCATGCAAGGTTAGATAAGCAGGAGGACACGAACAAAGAGATTAAAAGAATTGCTGGAAGCGTTGTTCACACGACTTCCGCCTCCTTCTTAGATTTCTGTTTTAAATCTGTTTATCTGTAACGCTTAATTTTTACCTCTTCTGTTCTGGAACTTATCATTGCAACAAGTTTTTTTAATATAATTCAACTATTTTGGAACTGATTATATTGCCTTTTTGATAACTGACAAAAAGGGGGAGAAAGTAAGATATTTTCAATAATGGTTTACTGAGACAGAAGTCTCAAACATTCTAAATTACTTAACCTCTACCTTCTGAAAAGATTGAACAGGTACAAATTCTAATGAAAGTTGCAGCTAAACTCTGATGCTCAAGGAACTTAAGGGAAGTAATCAACTCAGGGGGAGTTTATCTTAAACTTTTGTTCTTTATTTTTAATTAAAAAATCTAGTTTTTGTCATCATCAAAAAAGGGGAGATTGTTAGAACATAGTTTGATTCTACAACCCTTAGTTAGAGTTTTGATGATAACAAATACAATGAACTAATGACAAATACAAAGAACAAATATGCACCCTAAAAAAATATGTTTTATGTATGCAGAAGTTCTGACCAAAGCAGCATCAGAAGATAAGCCATAAGAGCTACACGCTGAAGCAATCAGAACATGCGCTGAAGATTGATGACCAGAACCTGCGCTAAAGAAAAGCAAACCCTGATTCTGAACAAGAACATGTTAATCCAAGTCATCAATATTCTGAAGCGTCATCAGCAAGTAAGGAGATAAGATTCTGATGCTTTACTGATCATTCAAAACATCATCAATACCAACGGCTTCTTTCAGATAAGATCTTCTCCAAATGGAAAGCGTATTAATGACATTAAACATGCTTGATGATCAACGTTATTCCTCTGCCTATATAAACAAAGTCAGTATTCAAAATCGAGGACAATTTTGCTACATAACCACTTACGCATATTCAAAGCTGCAAGCAATATTCTTTACATTTCCAAGCTATAATCTTGTGTAAATTATCACAGTTGTGATAAACAGTTTTTGTAAGAAAAATAACAACACACATCTTATATAATAGTTTTGAAGCAGTGTTCCTTGAAATTAACCGGATTGTGGTTGTACTCAAGAAGACTTTAACAGTTGTTAAAGTAGTGATTGTAATCCTTTTGAGATTAGTGGATAAGACCTCGTTGGAGAGAGGCGAAATCACCTTGACGGGTGGACTGGAGTAGTTTGAGATCAAACGAACCAGGATAAAAATATTGTGTCATTGAGCTATTAATTTCAAGTTTTCAACCAAAATGTATAGCTCGATTAATTGTATAGGAACATATTTTCTCTCAATCAATACATGCAATATTCATTGTGACATTTACACAAATACCTTACATGTAAAACTCATTGTGACATTTTCACAAACACCTTACATGGAAAAACCACATGCCACACAAAACACAACATAATACAACATTATCAACACTAAATCAACACAATCAACTAAACAAAATGCAACATTATATATCAACATTATCAAATATATCAAATATATATAAAAAATCATACCTAGAGGAGAAGAGAACCTTGGTTGTGAATGGAAGAAAGAATGAAACAG
Source organism: Vicia faba (assembly GCA_948472305.1). NCBI lineage: Eukaryota > Viridiplantae > Streptophyta > Magnoliopsida > Fabales > Fabaceae > Vicia > Vicia faba. The sequence continues at coordinate 276,934,773 of OX451735.1, read as the reverse complement.
TCTTGAATGCAAGAAGGATGAGAACCTTGATGAAAGGATGCAACAATTTTGTCAAGAATCAAACGAAAATAGCTCATGAAAGAGTGTTTTGTTCGTAACTACGTTGTTGTGTAAAAATGGGTTTTGGCAAAATAATAATGTTACTGTAATAGAAATGATGGGCGCGTGTTTTATTTTTTTTATAACATAACTTTAGGCAGCGCTTTGAGAAAGAGCTGCTTAATTCCACCCTTAGCCAGCGCTTGTAGTAGAAAGCGCTGCTTAATCCCCCCCTTTAGGCAGCGCTTCTACAAAGCGCTACAGTACCTACCCCCTTTAGCAGCGCTTTCTAAATTCATATTAAACCCATTTAGGACGCGCTTTCACAAAGCGCTCCTTAAGCCCACCCTTTAGGATGGGCTTATAAAAAGAGCTTTGTAAGACCACCCTTTAGGAAGCGCTTTAGTACCTACCCCCGTTTAGCAGCACTTTCTCAAATCATATTCACCCCCTTAGGAAACACTTTTTTAGAAAGCGTTGTCTAAGGTATACGACAAAAATTCCATGTTTTTTAAATGCACTTTTAGCAGCGCTTTTGAAAAGAAGCGATGCCTTAGGTGTGATGTCTAATCTTATTTTTAGCGTAGTGGTGATCATTTATGTTTTGTATTGATTAACTTTTAACTAATAAGTACAATGAATATTTGCTCTAATTGTTGATATCATAGGTAAAAGCACAATACATTCCATCAAGTAAATCCATAACTTCATGAGTTTATTTCCATGCCTTCTTCAACAAAGGTTCATTGAGATTCAAGATTCATTATTTAAGATATTTTGAAATAATATCATGATAAAGTCTAATATGATTCATCATGCCTCAAGTTGTCAAAAATAGATCCAAGGTACAAGGGTTGATTGAAAAAGTTTGACCTAGTTGGACAAGTCTTTGGTTTCACTGATCACAAGGGCATATCCCCCTCAATTATCAAGATTTGGAAGTGGTTTTGGTTGATATGGTGTCTCCTTATCATCCTCCACAACTTATATTTAGATGACAAAAGCATTTGTACAAGGAAGTTTGTCCAAATTGCAAAGGTTTCCCAAGGCATTTTGTTACTCTAGGAGCCAGGGTTGTGAACTTCAAAGGGGTATATCTTGCTAATATTTTGGTATTTTTGGGTGATTACAAATATATCCTTCTCTTCAAAGTGATATCAACAAATCACTTCAAAAGTTTTAAGGAAATTATGTGAGGAAGATACCTAGTGACGAAGAATGATTACAAGTCCTCTAAACAAACCATCAAATTCCCATATGTGATTTCAAAAGATCATAAGTTGGTAAATTTTTATCACCATGAGCCCATTATTTTTCCATATTGATCTTAAAGATGTGAACATAAACCATTATTTTAAGTGAAAAGTGTGAAAATGAATGGAAGATACCCTAAGGATGCAAAATATTATAGGTCATTTTATGATTTTTTTTCCAATTTCAACAAGCCATTACTTTCTCATTTTTTGGAGATTTTAAATGGTTCAAGTCTCAAAATGTCATTCAAGAGATGTACTTCATGCCATCTTTTTTAGTCAAGAGAAAATTTCAAATGGAAGGCCATGTTTGGATGCAAGACAAAAGTCAACCTCTTTTTCTCAACTTTGACTCGTCATAATTTTCAGCTCAAGCATCAATTTGATTTCATTCTTTGCACATTGTAAAGCTTGTGATCTCATCTTCCTAAAGCTTCAAGAATCATGTCCTAAGACTCCTTGAGCTAAGAATGCCATTGATTTGAACTTGGTAACATGCAACTGAATTTTCTTCAAAGGTCAGAATTTGAAATCCTTGATTTAGCTTCTAAACAAATTTTTTTGGCGTGCTTTTGCTTCTTAAATCGTGCTAGCCAAGTCCAGTTTTAGAGCTCTGCAACTTAACTTCAATAGGTAGATTCCTTCACCAATTCTCTCAAACTTTGATACTGTTATGAAGCTCTCATCATCTTGATTATAGTTGCAATACTTGTTTTCAACTAGAAGTACGTTTTGGCCATGAAATTTCAAATCCCTTTTCAGAACTTCTTTTCAAAAACGACTGAGCTACAATTTATATAAATTTTTCACGAAGGTACCATTCGAATCATATTGAAGAGATGAAGCGAATGGTACCGGTCTCGTGTCCTAATTGTACAGTTTCTGGAACCTGCATATACGTTAGCTGGATGTTGAACATGACCAATGTGTCATCTATCAACCAATGAAGGTGTGCCACGCATTTTTTTAAAATCTAATTTAAATAATTGATCATATGCTTTATTCACTAAAGACCAGTATATGCACATCGCGCCTGATCCATTGGATTAGCTTACTAATGTGTTTTGACTCTCATCCATTGGTTCACATTTTTTTTGACTTTATTTTTATTTCGGATTTTTATATTTAAATTATTTTGAACTTCAAAAAATCATACAAAATTAATTTTAACTTCAAAAAATCTGAAAAAATTATGAAAAATACTTTAGATTTTTCTCTCTCTGATTATTATTTTTTCACAATTTTATTTTATGTTCTGGTATTTTTTATAATTTTTCACTTTATTTGAATTGTTTTGAATGTTTAAAACTACTTTTCTTTAATTTTAAATTCTGAAAAAAATATGGAAGGATCCAATGACCTTTTGACAAATATTGGAGACCTCATTTTATTTTTATTTCTGACTTTACTATTTTTCACAATTTTTGGTTTGTTTTGCCTATTTCTTTTAATTTTAAAAATAGTTTCTGACTTTAAAAAATTAGCAAAATTTTTATATAAATATTTGACCTCATTTCTGATTTTTCTATGGCGTTGTTTGATTTTTTTTGGATGTTTTGAATATAGTTGATATTTTCTACTTCTATTCTCATTTTTAAACCTTTTTTAAAATATTTTTCTTTATTTTTTTTAAAATATCTTTTATCTTGTATATATTCTGGAAGATCTTGGACTATGAGATTTTGATCATGACTTTTATTAACATCATTGGATCCATGGTGTTGAGTTTAACTCCACAAAAAATGGATGAATGATTTTAATAATAACTTGATTAAATTTTTTGTTCAAATGTGGTTTAATTCTTACCCCATCCCTCTTCATTGTATCCCCATCTTATTGTACTAAATGTTATTGGAGAATGATTTGCATATCATTTCTCAAAATATATGGTACATATACTGCTATTGACCGACCTCAAAATAGGTGCGACTTCTATATAAGTCCACTTACGATTGCTAAATATAGCGTTAAATTTTGTCCCAATTTGAGAAAATGATCACTCGTTTCCCAAACCCATGTTTGTAAGCCCAAGTATGTTAATTTAAACCCTTTGATCAAATAACCTTGAGATTCATTGTTATGAGGCTTTGGTCCTACCAATCCCCTAATGAATTTTCATCAACTTTGGTTAAATTGGATCACTTAAACATCATTGATCATTTATTGTTGCCTTGAGATTTTGAAATGAATGATATACTTGACAAAAAGCAAATGAAACTTATTATTGAGAGGCTTTGATTCTATCAATCTTCTAATGAGTTATCAAGTTCAAGTCTCAGGATGGTCATTCAACTAACCTCTAATTTCTAACTCATTGACAATTGACTTTATTTTATGCTTTTATTTTTTGCTTTTACTTTAAGCACGTTTATTTTGCCACTTACATTTCATGCTATTTTCATATTTGCTCATTTGAGCATTTACTTTTATGTCATTTTTATGTTGCTCATTTGAGCTTTCATTTTCTTTTTGAAGATACCTAATTATAAACTTGAATCATAAAAAACTTTAATGTTACTTGGACTACTTGGTTAATATCCTTGGCATTATGGAGATTGTGGACTTCTTGGACTAAGGATTAGAAGTTGTGACCTACTTTGAGATCTTGTGAACTCAACTATTATTTTGTCTAGATTTCTTGGGGTTTACCCCAAGAGATTGGTATGTTTGTTTGTTTGCTTTGTGTGCAGGTTATTCTGATTACATTCTTTGTCTGTGATCGGGAATTCATCTGAATACAGTTGTTACTCTGCCTAATTTTTATGAAGACTAATGCAATTGTTGCTTGTTTTTTTAAGAGGTTTATTATCTTTGCTTGTTTGTTTTCAAATCCAAAGGATTGGAATTCTACATTGACTCATTGTGTCAAGTGTTGGCTTCTTATTGGTTAGATGGTTCTTTTTCCTAGCTTTTACCTTATGCTTTAGGATAGTCCATTCATCTCATCCTATCTTCTTTAATTTCAAAAATCTTCTCCCTCCTTTTGAAAACTCTTCTTGTTTCAAATCTTGAACCACTCATTCAAACCATTTTTCCATTTTGGCTTTTTACTTTAAAATTTTCTCAAAAGATTAGACTCCTGTCAATCTTTGTAGTGATGCGAGCTACTATACTTCTATGAAATGTAGTGAAGTGAGATATTATCCACTTGGGTGTTTAGTGAGGCTTTATTGATTTTAAAATCCAAGCTATATCCTCCACTTTGAGATGATGTAAATTCTCCTTTCTCATAATTATGGGTAGTAAGTATGTTTTCAACTCGGATATTGATAATGACGTCTGGCCTCTTAAAGTTTAACCAACGCACTTGTGTTTTAAATTTTTTAAAAGATGAACTACAAGTACCCTGGTCCCCTATTGCACTGAAGGTGGTACATAGACACTAAAGGTTCACAACTGCGGCAGGTGCAAAAATTATAAAAAAATACTTCTTTTCTCATCTCCACCATCTATTACTTTATACAATCTTTATAGCCAAAATACACAGATTTACAAAGAGGTTCCTACGGAGTACCATAGATGTTTAGACTGCTAATACATTCCCTTTGCATAACCAACCTCAGAAGTTAGATTCTCTCCCCCACTTTTTGGGTTATTCGCTCTTTTCCCATTCCTTTGGAAACAGTAAAGGGCAGTGGCGATTTTTATTTTTTGATCTGTGAGACTCAATTCAATCCAATGGCTTAGTCTCAATTTTTCTATTGCTATAGAATAATGGAGACTTTGTTGGGGAAAGATTGACCTCTTGATGGTCATTTCTTAAGTGGGTTGAGTCTATCTTTGTTTATCTGAATATGTGTTATTATGTGTTGTATCTTATATGTTGTATATATGTTTGTCTGGATTTTCCTGGTTTTCAGGGTGCTTGGTGATTTCTCATAAGTCCTATACCCGGACTTTGGCAAACATAAGATAGGACGGGTCATATAGTCATGTTAACTTTGAGGTAGTAATCCCTAAAAAGGAGGCATGATATCCCTCACTTAGTGGATACCCCTTAGATTGTAGTGTCGTTTACTGAGTAATCGGGAAGACGTGTTACTTTCGACCTGGGAGCCTGCTAAAACTGAGGACCGTAGAACCTTTAACCCATCTTGGCCTTTTAAGTGTAGTGCGGAAATTATGACGGAGTAATCCGGAAATAGTTGTCATGCGATACTATGATCCGACGAGTTTTTCCTGAGAATATTGCTAATTACCGAGTCAATCACAAAGTTGGTAATATCCGAAGGAAGGATGTATACTCTGGGAACCTCTTAGAACCTTGTTCGGCAGGTGATAAACTTTTGGATCATAACTTATGGGTAGTAACTTCAACCTCATTCTCGTGACATTGAACCTATGAACCTTATGTTTGTGATCTTGTGATTGATTGTTGCATCATATATTCATGCACCCATGAGCATCCTTTAAAACATTTTGTTTAAAGGGACTTAAAGTTGACTCTTTGTGAATATCTCCAGTACTTTTTGAATATGGATTTTTGAAAAAGAAAGACTAATAAGTACAGTTTCGAAGATCCCAAGACAGATGAGTTATTGAGTCTGATACCCGAGATCGAGAGTTCTACATATTTTCGGAGGAAGTATGGGTCCATCATTTCTCTAATGAGCTCAAGATGAAGGAGGGAATTCTCTCGACTTTGGTCCAGTTCTATGATCTAATGTATCAATGCTTTACTTTCCCTGATTATCAATTGATGCCTACATTAGAGGAGTATTCTCATATGATGGGTTTACGTATCATCAATCGTGTTCCTTTTACTGGTTTGGAGGGGGAGCCAAAATCCCATGAGATTGCTTCTTTGATCCATTTGGGGAAGTTTGAGGTTGAAACCCACATGACTACCAAAGGAGGGATTAGGGGATTACCAGCTCAGTTCTTGTTGGAGAAAGCTCGCTATTTTTCAAGAATAAAGAGTATGTTTGCTCTTGAGGCCATCTTTTCTCTACTTGCTTATAGGTTGTTCTTATTTCCCAATGTCGGCAAATTTGTGGATATCAATGCCATCAGGATCTTTATGATTAGGAACCCAGTCCCTACATTATTGGGTGATGCTTATTATTCTATTCATCTTCAGGATTCTTACCATGGAGGGATGATCATTTGGTTCACGCCTTTGTTGTATAAGTGGTTTATTTCTCACTTGCCCAAGTCTGATGCTTTCCGGGATGTCAGGAAGGAACCTCGTTGGGCTCCAAAGATTATGTCCCTTACTCATTCAAATATTGTTCGGTATCATGAGGCTTACCATGATGTAGATATTTTTGAGAGTTGTGGTAGTTTTCCCAACGTACCTCTTCATGATACAAAGGGAGAAATTAACTACAACCCTATTCTTGCACAATGACAGCTTCGATATCTGATGAGGGATAAGCCAAATAGTATTCATTTGAGTGGTTTCTTCCTGAAAGAGGGAGAAGTTCATAAGAAATCTAAAGAGGAGATTGCGAAGGCTTGGCGTCATATTCACAAGAAGGGTAGGAAGGACTTGGGACCTAGAGGGGCTGTTTCTTTGGAGCCTTATCTTCGGTGGGTACAAGCAAGAGCCATCCATTTGAAGATTCTGTATTCCCGTGAAGAACCCATGCCTGATATGTTTGTGAAGACCACTCCTCCCCTATTGGATGATGTGGAAGAGCTTCAGCTTGCCTTAGTCAGGATGTAGCAGGAAAGGGAAGCTTGGAAGAATAAGTGACATACTCTAGAGGTGTCCTACCGAGCATACCTAAAGGAGAAAGACGATTTGATTGAGATTCTTGAGAGTCGTGTTGTAGAGATGATGGAGAGTCAAGAGGATCTATTTTCCTCTAGAACTCAGTTAGGACCCAGTTACTCACTTCCTGACTCTGATGATTGGAAAGAGGTCACCGACAGGTATGCATAAGAGAACCAGAGGTTGAAGGCTCGGATTGCAAGACTCGCAGGGAAGCTTCAGCGTGTAGAGTGATCTCCATCAGATTTGCTTTCTTAGGCTTTTTAGACTTTATCTTCATATTGTACTTGGGATTATTGAAACTTGGACTAAAAAGTGTAATCCAATTTGATGTTATTATAATGAGATTTTCAGTATTTCAAATGTGTTAGTACTTTGATATTTGCAAAATTGTCTATAAATCTTTGAGTTCATTGAAATATCAATAATAAAATAAATCATATGCATTGCATATCATGTATCACATTGTACATACTTCTTGCATTTTTTTAGTATAACCAGGTGTCTTACTTAGTTTTTTTACTTTGTTCAATAAGATGTCTCATCAGTACAATACTCGATCTAATTTCAGAAGAAAGATGGACAATCTAAAACAAGAGAATCGCAAGCTGCACGAAGAAGTTTCTTCTCTGAAGGATGGTATGGACAATCTCACTACTTTAATAGAATCTTTGGTGGCTGTTTAGAATCAGCCACCACTTGCTCAACCTCACAGACAATAGTTACTATCGAAGCTTCGACTGTTTCTGTTTCTTTTACTCCAACTGCCGTTGTTTAGAATCGTTTGCCTCAAGGTTATCCTTGGTGAATACCTGAGAACTTTATACCTGAAGGTTATAATTAGGATGCTCAAGCAGCTCCACTTGCTCCAGCTGATGTTGCTTATGCACCTCCTGTGGTGCATATTACCCCTGCTGCTAAAAATGAGATTCACTATGCGGCACCTCCCTCGGTGAATATGGTACCATTTGCTAATGATGAAGTGTATCGACCTATTCCTCCACCAAGTGAAAGCTTTGGTATCTATGATCGAATGGACGACTTTCAGTATCAATTTGATATTCCTTGTTTACACGTGATAATGGAAACCAAGTTGTAAGAGGCTGAATAGGTCAAGAACAAGTTTGACCAGTTGAATTTGATTGAAGAGAAAAGAATGACAGCCTTGTGTCATGTCCAGCTATACCAGAAGAGAATGAAGAAATTTTTTGATAAGAAAGTAACGCCTCGTGAATTCAGAGAAGGCGACCTCGTGCTTAGAAAGACCGTGTCTTTCAATGCTGATTCTACGGGCAAGTGGACTCCCAATTTTGAAGGCCCATTTGGTGTCAAGAAAGCCTTCTTTGGCGGTTCATTGATTCTTGAAATAATGGATGACAAAGAGTTCCCACGTCTTGTGAATGCTGATGCAGTCAAGAAATACTTCGCCTAGAAAAAAAAAGAACAGCTCGCTAAGATGAAATCCCTAAAGGGTGGCTTAGGCAAAAAGGAGCGTCTCGGTAGGCAGAAACCCCGAAAAGGAGGTCTAGGAAAAAATTAGAGACATAAATAGAATAAATTTTCTCTTTAGGTTGAAAACCCTCAAGGGCAATCTAGGAAAAAGTTAGGGATTTCTTGACAAGTAACTGCATCAGACAAGACTCGATCATTTGAAGCAACAATCTTCTTGAATCCTCACCACTCTTCAACCAAATTCATTTCTCAAGAATTCAAAGTTCTTAGGGAGAATGGTGGTTATTGTATTTCAAGTATCTTTTCCAATATATATTACTATTTTCTAAACTTTGCAATCATCTACGTAGTCTCGCTATTCGCAGACTACCATTTTATTAATAAAATTTGAGCTTTAGTCCAATTACTTGTAATTCTTATTTTATTTAGCTTAAAAAGAATTCATTTATTATTGATAGTAATTTTCAAAGCAAATAAATTAAATAACAAAATTATTTTTTGAAAGTATTTTGCAAATTACTTATTGCTTTAGATTTTGTGACTCAAGAAGAATAAATAGTGATTCTAGGGATAGACGAACTCGAAAATTTTGGAAGTCTGATTTCCCCAAGAAGGTTCTCCCAAGGTACTTTTGTTGGATTTAGTATGTTCTTCATGTTTTTCTCAGATAGTTGAAGATGATACCAATTGATGTATGGTGCGATGTTGGGATTGTGATCTCGTTTTCCCCAGTGAGGCAACCAGACAAGGGCAATGTCTTTTATAAGAAATATTGAAACAGTCGTCAAATTTTTGGGTTTTCTCCCGTCAAGTGTTAGATTTGATTTAAAATCCCCATAATTTTGATTTCTTGCTGTAATATTTGACTTCTTAAATCCATTGATAAGGCTATCCCCGTGAAGTTCATAAGTTCTCCCTAGAGAAGTTGGTGCAATCCTTGCTCTCATTATTGAAGAATGTATCTTGGTTTCCCCTCGGCGATGTGTTATTGCCCTCCCCAATGAAGTCAGTACAATATCTGCAGTTGATGTCTCAACAATATCGTATTGTTTCCCCCATTGAAATCAATATTGCAATCCCTAGTAAAAGTAGAGACCGTGAAACATTTGTTTTCCCCATTGAAGTCTTTGTGATATTCCCCGGTGAAGCCTGGAGAAGGATGATATACCCTTGTATCTATACTGATTTATTTCTATGATTTGATTATTTTCGGATTATGTTCCTTCCTAGTGGAGTTAAGCCATGAAGTAGGAATTTGTTTCCTTAATCAGTGCTTACTGTCTCATGAAATTTTCATCTTGGATGTCTTTTAGCCGAGTATTGATTGGACCCAAGTTAGTTTTGTCTAGTTATCCCCAGTCTTATATGTCTATTTTGTCAGCATATACACGATAGCATTCATACATTCATACATACATCATGCATAGATGAATTTAGAAAATAATTACTCATTTGCATTCATTAATATTTTGTTGACATATTACTCTGTTTTGCAGATTTTTGTTATTCTCTCTCCAATAGAATGTCAACCTTAAGCAGAAAATGTAAATTCTTTCAATTTCCCCACTGAATTATCTCTCGTGGAAGAATTTTTCTTTAGCCTTTCTGTTCAATTCATTGTCTAGATGGAATGTGGTTCCCTCTTGAGTTTATTTCTTATGAGGTTTTATTTTGTTCGACTACTTTATTCCGGTTTATTTCTGATTCGAATCTGTGGTCCCCAACAGTATTATTATTTTGATTTTGGCAAGCTTTGAGCCCCATTTTGAGAATGTGCATTTATTTTTCACGTGAATATTTTTATCTCTTCAACAAGAACGTATTGGCATTTCCCCATGAAATCATTATTGCATTTTATTCTCGTAACAGAAAGTGGCAGGTCTCTTTATTTGAGCAACCTATACTTCCCCAATAAGTCTGACAGTTCCAAGAGAAGATTCAGATTTGTTACTCCAGTGAATGGTAGCCTTGTAATTATGGAAGGTAGTTTTTTGCTGAGATTTTGTGACTCCGATGAATGGTAGCCTTGTCATTATGGAAGTTAGTCTGTTGCTGAGATTTTTACTCCAATGAATAGTAGCCTTGTCATTATGGAAGGTAGTTTGTTGCTGAGATTTTTTACTCCAATGAATGGTAGCCTTGTCATCATGGATGGTAGTTCGTTGCTGGGATTTTGTTACTCCAATGAATGGTATCCTTGTCATTATGGAAGGTAGTTCGTTTCTAAGATTTTGTTACTCCAATGAATGGTAGCCTTGTCATTACGGAAGGTAGTTCGTTACTGAGATTTTCTACTCCAACGAATGGTAGCCTTGTCATTACGGAAGGTAGTACGTTGCTGAGGTTTTTTTACTCCAATGAATGGTAGCCTTGTCATTATGGAAGGTAGTTCGTTGCTGAGATTTTTACTTCAATGAATGGTAGCCTTGTCATTATGGAAGGTAGTTCGTTGCTGAGATTTTGTTACTCCAATGAATTGTAGCCTTTTCATTATGGAAGGTAGTTTGTTGCTGAGATTTGTTACTCCAATGAATGGTATCCTTGTCATTATGGAAGGTAGTTTGTTTCTGAGATTTTGTTACTCCAATGAATGGTAGCCTTGTCATTATGGAAGGTAGTTTGTTGTTGATATCTTTTTCCGATGAATGGTATCCTTGTCATTATGGAAGGTAGTTCGTCGTTGAGATTCTATTGATCTGAAGGAATTCATTTGTTTCCAGTTCTACGTACTAAGCGTGTACCCTAAAATTTATTTTCAGTGGTATTATCTTACCGCTTCTTTCCCCAATAGGGTCGGTTCTCCTATTCACTTGTGATTTATTTTTCCTGTTTGGTTTTTTTCTTTTGATCCTTGTTTTTATTTACTATATCCTCAGTGAGGTCGTTTTTGTATTTGATCATTTACATTCATAATCATAAGCACTGCAAGGCATCTTTGGGCCAAAAATAGGGATTGTTTTATATTTAATTATCTTTAATCGCGTCAACATGAAGATTTTTAAACCGTAACATCTCCGGATAGAAGAAACTTAAATAAGGGTAGCTGTTGTACCCCAATTGTTTCCTCTAAGATTAATCCATCACCTCATACCATCACAATGCAACAAGACCATATACTAGGGTTTGGTTCTTCTCCTTATCTTTAGCTTTGCTCATGGAGAATCACCAAGCACCTTGACTTGTATATTATGATCATTTATGTTTTATATTGATTAACTTTTAACTAATATGTACAATGAATATTTGCTCTAATTGTTGGTATCATAGGTGAAAGCATAATACATTCCATCAAGTTGATCCATAGGTTCATGAGTTTACTTTCATGCCTTGTTCAAAAAAGCTTCATTTAGATTCAAGCTTCATTATTGAAGATATTTTGAAATAATATCATGACAAAGTCTATTATGATTCATCATGCCTCAAGTTGTCAAAAATAGTGAAAAGGTACAAGGGTTGATAGAAGAAGTTTGACCTAGTTGGTCAAGTCTTTGGTTTCATTGATCACAAGTTCATATCTCCCAGAATTCTCAAGATATGGATTTGTTTTTGGTTTCTATGGTGTCTCCTTATCATCCTCAACAACTTCAATTTATATGACAAAAGTATTTGTACAGGGAAGTTTGTCCAAATTGCAAAGGTTTCCCAAGGCATTTTTTTACTCTAGGAGCTAGGGATTTAAACTTCAAAGGGGTATAACTTGCTCATATTTTGGTATTTTTGGGTGATTCCAAAGAAATCCTTCTCTTAAAAGGGATATCAACAAATCACTTCAAAAGTTTCAAGGAAATTTTGTGAGGAAGATACCGAATGATGAACAATGATTACAAGTCCTCTAAACAAACCATCAAATTCCCATATCTGACTTCAAAAGATCATAAGTTGGTCAATTTTATCACCTTGAGCCCATTCTTTTTCCATATTGATCTTAAATATGTGAAATTCAACCCTTCTTTTAAGTGTAAAGTGTGAAAATGAATAGAATATGCCCTAAGGATACAAAAGATTATAGGTCATTTTATGAATTTTTGCCAATTTCAACAAGTCATAACTTTCTCTTTTTTGGAGATTTTTAATGGTTCAAGTCTCAAAATGTCATTCAAGAGATCTACTTCATGTCATATTTTTGGTCAAGATCAAATTTCAAATGGAAGGCCATGTTTGGATGCAAGACATTATAAGTCATTTTTGAAGAAAAAAACTTAGAATTTTTCAAAGTACAAAAGTCAACCTCTTTTTCTCAACTTTGACTCAACACAATTTTCAGCTCAAGCATCCATTTTATTCCATTCTTTTCACATTGTAAAGCTTGTAATCTCCTATTTCTAAATCTTCAAGAATCATTTCCTAAGACTCCTTGAGCTGAGAATGCCATTAATTTGAACTTGGTAACTTGAAACTGAATTTTCTTTAAACGTCAGAATTTGAAATCCTTGATTTAGCTTCTAAACACGTTTTTTATGCGTGCTTTTGCTTCTAAACATGTTTAGTGAACCTCAATAAGTGATTAGCATATTAAAACGTAAGGGTTCGATGGGTTTTGATCAAATTAGAAGTCACACTTTTCTTGTTTGCAACATCATACGATTTCCCTCAAAACATCATCATTTCACACGCTTGAGCATTCAAACACTTTCGTATAAATAGTGGATCATACCTCATTCATTTTATCAAGCTTAGAGAGCCATAATCACCATGCCAAACTTCCTCTTGAACTCAATTTTCTACAACCTCGAATTTCCTCTTACAGCCTTTCTCAATAATTTTTCTTTGTCAATTCACCTTTCTTGAACCTCACTAAAGCTAACAGAAGAAGAATTAAGCTCTAAGACTTCCTAAATCGTGCTAGCCAAGTCCATTTTCAGAGATCTGCAACTTAACTTCAATAGGTAGATTCCTTCACCAATTCTCTCAAACTTTGATATTGTTATGAAGCTCTCGTCATCCTGATTCTAGTCGCAACACTTGTTTTCAACTGGAAGTACATTTTGGCCATGAAATTTCAAATCCCTTTTTAGAACTTCTTTTCAAAAACGATGGAGCTACAATTTATATAACTTTTTCTCGAAGGTACCATTGGAGTCATCTTGAAGAGACGAAGTGAATGGTACCGGTCTCGTGTCCTAATTTTATAGTTTCTGGAACCTGCAGATTTGTTGGCTGGAGGTTGAAGATGACAAAAATGTCATCTATCAACCAATGAAGGCATGCCACGCATTTTTTAAAATCTGATTTAAATAATTGATTCCAAGCTTTATTCACTAAAGACCATGATATGCACAATGTGTATGATCCATTGGATTAGCTTACTAACGCGTTTTGACTCTGATCCATTGGTCCACATTTTTTTTGACTTCAAAAACTCATAGAAAATTCATTTTAACTTCAAAAAACTTTGAAAAAATTATGAAAAATACTTTTGATTTTTCGCTTTCTGATTATCATTTTTTCACAATTTTATTTTGTGTTCTGATATTTTTTTATAATTTTTCACTTTATTTGAATTGTTTTAAATGTTTAAAAATTATTTTCTTAGTTTTTAAAATCTGAAAAAAATATGGAAGGATCCAATGACTATTTGACAAAATTGGTGACCTTATTTTATTTTTATTTCTAACTTTACTATTTTTCACAATTTTTGGTTTGTTTTTCCTATTTATTTAAATTTTAAAAATAGTTTTTTACTTTAAAAAATTACCAAAAAATTTATATAAATATTTGAGCTCATTTCTGATTTTTCTATGGCATTGTTTGATTTTTCTTGGATATTTTGAATATAGTTTCTATTTACTACTTGTACTCTCATTTTTAAACCTTTTTGAAATATTTTTCTTTATTTTTTTAAAATATATTTGATCTTGTATATATTCTGGCTGATCTTGGACTATGAGATTTTGATAATGAGATTTATTAATATCATTGGATCCATGGTATTGAGTTTAACTCCACTATAAATGGATGAATGATTTTAATAATAGCTTGATTAAATTTTTGGTTCAAATGTGGTTTAATTCATACCCCATCCATCTTCATCTTATCCCCTTCTTATTGTACTAAATGTTATTAGAGAATGCTTTCCATTTCATTTCTCAAAATATATGGTACATAGATTGCTATTGACCGACCTCAAGATAGTTACGACTTCTATATAAGTCCACTTACGATTGCTTAACATAGCACTAAATTTTGTCCCGATTTGTGAAAATGATCATTCGTGGCCCAAAACCATGTTTGTAAGCCCAAGTATGATAATTTGAACCCTTTGATCCAATAACCTTAAGATTCATTGTTAGGAGGCTTTGGTCCTACCAATCTTCTAATGAATTTTCATTAACTTTGGTCAAATTGGATCACTTAAACATCATTGATCATTTATTGTTGCCTTGAGATTTTGAAATAAATGATATACTTGGAAAAAAGCAAATGATACTTGTTGTTGAGAGGCTTTGATTCTATCAATCATATAATGAGTTTTCAAATGCAAGTTTCAAGATGGTCATTCAACTAAACTCTAATTTCTAACTAATTAACAATTGAATTTATTTTATGCTTTTACTTTAAGCACATTTATTTTGGCAGTTACATTTCATGTTATTTTCATCTTTGCTTATTTGAGCATTTACTTTTATCTCATTTATATTTTTCTCATTTGAGCTTTCATTTTCTTTTTAAAGATACCTAATAATCAACTTAAACCATAAAAAACTTTAATGTTACTAGCACAACTTGGTTACTATCCTTCATATTATGTAGATTGTGGATTTCTTGGACTTAGGATTAGAAGTTGTGACCTACTTTGAGACTTTGTGACCTCAACTCTTATTTTGTTTGGAGTTCTTGGGGTTTATCCCAAGACATTGCGTTGTTTGTTTGTTTTCTTTGTGTGCAGGTTATTGTGATTACATGCTTTGTTTGTGAGTGTGAATTCATATGTATACAATCGTTACTTTGCCCATTTTTTTGAAGACTTAATACAATTGAAGCTTAGTTTTTTTAAGAGGTTTATTATCTTTGCTTGTTTTGTTTCAAATCCAAAGGATGGGAATTCTACATTGACCCATTGTGTCAAATGTTGGCTTCTTGTTGGTTAGATGGTTCTTTTCCCTAGATTTTACCTTATGCTTCAAGATAGT
This sequence comes from Vicia faba, assembly GCA_948472305.1. Classification (NCBI taxonomy): domain Eukaryota; kingdom Viridiplantae; phylum Streptophyta; class Magnoliopsida; order Fabales; family Fabaceae; genus Vicia; species Vicia faba. The sequence goes on along the minus strand of OX451735.1, from coordinate 276,919,183 downwards.
CCCTTCATCTCCGCATATCTTTTTTAATTTCAAAAATCTTCACCCTCCTTTTGAAAACTCTTATTGTTTCAAAACATGAACAAATTTAACAATAAATTTGGACTTAAGTCCATGCATTTTCAAAATTTTTTCTTAATCAAACTTTAATTAATTTAATAATATGTGGACACTTTTTTGTGAGAAGATTAAAAGTCAATCAATCTCATTCAAACCATTTTCCCTTTTTTGCTTTTTACTTTAAAATTTTCTCAAAAGATTTGACTCTTGTCAACGTTGTAGTGATGCAAGCTACTATACTTCTATGATATATAGTGAAGTGAGATATTTTCCACTTGGTGTTGACTAAGGATTTTTGATTTTAAAATCCAAGATATATCCTCCACTTTGAGATGATGCAAATTCTCCTTTCTCATAATTGTGGGTAGTAAGTATGTTTTCCAGTCGGATAATGATGATGACGTCTCGTCTCTTAAAATTTAACCAACGCACTTGTGTTTTAAAATTTTCAAAAGATGAACTACGAGTACCCTGATCCCCTGTTGGACGGAAGGTGATACGTAGGCACTAAAAGTTTGCAATCATGGTGGGTGCAAAAATTCTAAAGAAAATACTTCTTTTCTCATCTCCACCATCTATTACTTTATACAACATTTATAGCCAAAATACACAGATTTAGAAATAGGTTCCTATGGAGTACCATAGATGTTTAGGGTTCTAATACCTTCCCTTTGCATAACCAACCCCCGAACTTAGATTCTCTCCCCCTCTTTTTGGGTTATTCGCTCTTTTCCCATTCCTTTGGAAATAATAAAGCGCGATGGTGATTTTTATTTTTTGATTTGTGCGAGTCAAGTCAATCCAATGGGTTAGTCTCAATATTTATACAACTACAAAGATAGTTCGTTGTTTTTATTTGTTTCACCGATGAATGGTAATCTCATCATTATGGGAGATTGTTTGTTGTTAAGATTTTACTCCGATGAATGATAATCTCTTCATTAAGGGAGATAGTTTGTTGTTGAGACGTTTACTCCAATGAATGGTAGTCTCTTCATTACGGGAGATAGTTTGTTGTTGAGTGTTTACTCTGATGAATGATAGTATCTTCATTATGGGAGATAGTTTGTTGTTGTGGTTTTACTCCGATGAATAGAAGTCTCTTTGTTATAGGAGATAGTTTGTTATTGAGATTTTGCATTCCAATCGATGGTAGTCTCTTTATTAAGGGAGATAGTTTATTGTTGAGATTAACTTTCCTCTAAAATAGTTCATATGTAAATCATTCATTCGTCACATACCACAAGATTGATGTTTAGCGTCATATCTGAGTCGTGATTATCTTACCATTTCTATTTGTATCTTTCGAGTTGACAACTTCTGATCCCTTGTGAGTCAATGTTACTCTCTTTTTAATATCCCCTCTAGGAGAGGGTAGTTCACAGTTATATGTTGGTTGTTGTTTTCCATTTCTTTTTCCTCATTTATTGAGTTTGTGATACTTTGTCTCCTCTTGGGCTTTATCCCAGTAGAGTTGAGTTTTCTATTCCCCAACAATGTTGATTTTCCTCCAATAGAGTCAAGTTTCTTTCCTCAGTCAAGTAGGTAATTATTTCTTGAATATTACTTCCTTGTTGGCTCGTTGCTCGCATTATTAAGTATTCCTCCATTGGAATATTACTTTTCCTAATGTTATTCAACTGTGGTCCTGATTTTCTTCACACATAGTTGTTGTACCCCAATTTTTGCCCCTAAGATCCCTTCATCACACCATGTTGATTCAATCACAATAAGATCACATTAGGGCTTTTGGTTCTCCTCCTATCTCTAGCTTTTCTCTTTGAGGAATCACCAAACACCTTGACTTGTTTTTCTTTTGTGACCATGCATGTTTTGTTTTGATATTCCCTTTAATTAATAAAATGCAATGTTGATATTCCCTTTCAAACCTCACCATTGAAGTTGTTTTTGAAAAAATGGCATGGCAAAGTTTATTTTGGTTCATCACATTTCAAAGTTATCAAATTGATTCAAAGGTACAAAAGGTTGATGGAAGAAGTCATGATTGGATAAGGTCTTGTTCCCATTGATCACAAGTGCATATTTCTCTAAATTCTTAAGATATGAAAGTGGTTTTGATGGTTATGAGTTCTCATTATCATCCTCAATAACTTTTATTTACAAAGCAAGATTGTTGGTACAAGAAGGTTGGTCAAAATTATCAAAGTTCCTCAAAGCATTTTCTTGATCTAGAAGCTAGGGTTTTGAATGAATTACATAGACATATTTTTATTCAAAGGGATATCAACAAATAACTTCAAAAGTTTCAAGGAGTTTTCATGTGGAAGAAGCTTGATGATGAAGAAAGATTAAAAGTCCTCTAGATGAACCCCCAATTTCTTACGTGTGACTTCAAATGATCACAACTTGGTAAATTTTTATCACCTTGAGCCCATTTATTTTCTACAATGATCTTTAGGATCTGAACTTTACTCCTTATTTCATGTGAAAAGTGATAAAATGGATGGAAGATGCCCTAAGGATACAATGATTATAGGTTATTTCATGATTTTTTGCCAACATCAACAATGCATAACTCTCTCAATTTTTGGAGATTTTAAATGGTTCAAGTTTCAAAATGTTATTCAAGAGGTCTATTTCAGGCCATATTTTTTGGTCAAGAGAAAATTCCAAGTGGAAGGCCATGTTTAGATGCAAAACATTATAGGTCACTTTTGAAGAAAAATTTGAAATATTTCTATGTATGGAAAGTCAACCCTTTTTCTCCAACTTTGACTCAATGTAACTTTTAGCTCAAGCATCCATTTGATTCCATTCTTTTTCCATTGAAAAGCTTGTAACCTCGTCTTTCTAAAGCATCAAGAATCATGTCCTAAGACCCCTTGAGCAGAAAATGCCATTATTTTGAAATTGGTAGCTTGAACCTGAAGTTTCATCACAAGTCAGATTTTGAAATCTTTGTTTTTGCTTCTAATCACATGATTTCCACGCGTTTTTGCTTCTAATCATGTTTAGCAACTTTCCAAAGGTGTTTAGCATCATGAAACACAAGATTTGGCTGAGTTTTGATGCTAAACATGTCACACTTTGTTCATGCTGCAGACCCCCCATGATTTCCCTCCAAACTTCATCATTTCACACGCTTGAGGATCCCATTCATTCTCCTATAAATAGAGTGTCACCCCCCATTCATTTCCTTAAGCTTGGATAGCCAAAATCACCCTGCCAAACTTGCTTCATAACCTAATTTTCTGTAACTTCGAAATTAGTGTTCAAGTCTTTTTCAATCCATTTTTTCTATCAATTCACCTTCCTTGATCTTCCTTGAAGCTAACCATACAATTACCTTCCAGAATCGTGCCCTATATTTCTCCATAGAAGTCTAGTTTCAGAGCTTTGCAACTTAACTTCAATAGGTAGATTTCTCCATTAATTCTTCAAAACTTTGATATCATTATGATGCTCTCACTACCATGTGTGATCGGTGGGAATGAGAACTGACTGTTTTGGAATGCTGGTTCGCGTTTGTGTTTGTTTTTGCAAAATGTCGCGGTAAGCAAGAGTCACCACCGTCTTTTATTTTATCCAACAAGGAAAGGACAAAAGCACAGAAAAATTCCTTTTTGAGATGTTTCTCGGGTTCGGGAGGTAGATTATAGAAAGGGAAGGTGTTAGCACCCTTTCTATCCGTGGTTATCCACGGGATCTTAGGTACTTGCTCACTATGTTTTCAAAAGTTTGCTTTTCTTTGTGTTTGTGGGTTTAAAAAGAGTTTTTGTTTTGAAGAGAGTGTAAGTGCGAAAAGTTTTGTTTTGTTTTAAAAGGAGCAAGTACTTAAGAACCTCTACCTACTCAAAAAGGAATTAAATTGTGCAAATGTCCTTTAGACAATTCTATCCCACTATTGAGGAGTAGGTAGCACCGTCGTTGGAGTTTTCGGGTCAATTCAATTTAAGGGACGTGTGGCCACTATAGCAATGTTAGGACGCCTTAGCGGTAACCCTAATGTCTTAGATCATTTTATCTGAGGCAACCGTTTCGAGGCAACTTATGATCTTTGGAAAAGAGGGCGACCTCTAAAACTTCCTATACTCAATGACCACGTTCGAGGCAACCAAGGGAGGTGTACCCTAAGAGTGGCATGTGCGAGTGTATTGTTTTTCAGTTACATTATCTTTGTATATTTAGGTGTTCTACCATTTGTTTTCAGATCTTTTCATGCAATCCTAGTTAGCATACATCTAAACAGTTAATATATGTATAGGAATTTAAAGTGCGGGAATTGTAAATCCTACGCTATTACAAGGTTTCGGGGAGGGGGATTATTTACATGTCCAAAATTGGGGGAATAAAGCAGTAAAGTGTAAAAGTCTTAGTTAAGCTATCACAAACCAGTAGGCAGTTACAATAAAATAAACGCGCGTGAATCTGAAAATAACCTCTAAAAATCCTAAGAATAAAATATTTTTGTTGTTTTATTTTATTTTGGGAAAATGATCTAAATCTTCTTAATTTTAGTTTTGAGAAACTGTTAAGATAATTAAATGATTAATTAACAAAGTTAATTTAATATAAAAACTAGCCTAATGTTTTTGTGGTTTTTTTTTAATTGATTTTATGTTGATTAAAAAAAAGAAATAAAATAGTAAAAACAAAGATGAAATCGAAGGAACAGGCAGTAAATCAAGAAAGGTATAATTCTGGAGGCCTGGATCGAAATAGGTGTGGGCTGTCTTTCGATCCAGTGAAGAGGCTTGATCGAAGGTGCATGAGGGGCTGCACTTTGGGGGTGTTCGATCTGGATATGTGATCCTTCGATCTGGGAACCCTGGATCCAGTTCGAAGCTAAGTTGCTAAGCTTCGAAGCTCTGAACAAGATTCTAAGAAGATATTTCTTGCAAAACGAGACAAATGTTAAAGATCCAGGGGGGATTTTACCCCCCTGATTCGAATCTCCTCCCAATTCGAATCATTCCTCAATTTGAATCTGCTGAATCTGGGTCTGGGTTTGTTTTATCCTGAGATTCAAAGGAGAAACTTAGATCGTGCCCAGTCAATGGCACGATCTCATCTTTGCGCTTTAGCTTACATGCAACATAATCAGTAATAACAAGAATACATATGCAATGTGTATTTAAATGTCATGAAGGTGCAATTTTGGTTTTGCAAACCCTTACCAATTAAAGTTGTATGATCTGTGGCTCTGGGTGTGGAGATGTTTGCTGAATGGCTGCTTTGGCTTGGATTACTTATGAAAATGTTGAAAACCTTTGGTGGGTTTATGGGCAGCGTATCTCCAAATCCTCCTTTTTTTCTTTTTTTCTTTTTTTTGTTCCCCCCTGGCACTGTATGCTTGCCCTTGTATTTATAGTAGTATGATGGTCTAGTAACAGCAAGAGACAACCAATTAAACAGGCCTTTAAAGCCATGAGACAAGAATCAGACATATTAAAAGATTTCCTTTTTTGAAATATTCATGTCTCTTTGGAATCTTGAGTGAACCTGGACACCTTTGATTTTCGAATGCCTCCAGGACATGCTCTTCGATTGGTCTTGAGTTGCCTCCTTCGAATGGACTTCTTATGTGCCCTTCGAATGGGCCTTCTGAATGCTTCTCCAAATGGACCTTTTGAATGTTCTTCAAATTGACCCTTTGAATGCTTCTTCAAATGGACCTTTACATGTTCTTCGAATGAGTAATTTACATGTTCTTCGAATGAGCCTCTTGCCTGGTGTGCTGGAAAGTTGAGGGGCCTCTCCCTTTGTGAATTGAAACAAACTTGTAGAAGATTCTTGCCTCGTGAGTCGAAGGTAATCCTGAAGTAGTTAATGCATAGTCGAACCATTGTGAAATTGACTTGATCGAAGGGGGTCCAGCGCTCAATCGAAGACTTGCGAACCAAAGCTTGATCGGAGGGTTCCAAACACCTAATCGAAGCTTACTAATCAAAGCCCGATCGAAGAGTGCCAAATTCCCAATCGAAGACTGGTGAGTCAAGCCTGTATCATAGGATTTTGGATACCCAATCGAAGACTTTTCCCAGATGCCAATGGAAAGACACCTTGTTCATCTTCAAAAAACTTTATTTTCGTTAGGCAAGTGTTTGTGACCAACCATGTAAGGGAAGACCTTTGAAAACATGAGAGGGCAAATTTTGGGGTACAACACCATGGTTCTAGTCTCAAAACTTGCTTTTATCTGGAAACATGCTTTGACCATGAAATTTCAAATCTCTTTTCAAAACTTTCATTCCAAATTGCTTGAGCTACAATTTATATAAATTTGTCGCGAAGGTGTGGTTGTCTTCATCTTGAAGAGAAGAAGCGAATGACATATGTCTGATCTTCTGAGTTTACAGTTCGAGAGACCTGCAATTCACATTGGCTGGGGGTTGAAGATGACCAACGTGTCATCTTCCAAACAATAAAGGCGCGCCACTTGTTTTTTTGAATTTCTGATTTAATAAATGATTCAGTGTTTTATTCACTAATGACCATGATATGCACAGCGCGCCAGATCCCTTGGATTTGATTACTAATGCATTTTGACTCTCATCCATTGGTCCACATATTTTTGGTTTTTATTTTATTTTCTGATTTTTTATATTTAACTGTTTTAAAATTCAAAAAATCATAGAAAATTCATTTTTAGTCCAAAGAATCTTGAAAATTTATGGAAAATATTTTTGATTATTCTCTTTCTGATTCTTATTTTTTCACAATTTTATTTTGTGTTTTGATATTTTTTATAAATTTTCACTTTATTTGATTTGTTTTGAATGTTTAAAAATACTTTTATACATTTTCAAATTCTAAAAAAAATATTGAAAGATCCAATGATATTGTGACAAATATTGTTGACCTCATTTATTTTTTATTTCTGAATTTGTTATTTTTTTTATCATTTTTGGTTTATTCTACTCATTTCTTTAATTTTAAAAAATAGTTTCTGACTTTAATAAATTACCAAAAATTTTATAAAAATATTTGAGACCTTTTCTGATTTTTCTATGGTCTTACTTTTTATTTATAGATTAATTTGAACATATTTGATATTTTCCTCTTTTATTTCTATTTTAAAATATTCTAAAACTTTTTTAATGTATATATTAAATGCAATATTATTTTGTGATTATTTTCTGGCTGTTCTTGGGTTGAATTTTTTATTGTGAACTTTGTTAACATCATTGGATCCATGTTGTTGAGTCTAACTCCATAAAATGGATGAATGATTTTAAAAATAGTTTAATTGAAATTTAATTCAAATGTGGTTTGCATTCTTTCCCATCCATCTTTATCTCATCCCTTTCTTATTGCACTAAGTGTTATTGGAGCATGATCTCTATATCATATCTCAAAACAAATAATGCATAAATTTCTATTGAACGAATTCAAAATAGGTGCGACTTCTATAAAAGTCAACTTACAATTGCTTAACAGAGCGCTAAATTTTGTCCCGATTCGAATAGATGATCATTCATGGCCCAAACATATCTTTGCAAGCCCAAGTATGTTAATTTGATCCCTTTGATCCAATAACTTTGAGATTCATTGTGTGGAGGCTTTGGTTCTACCAATCCTCTAATGGATCTACAACACTTTTGGTTAACGCGGATCACTTAAACATCGTTGATCATTAATTAGTACTTGTGAAGATTCCAAATGGATGATATACTTGACAAAAAGCAAATGTAACTTGTTGTGTGGAGGTTTTGGTTCTACCAATCCTATAATGAGTTCCAAATGCAAGTTTCAAGATGGTCATCCAACTAACCAGTAATCATTAATTTGTTTCATTTTACGCTTTTATTTGTTATGCTTTATATACCATTTATTTTAAGCATTACATTTCATGTATTTGTATTTTTCTCACTTGAGCATTTCTACCCTTGTTATTTTTGTTTTGCTCATTTGAGCCTTTCTTTTCTTTTTCAAGACACCTAATAATCAACATGAACCCTAAAAAAGGCTTTAATGATACTTGGACTATTTGGTTATTATCCTTGACATTGTGGAGTTTTGGACTTCTTGGACTTAGGATTAGAAACCTTGGCCTATGTTGGAGACCTTGTGACCTTAATTAATATTTTGTCTGGAGTTCTTGATGTTTACCTTAAGACATTGGGCTGCTTGTTTGTTTTGTATGCAGGCTATTTGGATTACATTCTTTATTTGTAATATGGAATTCACCCGTATACAACCATTACTCTGCCCAGTTTTTGTGAAGACTTAATACACTTGAAATTTAGTTCTCTCAAGAGGTCTAGTATCTTTGCTTGCTTGGTTTCAATCAAAAGAATGGGAATTATATCTTGACTCATAATATTAAGTATTGCCTTCTTGTTGGTTAGGTGGTTCTTCTCCCTAGCTTTTACCTTATGCTTTAGGATAGTCTCTTCTTCTCTTCCCATTTTCTTTAATTTCAAAAATCTTCTTCCCCCTTTTGAAAATTGTTCTTGTTTTGAAACTTGAACCACTTTCATAATAAACTTGGACTTAGGTCTATACATTTTTAAAACCTCTTCATAAATAAACATCAATAAACTTAATAATACTTTGACATTTTTGTGAGAAGACTAAAAGTCAATCAATCTCATTTCAAACCATTTTACCACTTTGGCTTTTTACTTTAAGACTTTTCTCAAAATATAGGGCTCTTGTCAATTTTTGTAATGATGCAAACAACTATACTTCTACAATATGTAGTGAAGAGAGATTTTTCCACTTGGGTGTTGAGTGAGGCATTGCTAATTTTAAAATCCAAGCCATATCCTCCACTTTTAGCTGATGCAAATTCTTCTTTCTCATGATTGTGGGTAGTAAGTATGTTTTCATCGCGGATAATGATGATGATATCTTATCTCATAAAATTAACCAACACACTTGTGTTTTAAAATTTTTAAAGATGAACTACGTATACCATGATCCCCTATTGCACGAAAGGTGGTACGTAGACACTAAAGATTCGCAACCGCGGAGGGTGAAAAAATAATAAAAAAATACTTCTATCCTCACCTCAACCATCTATTTTTTATACAATATTTTATAGCTAAAATATACAGATTTTTCAAAGAAGTTCTTGCGGAGTAATGTAGATGTTTAGGGTGCTAATACCTTCCCTTTGCATAACCAACCCCCTTACCTAGAATCTTTCCCCCTCTTTTTGGGTTACTCGCTCTTTTCCCATTCCTTTGGAAACAATAAAGCGCGGTGGCAATTTTTACTTTGATTTGTATAAATCTAGTCAATCCAATGGCTTAGTCTTAAACATTTCTACGGCTACAAAAAAATGGGGACTTCACTGAGGAAAGATTGACCTGTTGCTGGTCCATCCCTAAGTGGGTTAAACCTATATTTGTTTATATCGATACATGTGCTATTGTTGTTTATGTGTTATATGTTGTATATATGTTTGTCTGGACTTTCCTGGTTTTCAGGGTACTTTGTGATTACTTATGAGTCTTAAACCTTGACTTGTGTAAACTTTAAGATAGGAAGGGCGGTATATTCATGTTAACTTTAAGGGAGTAATCCCAAAAAAGGTGGCATGAGATCCCCAACTTAGTGGAGGCCCCTTTGATTGTAGTGTTGTTTACAGAGTAATCGGGAAGACGTACTGCTTTCGCCTTGGATGCCTGCTGAAGCTAAGGACCGTAGAATACCTAACCCATCTTGGCCTTTTAGGTGTAGTGCAGAAGCTATGATGGATTAATCCATAAATAGTTGTCACACGATACTACGCTCGGATGAGTTTTTCTTGAGAGTATTACTAATTACCGAGTCAATCAGGAAGTTGGTAATATCCAAAGGAAGGATGTAGACTCTGGGAACCTCTAGAACCTTTCTCGGCAGGTGATAACTTTTAGACCATACCTTATGGGTAGTACCTTCAACCTCATGCTCGTGACATTTAACCTATGAACCCTATGTTAGTGATCTTGTGTGTGATTGTTGCATCATGCATCCATGCACTCATAAGCATCTTTTGAAGAAATTTTATTTCAAGGGACTTGAAGGTTGACCATTTGTGAATATCTCAGGTACCTTTTGACCATGGATTATGGAAAAAGAAAGACAGGAAAATACAGTTTCAAAGATTTCAAGATAGATGAGTTGATCAGTCGAATTCCTGAGATTGAGTGTTCTGTAGATTTTCGGAAGAAATATGGATCCATCATTCCTCTCATGAAGCTTAGGATGAAGGAAGGTATTCTCTCGACCTTGGTCCAGTTCTATGATCCGATGTATAATTGTTTTACTTTCCCGTACTATCAGTTGGCCTACACTGGAGGGGTATTCTTATCTGTTGGGTTTACCAATTACTGATAGTGTTCCTTTTACCATTTAGGAGGGTGAGCCGAAATCACATGAGATTGCTTCCTTGATCCATCTGGGGATGGATGAGGTTGAAGCCAATATGACTACTAAAGTAGGGATTAGAGGATTACAAGCTCAGTTCTTATTGGAGAAAGCTCGTTACTTTGCCAGGATAAAGAGTACAGTCGCTTTTGAGGCCACCTTTGCTCTACTTGCTTACGGGTTGTGTCTTATTTCCTAATGTGGACAAGTTTGTTGACATTAATTCTATCAGCATCTTCATGATTGGAAACCCATTTCCTACATTGTTGGGCGATGCTTATTAGTCTATTCATCTTCAGAATTCTTATCACGGGGGGATGATTATCTGTTGTACGCCTCTGTTGTACCGGTGGTTTATCTCTCATAAGCCTCAGTCTGATGCGTTTTGGGATATCAAGAAGGAACCCTATTGGGCTCCTAAGATTATGGCACTTACTCACTCAGATATTGATTGGTATCATCGATCTTATCAGGATGTAGACATTGTCGACAATTGTGGTAGTTTCCCCAATGTACCTCTTCCTGGTACAATGGGAGGAATTAACTATAACCCTGTTCTTGCACGACGACGGCTTGGTTATCCGATGAGGGATAAACTAAATAGTATTCATTTGAGTAGTTTCTTTCTGAAGGAAGGAGAAGACCATAGGGAATCTATGGAGAAGATTGCGAAGGCTTGTCGTCATATCCATAAGAAGAGTAGGAAAGGTTTGGGACCTAGAGGGACTTTTTCTTTGGAACCATATCTTCAGTGGGTCCAAGCGAGAGCTATTCAGTTAAAGATGTCGTATTCCCAAGAAACACCTATGCCTGATTTGTTTGTGAAGACCACTCCTCCCATATTGGATGATGTGGAAGATCTACAACTTGCTTTGGTCAGGATGCAGCAAGAAAAGGATGCTTGGAAGAATAAGTGCAAAAATTTATAGATTTGCTATAGAGCAGACTTGAAGGACAAAGACGACTTGATTGAGATTCTTGAGAGTCGGGCTGTAGAGACAATGGAGAGGCAAGGGGATTTATTTTATCTTAAGCCTCAGTCAGATGCTAGTTGTTCACTGCATGATTTAAGTGATTGGAAGGAGGTTGCCACCAGATATGCGGAAGAAAAGCAATGGTTGAAGGCTCTGATTACCAGGCTTACAGGGAATCGCCAACATATAGAGTGATCTCCATCAGCTTTACTTCTTAGGGTTTTAGACTTTAATTTTATCTTGAACTTGGGATTGTCGAAACTTGTAATCCATTTTTAAGTTATTATAATTAAATTTTTCAATATTTCAAATATGTTATTACTTTGATATTTGCAATATGTCTATAAATCTTTAACTACCTTGAAATATTAATAATAAAAATTAATCATGTGCATTGCATATCATGCATTATATTACACATATTTCTTGCATTTGTTATTCATATCCAGGTGTCTTACCAAGCTTCTTTACTTTGTTCAGCAAGATGACTCACCACTATAACACTCGAGCCAATTTCAAAAGGAAGATGGTCAACTTAGAACAAGAGAATTGCGAGCTGCACGAGGAGGTTTCTGCTTTGAAGACCGACATGCCCAATCTTACTGCTCTGATGGAATCTTTGATGGCATGACCGTTATTACATGCAAAGATGGAATCTCAACCACAACGAGGAGAACTTCTTCCATACCATACACAAGAGAGAACAGGGTTGCCCCTGTTGAAGTGCGGACGCATGTATGATACCCATCAAAAGAAAAAGGGAGCATCCCATGTCAGTCCTTATAGGTAACAACCATCTTATGGATGATCTTCTTAATGTTTTTATTAGCGGCTTCAATATCCCCATTCATCTTGGGCCTGTAAGGAGACAAGTTGTGATGGACAATCTTAAACTCTTCACAAAGTTCTGTCATCATTTTGTTATTCAGATTTGAGCCGTTGTCAGTGATAATCATGCTTGGCACACCATACCGACATATAAGCTTGTTCTTGATAAAGCGTACTACCACTTGCTTAGTGACGTTAGCATAAGAAGATGCTTCCACCCACTTGTTTAAGTAGTCAATTACCACCAAGATGAAACGATGTCCATTCGACGCCTTGGGTTTAGTCATTCCAATCATATCAAAACCCCACATAGAAAAAGGCCATGGGGAAGAAATAGCATTGAGAAGCATTGGAGGTACATGAATCTTGTCAGCATAAATCTGACATTTATGGAACTTCTTCGCAAATTTGTAATAATCAGATTCCATTGTCATCCAATAGTAACCTGCCCTAAGCATCTTCTTTGCCAACGAGTGTCCATTGACATTGGCACCGAACGAATCTTCATGGGTTTAACGCATCAACATGTCTGCTTCGTGTCTTTCCATGCATCTGAGCAAGAACATGTCATAATTTCTCTTATATAACACATATTCATTGAGGAAAAAGCTACCTGCCAACCTTCTCAATGTCTTTCTATCTCTATTCGACGCACCAACCGAGTATTCTTATGTCTGAAGAAAGTGCTTGATATCATAATACCAATGTTTTTCATATGACGTCCCCTCTGTAGCAAACACATGAGTTGGTCTATCAAGACATCAAGCATTGATCTGAGCTACATTGTTCCAAGAATTCACTTGATACATGGAAGCCAAAGTGGCTAAAGCATCTGCAATCTAATTCTCATCATTGGGAATATGATGGAATTCAACTTTATTTAAGAAAGGTAATAATCTTCTTGCATAATCTTTGTATGGAATCAAGCCAATGTGGTGAGTCTCCCATTCTCCTTTGATCTGATTTATTACCAAAGCTGAATCGCCATATACATCAAGAATTTTAATTCTGAGATCTATAGCCTCTTCATGGCCCATGATGCAAGCTTCATATTTCGTCATGCTATTGGTACAATCAAATACCAACCTTACAGTAAAAGGAATGTGTGACCCATGGGGAGTGATAATCACAACACCAATTCCTTTTCCATAAGAATTTATAGCCCCATAAAACACCATACCCCACCGAGATTCAAGATCAAGACATTAATCAGGCAAAGGCTCATCAAAATCTTTTACTTTCAAAAGCATCACATCCTCATAAGGGAAATCATACTTAAATGACTGATAATAATGGTTGGTGAGCAAGGTACTCTTCCAACACACTGCCTTTTATAGTCTTCTGAGTACGGTATTCAATATCATATTCAGATAACATCGTCTTCAAGTGGGAAATTCTTCCAGTAAGAGCAGGTTTTCAAAAATATACTTAATTGGATCCATTTTGAAAATCAACCAAGTAGTATGATTCAACATATATTGTCACAATCGCTTTGCCGTCCATGTCAAAGCACAATCATGTTTTTCAAGCATGAAATAATGTGACTCACAATTATTGATCTTCTTGCTGAGATAATAAATGGCATATTCTTTTCTTCCAGTTTCATCTTGTTGTCCCAAAATACAGCCCATGGAGTTATCTAACACAGTCAAATACATAATCAATGGTCTTCCTTCAACCGGAGGGAGCAAGATAGGAGGCTCAAGCAGATACTCTTTAATGCTTTCAAATGCCCCTTGGAAATTATCCGTCCACACATAACTTTGATCTTTCTTCAACAACTTGAAGATTGGTTCACATGTTGCTGTCATATGGGAAATAAATATGGAAACGTAATTAAAACGTCTACGGAAGCCTCTAACTTGCTTTTCAGTTCTTGGTGCAGGAATTTCCTGAATTGCCTTAACTTTATCAGGATCAACTTCAATTCCTTTTTGGCTGACAATGAAACATAGCAAATTTCCTGAATGAACACCAAAAGTACACTTATTTGGATTCAAATGGAGATGATACTTCCTTAAACGCTGAAACAAATTCAATAAATCTTCTATATTCCCTTCCACAGTCTGATATTTTGAGATCATATCATCAACATATACCTCAATTTCCTTATGCATTAGATCATGGAATATGGTTATCATAGCCCTCTGGTACGTTGCATCAGCATTCTTCAACACAAAGGGAATCACTTTATAATAAAATGGTCCCCAGAGTGTGATAAACGTTGTTTTTTCCATGTCCTCAGGGGGCATCCTAATTTGATTGTATCCAGAAAATCCATCCATGAAGGAAAGCACTTTGGATTTTGATGTATTATCAACCAACATATCAATATGTGGTAATGGGAAATCATCTTTCAAACTCGCTTTATTTAAATATCTATAATCGACGCACATGTGGACCTTTCTGTCTTTCGTTAGTACTGGAACAATATTGGCAATCCATGAAGGGTACATTAATGTCACAAGAAAACCATCATCAATCTGCTTTAAAACTTCTTCTTTAATCTTCACTGCCATGTCAGGATGAGTTCTTCGTAGCTACTGCTTAATCGGTGGACATTCTGACTTAACTGGCAAATAGTGTTCCATAATATCAGTATCCAAACTAGGCATGTCTTGATAAGACCAAGAAAATATATCCACATACTATTTCATCAACTCAATTAACCTACTCTTCACCTAGGGATGAAGCAATTCTCCAATCTTGAATTCTTTTGGATCTTTCTCTGAACCCAAGTTAATTGTCTTCAACGACTCTTTATACGGATTAATAGTATTCTCCTCGAGCTCAAGCAACCGAGAAACATCTTCTGGGATTTCATCATATTCTTCTTCTTCATCCACATACATAGGATATTCAAAGTTAGGGAGGGTGTAGGGTCATTGCACTCAATGGGCATTTTAATTAATCCGCACATATGATTTATGATTGATTTTAGAAACTGACACATGTAACAAGTGATTATGCAGATTTATTTGCAGTTATTATTTATTTCAAAAGGGTTTTTCTAATTACCATTTTCCTAGAAAAAACAGAAAATAAAGACATAGTTTAGAAATAAAAAACAACTTTTATTAATGATCTTAAAATTCAAAACAAAATACACGGCCATACAATCATTACTTCCACCTTAGGCAGAGTGAAATACTTTTGAGAAGACCAACAAAAAACAAATTATTTTGAAATGTGAATGCAAGAAGGAACATCAACAGTGATTCAATTCTGGATTCTGACTCCATGTGTCACGAAGTTCGGCATCTCTTGCTATGACTCATCTTCGAGAATAGCGTTGATCCTTAGAGTAATCGAATAAAGATATCCTGCATTGTGAAAGATGTCTTGATATGTACTCAAAGTGGAATTAGGCTTCACAACTTCCTTTTTCACAGAGAAACCCAAACCAGTCCCATTTGTGTTCACAGGTGGATTAATAATCTGCCTGAGCCTTTTTGCACTACCTGTTACGCATCCTTAAATGAGGTAATGGAATCTTCATTCTTCCTTATATATTCAGTAGATAAAGCTTGGAATTGTGTTCCAACAGCGACTTCATCAGCTTCTACAATGCTGAAGGAGGATAAGTGAGATATCAAAAGAGCTTGCTTACCATTCACAATGACTACCTATCCTTCCCGAACAAATTTCAGCTTCTGATGCAGGGTTGAAGTAACAACTCCTGCTTCATGGATCCACAGTCATCCCAATAAACATCTATAGGAGGGGATAATATCCATTACCTGAAAGGTGATTTGGAATAGGTGTAGACCTATGTGAATAGGTAAATCTACTTCTCCAATGATAGACTTTCTAGAACCATCAAAAGCTTTCACTATAATGCCACTAGGGCGCATAGGAGTTCCCTGGTACTTAAGCTTTATGAGAGTAATTCTCGGTATTACATTCAAAGCAAATCCATTGTCAATCAGCACATTGGACAAAGAGTCATTCTTACAATTCATAGATATATGGAGAGCTAGGTTATGGTTTCTTCCTTCATCAGGCAACTTGTCATCACAAAATCTCATATTGTTACAAGATGTAATATTCCCCACAACACCGTTGAACTAATCCAAGGGCATGTCACTTTCAACAAAAGCTTGACTCAACACCCTTATCAGAGATTCCCGATGAGAAGAAGTTCATCAAGAAGGCTAGAATGGAAATATTAGATGGAGTTTGCAACAAGTGATCTACAATCTTGTAATCACTCATCTTGATGATTTATAATAAATCATCAACATCCTTTTCAAAGGCGGCGCCACTAGATCCTCCTTCCACTTTCATAGGCTCAACATAAGTCTCAATAATCTTTTTGCCAGGATTAACATCACCTCTACTTGGGAAAATAAATTTCTTAAGAAGATTTATTTCAAACATAAGTGGATACACTTAGGCCTTCTCTCCCCTTATGCGTTTGAAACAAGGAGTATTAGAATGGAGGAATGAACATCAAGAGGCATTTGACAAGATCAAATAATACCTTGTTCAACGTATAATATTGTCACCCCCTTGTAGGAAAAAAAAGTATGAGATTGTACATATTTGGATCTGATGTAATCATATGAAGTATTCTCGCTCAAGAGGATAAGAGTGGCATCAAAAGAGCCATTTACTACCTTAGTCGAGTAATTAATGATGCAGAAACTAGGTATATTATTATAGAAAATTATGTCCATGTTTGTACTTTTCTTGTACAAATTTGAAATATTATAAAAAACCAGTTGATGTGTATGTTCCTTCTCACTTCTATTATATTAAGCACATTCTTTTTAAGCCAATCCTGCACAGTCGAATTGGAGAATTGGAATATGGGCGCTTTTCCTAACTAAATATTCCTTGAATTTGATGCCCTTAAAAGCTATGAAAGGACAAGTAGTCTATGATTTCATTGTTGATCATGCAGTGGTCGAAGTTCCTCAAAATCATGTGGAACTAGAACCTTGGAAGTTAATCTTTGATGGTTCTACTCATAAAGATGGAACTGGAGTTGGAGTTTTGATTATTTCTCCTGAGAAAAAAATACCAATAAAATTAAGTATAAAATCAAAGGTCCCCATTGTTCAAATAATGAAGCTACAAGGCTTTGATAGTAGGACTTGAAGCTATGTTGGAATTGGGAGCAACTAGGGTCGAAATAAGAGGCGATTCTAAACTGGTGATTAAGCAGATAACCAAGAAGTAAAAGCGCATAAAGTTTTTTTATAATGTACTTCGTTATAGAAAATAAGATGCTTCGAGAATTCAAATATGTGAACATCAGGCACATCCCTAGACTGAAGAACCAAGAAGCCAATGACCTGGCCCAAATTGCCTTAGGATACAAAGTATCAAAGGAAATGTTGGAGGATTTGATTGAAGTACGAGGAAAGGTATTGGATACGAAACAATCTCCATCATATTTAGAAAACTCAAGTTTATTATATGAAAAAAAAGAGAGTTTCAAAGTATTGGCCATCAATAGTTTGGGAGATACATATTGGAGGAATCCAATAATAGATTACTTAAAAATCCCAACAGCGAATGCAGAAAGGAAAGGCAAGTATCATGCATTAAGCTACGTGTTAATGGGCAACGAGCTATTCAAGAAAACATCATAAGGAATCCTATTTAAATGTATAGGAGAAAGCGAACCTTACTTGGCATTGTTGAATGTACATGGTGGGGCATGTGGAGCACATCAAGTTGGTCACAAGATGAAGCAACTTTTGTTTCGATATGGAATGTATTGGCCCACCATATTGAAATATTGTATAAAATTAGCCAAGGGATTCCAAGAGTGCAAAATTCATGCAGGTGAATTTCATTCTATAATGAATCCATGGGCCTTCAGAGTTTGGGCACTATACTTGGTCAGAGAAATTCGACCAGCCTCATCCAAATATCATAGGTACATTCTAGTGGGACTCGATTATTTTACAAAATGGATTAAAGAAATACCTTTAGTGAATATTGCTCAAGAAACTATTATTGAATTCGTCCAAAGACATATAGTTTGTAGGTTTGGAATCCCAGAGACCATTACAACTAATCAGGGATTAGTTTTTACTAGTCGAATGGTGCAATAATTTGATAAAGAAGTGGGATTCAAATTATTCACTTCTACACCTTAATATTCCTAGGAAAATGGGCAAGTCAAAGATGCAAACAAATTAAATATTGGCTTAATAAAAAGGCATGTAGGAAAGAAGCCAAAGAATTGGCATAAGACTTTGGATAAAGATTTATGGTCTTGTCGAACGTCTCCCAAAGAAGCAACTAATACTATGCCATATCAATTAACCTTTGGACATGATGTAGTTCTTCCAGTAGAAATACATTTGAAATCTATAAGGATAAAGAGGCAGAATGAAATCCCCTCTAATTATTATTGGGAAATGATGATGAATGAACTAGTTGACTTGGGTGAAGAAAGATTACATGCTTTAGAAATCCTAAGGAGATAAAAATAAAGAATAGCAAAGGGTTACAATATAAGAGTCATGGGAAAAGTATTTTCAAATGGTGATTTAGTTTGGAAGGTAATACTACCAATGGATCAAAAGAACAAACTATTGGGAAAATCGTCCCCGCATTTGGAAGGACCCTTTCAAATCATTCAAACATTTTCAAACAACACTTACGAAATAGAAGAATTGGTAAAGGATAGAAGAATCCTAAAGATAAATGGAAAGTACTTAAATAAGTATAAACACGTGATTCGGGAATTAAAGATTGTAACAGAATAATAAAAAAGAAAATAGAAAGCCAACACGGTGTTATCACAAAATAGAAAAATGTCTCTGTTTCGAAGTTACATATCAAAATGCATGAAAAGAAAAGTAACAAGATTATAAATGGCAAAAATTTAAAATGGCAGCTTGGTAATCATTCTGTCATATTTGGATTTTGCTAATGTCAACCTATATTCAATTTAAAATTTGACCGCTAGAAGGATAGAAACTTCCTCCCCCAGTTTCTCAGCCATGTCAACATGTTGAATGCTCTGCGCAATCTCCTTATCGATTTCAGTGCGATCCATCTTCTTGATTTCTTGTTGAAGAGCTTATGCTTGAGAAATCTTGTCTTATAGTTGCTGGAGCGACTACAAATGCTGAAGTCCTCTTGTGTTATCTTTAAATATTTCTCCATTTTCTCAGATTTGTTAGAAGTTTTGAGAGCTTTCTTCCATTCATCCGCTTGAGTGGTCTGCTTATCTTGAAGCTTCGATGTGGCATCTCACTCTCGATTGAAGTCCTTACTAATCTGGTCAATCAAAGTGCCTATGTCTATCAAGAACTCAACAAATTCAGGTGAACAGGTGACTATGTTGATTTGGTTTATCGATTTCTTTATCCCATAATATACAGTGGCATCATTCTTTAAGGTATCGAACAAATCAGTTTCAAAGATTTTTTATTTAAGTTTTTGAAGAAGCTGTTTAAATGTTTCGACATTTGAGCCTCCACTTGAGGCGGTCGAAGAGCAAGAGAAACCTTTATCTGAGGGAGGTCCTCATTTATTCATGATCAATTTCACATATTCAAGAGGGTTATTTTTCTTCAAAGCTTCTATTTCCTCTTGAGAGGGGTTCTGTCGAGCATTGTTGTCATCTTGTTAACCAGTAATAATGATGGTATCTTTGGAGTCGACATTGGAATTTTCTTATTTCCTCTTCTTCATGAAAGTATTTTTAGACATCGTCAGACATGTCTTCATCCTCATCAAGCAACTCTTCATCAGATTTTGCCATTTTTGGAGAAAAATCAGTTGGATTGTCATCATCTTGTCCATCATTGACAGGAATTCTCATGTCTGCAAATTGGCATTCCTCATGATCACTTTCAGAATCATTTATTTTTTTTCTGTGGCGAATGGGGAGCAGATTCTTTATTAGGATGGATGTTTCCTAATTTATTCACATCAATAGAAGATCATTTGTTATAATCTTTGGGAAAGAAGGGATGGATGGAAGGATTACTGCTATTGGGAGGAACTTCGTATTGAATAAGATATTTAGTAGGAGTGGGTCTAATGACATGTAAGAAGAATAATGTTGGTTAAATTGAAAAAGTAAAAAAAAATTAAGGAAAATAATGTGGAATAGTCCATACCTTTGATCCTTCAACTCCAGGACTCAAATTGTCACTCTCAATTCGTTCCAAGACTACATTGCCAGAGGGTTGGGAAGTGTTGGTCTTTTTAGACGTTGGGAGAAATATTTTGACTGAAACTATATTTTTTAGTTGAGATGCTACATGAGATATCTTACTTTTATTCTTCTTTTCCTTTTTTGGCTTTGAAGTAGTGGGAGACACATCTCCATTATCTTCGATGAATTCTGGGATCTCTGTAGTCTCCTTCCGTTTCTTGGGAGTAGCTGGTGGCTTTCGGCTGGCCTGTAAAAAACAAAGAGATTAGAAGAATAATGCAATAAATAAGGAAATAAAAATACCAGGTTATACCTTGGATGTTGTCTTTGGCTTTTCAGTCTCTGGAATGGCACTCTTCAATGAAGTAGTGGCTTGTTTAGTCACCTCCATTAATCTTGTCATTCTAGCAGGTTTGTCTTTATTCTATTGTTTCTTTTTTACTATTGCACCCTAAAATTCTCCCTATTCATTTTTAACCCTAATTGGCTTATAATTTATCATCATATGCATACATACATGACATTGGGTCTATACTCATGGAATCAAGGGTTTTTCTCTGAGAAAAGAGTTATGAAAATTGATTGTTTCGTTAAGCAGCATTGTGAAGAAGAATTCGGGGTTTTAAAATTTTTAATTCACGTAGCACGTATTCCAAGCTATTCAATAAAAAAAATTAATTCATCATCATATCAAGCTCTCATGCATTCCAACATGTTCTGAATTATGTAGAAAGTCAAGCGTTTCAATTGATTTGAGACAGTGCAGACAAAAATTCAGTATTTTGCATTTTAAGCTCTAAAATTCATAACTTGAGACCGAAAAATTGTTTTGGATTGATTCTTAAGTCTTCATAAGTGTCTCTAGATCTTCTCCA
This sequence comes from Vicia faba, assembly GCA_948472305.1. NCBI lineage: Eukaryota > Viridiplantae > Streptophyta > Magnoliopsida > Fabales > Fabaceae > Vicia > Vicia faba. The sequence continues at coordinate 276,897,998 of OX451735.1, read as the reverse complement.
TTACAGGTTTGCTGGTTTTCTGATGCTTAAAAATTCATAACTTCTGACCGGAATATCATCTTTGAGTGGTTCTTGAAGCATATGAACCTTCTTGTTATTTCCTTTAGTTTTCGTGTTAAGCTCGCAAGCCAATTCATTGAGGAAGATCTCTGAATGTGTGAATACTTTGAAGAAATGTAGTGAAAATACCATGAAATATGGTGTTGAATCATTATTTTTCAGATGTTAAAAAATCCATAAATTTCTCCCGGTTAGATATTTTTGGAGAGTTCTTTAGGTGAAAAATCCGTCTTGATTTTATCTTCGATTCGTATGTTCGGTTCAGAAGTTAATTCTTTGCAGAAGATCTCTGAAAGTGCAAATTACCAAAGAAAATTGCACCCTGAAATGGTTTATTACCGTACCGTTTCTCAATTGTAAAAAATTCGTAACATTCTCAATTTTTACAGGTTCAGGACGATTCTGGAAGCATGAGATCACAAATTTTATCAGCTATAACTTTTCCTCAAGGCCATAGTTCGGATTTTGCTCCAAAGGCTTCGGTTTAAGGCTCGTTTCCTAAAGTGCGCACGAAAATAAGGTGAAATTTTTAGTACGGCAAATAAGTCCACTGTTTCTCGTCATTTGAAAAATCATAACTTGCTTAATTTTTATCGTATCGGGGCGATTCTTTCAGAAAGATGTCACAAATATTTTCGCCAACGATTTTGTTTTAGGTTGCTCATCGAGAGTTTGCACCGAAAGTCATGAGCTTGTGGTTTTTTCATGCGCCGTACACAAAAAAAGCTGAAAAAATCTGCACTGTGAATTTTTACACTGAGTTTTAGCCGTTCAGAGCATCGTAACTTGCTTAATTTTTATCAAAACTGAACGATTCTTCCGGCACTATGTCACAATTTTCGTCATTAATATTTTTGTTTCAAGTCGTGTGTCACGATTTCACACCGTATGTCATGAGCTGGGGGGATCGATGTCGACCGGTACATGAAATAAGCTGAAAATTCAATTTTGGAGCCAATACCATATATTTTTTAGATTCAATCTTTAACACAATTTCACTCACTATTTTCAAATCTCAAAAATAAAACTCAATTTTCTCTCAACTTTTAATCAAACTTCTCATGAACTCAAAGTAGAATTCAAGCAACTTCATCGCTCTCCGTCACTCACCTTCATTGCGATCTCTCACCCTCTCCACCCTTGCAGTATTCCACCGACCTCTTCACCGGCCACTGGCAATCCTCGGGTCTCCTTGCTGTGAATCCCCTCTCGGCATCACAAGCTCCGTGCGAATTCTCCCTCTCGGTTCATCCCTCCATCGCGCAATCTCGCGACATACTCCATTCGTCGAATCACAACTGTTTCAACGAGATTCTCCTCCCTCCGCCACTTCCGATTGCAAGCTCTAATTCTATGGCAACTTCCTATTCGAATCTTTCAATAATTCTTGAATCTTATTGCATTTAATTTCTTATTTGAATAATTAATTTTGTATATTGAATGTTCAATTGATTATTACATGTGTTGATTTCTTGAATATTGAGTTTGTTTGATGTTGTTGATGATAAACAAGTCCAAAATTGGTTGATTGATTGTATAACTCATGTGAATTGTGAGGTTTCAATTGTTAATTGTGATTGGTTTCGACGTCAGAATATAATTCAAGGATTCTTGATTTTTGAAAATTGATACTAATTTCATGTGTTGCTAATGATTCTGATTTGATTTTGATGGTTAACAATTGTGAATTATTATTCCAACGTCGAAACATAAATCTGATTGATAATTGTGAATGCGTTTCGTTACCGAATTGTGGATTGAATTAATTTTTGTGGAGATTATTGTGAAAACTCATGAGTTGATGCAATTTTATGTCGAATTAAACGATGATACAATTTTTTCAGCATTAAAATGCTTTGATTCGATTAATTGCATCAACACGTGAATAATTTTGTTTGAAGCTTGGAATGATTGCTTGCATGTGGAATTAATTGTTACAAAGTATTTGTAATTTCTAAGAGGTGATACTTGAATCGGTAAATGCTTTTTGTGCACCCGTTTGTGATTTTTAAATCCGATTTTTGATTAATACAAGTTTATGTACGTGTTGATGTTCGGAGAATGCAAATACATTGTAGCTTGCTGTCTAGTTGTTTCTTATTGCATATTTGATCATATTTGAGCATTTGGTGAGCATCTATGTTGAGTTATATCATTTTCGACACGATTTTTCGGATGATGTTGTGATACGGCGCAATGCTTCCCGGTTTGGTAAGTTGGTATAAACACGTGATTTAATTGTTGTTTGATGTACGATTATACTTGCCTTGACATTTGTTTAGCATTTGTGTTGAGCTGTGACGCTTCCGGATCGACGTTTTGTATGTTTCAAGAGATAACGTCAATGCTGCCCATAGTTTACATTTGCAGTTCCAATGCATATTTAAATTCTATTTCATCATGATTTAATCCCAAATTGAATTTTGATGAGAATGCATAACTCCGATTTTGTTTCATTGTTATTTCTAACATGTTTGTTGACTTATGCAAGGGATTTCAAGAGCGCTTTCAATCGATTACCTAACTCTTGGTTATTCGACTAAGTTATGCTATTCCATTTTGTTTGTGGATCGATTACGCCTCAGACATGTTTGATTGTTGATTCTCATTCCATCAGATACATACATTGTTTTGTTTGTCTGGATTTATATTTCATGCAGGTTAATTGATGGATATTAGGATGTGTCTAACACAAATTCTCCTTGTGCTTTATTGATACTTCGATGAATATTCTGACTATTTTGTTACTGATTCTAGCTTGCACGAGGTTTTCCTGGTTTCTGTGCTTTTTCTTGCTTTCCACGAACCCTTGTTCATTTGGTATTATTTTGCTTTTGGCTTAATTTCCACATTGTATTTTATTTTCCTTGGCATGAGAAGTAGGAATAGATATGCATGTATGGGAGTGCCTACTTTAGGTGGGCATTCGTTTTAAAGTCCTCAAAGGAGGCGATGTTTGTGTTTATGCGAAGGCTCGAAATGAGGCAATGTTTATGTTTGCTTGTGTGCAAAAGACCTCAAAGGACAAAAATCCCATTCTCCTCCCATTTCCCTTTTAAATTTGTGCTTGCTATCGAGTCAATAAAAGGAATAGAGGACCCGCAATCGTCTGCCACGTATTCTAGTTTGTATTGTTCCTAGCTCGCGTTGTACGTTGATGCTTTGAACCGTGCCTATTCTTTTCCATTGAGTAAAAAAAAGTGGAAAAGGGTCCGTAAGCAACCACCACACTTTGTCATTCGTTTCGACAATGTGATCTCACGTTCCTTTAAATGGTGCTCGAGAAAATCAAGTGGAAAGAGTTCCTTACTCCCACTTTGAGATCCATTGGACTCTTTGTTTTCTATTAGCTCGCACTCAATTTCATTTTGGCTTCGGCTCGACTTTGTTTGTTTGCACCTTGTGCTTGTGCTTTTCTTTACACCTTTGAACGCCCTTAGGACTCGCTTGTTTCATTTCCAATGCAAACAATTTTTGCCACCGGGCCTTTCTTTGAAAATCTTAAAAGGATGTGTTAATTCTACTATGCGCAATACAACGCGTAAATCCCCAAAGGTCGGGTGGCCCCATGCTACTTACTAGAGCACAAATGTAGCACTATTCGCCTTCAGGCACTTTTCTTTTGAAAATACCTTTTTAGGTAAAAGCCTTTTAATTCATTCCTATGCCAACACGTGAGTCTCCAAAGTTCAATCCGCGGTAGGAAGCAAAATTAATATTGTTCATAAAAAACACAAAACAAACAGAAACTTTTGAGCCGAACTATGGTGCTCTGATTCCTTAAAAGGGATACATAGGCATTTGGTCGTGGGGCCCAAGCGAGTAAATCTTTGTAAATATTCCTTCTTTTCCCCGTGTTTTCTTTTAATTGCATTCCTTCTTCTCATTTTTTTTCTTAGCTCGTAAGGTTTAGATATGAACACTGAAACTACGCGGCTAGAACCTGTCATCTGCATGTTAATGAAACATCAATGAAGTCGCCAACGAACGTCTTTTATCCCGCCCAAAGGGAAAGGTGAACATCAAGAAAACCAGAAAAGGGAGAAATCACGGTCTTTCGACCGAGTGATCAGGTTAGGGAGTCTGTTACGCGAGGGGAAGGTGTTAGAACCCCACACGCCCGTAGTACTCTACGGTATCCATTCTTGTTGTCTAATCTAATGGGTGTGGTCAAATCCTATGTCTATAGCTTAACAATGAAAAGGGAATGCATGCGAAAGGAAAAGAAAACAATGTAGGGAAAATAAAAGTTATGCTCGGTTGGGCCCTACCCCAATGCCTACATATCCCTTTTAAGGAATCAGAGCAGCCGTAGTTCGGCTTATGTGTTTTGGTTGGTTTGTGTTTTTTAATTAAGACGGACAAAGATAGTCAAGATGGAAAAATATCGAATGAAACAACAAACAAATGAGGTGATCAAATATCGACTAAGTAATAAAAAAGTAACATGTCAAAGATGGCAAGACATCAAATGGTAAAATAACCCACCTAACAGTGACATTGAGGGTCAAAGTTATATAAGCAAACATGTGCGATGGCGAAACACCGGCTTCAAACAAATGTGCAATGGCGAAACATCGGCTACGAGGTAACAGAGATATCATGGCAAAGATAACGAAACATCAAAAAATTGGTTGACAAAACATTACACCTAACAATGATATCGAGAATCAAAGTAGGATAACAAACATGTGCGATGGCGAAACATAGGCTTAAAACAAATGTGCAATGGCGAAAATCGGCTTAAAGATAAAAAAAATATCATGGAAAATATGGCGAAACATCAATAAAACGGATGACAAAACATCACACCTAACAATGATATCGAGAATCAAAGTAGGATAACAGACATGTGCGATGGCGAAACATCGACTTCAAGATAACAAGATATCATGGCAAAGATGGCGAAACATCAATAAAACGGATGACAAAACATCACACCTAACAATGATATTGAGAATCAAAGTAGGATAACAAGCATGTGCAATGGTGAAACATCGGCTTCAAACAAGTGTGCGATGGCGAAACATCGGCTTAAAGATAACAAAAAGACATGGCAAAGATGACGAAACATCAATAAATCAGATGACAAGACATCACACCTAACAATGATATTTGGAATCAAAGTAGGATAACGAACATGTGCGATGGCGAGACATCGGCTTCAAGATAACACATACAAGGCAAGATTGGTTTGTATCTTTTACTTTGAAGAAGGGCTTGAATTCATTAGAGGTGTTTTATGATTTGCCAAGAAAACAAATTTTTGTTTTAAGATGCAGAATGCATAGAAAGGGAAAACAACTAAGGGAAACTAACCTAGTACTATCCCTAGTGTTATCATACAAAAGTTGACCCTAAGGTTGAGGATAAAGGAAAGTCCTATCCTATGTTTGCATACATGGATTCCTACCTTAATCAGCATGTCAAAGAAAGCTTAACAAAACTATCCTATAGGGAACATGCAATGAGAGCGAAGTCGTGATCTCAATATCTAAATTGAGTGACCCATCGATCAACAATTAAAGATGACAAGCAATAAACATCCTATAGGGAACATGCAATGGGAGCGAAGTCGTGATCTCAATGTCTAAATTGAGTGACTCATCGATCAACAATTAAAGAAGAAAAGCAATAAACATCCTATAGGGAACATGCAATGAGAGCGAAGTCCTGATTTCAATGTCTAAATTGAGTGACTCATAGATCAACAAACAAATGCAACACATAAAAATCAGACAAAAAACCAGAGGGCCTCCTGACATATATCAGCACCAGAGGTCCAATCATGCAATCAGAGATTTGTGAAAAATGAAGATGGGAGAAAGGGTGTGATATAATACCAAACAGAAAACTATCTGTAGCAGTCAAGCAAGAATAAAAGAAACCCAGAGAAACTTCAAGCAAGCTGGCATCAGTAGACAAATTGTGTCAGCAATTGCACCATCAAGATGTAAGCAAATTATCAGATATGAACAAATCCCATGGGAAAAGTATGACATTCACAATCATAGATGTGTGTATCCTGCATAAACCATCAAGCATGCCAAACACAAATAATGCCAATATAATAAACTGTGTTCCACAAATAAAGTGGAACACAAAAGCCTCAAGCCAAAAGTGGCAACTTTCTCAGAGTACCTCGCATATTCAACAACCCAGTTAGTATTCCAAAAGGAGAATAAGTGAGAATAATCATGGTGGCAATTACCAAATATTAGACATCATAAGCAAGAGGAGACAAGCATATGCACATATTAGGTCAAAAGAATCAAAGGAATGTTGCTCTTTCCTATCACCATGTTGAATTGACAATTGAGTGTCAATCAAGGATCATAAGAGCTTGAGAGTAATATGAACAAGAACCATAAAGGTCAGTAGAAAACATATTTTAATCATGTATGGCTAATTTAAACACAACTTCATGAACACAATAAGAAATGAAACCTACATAATGCATTAGATGGTTCAAAATATTCAAACATGAAGCTTTCAAGTGAAATGGTTTGAGCTAATATGGACAATCAGAATCACATGATCATTAGGTTCCCAAATGTAGGCCTCACTCAAGTTCATTGTCCATCAAACAAATTGCAACATGATAAGCAAACTCAATTGGGTACCTTCACTTCAAAATTACATCAAAAATAGAAATAATGGTCCATAATTCTAACCAAAAACAAATTAACATCCTTGAAAGGTATAAAATTCAGAATGCAAGCCCTAAGTTCATGAATGATTGAGGAAGAGGCCAAATGAAGTTCAAAGTTCAAGACTAGTTGGCAAAACCACCAAACTAGACAAGTTTTCCAAATTCTTTGTGGAAAAATGTCAAACCAAGTCAAATAATTCAAGAAAAATGGTTTTCAAATTCCCAACACATTCATGAACCATGATCAAGACCTGAAATCCAATAAAAGTCCAAGGAACAAGGGTTTTGAACATGAAACTTGCACCATAAGCAACAAAACCCTAGATTTTGACTTTTAATCCTAAATATTAATTAAATAGGATCAAAACCCAAACAAATCAAACCAAGGTCATGCAAAGTATCAAGAAACCCTAAATGTCAGAAAATATATTTTTCCATATTTTTTTGAATTAGGAAAAGTCAAGAAACAAATTAATATTCAAACAAATATGTAATTAACAAATATTCACATATCAAAATAATATTTAAATCAAAAAGTCTGAAAAATTCCCAACAAAAATTATATTCAAATATTAGGGCTAAAAACACACATCCCTGAATTTGGGATTTTTTTGGATAAAAGGAAAATATTAAAAACAAAAAAACAAACAATTAATAATAAAATTATTATTTAAAGGCAAGAAAATGCAAACCATAATCAAAAATCACAAAAAAAGGCAAAACAAAAATATGATCAGATTCTATGAATAAAAACAAGATTACATGATTTTTTTTTTTTGAATTTTTGAATTAATAGAAGTATTAAATATTAAAAAAACAAACAAATATTACAAATAACCTTTTGAAATTAAATTTTTAATCAAAAAAAAAGAAAATGATGAACCAAATTCGGAATCAATTTTCACATTATTTTGTGGTTCTCAAATAATTTTTGTGGATTTTTTAGATCAATAGGACTATTAAAATAAAAATAAACTTTGAACAATTAATTAATTAAACCTATGAATTTTTTAAACGAATCAAATTATTTTTAAAAAAAATCCAAAAAAATAAGACAAATACTAAAAAATAATATTGACCTATGGTAATTTTTTAATGATTTTTGAATATGATTTGATCATAAAACAAAATTAAACAAAATGTTAAATAAAACAAAAATTCAAATAAACCAAAAAATTCAAACAGACCAATCATGATGTGCCACCACATCATCTTCAACCTCCGGATGGTTCAAAAACGCGCGCATCTTCTCAGGCTTAGGGCTCACTTTCAGATCGACATAACATGCTCAATTTTGCATCATTTTTCATGAAATCAAAGGCAAATCAAAGATAGCATGGCAAGGAATTCGTAGCAATTCGAATCAAATCAAATCATCAATCACAATGTCCATAATCAAGTCATGAATATGAACAAAAACATTCTGAATCGCGAGTTTCAGAACATCAAAACATGCATAATTCATCAAATTAAACGCTATAAAGCTTCTAAATCATTCCATAGACTTCAAACAACATGATTATGAACTTAAATCACACGAGGCATGGCTAGAAATCAAAATTCAAAGTTGAGAATTCAAACCTTTGAGAAAAAATGGATCTACTGTCTCCTTCACTCCAGTTGCAATCCAAGCCTCGATCTACAATCCTTATCACTTGGAGAAGAGAATGCAAGAAGAATTGGCCAAAATGCGCAAGGGAGATAGAAGAATCGGAAAAAAATGCAAAGCAACAAGCTATGGAGTTTCTGACTTTGATTGATGAAATGAGGCACAAACCCCTATCTCTGAGGCTTGCTTCTAAATATATAGAGCATCAGGAGGAGGGTAGGATAGGTTTTTCACGCTGAAAGCTATTGGAATCAAAGAAATCTTCTTTTGGCCAAATTAAGCATGCACATGCAGCCTTCAAATCCCTAGTGCGTTGGCTTGCTTTTTGCGTGAATTTTAATCTATTTTTCCCCAGGAAGAGATTATCAACAAGATTAGAACTTAAATCCTTGCATTAAGCTAGTGTTGGTGATTAGGCAACTTCATGCCATTTTTTGCAAAACCACGAATTCCCTTTTCATTTTCCCATGTGCAGCTCAAACTTTGGCATGATGGACCTCAACATGTCACAAATTACCAATGGGCTTGATTAGAAGCAAGAGGAATGGCTAAAACTTGAGTTTGCAAGAAATGGCCATTTTGCACATTTTCCAAATTTCAATAAGAAACTTCAAAATTCCAAGGTTCATAACTTACTCATACTTTTAAGTTTTGGCACAAATGAGCACACTTTGGAAAGGTCTTGAAAAGATCTACAATCCCCGATCTTTGAGTTTTCGCAAATTAATCCATTAAGGCTCCCAAAATCTTGCTTGAAATTCACTAATTTTGAAAAATGACCTATAATTTTGTGACTTCAAGAGACCATAACTTTTGATTCCTTGCCAATTTGAATATGAGACCAAAAGGAGATGAAAGATCATTCTCTTAACTTTCCAAGCATATTTCATTTGCATCTTCTTGATCAAGGATGAATAAAATATGGTTTTTGAAATTCGGTCTTTATTTTCCAAAATTAGTAACTTTTAGGGTTTCTTCAGGAATAAGTTTCAGCCCAAACTTCAATCTCTTTAATCTAATGACAAAAATGGACTTGAAATATAAAGAGTGCATCCTTGAATTGATGGTTGATCAAAAGTTCCCTTGGTCAACTTTGACTTTGACTAATTTTGACCAAAATGACCATTTTGCCCCTCTGGGTCCATTGATCCACTTCCCTTCAAAATTGATGATCAAAACATCAAACATGTGATCTTCCAAATGTATAAAGGCCATGTACAAAATTTCACTTCAAAATTCTCAAGAAATCTTGACGAAATCCCAAACCCTAATTTTGTTTAACACATTAGGAGACTGATGAATCATCTTCAAAACTTCAAATCCTCTGGGCATCATGACAAATTTCTTGTACAAAGACCTCTCAAATATCAAAGAAATGTTGTAGCTTCCAAACCAAGACTTGTACATTTATCAATTGCCTTGCTCAACAAAACCCTAATTTGACTAGTGCAACCAAAGAGTGGTTCTTCTTGTGATCAAACACAAATTTCAATCCTCAGATGATCCAAAGAGATGGATAAAAATTCTTGAGATATGCAATAACCTTTGAGCTTAAAAGATCCATAGGTTTGGATGATAAGATACTTCTTGAGCAACTTGAGGAAGATTTGATAACTAAAGTACTTTGATCCCATCTCAATGTATGAATGCAATGCAGTATGATATTTATGATGAAACATAAGCCAAAATCAAGAGGGTAAACTTTGGGGTGCAACAGTTGCCCCTATTCAAATATCTTCAACATGATGATTGAGAAAAGTGAGAACTTTCGAGCGTTCAGGGTTAAAGATGTTTGAATACGAAAGAACCCAAAAATTTACACTCTTGAAAGAAACAGAAACAAAACTCCCAAGACACGCGTCAGAATTGAGCTGTAACACAGGTTGAAACAGAACAAGAACAAAGAAGAGTAGACGCAACTAAAGTTCTAGACAAACGTGCCAGGGCCAAACTGGGCTTCAAAAGGGAGGGGTGAGGCAAAACTCAACCAACAGAGTATAGACGAGACTAAGCTCTGTAACAAAAAATGTACGCGGGTGAAGAGACGAAACTCTGAGCTCGACCCAAGGCAAAGTGGCTAGAGTGCGTGATTCTAGGGACACTTGCCAATCTCAAACTAAGATAGACAATATGAAGGAACTGAAAGAATCTCAGAGATGAGGAACAGAAGCGAGACGAAACTCGACTCAAAAACCAGTTAGACGAAACTAAACTAGATGAGTACAAAGATGAAACTGGATTTCACGCACGGGTAAAGAGGCAAAACTCGACCCAAAGCAAAGTGATGAGAGTGCATGTTTCTTAGAGCACCTTCTGGTCTCAGAATAATGCACGAATAGTGACGAAAACTGATAGAAGAGTCCAAGGAACAAAAGAGACTAATTTCAAACCAGGGATGCAGTACGAACACTGCACTCGGTTAAAGAACACCGCCAAAGGGCCCAAGGTATGAAAATAAAGACGAGATGAAACTCGATGAAATAACTAGTTAGGAGAAACTAAGCTAGATGAGTACCAAGATAAAACTGGATTTCATGCACAGGCGAAGAGGCGAAACTCGACCCAAAACAAGTAGATTAGGGCGTACACCTAAAAACCTGTTGAAAGCGAATATCAGGATGAAACTTGTATTCGAAAGGTGCATCAATAGATATTGGAATGAACCAGAGAGGGTAGTGAAGACTAAACCCGAGAAGACCGCGCCAGGGAGAAACTGAACTTATAGTCAAGAGTAGACACTTGGACAAACAAAAGATCGACATCAAAAGGATATTGGTATGGGGTGGAAAATGAGGACGAAGACCTTGTTGGGGATGTAACCCAAAGTAAAAGCAAAATCATCGGGGATGACCGAAATAATAATGGCTTATGTTCCGATGCACATTTAGATTCTTTTTATATAACGCAATGCTCCATTTAATGGAAATGCTTCGCATTTTGGTAGATGCAATGTAATGGTGCATGTTTAAAAAGTTTCACTGGGGAATGGCCAATTGAGAAGCCAATAACCAAAGAGATCAGAATCTGACCAGACTTGCAAAAATACATTGCAAAATCTAAAGGAGAGCAGGAAATATGGGAATCCACTAGAGAGGGAACCTCAAAGAGATGAAGCTTCACGGAGAATAACAAACGGGCAACCAGTAGAAACGGGATATAAACACTCAGGAGGAACTGCAAAAATAAATTGTGAATTCCTAGGGAAGATCGGGTCAACACTGCAGCTTCCGAGAGAGATATCTATCTGAAGATTGGACATTTGAGAGAGAAGATCAGGGTAAGACTGTAATCTCTGGAAAGGAAATCACATGGCCGTGTTGAGGATGATATCAAGATAAACAAACCCGATGTGAAGGGTGAAAACCTTGGCTGGGAGAACAAAGCTCTGCTGAGGAGACGAGACTTCACCGGGGATACAAAACTTTGCCGAATATTTCTATTGGGGACTTTCATGGAATGCAACCAACGAATGGATCACGTAGATAGTCACATGGTAACGACCTTACTGGGGAATAAGGGGAGATATTTGACATAAGGATCCCCCGGTCAATAGATCGGCTAGGAAAATGAGAGGTCAAAGCGAGGGATCTTTATTGGCCATTCTGTTTGGAAATCGACACTCCTTCAGAATGTGAGTTCCTACTTAAATGGCTCCACTGGGGATGGATGACATATCCGAACTTGAAGTCTTGAAAGAAAATCCATGGGCCCAAACTTTGTTGCAGAAATGAAACTTCGCTGGGGATAAGAAGCATCACAGGGGATAAGAAGAGTCTTACACATATATGGGCTTTGTCTAGAAAGAAGAAAACCAAACATTCCCTTCCTGACAATCATTAAGCTCTTTACAGGTGTTTCAATGCGTAAACTACTTTTTGATGTTTAAATAACTGTTTTGCACACAAAAAGATGTTTATTTTTTAGAATAACAGACCTGATGCGATGATTATTTAAGCCCTGAAGTTGAAAACCTTTACAAAGTGTCGCATCTCTGTTGTGAATGAACCACTGGCTAGAGTGCAAAATATTTTAAAACTTTTCTTCCCCTTTTTGAAAAACGAGTAAAAATGCGGATGATAAGATACCAACACAACTATGCAACACATATTTGGGGAGTTTAGGAAATGTTATCCTGTTGAAGTATGCTTTCTAGTTAAACCCTAGTTTCAGTTAGGACTTTTAGAGGTTGTAACGTGGCTTGGTTCGAGGTTCTTTTGAAAAAAAAAAGGTTTTCGAGGCTCAAGTTATTTGGTGCCCACCCCCTTCGTGACATTCTCCTATCCTAAGTTCAGCTAATTTATCACAAGAATTCACCTTTCAAAAGGATTTATAATGGTTGAGTGATCACGACAAATCCTCCAACATGATCTTCACTTATCTTCTACTGCTTTTGTTTTTGATATTATCGTTCCTCTTCTTTTGATGAAAATTTTATTGGATAATCTTTTTCGGCCTTTTAGGCTCTTTTTTCCCTAACTTTTTCCTGGATAAAAAACCTTTTGTATTTCAACTTTGGGAGTCTAGCGGGATGCCCTAACTTTTGCCTAAGCGACTTGTTTTCAAGTTTCGACTTAGCGGAGATTTTTGTTTCTTTCTTATTCATACTTTCCTCTTCGAACAAGTCAATATAACTTTAAGTCTTTGAAATTTTTTCTCTCTTTTTTATTTTTTTTTTGTTTGAAGAAAATAAATGCCTCATTACTTGGTTGGTGAGGGATATCCATTATTATATCGATTCGATCTCGACCTCTGGACTTTGTGAGGAAACAAACATCGTGGTTTAGACATTTTTCCTGATCTCATGATGTGAAAGATAAAATGTGGTGATCCTCAGATGGGTCATTCCTTCTGAAATTTGAATGCTTGGTCAAATCAACTGAACATCTACCTTGCCCCTGGTTAAAAAAGGTTTTTTTTGAACGAAAAAGAAACTCCTACTTTGAAGGCTCAGAGGGGTTAACGAGGGTCTAACTCCCTTATATCTCCTGTGTTTGGGGATTGAAACAATGCCTGTACATCATCAACGGGGTTCTACTCAAAAGCATGCCACTACAGTCATCATTTTCAGCTAAACTTCTTTCTCTAAACTCTTGGCTAAGCAAAAGAATTGGCACATGTGGTATCAAAATGCCTGAAAAGGCGATTAAAGAGTGATACAGGAGGGATTGAGTAAAATGAAACAATTTTTTTCAAGGAAAAAATATTCAACGCATCAAGACTGACATCCGACTATAAACAAAATCCTATATGCAGACAATGCTAAGACAATCAATCAAGAAAACCCATGAAAGTGCAGCAAAGAAACACAATAAAAGCCATTATGAGGAAGAAGTATCTCTAACCAGGTTCACCTATCTCGCTGACCTTCCGTAACCCTGACATTACCCTGTTCCACGACCATTACCAACAGCCTGGAGCTGTGAAACAAAACTGGCAGGAAAAAGCCAACAGAGTGAAAGAGGAGTCCATCAGATAGAAAAACCAACGTGCCCCTTGCGCAGCGGTGGTTGGGTTTGTTATCCTCATTTCAAGAGATAAGCCAACTATGATTTAGATTACCATATCCGTGTAAGGGTCACGAAGTTTATATGCTCATGCTCATAAAAAATATTGGACGTTTTTGCAAACAATAAAAAAAGGGAGAAAAGAAATGCGCACGCATACTTGAAAGAAGATATTTTATTGATTTTGAGAGATCAGCCTGTGAAAAAAAAGGCATTTACATTTGAAAGTAAATAATTTCAAAATCAAAACAAACAAGTGTTTACAGATGGAAATGTAAATGTGAATATCCATCAAGTCCCAACTCTGCTATGACTCTTATGACTCTCATCTTCCTTCTTCCAGACAGATTGTTCTTGGATTAGCCTCGAGCTTCTTCCAGGCGATGGATCAAAGGAAGGAAACAAAGGAATTCGAGCTAAACGTAGTCATTTGCTTTAAGTCCCTAATTTTTTCCTGAATTGCCCTTTCGGGTTTTCGATTCACCAGGACACCCTTTTTTTCCTAAACCGCCCTTTCGGGTTTTCAGTTTAGCGGGTTTTTTTTTATTATTTTTTTTTTTATGCAAAGTATTTTTTGACTACGTCAGCATTCAGAGGGAGAGGGAAGGACTCTCCATCCATAGTCGTGAGCATCATCGCCCCTCCAGAGAAAACTTTTCTGACCACGAAAGGACCTTCATAAGTCGGAACCCACTTGCCTCTGGGATCTCCCTGGGGAAGAATTATCCTCTTGGGCACAAGGTCACCTGGCTTGTAACAATGAGGTTGTACCCTCTTGTCAAAATATTTTCTCATCCTTTGCTGATATACCTGACCGTGGAAAACGACCGTCAATCTCTTTTCATCAATAAGTTCCAGCTGATCCAGCCAATTTTGTACCCATTCACTTTCATCTTGCTCAACATATTTCATGACCCTAAGAGAAGGAATCTCGACTTCTACTGGCAGCACTGCCTCCATGCTGTAAACCAATGAAAATGGGGTTGCCCCAGTCGAAGTAAGCATAGTGGTGCGATAACCATGCAAAGCGAAAGGCAGCATCTCATGCCAATCTTTATAGGTTACCACGATCTTCTGCACGATTTTCTTGATATTTTTATTGGCTGCTTCTACAACACCATTCATCTTTGGTCTATATGGAGAAGAGTTATGATGCTTGATTTTGAAGGACTCACAAAGCTCCTTCATCATCTTGTTATTCAAATTAGACCCATTATCGGTAATGATCTTTTCAGGCACTCCGTAGAGACATATAATATTATACTTAATGAACCGAGTTACCACCTGCTTGGTGACATTGGCATAGGATGCAGCTTCGACCCAGTTTATAAAATAATCAATGGCAACCAGAATGAAACACTGCCCATTGGACGCATTCAGTTCAATCTTGCCGATCATATCAATTCCCCACATCGCAAACGGCTAAGGGGAAGTCAAGACATTCAAAGGTATGGGCGGCACATGCACTTTATCAGCATAGACTTGACATTTGTGGCAAACCTGTGTATGATTGTAACAGTCAATCTCCATGGTGGACCAATAATAACCTGCTCGCAAAATCTTTTTAGCCATAGTGTGCCCGTTGGAATGGGTCCCGAAGTCACCTTCATGTATCTCCTCAATGATTCTAGCCGCTTCTTTCTTGTCAACACATATGAGCAGTAAACCATCATGATGCCTTCTGTATAACACACCACCACTGAGAAAGAACTTGGCTGAAAATCTTCTCAATGACTTCTTATAGGTTATGGGTGCCTCCTCCGGGTACTCTTGTGTTTCCAAATACTGCTTAACGTCATAAAACCAAGGGTTACCATCTGGTTCCAAACTGGCCTCAAAGTAGAAAGCTGGCTCACTCAAACTTCTGATAGTAATGGAATGTGCCTCATTAGCCAACTTACCCTTGAACATGGAGGACAAAGTTGCCAGTGCATCAGCTAAATTGTTTTCTTCTCTGGGAATATGCTCAAATGTGATCTCTTCGATGTATAGAATTAGCTTCATAACATGCTCATGATAGGGGATTAGGTTTTGATGGAGAGTCTCCCAATCTCCATTAATCTAGCTGATAACAAGATTGGAATCCCCATAAACTTTTAAAAACTCTATGCGCAGGTCGATCGCCGCTTCAATGCCATAAATGCAAGCTTCATACTCGGCCATGTTGTTAGTGCAATCAAAACAGATACGAGCCGTGAAAGGAATATGGTATCCCTCATGGGAAGTGATAATAGCTCTGATGCCGTTACCCATGGCATTAGAGGCACCATAAAAAACAAGCGTCCAACGTGATCCTGGCTCGAGTCTTTCGTCTGGGCCTGGCGTATTAGAATCCCGAATATACACAATTTTCTCATCTGGAAAATCAAATTTTATCGGTTCATAATCATCCATGGGCTGATGAGCAATATGGTCGACCAATACACTACCCTTAATTGCTTTTTGAGTAGTGTATTGGATGTCATATTCGGTGAGTATCATCTGCCAACGGGATACCCTGCCTGTAAGAGCTGGCTTCTCAAAAATGTACTTGATTGGATCCATTTTGGATATCAAGTAGGTGGTGTGAGTTAACATGTATTGCTTCAAATGTTTGGCGGCCCAGGCAAGCGCAAAACAAGTCTTTTCCAGCAATGAGTACCTCGACTCGCATTCTGTAAACTTCTTACTTAAGTAGTAAATAGCCTGCTCTTTCTTCCCTGTCTCGTGCTGACCGAGGACACAACCCATTGAGGTCTCCAACACAGTTAGGTACATGATTAGTGGCCTTCCTTCCATTGGTGGCATGAGTATCGGGGGTTCCTGCAAATACTCCTTTATTTTGTCAAAGTCCTTCTGACAATCCTCATTCCATTTCACTGTCTGACTTTTCCTCAACAACTTGAACATATGTTCACAGGTGGCTGTGAGATGAGAAATAAATCTGGAAATATAGTTTAACCTTCCCAAGAAACCACGTATTTCCTTCTTTGTCCTTGGCTCATGAATTTCCTGTATCGCTTTGACTTTGGTCGGGTCCACTTCGATACCTTTTTCACTTACAATAAAACCTAATAGCTTGCCGGATCTCACCCCGAAGGTGCACTTATTCGGATTCAACCTTAGCAAAAGTTGCCTCTGTCTCTCGAACAGTTTTTCCAGATGAACAAGATGTTCCCCTTCCATGTCAGACTTAGCCATCATATCATCTACATAAACCTCAATCTCTTTGTGAATCAAATCATGAAAGAGAGTGACCATGGCACAATGATATGTTGCCCCGACATTTTTCAAACCAAACGACATCACTTTATAACAGAAAGTTCCCCAAGGTGTGATGAATGTTGTCTTCTCCATATCCTCTGGGGCCATCTTAATTTGATTGTAACCCGAAAATCCATCCATGAACGAGAACACCTTGGAATGAGCAGTATTATCGACCAACACATCAATATATGGAAGAGGGAAGTCATCTTTAGGGTTGTCCCTGTTTAAATCCCTATAATCCATGCACATCCTGACTTTACCATCTTTCTTGGGCACAGGCACAATATTTGCAATCCATGGCGAATAATTGACATTCTTTAAGAAATTCGCGTCCAACTGCTTCTAGACCTCCTCCTTGATCTTCTTGGACATCTCAAGATGAGTTCTTCGGAGCTTTTGCTTGACAGGAGAACAACCTTCTTCGAGCGGTAGTCGATGCACTACTATATCTGTATCCAACCCAGGCATATCCTCATAAGACCAAGCGGAGATATCAGAATTCTCACGGAGTAGCTCAATCAATATGGCCTTTATACTTTCTTCGAGATCTTCCCCTATCTTGACTTCTCTTCTTATCTCTTATGTGCCAATATTCACCACCTCAATTGAATCTTGATTCGGCTGGATAACGTTCTCCTCTTGTTTTAACAATCTTGCTAATTCCTCAGGAAGATCACACTCCTCATATGCTTCTTCTTCAGCTTGATAAATAAGAGTTTAAATGTCATATTGAGCCATAGCAGAGTCGTTATCGATAGGATCGGTGATGGAAGTGCATCTGCATGAATGACATTTTTTGCATTTTTTAGTGAAAGTGTGTGAAAAGAGAAACATTTCCATTTAAAAATAAAAAGAAAAGAAAACGAAGCAAAATTTTGAATGCAAAAACGTCCTTTATTTCATGATAAACTTGAAAAATAAGCGTGGTGGCCCTACACAAATGATTCACTATGCCTTGGGCAGAGCGTAGGAATTATGATATGACAATAAAAGAAACAAGAAAATTACTCCTCAGCGCTTGAAACTTGGATAACATCCACAAAAGTCCAATTATTGAGTGTCTGGCCTGGAATACTTGGACGAATCCAATCTTCAACATTGTAACCATCAACTCTAACATCGCCAACTGCATTGACGTGCCCTTCTTGAGTAGCACAAGGGCGGGAAAACTTCACAATAGTAGATAAATTGGATGCTCTGGGAGCTGCACTCTGCTGACTTGGGCTAAAACCAAAACCAAATTTATCAAACTTCGGAGTAACATCTAGCACCTGACCCCAACCTTCAGGGTTACCACCTTCCACTACCGCTTTTGCATCTTTGAGAGAAGACATAATAGTTTCCAATTTCTTTTTCTGCTCTGGAGGAGGAAAATTGACAGCATGAACTGTCTCAAATGCCTGAAATGGAGTCTCATGTATCTCGCCTTCAACTTCAACATAGCGGAATGATGTCAAATGACTTACGATGTACTCTTCTTTGCCGCATACAGTTATCACCTTTCACTCTGCAGGATACTTAAGTTTCTGATGAAGAGTAGAAGTGACTGATCTTGCTCTATGAATCCACGACCTCCCCAACAAGCAGCAGTATGTTGGCTGTATATCCATCACAAAAAACGTGGCTATGAAGGTGCGAGGACCAACCTTGATTGGTAACTCCACCTCCCAAAACACTGACCTTCGAGACCCATCAAACGCCTTCACCATCAAAATGCTAGGGCGTAATGTAACACCCCAATTCTACCCCAAGAATTATGCAAGATAAATCAGAGTTATAAAATTCCAATCATACAAATGAATCAGGATGTCACAAATTCTTCTAACAAATTCATTGCATTCATCGTGGATATATAACACTTTTAATAAAACATCGGATGAACCATCAACATGACATCTTTCATTAAATAATTCAACAACTACGCAGCGGAATTCTTCAATAACATCTCTAAATAAAACAGCGACTTCGAAACATCTCATATTCAATAATCATTAATTAAAAGTTCAACAACTGAAAAACAACAGTCTAAAATCAGCAAGCGTTCATCCCCCCGAGTGTTACATATCAGAGCAATGACACCGGCTCGATCTATGGAAGGTATACATCTTTCACTCGTGATTACCTGCACGTTACCAACATAAACGTAACATTCAAACAGAAGGGGTGAGATATCTAACAATATAATAAAGCACATGATAATTAATATGTTAAATTAGATCAATAATATCACCACTTCTCATCTCATAATCAACAACAATTACAACATATATACTCATTCATCAACATCAAATACATCTCATTATTCATTCATATGATGCGACTCAAAACTATGCAAATGCATGTGGTACCATTGGAGCAGAACTCCCATCTCAAAAATCCGCCAATTAATAGAGGCATCAACAAGGCATAACCTTCATCTCAAAATTTTCCAATCCAGACCATCTCAACGAGCATAAGCTCCATCTCAAAAATGCAATGTATGCGACTCTTCATGAATGTAATATCAACATCTCAATCATTTCAAAACACAACATCTCATAAACATCTCAGAAAACAACATCTCATAAACATCTCAGAACAACAACATCTCAATCATCTCAAAATAACAACATCTCATAAACATCTCAAAACATCTCAATTACAGCATCTCATAAACATCTCAAAATAATTTATTAAACATCACTTATTTATCAAACGTCATTTGTTCATCATGACTATCAAACACAACTTTAATGACCACATCTCACTATTAACTCAGTTGTATATCAATACTACAGTAATCCCTACTGTTATTCTGCTACTGTACATCATTATTGTCACTAATCCTACTGTCGTATTCCTAACGACAGTCTCTAACATCTCATATTCATCGTTCTGTCCAAAATCCAGCATAACTGTCAATCACGGCAATTAATCCTAAATCCTAAATTATTACTAGGATTAAACTTCTTATCCATCATTTTAATCCCCTAAAATAAATTTCATCGCGTTAGTCAATCAACGCTTCAAACGGCATCTCAAACAGTATCCTAAAACTCAAGTTACAGCAATTAAAATCTAATTCTGTCAAAATTAGTCAGTATGGGTCGACACGAAACTCTATGAATCGACTCATCCTACTTCTCCTTTACAACATGGGTCGACGCAAAACCCTTGGGGTCGATGCATAATGCTTCTCCTGCACAGCATGAGTCGACACATCCTCCTCATGGATCGACTCATCCTGCTTCAAATCACAGCATGTATCGACACATGCACCTTACCGATCGACTCATCCTGAGTCTTGCAACTAACATGTATCGACGCAAGCCCTGCATGCATCGACTCATCCTGAGTCTAACATCGCCCATGTATCGACCCATCCAGCTTGAGGTCGACACATCCTGGTTCCTCCTGCATAATTTTCTGCGTTTTCTACTGTAATTCACTACGGGAATCTAATTACAGTCCTACAAACCTCATTATAATCATGGTAATTCATCACTTAACATTATACTGTATTACTCCCTCGATCAAACAACATGATAACGACATTATTCATCAAGAATTCATCAATATTCACCATACATCATTCATAACACATCCGATTCAAGAACAAACAACAATTACATCTAACCCCATATATCAAACATCATGAACCCAATTATAAAGCCAAAACCCCACCCTTACCTTGGATCGAAGGTCACTCTACAATTTCCGAGTTGAATCATTGTTCTTTCTGTTTTCCACTTTTTTTCCAGCAACTTCACGTTCTTCACAAATCCTTATTCTCTTCTTGCTGCTTCCTCCGTATATTCTTTCTCACAAATAATAAAATAAACTAATATTATTATATTATTCCTTAATGGATTTCAAACTTAAACCCCCTTATTACATCTACTATCTCAAATTAAGCCCACCTTGATAATATTACACTTCTAATATTATTTCACATAATAATATAATACCTCAAATATATTATTATTTCTCCATTTAATAAAATAAATCCAATTATAATAACACTTCTTCACAAATATTCCAAAAATAATTTAATTAAATAATTAATTAAATTACGGGCGTTACACGTAACTCTAGTCCAGAATAATCAATCTTCATCAATGCTGACTTAGGCAATACATTCAAGGACGATCCAGTATCCACCAAGACCCGGGATAAAGTAGTGCCTCTGCACTCCATTTAAATATGCAAGGCTTTGTTATGGTCTGGTCCCTCCGTAGGAAGATCAAAATCTATGAAGCCCAGACCGTTCCCGGCAGATATATTAGCACAAACATTCTCAAACTAATTTACTGTTATCTCATGTGGCACGAACGCATTTTTCAACAGCTACATCAAAGCGTTTCTGTGAGGTTCTGAATAAATCAACAGAGACAAGATAGACATCTTAGAAGGAGTATGGCCCAGATGATCAATTATTCTATAATCACTCTTTCTGATATTACGCATCAACTCTTCAACCTCATTGAGAACTGAAGAAGCTTCTGGTATCGGAATTGGTTGAGTCACATTGGCTGGTGTAACTCTTGGATTACCAATAACTGCTTGTTGTTTTCCTTTTTCTTTTGCAGAAGCATCTGTTGCATCCTGCACATTGGAAGGACCAAATACTCCCCCGCTTCTAGTCATACGACCCGCACCAGAAAAGTTATGGACTTCCTCTTCATCACCTTCAGCACATTCTTCCTCAGACAAACGAGCATTAACCTCCTATTTTACCCCCTGGTAATAAACATCGGCACCGTAATTCCACGGGATGGCCTTCTCACTGGTATACGGCATGGGACCGGGTACCCTAATCAACAGAGGGGGTGCCCTTGTTGGGGAAGGAATGCGTGCAGGGGTGTAAGGAATAGATATTACAGTAACATCCTCTTTGGTGACCTTACGGTAGCTCGGTTTTCTATCAAACTGTAGGGAACCCTCATTTATCATCAACTGGATACCGGCTTTTAAATCATCACAGCCCTTCGGCTGCTCTCTACACTTGGCACACTCTGAAGTACAACCCGGGAAAATAGAATTGTCAAGAAAATACATCTTAACATACCACAAAGGAGTAGTTACTTGTTCCACATCCATGATTAAATTCAACATTTCACCATTATCATCAATCATATTAACAATGCCCCATCCATGCCTAGGCATTGGGTTCTGAGTAACATTCGGACCAGTTACTGTAGTAAACTCAATCGCCTTAGCGTCCAATAATTCTTGTACCTTGCACTTCAATGCAAAACAATTGTCAGTAGAATGACCAACTCCGCCTGAATGGAATTCACACCTAGCGTTAGCATCATAGTTAATAGGGAGTCTTGCGGGTGGTGGTGGCATATTTCTCAAACTAATCAATTTCAAATCAAGCAGGTGGTGGAGCGCTTCAGTAAGAGTTACTGGAAAGGGATCGAATTTCCTCGGCTGTCTCTACTATTGGTTATTATACTGACGGGGAGCATCTTGCTTCCTTTGTTGTTGAGGCACTGTATTCGGTCACTGATGCGGAGGAGCATTAACAGGAATAGAAACAGTATTGATTCGTTGATTCTGACGATCCTCTCTTCTTCCCCTATGAGAGTAAACCGCGCTTGCGTCGCCTTCCCTTTTCTTAGGGTAATTGTTGAATGGTTTCTTACTGCCCCCTGATGAGCTGCTAGAACCTCCAATCTGAATCTTTCCCAATTTCAAACCCACTTCAATTCTTTCACCAGCCATAACCAAGTCTGCAAATCCTGCTGAAGTACTTCCTATCATGTGCTCATAAAATGGCCCTTGCAGGGTACTCATAAACATATCAATGAGTTATCTTTCCATGAGTGGAGGTTGAAACCTCGCAGCCAACTCACTCCACTTCTAAGCGTATTCCTTGAAATATTCTTTCGGTCCTTGTGACATATTCTGTAACTAAGTGCGATTATGCGCCATATCCACATTGTACTGATAATGTTTGACAAAAGCCCGAGCAAGATCATTCAAGCAGCGAATATGAGTTTTCTCCAACTTTATGTACCACTCCAAGGATGCCCCAGACAGGATATCCTGGAAAAATTTAATCAAAATCCCTTGATCCTCCGTATGTACTGACATCTTCCGGAAATAAGTAGTTTCCTGAGTAATAGGACATGACGTTCCGTTGTACTTCTCAAATGTAGGAGGCTTGAACTTTGGAGGAGCTTTCACTCCAAACACCAACCCGAGATCATTAGCATCCATACCGAGGACTCTTTGCCCTTCCACAGCCTTCAGACGCTCTTCCAACAAATGATATTTCATATCCTCAATCTGAACCCCCGGCTCTAAACGATGCACAGAAAATGGATCTTCATCCTGGTCAAATTCGTAATCCTGCTCCTGATAATTCCTTACACTGCCCTGATTAGCTCTTTTGTTCCCCACAAGACAAGGTCCAGGAGACGGAGGAAACTTCCCTACATTGCACACAAAAGGGTTTCCCGGTATCCCGTGAAAATTTCCAGCAGGCTTATCTTGCACGACCCCCATTCCTACAGAAATGTCTTGATAGATCCCTTGATTTCCACCATCCCCTGGATGGCGGCGCTGGTTGTTGACAATAGTAGCTAGTTCTTCCTGTCGGCGATTCACATTGGTGATGACCTCCATGAACTGAGTCATCTGAGTAGCCAAATGGGCCCTCATTTCAGCGAGTTCAGCTTGAACCTGTTCCATCTGTCTCGGCATGTTATTTCTGGTGGAATACCGATGATTAGTCGTCTTGAATTCTTGATAAGAAAAGCAGCAGAATAAGAAAAACGTCTTGAGATGACCTGTAATGTTATGAAATGCATGATGTGCATGATATGTTTGTCATTTCCAGGTATCCAAGAGTCCTTTTATTCATCAGTTACGGCATGCAACCATACAATCAAAAGAGAAAGGATAATAGGATGAACACTTCAAACTATTCACAAACAAAAGAAACGATGTCCAAGTGACTTCGGAAAACTAAGAGTAAAATGATAAACAACTGAATACATGTACCAATAAAAAGTAAAAAGAACTGAATAATAACAATAATCAATTGGCCCCTTCCAACAATTCTAGGGGTGACCAAATACACCAAAAGCAAATAACAGAACTAAATCTCTAAACTAAACATGCCTCAAGATGTTGACAGTACTCTTCAAGTCTGGCTTTCTCCTTCAAAAGTTGAGATGCGACTATTTTACTTTCCCGGAACCGATCCTCTGCAACACGCTTCTGGGCCACTTCCTTCTCAAGCTGAGCGTCTTTGTCTCTGAGCTGTTTTTCTAAGTTCTGAATCTTCTTCTTATAACTATTTTCTGAGGCATGAAGCTTCCGACACTCTTGCTGAATTTTACTCAATTCTTCTTCCATTTTAGCATGAGATCTCTTCCAGAAACTGGTTGCATCAGAAGTTTCCCCTTGAGCTTCCTTGAGTTTGCCAGCTAAGTCGGCCCTTTCTTGATCTGCCCAATAAAGTTTCACCCCTGCCTCACGGTCTTTTGCACGAAGCTGAATGTTCTCAACATGAATCTGGGTAAATATCTTAGTAGGCACCATGTTACTTGGAACAGCAGGAGGTTGCTCGTATAGAGGAGACGACCTTGCAAATGGTAACCGTAAGATCTTAACTCTGGCTTTAACCCGCTCCAAGTAAGGAATTCTAGCAACAAGAACCTTCTTGCCCAAAGTAGTTCTATCCTTCCTGTGAATGCCTTTCCAAGCACTTGTCACTCTCTTCAACATCTCAGGATCACTTCCTCTAGCGAAATACACTGATTCAGACACCTCCTCAACCTTTGGCGGTCCATCCATCGCATATCCCAATTGTCGATAAGCAAGCACATGATTATAGTTGATACACCCCTTAGTTCCTATGAGGGGAACATTAGGGAAATCTCCGCAACTAGTGACAACACTTTGCACTTCCCCCATATCATAATTCCACCGGATATCGAAAGAAATAAGGTTGACGAGCCTTGATGACCATCAGAGGGAATGCCTGGTATCCACGAAAGAACCACTTACTGGTAGGTGCAACATAAGCCATTGATACAACATCGAATTACATAAACCTATATTACCACCTTTTCCATGCCTGGAATGGATGGTATAGAGAGTATCTGCCAAGAGTGTCGGTATCGGGTTCCTGTTTCTAAAAACACAGATAGCCGCCAAATCCACAAAATTTCTCTTGTGAGGGAAGAGGACGATCCCATATATCATAAGAGAAAACAGAGAACATAAGTAACTCCAATCGCCTTTCTTTGCCCAGTCTTTAGCTTTCTTCACTAAGAAGTCCAAATAAAACCCTGTAATACCCTCACTGGACTTCCAATTATCTTTCACCTCTTTCCAACTCAAATGAAGAATCTCAGCAATAACTTCGAACTTCGGCTTCTCTGGTACTTGGACAAAAGGAACTTCATCGGTCAATCTGATATTAAGTAGGTACGCGTACTCTTCTAGTGTGGGAACTAGTTGATAATCTTGAAAAGTAAAGCATCATAATTATTTGTCATAAAACTGGAAGAGAGTGATCAAAGCCATCGGGTCAACAGGGGTGTTAAGGACTGGTAGCAAGTTGCCATAATTCTTGTTGAAATTGTTCAGAACATTACCCTTCAAATAAGAACCCAACCTCTTTAATTTGGACACATCAATAGGAGGAATCTGATAAGAGAAAGTATGCCTGGTAAGCTCTTTAACATGAACTGAATCACACTAAACTGGAGGGAGACCGACCATTTCTGATGGAAATAAGACTCTTGAATGTCCCTGGAAAATGACATGCGCATGCTAGTTATTTTTCTTACATCATTTTTTTTGGAAATAAATATGCTATGATGCAATATGTAAGGGTCAAAGTTTCACACTGGATTGTGGATGGACCATTACAGAACAACACCACTCAAGATCAAAAGAGAATCTCGAAGCTTCAAAGCTAACATGGGAACATGAATCACCTTTGCAACACAAAGTCACCAACAGTACATGTACCTGTAAGAAAAAGTTTTCCCGCCCCTCTCACGAGTGTAGTCTAGGTCAAGGTAAGGTTAAAAGCCAAATCAGAGTACGAGAGCTCGAATGTCGGTATCATCATACGATAACACCTATCCGAACTACCTCCGAAGTCATGGGTCTCATGGCCAGGTCTATAAAGCATCCTCCTCATAGCTGCCATGGCCAATCTATTCCTAGCTCCTATGGATTTCACTCATAGCCTGGGTACGAGGCCTTTTACCTCATGGAACAACCCACCCATCAAGAAAATCCAGAAACCAAACAATCCAGCCAAATCCAGTATGCAGAAAGTAAAGTGCACATAGGATGCAATGCAAACAGATAAACATGCAAAACGGTAAAATAAACACCCAAAAAGAGCTAGGATTGACTTCAGGATGAACCAGCAAAAGGCCAATCTCTCCCCAGTGAAGTCGCCAGCTGAAACTATGCGGCCGGAACTTGTCATCTGGATGTTAATGAAACATCAATGAAGTCGCCACCGAACATCTTTTATCCCGTCGAAAGGGAAAGGTGAACATCGAGAAAACCTGAAAAGGGAGAAATCACGGTCTTTCGACCGAGAGATCAGGTAAGGGAGTTTGTTACGCGAGGGGAAGGTGTTAGCACCCCACACGCCCATAGTACTCTACGATATCCACTCTTGTTGTCTAATCTAATGGGTGTGGTCAAATCCTATGTCTATAGCTTAACACTGAAAAGGGAATGCATACGAAAGGAAAAGAAAACAATGTAGGGAAAATAAAAGTTATGCTCGGTTGGGCCCTACCCCAATGCCTACGTATCCCTTTTAAGGAATCAGAGCAACCGTAGTTCGGCTTATGTTTTTTGGTTGGTTTATGTTTTTTAATTAAGACGGACAAAGATAGTTAAGATGGCAAAACATCAAATGAAACAACAAACAAATGAGGTGATCAAATATCGACTAAGTAATAACAAAGTAACATGTCAAAGATGGCAAGACATCAAATGGTAAAATAACACACCTAACAGTGACATTGATGGTCAAAGTTAGATAATCAAACATGTGCGATGGCGAAACACCGGCTTCTAACAAATGTGCGATGGAGAAACATCGGCTAAGAGGTAACAAAGATATCATGGTAAAGATAATGAAACATCAACAAGTTGGATGACAAAACATCACACCTAACAATGATATCGAGAATCAAAGTAGGATAACAAACATGTGCGATGGAGATACATCGGCTTAAAACAAATGTGCGATGGCGAAACATTGGCTTAAAGATAACAAAAATATCATGGCAAAGATGGCGAAACACCAATAAAACGGATGACAAAACATCACACCTAACAATGATGTCGAGAATCAAAGTAGGATAACAGACATGTGCGATGGCGAAACATCGGCTTCAAGATAACAAGATATCATGGCAAAGATGGCGAAACATCAATAAAATGGATGACAAAACATCACACCTAACAATGATATTGAGAATCAAAGTAGGATAACAAGCATGTGCGATGGAGAAACATCGGCTTCAAAGAAGTGTGCGATGGCGAAACATCGGCTTAAAGATAACAAAAAGGCATGGCATAGATGACGAAACATCAATAAATCGATGAAAAGACATCACACCTAACAATGATATTGGGAATCAAATTAGGATAACGAACATGTGCGATGGCGAGACATCGGCTTCAAGATAACACAGACAAGGCAAGATTGGTTTGTATCTTTTACTTTGAAGAAGGGTTTGAGTTCATTAGAGGTGTTTTATGATTTGCCAAGAAAACATATTTTTGTTTTAAGATGCAGAAGGCATAAAAAGGGAAAACAACTAAGGGAAACTAACCTAGTACTATCCCTAGTGTTATCATACAAAAGTTGACACTAAGGTTGAGGATAAAGGAAAGTCCTATCCTATGTTTGCATACATGGATTCCTACCTTAATCAGCATGTCAAAGAAAGATTAACAAAACTATCTTATAGGGAACATGCAATGAGAGCGAAGTCGTGATCTCAATATCTAAATTGAGTGACTCATCGATCAACAATTAAAGATGAAAAGTAATAAACATCCTATAGGGAACATGCAATGAGAGAGAAGTCATGATATCAATGTCTAAATTGAGTGACTCATCGATCAACAATTAAAGAAGAAAAGCGATAAACATCCTATAGGGAACATGCAATGAGAGTGAAGTCGTGATCTCAATGTCTAAATTGAGTGAATCATCAATCAACAAACAAACGCAACACATAAAAATCAGACAAAAAACCAGAGGGCCTCCTGACATATATCAACAACAGAGGTCCCATCATGCAGTCAAAGATTTATGCAAAATAAAGATGGGAGAAAGGGTGTTATATAATACCAAACAGATAACTATCTGTAACAGTCAAGCAAGAATAAAAGAAACCCAAAGAAACTTCAAGCAAGCTGGCATCAGTAGACAAATTGAGTCAGCAATTGCACCATCAAGATGTAAGCAAATTATCAGATATGAACAAATCCCATGGGCAAAGTATGACATTCACAATCGTAGATGTGTGTATCCTGCATAAACCATCAAGCATGCTAAACACAAAAATAATGCCAATATATTAAACTGTGTTCCACAAATAAAGTGGAACACAAAAGCCTCAAGCCAAAAGTGGCAAATTTCTCAGAGTACCTCGCATATTCAACAAACAAGTTAGTATTCCAAAAGGTGAAGAAGTGAGAATAATCATGGTGGCAATTACCAAATATTAGACATCATAAGCAAGAGGAGACAAGCATATGCACATATTAGGTCAAAAGAATCAAAGGAATGTTGCTCTTTCCTATCACCATGTTGAATTGAAAATTGAGTGTCAATCAAGGATCATAAGTTCTTGAGAATAATATGAACAAGAACAATAAAGGTCAGTAGCAAACATATTTTAATCATGTATGGCTAATTTAAACACAACTTCATGAACACAATAAGAAATGAAACCTACATAATGCATTAGATGGTTCAAAATATTCAAACATGAAGCTTTCAAGTTAAATGGTTTGAGCTAATATGGAAAATAAGAATCACATGATCATTAGGTTCCCAATTGTAGGCCTCACTCAAGTTCATTGGCCATTAAACAAATTGCAACAAGATAAGTAAACTCAATTGGGTACCTTCACTTCAAAATTACATCAAAAATAGAAATAATGGTCCATAATTCTAACCAAAAACAAATTAACATCCTTGAAAGGTATAAAAGTCATAATGCAAGCCCTAAGTTCCTGAACGATTGAGGAAGAGGCCAAATGAAGTTCAAAGTTCAAGACTACCTGGCAAAACCACCAAACTAGACAAGTTTTCAAAATTATTTGTGGAAAAATGTCAAACCAAGTCAAATAATTCAAGAAAAATGGTTTTCAAATTTCCAACACATTCATGAACCATGATAAAGACCTGAAATCCAATAAAAGTCCAAGGCCCAAGGGTTTTGAACATGAAACTTGCACCATAAGCAACAAAACCCTAGATTTTGACTTTTAATCGTAAATATTAATTAAATAGGATCAAAGCCCAAAAAAATCAAACCAAGGTCATGCAAAATATCAAGAAACCCTAAATGTCTGAAAATATATTTTTCCATATTTTTTTGAATTAGGAAAAGTCAAGAAAGAAATTAATATTCAAACAAATTTGTAATTGACAAATATTCACATATCAAAATAATATTTAAATCAAAAAGTCAGAAAAATGCCCAACAAAAATTATATTCAAATATTAGGGCTAAAAACACACATCCCTGAATTTGGGATTTTTTTGGATAAAAGGAAAATATTAAAAACAAAAAAACAAACAATTAATAATAAAATTATTATTTAAAGGCAAGAAAATGCAAACCATAATCAAAAATCACAAAAAAAGGCAAAACAAAAATATGATCAGATTCTATGATTAAAAACAAGATTACATGATTTTTTTTTGAATTTTTGAATTAATAGAAGTATTAAATATTAAAAAAACAAACAAATATTACAAATAACCTTTTGAAATTAAATTTTTAATCAAAAAAAAAAGAAAATGATGAACCAAATTCGGAATCAATTTTCACATTATTTTGTGGTTCTCAAATAATTTTTGTGGATTTTTTAGATCAATAGGACTATTAAAATAAAAATAAACTTTGAACAATTAATTAATTAAACCTATGAATTTTTTAAACCAATCAAATTATTTTTAAAAAAATCCAAAAAAATATGACAAATACTAGAAAATAATATTGACCTATGGTAATTTTTTTGTGATTTTTGAATATGTTTTGATCATAAAACAAAATTAAACAAAACGTTAAATAAAACAAAAATTCAAATAAACCAAAAAATTCAAACAGACCAATCATGATGTGCCACCACATGATCTTCAACCTCCAGATGGTTCAAAAACGCGCGCATCTTCTCAGGCTTAGGGCTCACTTTCAGATCAACATAACAAGCTCAATTTTGCATCATTTTCCATGAAATCAAAGGCAAATCAAAGCTAGCATGGCAAGGAATCCATAGCAATTTGAATCAAATCAAATCATCAATCACAATGTCCACAATCAAGTCATGAATATGAACAAAAACATTCTGAATCGCGAGTTTCAGAACATCCAAACATGCATAATTCATCAAATTAAACGCTATAAAGCTTCAGAATCATTCCATAGACTTCAAACAACATGATTATGAACTTAAATCACACGAGGCATGGCTAGAATTCAGAATTCAAAGTTGAGAATTCAAACCTTTGAGCAAAAATGGATCTACTGTCTCCTTCACTCCAGTGGCAATCCAAGCCTCGACCTACAATCCTTATCACTTGGAGAAGAGAATGCAAGAAGAATTGGCCAAAACGCGCAAGGGAGATGGAAGAATCGGAAAAAAATGCAGAGCAACAAGCTATGGAGTTTCTGACTTTGATTGATGAAATGAGGCACGAACCCCTCTCACTGAGGCTTGCTTCTAAATATATAGAGCATCAGGAGGAGGGTAGGATAGGTTTTTCGCATTGAAAGCTCTTGGAATCAAAGAAATCTTCTTTTGGCCCAAATCAAGCATGCACATGCAGCCTTCAAATCCCTCGTGCGTTGGCTTGCTTTTTGCATGCATTTTAATCCGCCCCAGGAAGATATTAGCAACAAGATTAGGACTTAAATCCTTGCATTAAGCTAGTGTTGGTGATTAGGCAACTTCATGCCATTTTTTGCAAAACCACGAATTCCATTTTCATTTGCCCATGTGCAGCTCAAACTTTGGCATGATGGGCCTCAGCATGTCACAAATTACCAATGGGCTTGATTAGAAGCAAGAGGAATGGCTAAAACTTGAGTTTGCAAGAAATGGCCATTTTGCACATTTGCCAAATTTCAATAAGAAACTTCAAAATTCCAAAGTTCATAACTTACTCATACTTTTGAGTTTTGGCACAAATGATCACAATTTGGAAAGGTCTTGAAAATATATACAATCCCCTAGCTTTGAGTTCTTGCAAATTAATCCATTAAGGCTCCCAAAATCTAGCTTGAAATTCACTAATTTTGAAAAATGACCTATAATTTTGTGACTTCAAGAGACCATAACTTTTGATTCCTTGCCAATTTGAATATGAGACCAAAAGGAGATGAAAGATCATTCTCTTAAATTTCCAAGCATATTTCATTTGCATCTTCTTGATCAAGGATGAATAAAATATGGTTTTTGAAATTTGGTCTTTATTTTCCAAAATTAGTAACTTTTAGGGTTTCTTCAGGAATAAGTTTCAGCCCAAACTTCAATCTCTTTAATCCAATGACCAAAATGGACTTGAAATATGAATGTTTCATCCTTGAATTGATGGTTGACCAGAAGTTCCCTTGGTTAACTTTGACTTTGACTGATTTTGACCAAAATGAGCATTTTGCCCTTTTGGGTCCATTGATCCACTTCCCTTCAAAATTGATGATCAAAATTCAAACATATGATCTTCCAAATGTATAAAGGCCATGTACAAAATTTCACTTCAAAATTCTCAAGAAATTTTGATGAAATCCCAAACCCTAATTTTGTTCAACACATTAGGAGACTGGTGAATCATCTTTAATACTTTAAATCCTCTAGGCATCCTGACCAATTTCTTATACAAAGACCTCACAAATATCAAAGAAATGTTGTAGCTTCCAAACCAAGACTTGTACATTTGATCAATTGCCTTGCTCAACAAAACCCTAATTTGACTAGTGCATCCAAAGAGTGGTTCTTCTTGTGATCAAACACAAATTTTAATCCTCAGATGATCCAAAGAGATGGATAAAAATTCTTGAGATATGCAATAACCTTTGAGCTTAAAAGATCCATAAGTTTGGATGATAAGATACTTCTTGAGAAACTTGAGGAAGACTTGATAACCAAAGTACTTTGATCCCATCTCAATGTATGAATGCAATGCAGAATGATATTTATGATGAAACATAAGCCAAAATCAAGAGGGTAAATTTTGGGGTACAACAAACACACCCTTTGATTAGAACAACAAGAGTAGATCCCGTGGAGTACCACATACGTGAGGGGTGCTAATACCTTCCCCTCGTGTAATCGACTCTCTTACTTGTATCTCTCTATTTTTTTACCTTGATTTAACCCTTCTCATGTTTACTCAATATTTACCTTTCCCTTCATGTGGGATAAAAACGTTCGATGGCAACTTCATTGGTTTTCTATCGATGATTTTCGGCCGATTGTTTCATCGATGACTAAAAGAAAATTACGAGATGGTGTGTGTTAATACCAATTAAGAAAGTGAGATGTTGAGGTTGATTGAAATGATCAAGAGATCCCTTGGTTCCATACCTTCACGTTATGGGGAAAGCATGGTGACATGTTTTATATCATAGTGAAGGAAACCATTGAAACTGTTCAATGTATGCCTAGTCGAAAGCACTCATTTAGCAGGTTTTTTAGATTGTTGTTTTAAAAAGTTACGATAATTCCCACAGACGAACCAATCTAGATAAAAAGGGTAAAGTCTCATGCCAAAATCAGCACTGGGTAATATTGGGAATTTTCGTGGTTTAAGCTTGAAAGCTAGGCCATACTTGTCCTCATGTTTAACACATTAAGGTGTTTTCAAATGAGGAAGCATATTTTTGAATTTCTCTTTTTGAATTCGACTAAGATAATTTGGGTTATAAACAGTTTCTAAGTACTTTTGGAATTCCTGGATCTCCTTGATATAAGTTTTCGTACCTTTCTTGGACTGATCCTGCATATAAGCAAAATCTTTGATCAGGTGCTGTGAGAAGAGGATTACGTCGAACATGTTTTAAAATAGTATTTCCTCCAACAAGCATCAAAGGGTTTAGTGCAATAAAAACATGGACGAAAAGGAATGGGTGTGAATTCAACAAATGTGGAATAGTGGGCCATGCATTTTTCTCGATCAGAGGTGGAGAAAGGAATTCCATGAATGAAAAGAGCGATTTTATTTTCAAATATTGGTTTAGGAATAAGTTGAGAAAGTCCAAATTATCGAGATACAAAGTTAGGTTGGTAAGCAAGTAAGACAATATAGCTTTTGACGGGTATATGTCTTGTTATAATCAGCCTAGGGAGTAAGAAGGATTTCTATATAGCCAGAGTCTCTACTTCTTGAGTTGGAAAAATAGAAGAAAGGGATCTTTTAAACCATTCACGGCCATGAGTTCGTTGGGCAAAAAAAGCCATCAAAGAAGTAAAGTTATGACGTTTGGAAAACATCATAACATAGTTCGTGAAGCACTCATTTAAACTTTTTCCACCATCATTAGGAGTTAATCGAACCAATCTAGTCCCTTCAATAGTTCTATTATGGATTTCACGATCTGTTTCATCTACTACCCAAAAGTAGAGAGAGAGGGTTTGAATGTGGCATTAAGCCACAACTGGAGAATCCAATATGGGCCTTCCAGCAATAAGTTTGTACTGCTTCATAATCTTTCAAATTTGCAGTAGCCTCCCTAAGGCACTCATATAGTCCATTCAATATCAATTCACTGAGGCATATTTTTTGTCTAAAATGTAGTTGATTCGCCAGAGTTAAGAAACTCTTAGCTAGTTGCAAGGATTTTCAATAGAATATGCATCAATGTAACCACAAAGCAAGGAAAGTTATATGCTCCCCATCCGACACTTCATCTCCATTGACATGGTAGTGGTCAATCTAGTTGGTGAAGCCAGCATGCCCGACTTTGAAGCCAATGGTGTTTTCAGTTTGCTCATATGGATCAAAAGTTTCCCCAGTGGGTCGAAGGTCAGTAATGGCAGCAACCTCGAATAGTGTGGGGGTGATCATTCCACATGGATAGTGAAAGGTGTTGTAAGTGCCATCCCAGAAGAATAGGGAGGTCATCAACATATGTTGGCAATAACTTGGCCCAACTTTTGACAGTTGAATCAAGTCAAAAATATCCATGTCTTTCCAGACTTGGGATTTTTTCTTTTCGACTTTAGGTAACCACTCCAGGTACTATTTGATATATTTTTTTGGTCATGATCTGAAACGCCTTAGGGCATCATTCATATAGTCTAAGTGAAAAGGTTTTTCCGCATCTACGGATCCTGATGGGGTTTCTTATTGAAAATTTTCTACAGTTCCTACCTTAGGGTTTTTATCAGTATTCTTATCTACATTTTTTGAAGAATTAATCTTGCTGGCTATGGGTTTTATTACAAGATAAGTCGGAAAAAACTCCTTAAGTTTCTAGAAATCACCATCATTGACCATATGAGCCATATAGCCTAAAGTTTCATCAGCAAGAGTAAAAGGAATAATTAGCTGGGATTCATAAATTGCACGATGTTCTGCAGAAAGAGTGAGTATTGGCACAAAATCTTTATTCCCATACAAAATTGGTTTTTCTACATGAACAATAGGAATAGAAGCAACATCCTTTGTGTTCTTCACATCCTTAGCAAATTTGGTGTTCTTCTTAAGGGGCTCCATTGGTTAATAGTTTTTGAGGATGAAATATTTTTGAAGAAGAAATATTGAAGCAAAATTACAAAGTTTATGGAGAATGAGAGCAGAAAAGTGTTTGTTTGAAGAAGAAAGGTTATTTATAGTGAGAAAACAACAAATTGTTTGTTAAGCTAACAAGATGGTTGCTTTTTGAAATAGGACCCAATTTAATCCTACTTAGTGTAGAAATGATGACAAACTGAACTATGTGTGATACGGTGGCAGAACCGGCTGTTATAATGGTTTTTCATTTGTGTTTGCAAATGTTGCAGTAAGCAAGAGTCACCACCGACTTTTCTTTTATCCAATAAAGGAAAGGGTGAAAAGAACAGAAAAAAACCTTTCAATAATTTTCTAAGTAAAGGGGGTAGATTATGGAAAAGGGATGTGTTATCACCCTTTCCATCTATAGTTTTCTACGGGCTCTTAGATGCTTAGCTCATTTGAAAAAAATACCTTGTGCTTTGTGTGTTTTTGAAAAGTATTTTGAAATTCCTTAGTGCATAACTCTTGTATCAGTCCTCAAGAGTTTTGATAAAGCATTTTTGTAAATGTTTTTGAAATGTTTTTGTATAGGTGTAAAAACATGTTTTGAGCATAGCATCTAGGAACTATCTACCTTTTACTCGAAAGGGTCGTTCTTTTCCTCCTTTCATTTAGACAGTGCTATCCTACTATTAGTGAGTAGGTAGCCATAGACGTTTGGATGTATGAGGGACATTCATAGGTCATCGTACAATTATAAAGGCAACATATAGAGACGCTTTAGTAATTTCGTTTAAGGGACTAGATCATTTACCGAAAGACAACACCGTTGGGTCATCGAGGGATTATGATCTTTTGATTCAAGGGTCTTTGCTAAAGCGTCCCTACTTTCGAGGGACATGACTATTTTATTTTCTGAAGGAAACCAAAATGGGAGTACCCTAGAGGTGTATATGTGCAAGTATGTTGTATTCAGTTATCTTTTTAATCTTTTTTTTAGGTTTGCTAGCATTGCTTTTAATTTCTTGCCATACAATCCTATTACCATACATCTAATAGTTAATATGTACAGAAAGTTAAAATGCAGAAATTAAAGCTACGCTATTACATGGCTTTGGGGAGGGGGATTAATTACATAGTCCAAAAACTTGGGGAGAAATAAAAAGCAGAGAATAAAGTCCTAACTATTACAATTCATTAGGCAGTTACAATAATATGAAATAGTGCGATAGAACAATAGTGCACGAATTTGAAAAGATGTCTAAAATCCTTTGGTTTTATTTTTGATTTTTATGAAAATATAATTAAACCTAAATTCTAATTTATTTTAATTTTAAGAAGAAGATGTTAAAATTAATTAATTAATTAATTTAGAAATTAAATTAATTAATAAAACTATTCCTAATTTTTATGATGATTTTTTTTATTTGATTTAAAGAGGGAAACTATTAAGAGAAATGAGTAACAAAAATAAAAATACAAGAAAAAAAGTCTTTCGATCCAATGAAGGGTGGCCTTCGATCCAATGAAGGTTGGACTTCGATCCTGTGAAGGATATTGTTGGAGGTGCCTGATGGATTGCTTGTGGAGGAAGGCACTGAATCTGCAAAAAAAATGTTAACAAAAATAAAAGCATGACATGGGTGTCAAACCGAAGTCCTTTTCCTTAATTCGACTTCCCTTAATTCGACCCCTCTTGAGTTCGAATCTGGGTTTGTTTTCCCTAAAGGAAAACCCAAGGTTTTTTAGATTCGATGAAGAACATAGATCTTGACCTCTATCCTTGCATATTTCATGTGAATGTTTTGTTATATGATACCCTGAGCATGAATCGAACACTGGAAAACGTTAATACATCATGAAAACATAGATATGAATTTGAAATTTTACCAAAGATGGGATGTCTCAGTTTGGCACTTCTGGGTGTGGATTAGCTTGGAGTAGACTCTTAGGAGTCTCAGGAGCACAAATCTAGTATCCGTTTGGACTGAGGGTACCTGCAACACTAGTTTCTAATTATAATATTTTTAGAATTTTTTAGTATGCTTTCTGAGGCAGCGTGTGCGTGTGAGGTAGTATATGTGTGTAGTCTCTGGCTTGTAGAAGTGTTTTGTATTTATAGGGGATGGAGAGAGGGTCATAACATGGAAATGGCAAGGGACAACCATTAACTAGGATTTGAAGTAAAAATCAGACACATTAAAGGATTTCCTTTTTGATGAACTCCTACCCCTTTGAGCTTTGGGATGAATCTGGACATGTTTGAATCCTTCGAATACCCTCAATCCTTGCTCTTCGATTGGCCCAAAGTTGGCTCCTTTGAATGTCTCTAATCCTCATCATTGAGGCTTCTTCGATTGAGGTCATATTTGCCTTGGTAGCTTGATCTGAAAATTTTCAACTAACCCAATCGAAAACTCTTTTCTGGCCATTCGAAGCTTCTTTTGTTATGAATGTGATTGTGATGGAGGCTTGGGCCTGGCAGCATGTTGGATTTTGGGCCAGCAAGCATCTTGTACCAAGACCCATCATAAAACAAATTGGTCTCCCATAATAATGTGTCCTTCGAATGGGCCATTGTAGTTTCTTCGAAGGCACCATTTGTGTGTCCTTTGACTAGCCTAGATGCACCCATCGTGCATTCTTCGAATGGCCCTTTTGTGTGTCTTTCGAATAACCCACATGTATGCCTTGTGCCTTCTTCGAATGGGCCACCAATAGGTTCATAATGTAGCAATCATGTGCTTTGTGAAACGAAGGTAGGCATGAAGACGAAACCTTTGCCTTGTGCGCTGAAGGCAAGTATAGAGGAAGTATTTTCCTAGTGGATCGAAGGTCAGTTGAAAGGGGCCTTTTGACTTATTAATCGAAGGCAAGTTGATGGGCCTTTGCCTTGTGAATACAAGGCAAGCATGAGGAAACGTTTTCCTAGTGGATCAAAGACAAACATGAAGAAACATTAACTAGTTGAAGCTGGATAGCCATTGCTTTATGAATCAAAGACCAGTTGAAGGGGCCTTGGCCTTGTGGATCGAATGCGAGTCTGAAGAATTCTTTTCCATTGTGAATCCCAGGAAAGCATGAAGGATCCTTTTGCCTTGTGGATCCAAGGCAAGAATGAATAGGCCTTTTGCCTTGTTGATCGAAGGCAAGTTGAAGGGGCCTTTTGCCTTATGCGCTGAAGGCAAGCATGAAGAAGCCTTTGTCTAGCGCGCTGAAGGCAAGCATGAAGAAGCCTTTGTTTAGCCCGTCGAAGGCACGCACAGAGGAAGTCATTTCCTTGTTGGTAGAAGCACACATAAAATAAGATTTTTCCTTGTGAATCAAAGGAAAGCATGAAGAGGCCTTTTGCCTTGTGGATTGAAGCCAAGTTTGTAACACGCCAATTCTACCCAAAGAAATTATATAAAATAAATCAGAGTTATAAAATTCAATCATGCAAACGAATCGGGGTGTCACAAATTCTTCTATCAAAATTCATTGCATTCATCGTGGATATATAAAACTTTCAAAACATTGGTTGAACCATCATAACATCTTTAATTAAATTACTCAACATCTACGCAGCGGAATTCTCAACAATTTTATCAACAATACAACAACTTCAAGACAACACAATTTATTAATAATCAATAATAAAAAATAGCAAGCGTTCATCCCCCCCGAGTGTTACATATCAAAGCAATGACACCGACTCGAACTACTGAAGGTATATAGCCTTCACTCTCGATTACCTGCACATTACCAACATGAGGGCAACATTCAAACATAAGGAGTGAGATATATAGCAATATAATAAAGCGCATGCTAATGAATATATTAAATTAGATCAATACACATCACCACTTCCCATCTCGTAATCAACAATAATCACAACAATAATATACATTAACAGCATCATCACACACTTATTTATGCAATCATATAATGCGACTCAATACTATGCAAATGCATGTGGTACCATTGGGGCAGAACTCCCATCTCAAAAATTTTCCAATTAATAGAGGCATTAACAAGGCATAAGCCTTCATCTCAAAATTCACCAATACAGGCCATCTCAACGAGCATAAGCTCCATCTCATAATGCAATGTATGCGACACAATCATGAATGTAATAACAACACCCAAATTAACAACATCTCAAATTAACAACATTTCAAAAGCATCTCAATGTCTCTTCATCAGCATCTCATATCATCATAATAATTCATCAAACATCATTTATTTATTATAAATCATCAACACAACATCGTTAACAACTTCTCACTAACAACTCAGCTGTAAATTAATACCACAGTAATTCGTACTGCTATTCTGTAATTCGTACATCATTATTGTCACTAATCCTACTGTTTTAATTCAAACAACAACCTCTAAGCATCTCATCTTCATCATTCTGTACAAAACCAGTGCAACGATCAACACGGGAATTAACTCTAAATCCTAAATTGGCTACTAGGATTACACTTCCTATTATTCATTTTAATCCTCTAGAATAATGTTCATCGCATTAGCTATTCAACACTTCGAACGACATCTCAAACGGCATCCTAAAACTAAAGTTACAGCACTTTAAAACCGAATCTGCCAAAAATTGGGCATTATGGGTCGATGCAAAACCCCTTGGATCGATGCATACTGCTCTAACTACACAACATGAGTCGACGCATCCTCTCGTGGATCGACTCATCCAGAGTCTTGCACACAGCATGTACCGACACATGCATCCCACAGATCGACTCATCCTGAGTCTTTCAACCTTAATGTATCGATGCAAGCCTCTTCGTGTCGACTCATACTTTGTCTCTAGGCCCTCATGTATCGACGCATCAAGTTTGAGGTCGACACATCCGGATCCTTCCTGCATAATTCTGCGATTTCTTCCCTGCATCTCACTACGGGATTCATGTTTTTAACCCTACAAACTTAATATAATCATGATAAATCATCACCTACAATTATCCTATAATACTACATCGATCAAACAACATCGGGACATCATTATTCATCTAAAATTCATCAAATCTTCATCATACATCATCATATACATCCAATTCAAGAACAAAACAACAATCACCTCTAACCCCACATATTAATCATCATGAACCCAATTATAAAGTCAGAACCCCACCCTTTCCTTGGATTAAAGGTCGCTCTATAATCTTCCGGTCGAATTCTCATTCTGCCGTTTTTCCACTTTTTCCAGCAGCTTCACGTTCTCTTTCTCAATCCTTATTCTTCTACTGCTTCTTTCTTTCTATTCCTTCTAACAACAATAGAATAACCTATTATTCTTTATTCCTTATTGGGCTTAAAACTAATACACCCCCTTATTACTTTTATTCCTCCGAATAAGCCCATAACAAATAATATTATAATTCTAATATTATTTCTCCACTTAATAAATAAATCCAATTAATCATAACACGTTTCCTCAAATATCCCAAAAAAAATTTAATTAAATTACGGGCGTTACAACTCTCCCCCACTTAGAATGTTTTCGTCCTCGAAAATTTACCTCAATCAAACAACTCAGGGTAGGAGTCTCGCATCTTGCTCTCTAACTCGCAAGTCATGCTCTCTTTTGGAAGCTCCTAGCCAAACCACTTTAACCATGGCAATCTCTTTGCCCCTCACAATCTTTATTTCATGATCTGTGATCCATACAGGCATCGTCTCCATCGTAAGATTATCTCGTACTTGCACATCATCCATATGAATCACATGAGATGGATCTGAAATATACTTCCGAAGTTGCGACACGTGAAACACATCTTGCAAATTCTAAAGATTAGAAGGTAAATCCACTCTATAAGTAACATTCCCCACTGTCTTCAAAATATGATACGGTCCAATAAAACGAGAAGTGAGCTTCTTAGACTTCAATGCTTGTCTAACACCAATCACAGGTGTAACCCTAAAAAACACATGATCACCAACTTGAAATTCTAAATCCTTCATTCGCTTGTCAAGATAAATCTTATGTCTACTTTGGGAAGCTTTCATCTTTTCTCGAATCAACATCACCTTCTCAGTAGTCTCACGAATAAGTTCAGGTCCAAGTACTACACTCTCACCAAATTCATGCCAACATAAAGGAGTCCTACATCTTCGACCATACAATACTTTAAAAGTTGCCATCCCAATAGTAGAATGGTAACTGTTATTATAAGTGAATTCTACCAATGGAAGATAGGTATCCCATGAACCTCCCTGGTCAAGAACATATTCCCTCAACAAGTCTTCCAAAGATTGAATCATCCTTTCAGTCTGACCATCTGTCTGAGGATGATACGCTGAACTCAACCTCAACTTAGAACCCAATGCTTCTTGCAAACTCTTCCAAAAATCAAAATTAAATCTTGGATCTCTATCTGACACAATGCACAAAGGAACACCGTGCAACTTCACAATCACACTAGTGTAAATCTCAGCCAACTTCGACACTGGAAAACTGACGTTAATAGGAATAAAATGAGCTGACTTCGTAAGCCTATCAACAATCACATAAATTGAATCATGTCCTCTTAAAGTATTAGGTAACCCCGTCACAAAGTCCATTGAAATTCTATCCCATTTACATTCTGGAACTTCCAACGGTGGCATCAACCCTGCAGGCTTCTGGTGTTCAACTTTCGACTTCTGACAAGTCAAACATGCATACACAAAACGTGCCACATCACTCTTCATCCCAGGCCACCAAAAAAAGCCTTTAAAATCTTGATACATCTTTGTATCTCCTGGATGAATACTCAACTTACTTCTATGAATCTCTTCAAGTATCACTTTCTTCATCTCAACATCATCAGGAATGAAAATCCGGTTACAAAATCTCAACACATCTTGCGCATCCAGCTTAAAATCACTATTCTCAGACTGATCAATCCCAACCATCAAATCTACCTATTTCATATCCAACTTCTGAGCTTCTCTCATACTGTCTAGAAATTCATTATTAATCTTCAACATACCCAACATAACACTCTGCAGCGTAACCTCGCAAACTAAGCTCATATCTCTGAAGTTCTCAATCAATTCCAACTCTTTAATCATCATTGCTGACATATGTAAAGTCTTTCGACTCAATGCATCAGCTACCACATTTGCTTTTCCTGGATGACAATTGAAACCAAAATCACAATCCTTTAACAATTCCAACCATCTTCGTTGCCTCATATTCAACTCCTTCTGATGAAATAAATACTTTAAGCTCTTATGATCACTAAACACTTCAAATCTAGAAGCATAAAGATAATGCCTCCAAATCTTCAACACAAAGACAACAGCAGTAAGCTCTAAATCATGCGTATGATAGTTCTTCTCATGAGTCCTCAATTGCCTTGATGCATAAGCAACTACCTTACCATTCTGCATAAGCACACCTCCTAAACCCATCTTAGAAGCATCACAATACACCACACAAGGCTCTCTTGGATTAGGCAACATCAAAATCGGAGTCGACGTCAACCTCTTCTTCAATTCTGTAAAACTTTCTTGGCACTGAACATCCCACACAAACGCTCTACCTTTACAAGTCAACTTAGTCAACGAAAGGGACAACTTAGGAAATCCTTCGATAAACCTTAGCCAACTCAACAAACTTGGCAGCATACTCAACAATTGACATACTTCCTTGCTTTAGCTCAAGAAACTCAATTTCCTTCTTACCACAGGCATCTTCAGGAAATTACTTTATCAAGAATTCCCTACAGAACACAGCCCAAGTGACATTCTCACCTGCATCTTCCAACTTCTGACAAGTCTGTAGCCACCAGTCATCAGCCTCGACTGCTAGCATATGAGTACCATAACGAACCTTCTGCGCTGGAGTGCATTCCATCACATGGAAGATTCTCTCAATCTCTTTCAACCACTCCAATGCTCCATTAGGATCATAATTTCCCTTGAACGTAGGTGGATTCTCTCTTTGGAAAGTTGCCAAGCTACGAGATCCAGCATTCCCGTCAGCATTCAGCTGATTTTCCATCGCATGAGCCATTTCTTCTAAAGCAGTAGCAAGTGCAGCATCATTCCTTCCAGCCTTCTCAACTTCTCACTATAACATAAACAACGATTAGAACTCAAATTAACAATACTCGATTGTTAGACAACTACGACTCGACGACAAGGTCGGACCAACCTTTTACT
This sequence comes from Vicia faba, assembly GCA_948472305.1. Taxonomy (NCBI): domain Eukaryota; kingdom Viridiplantae; phylum Streptophyta; class Magnoliopsida; order Fabales; family Fabaceae; genus Vicia; species Vicia faba. The sequence continues at coordinate 276,854,838 of OX451735.1, read as the reverse complement.
CTGATACCAACTTTGTAACACCCCAATTATACCTCAAGCAATTATATAAAATAAATCAGAGTTATAAAATTCAATCATGCAAATGAATCGGGGCATCACAAATTCTTCTATCAAAACTCATTGCATTCATCATGGATATATAACACTTTCAAAACATCGGATGAACCATCATAACATCTTTAATTAAATAACTCAACCTCTACGCAACGAAATTCTCAATAACAATTTTATCATCAATATAGAAACTTCAAGACAACACAATTTAATAATAATCAACAATCAAAAATAGCAAGCGTTCATCCCCCCGAGTGTTACATATCAGAGCAATGACACTGACTCAAACTACTGAAGGTATACAACCTTCACTCTCGATTACCTGCATGTTACCAACATAAGGGAAACATTCAAACAAAATGGGTGAGATATCTAACAATATAATAAAGCGCATGATAATTAATATATTAAATTAGATCAATACACATCACCACTTCCCATCTCGTAATCAACAATAATCACAACAATAATATACATTCACAGCATCATCACACACGTCTTTATGCAATCATATAATGCGACTCAATACTATGCAAATGCATGTGGTACCATTGGAGCAGAACTCCCATCTCAAAAAATTTCCAATTAATAGAGGCATCAACAAGGCATAAGCCTTCATCTCAAAATTCGCCTGTACAAGCCATCTCAACAAGCATAAGCTCCATCTCATAATGCAATGTGTGATACAATGGGAGAACTGACTTGGGATTTTGCGTTTGTGTTTGCAAATGTTTCGGTTTAGCAAGAGTCACCATCGACTTTTTATTTTATCCTAAGGAAAGGTCAAAAAGCACAGGAAAGACCTTTGAGATGTTTTCTTGGGTTCGGGGAGTAGATTATAGAAAGGGAAGGTATTAGCACCCTTTCTATCCATGGTTATCCATGGGCTCTTAGTTACTTGTTTAGATCACTTGCTTTGCTTTTCAATTGTTTGAAATAGTGCTTTTCAATTGTTTGAAATGGTGTTTTTCAATTGTTTGAAATGTTGCTTTGTGTGTGGTTTTGAAAGATGTTTTGAAAAGAGGCCATCGTTGTGGCAACCTTTGTAATGATTCTTGTTTGAATGTATACAAAGGTGTTTTTGTCTTTTGAAAAGTTTTCAATGTTTGAAAGTAGGGTTTTGAATTTGTGTTGTGAAGTATGTTTTGAAGATAGCAAGGTTGTTTTTTGCAAGTTTTGATCAAGTGACTAAGAGTTATCTACCCTATTTTACTCAAAGATCTTTCTTATGTGTTTAATACTTTTAACAGTGTTGCTTCACCATTGTATTTGGTGGACAACCTTGTGTTAGGATGTTAAATGGGACAGGCGCGGGTCATCGTATAGACCATTATAGCGATTATGTGAAGTAATTTTGGCAATTTTCTTAAGGGACTCGATCATTTTGTTTAGGCAACATAGATATCGTCATCGAGGGACTATGATCTTTTGTTTTGTTTTTGTTTTGCCAAAGTACATGACATGCATACCATGGCCCATTTTTGAACGCAACAAGTGGATTGTAACCCTAGGGGTGCAAGTGTGCATTGTGTTTGTTTTTCATGCATTTTTATCTTTGATTAGGTCAAGCTATTTGTTGGTTTTGATTTTGCATACAAACCCTAATTCTCTAATCATGGCATAATTGAAAGCTTAAAGGTGCGGGAATTTAAATTCTAAACAATTACAACATGATATAGGGAGGGGGGTACAAATTTGAATAGGGGATTATTTTGCAAGAAATTAAACCCTAAATTATTACAACCAAATTGAATTTGCAAGGCATAATATTTGAATGTACAATTATTTAAATAAACAAAATAAACAAATATTAAATAAAATGTACTATGCACAAAAAAGAGTTTTTATTTATTCATGTATGCAAAAGTATTTTTAATGTAAAAGGTATAAAGAAATTAATAAAGATTAATTTTATTTGTTTTTAGGGCAAAAAACCCTAATTTCTTAAGAAATGGTATTATTTAATATTTATATACAAAAATGTATCAATATGTACAAAAATAAAAGTATATTGAAAAAAAAGTATTTTTTAGTATAAAATATCAATAAAAATAAAATGTATTAATTTTTGTGTTTTTTATTCTATGCTTTTAATAAAATAAAGTATATATGTGTATATATATATATATATATATATATATATATATATATATATATATATATATATATATATATATATATATATATATATATATATATATATATATATATATATATATATATATATATATATATATATATATATATATATATATATATATATATATATATATATATATATATATATATATATATATATATATATATATATATATATATATATATATATATATATATATATATATATATATATATATATATATATATATTAAATATATTAAATGTGTAAAAAATAAAATAAATTATTTACAAAAATGTATATATTTCAAGAAAATATTTTCAAATGTGAATAAAAATAATAACTGAAAATAAAAGTATTTTTTACATTATTTTTAAGTTTAAACAAAATAATATAAAGTATTTAAACATTTTAATGTTGGAAATAATTAAAATAAATAACAAATAAATATAAAAATTTATGAAAATAATTTTTAGGCATTTTTTATGTTTGGATATAAAATAATAAAGTCAGAAATAAAATTAAAATGCAAAAATAACAAATATACAAAGAAATGGGCCAGGGGGTGTGAAACTGAAAATGCAAGTGTTAGAAGCAAAAACAAGTCAACCCAGCCCATCAGCTTCATCTTCTTCCTCCAGACTTTGAAAAAACGCGCGCTTGCTACACAAACTTGTATCTCCTGTATTTGTGATCTTTTGACAAAACTCAAAACATGAAACTTGTAGAGCATCAAATCACGAATCTAACCATATAAAAAACTTGATCTAACTCTCAAAGACCAGAGAGAATTTCTCTGGCCCTAATTTCTAACCTAGTTTTTTCAGAAAGTTCATGGATGAAATTCTCCTAGCACGATTAATATAAATGAAAACTGAGCATATGTATGGTTTCAAGGCAATGAGTACAACATCTTTTATTCACAAACCTAAGTCTAAATGTTCCTAAATAGAGAGATAGAAGTTCATGAAATACCTGTTTCAGTTGAGTTCGAGCTGGACAATGTAGCAACTTTCAATGGGGACTAAGCTTCTTTTGACCTTGCTTGATGTCCCCTGAACCTTTCCCAATGCTTGGTTTGTTTTGAAGTGACCTAAATCGTGCTACAGAACTCAACCTGCAAAGCTTCCAAACAAAAATGGTGATGTGTGTAAATGGAGTTACAACAACTTGTGAATGGTCTGGACAGCTTAGGTAGATTGTTTAGAATGTGTTTGAAGTGATTTGGGACAAAACGCACGAGGGGATTTGATTGTGGCTTGTGATTTGCAGAACTGGCCCTGTTTTGCAAGAAAATATGATTTTTGAGTATGAGGAGGTTTGAGAGGTCAAGGGCTCGTGCTTCTGACTTACAAGGGTATACCAAACTTGTTTGAAAACTTTGCTTGAGTTCAATATATCAGATGTGTGAGTTATGAGCTTTTGGCCATTTGACTTGTTTTGAAAGCAAAGTTGGAAGTGAAGTGCGATAGGCCTATACAGGCTATCTCCAAGCATGCACCAACTTCTTGTACCTTTGCCTAATTTTGTGGAACTTGTTTTCTTCCCAGAAAGAAGTTCAAAGCTCAAGAAAGACAACTTTGCAAAAGTTATGCTTTATGAAAATGGAAGTGTGATCTTTATGCCTAAAATGGAATTATTCAATGTACAATGCTCCCTTGATCAGGACAATGCCTCTAACCAATGTATTTGCATTCAATTTTTTAGTGTTGAAGGGTTTAGAGACCTGTAATTATGTACTAAGCAAGTTTGGTCATATTTGGCAAGTGGTATGAACATGTATTGGCCATGGTTACAAAGTGAGTTTTTGCCAACTTCAAGCATTCGATTCTCCCTAACCACAAAGGTGTTTGAGGAGTTCTTGGACAATTTGGAAAGCTTGCAACATGTACTATAATCCATCTTTGAAATGCAACTTGAAACTCCAAGTGTAACTATGTGAAAAATGGCAAAGAAGATGGGTCAAAATCCTGCCTAAACTAGGGCAAAATTTCTCTAAGTTAAAAGTTTTAGGTACCCTTGTTCCAAAAATCATACCTTGAGATCCAAGCTTCTTTTGAGAAAACTTTGTGAATCAAAGTTTTAGACTTTGTGATGGAATACAACATTCATGTTGTAGGTTTTGTTTTAATCCATTTTCATCTTGGTGAAAAAATGGGACAAAGTTAGGAAAAAATAAGAAAATTTTATAACTTAGAAAATTTCTGTGTTATGAAAATTTTCCATTTTAAACCCTAATTTGCAATTTTGGGTTTATTGATGAACAAGTTTCATAATTTGACATGTCTTGATTAAAAATGACCCTTGGCACTTGATTTTGACCAAAAAGTCAAAGTTTGACTTTTCAGTGTACAATCAAATTTTGATCAGTTGACTGAAAAATTCATTTGTCAATCTTATGCATTTGAGATCTTTTTAACTTGTTGAATGAGTCAAAACAATGTCATTGAGTCCTTGAGTCCATGGTTGAGCTTGATTTGCCATTGGCTAGGTCAAACAGTCAAAAATTGCCTTTGTACAGTCAAAACCCTAAAAATGACCATTTTGCCCTTTTGGTGATCTGATCAAATTTCTTGTGGAATTGTGATCCCAACTTGATCAAATGTTTCATATGAGTTCATAATGTTGATGTGGGTCAAAATTCATGAGATTTGACTTTCAATTTGCTACAGTTGACTTTTTCACCAATACAGCTGATTTCTAGGTCAACTGTCCAATTGAGTGGGCAAAAATTTGATTCAAGGCTTAAAACTTGGTATGGACAAACTTGTGAGTTCCACATGAAGTATGAAAGTCACTTTGGGCATTGTGGGTCAAAACATCCCTGTGCAAACTCAAACCCTAATTTAGGTCAACAGTGCAAGGAGGTGTCTCGAGCAGAGCAAACCCTAGCTTGATCTTGAGTTCCAAGGGTCTTGTGATGAGAAATGTTGATAAAATGAGAGGGAAAATTTTGGGGTACAACAGTTTCCCCTGTTAAATCTTCTTGAACCTGAAGAGTTAGATTGGCAAGTTTGTCTTTCGCGACTCGAAGGTAAAAGAGGATTGGACACTAGAGTGCCCATAAATTTGCACTCGTCAAAATGTAAATAAGGGAATGGGCTTAAAGATGCCATTTGGAGATAGTAGAATCTTGCTGGAGATGGGCTTAGAGATGCCATCCAAGATTTATTGATGAAAATCAGGAGAATGAACACCAGAATGGTATCCGTATCTGGAACGTATCTGAGTTGTATTTGGAGATTGGATTTGTATGAGCAAAGGAATGGCGTCCTTGTCTGGAGCGTATCCGAGCTGTAACTGTATTTGATTTTTTGAATGAATATCAAAATGACTGCCGTGTCTGGAGTGTATCAGTATTCTGAATGGGTAACAGAGAAACATCTGTATGTGGAGCAACTGTGTGCTGGGAATAAGTTCTGAATGAGTGGCAGAATGGAGACCGTGTCTGGAGCGTATCTGGACTGTATCTGAAGTTGAGATCTGTATGAGTAGCAGAATGACTACCGTGTCTGGAGTGTATCTAAAACTATAACTGGGATCTGAATAAGCGACAGAATGACTTCCGTGGCGACTGCACTGGGGAGAACCAAACTGCTGGTGTAAGGGCCAAAATGGCATCCGTGTTTGGAGCGTATTTGAACTTGAAGTTGATAGTTGAATCTGAATGAGAGATAGAATGGCCGCCGTGTCTGGAGCATATCTAGTCTGTATCGGATTGTTGAAGTCTGAATGAGTAGTAGAATGACTGTCATGTCTGGGGTGTATCCGTACTATATTTGAATAATTGTTAATGATAGCCTTTTAACCTTATCCTGAAAAGGGTAAAATGTTAGCTAAAACACAAAGTTATGTTGTATGATATGTATGATGCAATGAACTGTGTTTCATCAATGTTTATGATATATGAATGTAATGGATAAGCATTTAAGCTGAGTGGCTGTCTTTCTGAGGAAAATAAATCCTTGATAACTGGAGGTAATGAAATCTTTGACTGCTGCAGGGGAAAGTAAATCCTTGACTGATGTCGAGGATTCAAAAGAATCTTTGATTGTTGAAGATGAGAAATCCTTGCTGACTGCATGGGGATTAAAGATCTCTGATTGTTTGAGAAGGAGAAATCCTGGGACCACTACTGGAGATTGAAAAACCTTGGCGATTTATGGGGATTAACAAGACCTTTGACAACTTCCGCAGTGAATGAGAATCCTTCATGACTTTCCTGGGAAATAGGGAAAACTCTGAAAATCTGTACTGGGGAATTAAAACCTGGGAGGCTTCTGCTTGGAGAAATGAGACCGAGAATATTCAATCTTGTAGAGAGATAACTCTGTGGGGAGAATGTTTACTCGGCCGGTGAAATCAGGAGCTTTGGGTTGTATGCCAAACTACTGGGGAAGCATCCTAGCTGGGGATAAGCCAAGAAGTTAATTATTATTTGCTTGGTTCTCAGACTTTTAAGATAGCCTGCTAGGGAAATTGGGGGAAGTTGAACAGTTCCCACCGGGGGTTGGTGGTTGGAAATTTGACTTCGCTGGGGAAGAAGGTTTAGAATATTCTGGTTCCGCTGGGGATATGTATTTCAGGGTTGTCGGGCTCCACTGGGGATCTTGAAGTTTAACTCCGCTGGGGACACATACTTTAAGACTTCGACTTTGTTGAGGATCTGAACAATGTATTGCAGGGGATTTCTTCTGGAATGACACAAAGATATCTTCCTACACCTTTAACCTATCAGTAATTATCCTTTCTCAATTTCGTTTTTTTGTAAGCAGTGATTATATTCAAATGCATATGCCTATTTTAACGAAACTTTGGACGTTTTCAAATAAAAACATAAGTGTAAAAAAGAAATAAAGGCCAACAAATTTCTGTATTTTGAACTATCTTTGTATTAACTTTTGTGAGTATCTTTGTACAAAGGAGACAGACATCCTAGTAAGAGAATGTTGTCTTAAAAACTGAAAAATTTTATACAAAAGAAAGAAGGCTATGTGTAATAATTCCATGGGATTCCCATTCTGCTATAGCCTTGACAACTTTGAGCATCTTGTCCAGTCACTGCTTTGTCTGCCGATGACTGGATTGATCAGAAGCTTGGAGCTTGTTGGTGAAGAGATTGTTCTTAAAGTGATCCGACGAGACATAGTCATACGCTTTAATTCCCTAACTTTTTCCTGGACCGCCCTTTCGGGTTTTCGATCCACCGGGAAACCTTTTTTTTCCCAAGTTGCCCTTTCGGGTTTTCAACTTGTCGGGTGTACAGATTTTTTTGTTTTATCCCTAATTTTTTCCTGAACCGCCCTTTCGGGTTTTCGATTCACCGGGATGCCCATTTTTGCCCAAGTCGCCCTTTCGGGTTTTCAACTTGTCGGGTCGTTTTATGCGTAGTATCTTTTGACTATATCTGCATTCGCAGGGTGCGGCAAGTCGTCGCCGTCCATGGTGGTCAGAATCATTGCCCCACCAGAAAATATGCTCTTGATCACGAATGGTCCTTCGTAGGTAGGAGTCCACTTGCCCCTGGGATCGCTTTGCGGAAAGATAATCCGCTTTATTACTAGATCTCCGACTTGATATACCTGACGTCTTACCTTTTTGTTAAAAGCCTTGATCATCCTTTTTTTATACATATGACCATGACAAACAGCAGTAAGTCGCTTCTCGTCGATCAAATTAAGTTGATCAAGCCGGGTCTGATCCAATCGTCTTCACTCAAATCGGCATCCTTCATAATCCTCAAGGATGGAATCTAAACTTCCATAGGTAAAACAACTTCCATGCCATATACCAACGAAAAGGGAGTTTCCCCTGTTGAAGTACGTGCCGTGGTACGATATCCATGCAGAGAAAATGGTAACATCTCATGCCAGTCCTTGTAGGTAACTGTCATCTTTTGAATTATGTTCTTGATATTTTTGTTCGCGGCTTCAACAACACCATTCATCTTCGGCCGATAGGGAGATGAATTGTGATGATAAATCTTGAACTGTTTGCATAGAGCGGTGATCATAGTGTTGTTAAATTTTGTACCGTTTTCCGTAATGATTCTGTCGGGGATACCATACCGGCATATGAGGTTCTGCTTAATGAAGCGGGCAACCATATTCTTTGTAACAGAGGCAAAGGAAGTTGTTTCGACCCATTTGGTGAAGTAATCAATAGCCACCAAAATGAAGCGATGTCCATTGGATGCCGTAGGCTTGATCTCTCCAATCATGTCAATGCCCCACATTGCGAATGGCCAAGGAGCTGTCAGAACGTTGAGAGGAACAGGAGGAATATGTACCTTGTCAGCATAGACTTGGCATTTGTGGCAAGTACGGGAATGTTGATGACAATCAGCTTCCATGGTAGACCAGTAGTAGCCTGCCCTTAGGATCTTTTTAGCCATCGTATGTTCGCTCAAGTGGGTGCCAAATGTGCCACTATGTATTTCGGTCATGATCAACTCTGCTTCAACCTTGTCCACACAACGAAGTAGAACACAATCATGGCTGCGCTTATAAAGGATGCCATTTCTTAGGAAGAACTTGGCAGCAAATCTCCTTAAGAACTTTTTGTCATTGACGGAAGCTCCTTCAGGATATTCTCTAGTCTGGAGATACCTTTTGATTTCATGAAACCAGGGTTGTTCCACTACTTCTTCAGTGTTAATCTCGTGACAGTGCGCAGGTTCGTCCATTCGCTCGATGGTAATTTAGGGAGCCTCGTTATCCCAATTGAGTTTAAACATGGAATACATTGTAGCCAGAGCATCGGCTAACTGATTTTCTTCTCGTGGGAAGTGTTCGAAAGTAATCTGCTCGAAATGAGGCAACAATGTCAAGACATGTTCTTTGTATGGGATAAGATTAGGATGTTTGGTGTCCCACTCTCCTTTGACTTGACTTATAACGAAAGCCGAGTCCCCAAATACGACCAAAGATTTGATTCCCAAGTTTATAGCATCCTTGAGACCAAAGATGCAAGCTTCATATTCAACCATGTTATTGGTACAACTGAAGTAAAGTCGGGCAGTGAAGGGTGTATGGCAACCTTCCGGAGAAATGAGTACCGCACCGATACCGTTGTCAAGTGCATTTGAAGCGCCATCAAAGTACAGGGTCCATCGGGATCCTTGTTCAGGTCCGTCATTTGGTCCATTACCTTCAATGTTGTCCAATGTCATGATGTCCTCATCAGGGAAGTCGAATCTCATAGATTGGTAATCTTCGACAACTTGATGAGCTAGATGGTCAGCTAGTACACTCCCCTTTATAGCTTTCTGGGTAGTATACTGGATGTCATACTCAGTCAGGATCATCTGCCATCTAGCGATTCGTCTAGATAAAGCAGGCTTCTCGAAGATATACTTGATCGGATCAATCTTGGAAATCAACAAAGTGGTATGAGTCAGCATATACTGCCTTAGCCGGTGAGTAGCCCATACCAAAGCGCGGCAAGTTTTCTCGAGCAGTGAGTAGCGAGTCTCACAGTCCGTAAACTTTTTGCTAAGGTAATAAATGGCATGCTATTTTCGGCCAGACTCGTCATGTTGGCCCAGTACGCACCCCATTGAGTTATCCAACACAGTTAGATACATGATTAACGGCCTTCCTTCGACGGGTGGCATCAGAATAGGAGGTTCCAATAAATACTCCTTGATCTTATCAAAAGCAACTTGACAATCATTGTTCCATTCAACTACCTAATCTTTGTTCAACAGCTTGAAGATTGGTTCACAGGTAGATGTCAGGTGAGAGATGATCCTTGCAATATAGTTTAAGCGTCCCAAGAATCCTCTAACCTCCTTTTCAGTGCGGGGGGAAGGCACTTCTTGTATAGCCTTTACTTTATCTAGATCAACCTCAATGCCTTTGTTGTTGACAATAAATCCCAAAAGTTTACCAGACCTAACTCCAAAAGTGCACTTGCTTGGGTTCAGTCTGAGCTTATACTCCTTCAACCTGGCAAACAGCTTTTGCAAATGATCAAGGTGTTCTTCTTCTGTCTGTGATCGAGCTATCATGTCATCTACGTAAACTTCGATCTCATGATGTATCATATCATGAAACAAAGCTACCATGGCGCGTTGATAGGTTACCCCTGCATTCTTCAGTCCGAATGGCATCACTTTGTAGCAGAAGGTACCCCATTGCGTGACAAAAACAGTTTTCTCCATGTCCTCGGGGGCCATTTTGATCTGGTTGTATCCCGAGAATCCATCCATGAAGGAAAATACCTTGTGTTGAGCTGTGTTGTCAACCAAGATTTCGATGTGTGGCAGTGGAAAATCGTCTTTAGGGCTAGCCCTGTTTAAGTCCCGATAGTCCATACACATTCTGACTTTGCCGTCCTTCTTAGGCACGGGCACAATGTTAGCATCCCATTGTGGATAGGAAGTAACAGCCAGAAAGCCAGCATTGAATTGCTTCATTACCTCAGCTTTGATCTTCTCAGACATGTCGGCCTCATTCGACGGACCTTTTGCTTCACCGGTGGACAATCTTCTCTTGTAGGGAGACGGTGGACCATGATATCTATGTCTAGTCCCAGCATGTCTTCATAAGACCATCCGAAGATTTCAACGTATTCGTTCAACAACTACACTAAGCGCTCTTTGACACTTGGTTCCAGGTTGTCACCCACCTTCACCTCTTTCTTGTCTTCCTCTGTCCCCAAGTTGATGGTTTCTAGCAACTCTTCGTGAGGCAGAATAACCCTCTCTTCTTGTTGCAAAAGTCTGGCTAACTCTCCCGGAACTTCACAATCTTCGTCAACTTCGTACTCAGCATGATTGACCAAGTCTTCAGAGTTACCGAAGGCTAAAGCAGAATAGTCACCTATGGAATCCAGAGTGGATGGGTACCTGCATTTGTAAGTGAGGGTGTGTGTAAGGGATAGCCATCCTTAATGCAAAAGGAAAGAAAATGAACACAACAGTTTATAGATGAAGACGTCCAATGATTCATTAAAACATGGCATATGATAATGAAGAAAATCAAGCCCTTACAAATGGACCTACATTCCCCGGGCAAGGCATGAGGTGAAAATAATGTACGAATTGTTTTAGTTATTACAGACCAAAATAAGAAATTGTTCAAAGATAAATTTACTGGTTGATGAAGGTGATGGGAATAAAATCCTTTTCTTCCCAGTTTCTTAAACCCCCTTCGACGGTTGGAAAGATCCAATCTTCGAAGTTGTTCTCTTCATCCTCATCTTCTACGGCATTAATTCCATGGTAGGTGATTTTGACGGGTGGTCCTCCAGCCTTGGAGCGACGCATGGCCTTCTGTCCTGCAGCAGTAAACCCCAATCCAAATTTGTCCATCTTATGGGTAAAATCAGGCAGTTTCCCCCACACTGTGCTCTTTCCTTCTTTAATTATCGCCTTTGCATCATTGAGAGATTCCATCCTAGATACATGCTTGGGAACGATAGGAACCTCAACCATTGTCTTCGCAACTGCGACCTCTGGAGACACTTTCTCAAAATGTTGGAAAGGCGTTTCGATGAACTCGCCATCCAACTCCACATAGCAGAAGGAGTTGAGGTGACTTATCATGTACTCTTCCTCGCCGTGCACCATTATAATCTTACCCTTAACAGGATACTTCAGCATTTGGTGCAAAGAGGAGGTAACTGCCCCAACATAATGGATCCACGGTCTTCCTAACAAACACGAATATGAAGGACGGATGTCCATCACATAAAAGGTGGAGTTGAAAACTTATGTGCCTACTTTGATAGGAATGTCAACCTCTCCGTGAACCATTCTTTTGGACCCATCAAAGGCCCTAACAACGATGTTACTGGGTTTGAGGGTCAATCCTTCGCAGTCTAAACGGTCCAACGCTTTCTTTGGAAACACATTCAAGGAAGAACCAGTATCAACTAAGACATGGGCGAGGGTGGTTCCCCTGCATTCAACTGAGACATGTAGCGTGTTGTTGTGTTTCCTTCCCTTGGGAGTCAAGTCAGCATCGGAAAAGCCAAGGCCATTATCAGCAGTAAGACTGGCCACACACTCCTGAAACTGGTCAACCGAAGTTTCTTGGGGCACGTGTGCCGTCTTTAAAAATTTGATTAAGGCCTTAGCATGGGCCTCAGAGAAGAGTAGACGAGCTAACATGGATATTTTAGAAGGGGTCTGCCCTAGCTGTTCCATGACGTCGTAGTCGCTTCTTCTGATTATCTTCAATATTTCTTCCATTTCTTTCTGGGTGGTTTCGGGGATAACCACAGTATGAGCTTTCGTCCTAACAGGCGCTTCTAGTATCCCCTTACCCTTATCGGTGGTATAAACAGATGGTCTAACTTTAGGAGTATCCAATTCTTCAATCATCGGGCCTTGCACAGATGGTTTAACAGGCACAGAAGCTTTCGAGTGTCCAAAAACTGCTCGAGAGGGAGCAATCTCCGGAGAAAAAATATGTCTACTGCGGGTTATCTTGCTTGTTCCCGCAATGTTCCCTATATCAGGGGTCTCCTCTTCAGAATTCTCTTGGACTGATTCAATCTTTTTGATGCCATGATAGAAGATTTCTCCTTCGTAGTTCCATGGTATCGTCTTGCTAGAATGATACGGGACAGGCCCCGACATGGTGATTTTTAAAGGTACAAATTCAGGATCAGGTGTAATCTTGACAGGCCTTTTGCAAGCCTTGGGAATATTGTCGTATATGGTTATTATTGCGATATCGTTGGTTGAAATAGCAAAAGTAGCAGGAGTGAAAGTATCAACAGGGGTCTTCTAGAAGAGTATCTCTTGGGTATCCATCAGGCGTTGGATGCGTGACTTCAACATTGGGTAATCAGCTCGTATGTTTAAACAAAAGTAACAGTCCTTCCCACGGCCTGGGAATATCCCGGCTCTCATCAAATTCTCTTTAATCACTAGTGACGGAGTCAAAAGGTCAGCAACATCGGTAACATGAAGGTCTTCTATAACGGCATGGACATTATGACCGTGCTTGGGCATCAGAGAAGATATCACGTTGGGCTTCTCAGGAGCATCAACTTCTACTTCCTTGGCATCAATCAGGTCTTGGATTTTGTTCTTAAGCGCCCAACAATTGTTGGTATCATTCCCTGCGCTGTCAGAGTGGTAAGCACACTTGGCATTGGAGTGGTAGTATGGAGAGGAAGTATTAGGGTTCTTTGGCGCTTCCTTCAAACTGGTAGATTAAACTTTAACAAATGAGGGAGTTCTTGAGCTGGCGTCATGTTGATTCGGGTGAACTTCCATTGTGGCCTTTCTACCCGTTGTTGATTAGGTCTTGGCTGATTGCCGTGAGGTTGATCATTTGAAGAGTTTTGAATCATCACAACCCCTACAGTTAGCCGGCGCTCGGTTCTTCCTTGGCTTTTCTGAGAGTAAACAGCAGAGGCTTCCTTCTTAGCTGGGAAGGTTTTATTAACATCAGTGGACGCGGAAGTATCTTTCTGAATCTTACCACTTTTAATACCGGCCTCGACCCTTTCGCCAGGCAAAATTAGTTCGGTGAATCCTGCGAAAGAACTCCTGATTAAATGATTGAAGAAAGGGCCAGACAGGGTCCCTAAAAACATGTTAACCGGCTCTCTATCCGACAATGGTGGTTTCACCCTTCCAGCCAGATCACGCCACTTCTGGGCATACTCTTTAAATCCCTCATTAGAAGCCATACTCATACTCTGTAGCTGAGTACGAGTGGGCGCCAAATCAGCATTGTATTGGTATTGACGGTAAAAAGCAGCAGCTAAGTCTTCCGACTTATGAAACTCAGACCTCTCAAGTTGATAGAACCAGTCCAATTGTGTGCCTGACAAACTGTTTTGGAAAAAGTGTACCCATAGATCTTTATCAGATGAGTGGGGTTGGATCTTTCTGACATAGGATCTCATATGCATCTTTGGGCAAGACAGACCGTCATACTTAGCAAATGTTGGTACTTTGAACATGGGAGGAATAACGATCCCAGCGACCAACCCTAATTCTTCAAAATCTAAACCAGGTACCCTTTGCAGCTCCATGGCTGCCAATTTATCCTCAAGATTCTTATATTTATCATCTGCCGGGGGATATTGCTGTTCGGAGTAGTATTCTTCTTCTTCCTCTTCCTCCTCTTCAACTTCAGATTCAGAAGGTCCCACGGCTCCTTTTCCTTTACCAGCCCCTTCATCAGACATTGAGGGGAACTCGAGGACTTTTCTAGCATTGCTTTCAAACCTTCTTCCAAAAGTGGCTACTCCGGGTCTTTTCATCTTTTTCTCTTTATTTTTCTCCAACAGTGCTTTAAGGTCCTCTTGACCCTTTGCTAAGGTCATGAGGAGTTTCTGGAATTGAGAATTCTGTGCTTGCAGATCCTTAACCGTCTGCTCCAAATCCATCTTGCTGAAATAAACAGCAGAAAGATAAAGAAACCAGGTGTGAAGACCTGTTTATGCATATGAGGAATGGTATGTTATTCATGTAATGCATTCAAGGATTCATAAATTCAAAGTTGTTGTAAACAAAAAGGAACACACGTCATATTAAGAAGAAATTCTTAGTACATAAGTGCCCCATGGGTGAAATATTACAAAATTCTTAATGTAAAAAGACATTGCGCATCCTTTTTGGTGCGATGTAAGTGTTGAGAGTTTCCTCCTCATGAAGTCGGCGGGTAAGCTCCAAAACCTTCTTCTCACTGGCATAGAAGCTGGCTTCAAAACTATTTCGTTCTTCCTTGAGTTGGATACAACTCTTTTTCATTTCTTCCCATGATGTTGGCATGTCAGGATGTAGGAGGGTGTATGGAACCTCTCCTTCCATAACAGGCTCTTTGATCAAGGGGAGAATGTGAGGATATGGCATCATAAGATTCTGGGCGCGGGTTCGTACCCACTTGAGATAAGGCTCAAGGGGGATGGAATTCTTGTGCCCCAATGTCTTACTGTCCACTTTTTTAGGCATCCTTCAAGCTCTGATGAACCTTTGTCGAAGTCCTTGCGCATCGTTATCGAAGACAAAAACTAGGTCAAGAATCAGCATGTCATGAGGGCCATCCCTCCGAGCATATCCAAACTGCCTTAGATCTAAACAGGGGTTGTAGGTAATGTCTCCCCTAATGCCAAGTAGTGGGACATTGGGGAATTCCCCACAACGATCAATGATGATGACATTTTCTCTGGACCGAGAACACCAATGTACATCAGAATGTGTGAGGGTCATCAACCGTTGTGACCACCTTAAACCCTGCTCATTCTTCAAAAATGATTGTGGAAGGTGAGAAATAAAGCACCTTGCTAGGAGAGGAGTACAACACATGAGAACACCTCTTTTCCTCATTGTTCGTGTGTAAAATGAGTGTAGGATGTCCCCAAGCAATGTAGGTACAGGATTCCGGGATATGAAAATCTTGACAGCATTCACATCTATAAGTTGATCAGGGTTTGGGAACAGGACCAACCCATAAATAAGAAGTGCCACAATCTCTTCAAAGGCTTGTAGATCAAGAGAATTCCAGCAGTCTTGTGCTTTCTCAAACAAAAACTTTGCCAAGAATCCCTTGACACCACTCCTGGTTTCCCAATGTCCCTTGATGTCATATGGTTGCAAGTGTAATGCTTGAGCAACATCTTCAGGCTTTGGTTCTTTTTCTGTACCGTTGTAGGATAGTTGATGAAGAATAGGAATTCTCAGGAGTTGAGAAATTTCCTCTAAAGTGGGTACTAGTCTGTAATCAGGGAATGTGAAACAGTGGTGTATGGGGTCAAAGAACTGGAAGAGAACTTTCACCATGTCTTCTTTAATGTTGGAGTTTACCAAGTTGAGAAGTCTACCATGTCTTTCACTAAAGAGAGAGTTCTCTGGAATCCTAGAAGTAAGGTCCTTGAATTGAGGACGGATTCTCACAAGGTTGACTTGAATTGTTTTCCTGGGAAGAGATTCCATGACCTACAAAACAAGAACAAAGATGAAGATCCAAACCCTTGAAATGGTTAGTGGATGCATATGATGCTTTATGATGTTCATGATGTATGCACAAACATATGTACAAGCAAGTCAAACAAAACCCTAGTTTCAAGCTTGCATGAGGTTTCATAGGTAAATACCCTCTTGAGTTTAGTTGGCTCAAACTTGTCCTATAAATAGTAACCGGGTTCTAAGGAGCTCAATATCACTGGATTGTTTTCTATGTTCATTGTTTTGGTTTAGCCACTTAACTAGCGACCAAAATATTCCAAGAAAACAACCCTCAATGATTGTAGTATCGAGTATCTACCAACTTTGGACTGCACCAATGCCGGTCATCTCACTACCCCTAAAAAGGCCAAGATGGTAAATTAAGGTTCTAAGAGTTCATTAGTGCTTCATGACATCACTTAGCGGCCCCGTATTCTCTTTGATTGACTCAAAGGCTACCGGTACTCACAAATATGTCGCACTAATATAGCTATTGCTTCAACCATGTCGGTATACCCCGCACAATTTCTACAATGTATTGCTATTTACCTATGAATGTTTTCCAAATCCAGATAGAGGATTTCAAGCCCAAACAAGAGAACCAAATGTAAAGCAATCAAAGCAAACAATATAATCATGCAAAGGGTGATCTAAGCCCTAAGGTTACTCAACTTTTAAAGTTGTCCCCAGCAGAGTCTCCAGTTCTGTGATACGGTGGGAAACTGACTTGGGGTTTTGCGTTTGTGTTTGCAAATGTTTCAGTTTAGCAAGAGTCGCCACAAACATTTTATTTTATCCTAAGGAAAGGTCAAAAAGCACAGGAAAGACCTTTGAGATGTTTTCTTGGGTTCGGGGAGTAGATTATAGAAAGGGAAGGTATTAGCACCCTTTCTATCCATGGTTATCCATGAGCTCTTAGTTACTTGTTTAGATCACTTGCTTTGCTTTTCAATTGTTTGAAACGGTGCTTTTCAATTGTTTGAAATGGTGCTTTGTGTGTGGTTTTGAAAGATGTTTTGAAAAGAGGCCATCGTTGTGGCAACCTTTGTAATGATTCTTGTTTGAATGTATACAAAGGTGTTTTTGTCTTTTGAAAAGTTTTCAATGTTTGAAAGTAGGGTTTTGAATTTATGTTGTGAAGTGTGTTTTAAAGATAGAAAGGATGTTTTTTGCATGTTTTGATCAAGTAACTAAGAGTTATCTACCCTATTTTACTCAAAGATCTTTCTTATGTTTTTAATCCTTTTAACAGTGTTGCTTCACCATTGTATTTGGTGGACAACCTTGTGTTAGGATGTTAAATGGGACAGGCGCGGGTCATCGTATTGACCATGATAGCAATTGTGTCAAGTATTTTTGGCAATTTTCTTAAGGGACTCGATCATTTTGTTTAGGCAACCTAGATAGCGTCATCGAGGGACTATGATCTTTTATTTTATTTTTGTTTTGCCAAAGTACTTGACATGCATACCATGGCCCATTTTTGAAGGCAACAAGTGGATTGTAACCCTAGGGGTGCAAGTGTGCATTGTGTTTGTTTTTCATGCATTTGTATATTTGATTAGGTCAAGCTATTTGTTGGTTTTGATTTTGCATACAAACCCTAATTCTCTAATCATGGCATAATTGAAAGCTTAAAGGTGCGAGAATTTAAATTCTAAACTATTACAAAATGATATAGAGAGGGGGGTACAAATTTGAATAGGGAATTATTTTGCAAGAAATTAAACCCTAAATTATTACAACCAAATTGAATTTGCAAGGCATAATATTTGAATGTACAATTATTTAAATAAACAAAATAAACAAATATTAAATAAAATGTACTATGCACAAAAAAGAGTTTTTATTTATTCATGTATGCAAAAGTATTTTTAATGTAAAAGGTATAAAGAAATAAATAAAGATTAATTTTATTTGTTTTTAGGGCAAAAAACCCTAATTTCTTAAGAAATGGTATTATTTAATATTTATATACAAAAATGTATCAATATGTACAAAAATAAAAGTATATTGAAAAAAAAAGTATTTTTTAGTATAAAATATGAATAAAAATAAAATGTATTATTTTTTGTGTTTTTTATTCTATGCTTTTAATAAAATAAAGTATATATATATATATATATATATATATATATATATATATATATATATATATATATATATATATATATATATATATATATATATATATATATATATATATATATATATATATATATATATATATATATATATATATATATATATATATATATATATATATATATATATATATATATATATATATATATATATATATATATATATATATATATATATATATATATATATATATATATATATATATATATATATATATATATATATATATATATATATTAAATATATTAAATGTGGAAAAAATAAAATAAATTATTTACAAAAATGTATATATTTCAAGAAAATATTTTCAAATGTGAATTAAAATAATAAATGAAAATAAAAGTATTTTTTACATTATTTTTAAGTTTAAACAAAATAATATAAAGTATTTAAACATTTTAATGTTGGAAATAATTAAAATAAATACCAAATAAATATAAAAATTTATGAAAAAATTTTTAGGAATTTTTTATGTTTAGAAATAAAATAATAAAGTCAGAAATAAAATTAAAATGCAAAAATAACAAATATACAAAGAAATGGGCCAGGGGGTGTGAAACTGAAAATGCAAGTGTTAGAAGCAAAAGCAATCCAGCGCAACCCATCAGCTTCATCTTCTTCCTCCATACTTTGAGAAAACGCGCGCTTGCTACACAAACTTGTATCTCCTGTATTTGTGATCTTTTGACAAAACTCAAAACATGAAACTTGTAGAGCATCAAATCACGAATCTAACCATATAAAAAACTTTATCTAACTCTAAAAGACCAGAGATAATTTCTCTAGCCCTAATTTATAACCTAGTTTTTTCAGAAAGTTCATGGATGAAATTCTCCTAGCATGATTAATATAAATGAAAACTGAGCATATGTATGGTTTCAGGGCAATGATTACAACATCTTTTATTCACAAACCTAAGTCTAAATGTTCCTAAATAGAGAGATAGAAGTTCATGAAATACATGTTTCAGTTGAGTTCGAGTTGGACAATGCAACAACTTTCAATGGGGCCTGAGCTTCTTTTGAGCTTGCTTGATGTCCCCTGAATCTTTCCCAATGCTTGGTCTGTTTTGAAGTGACCTGAATCGTGCTACAGAACTCAACCTACAAAGCTTCCAAACAAAAATGGCGATGTGTGTAAATGGAGTTACAAAAACTTGTGAATAGTCTGGACAACTTAGGTAGATTGTTTAGAATGTGTTTGAACTGATTTTGGACAAAACGCACGAGGGGATTTTATTGTGGCTTGTGATTTGCAGAACTGGCCCTGTTTTGCAAGAAAATATGATTTTTGAGTATGAGGAGCTTTGAGAGGTCAAGGGCTTGTGCTTCTGACTTACAAGGGTATGCCAAACTTGTTTGAAAACTTTGCTTGAGTTCAATATATCAGATGTGTGAGTTATGAGCTTTTGGCCATTTGACTTGTTTTTAAAGCAAAGTTGGAAGTGAAGTGTGATAGGCCTGTACAGGCTATCTCCAAGCATGCACCAACTTCTTGTACCTTTGCCTAAGTTTGTGGAACTTGTTTGCTGCCAAGAAAGAAGTTCAAAGCTCAAGAAAGACAACTTTGCAAAAGTTATGCTTTATGAAAATGGAAGTGTGATCTTTATGCCCAAAATGGAATTATTCAATGTACAATGCTCCCTTGATCAGGAAAATTCCTCTAACCAATGTATTTGCATTCAATTTTTGAGTGTTGAAGGGTTTAGAGACCTGTAATTATGTACTAAGCTAGTTTGGTCAGATTTGGCAAGTGGTATGAACATTTATTGGCCATGGTTACAAAGTGAGTTTTTTCCAACTTCAAGCATTCGATTCTCCCTAACCACAAAGGTGTTTGAGGAGTTCTTGGACAATTTGGAAAGCTTGAAACATGTACTATAATCCATCTTTGAAATTCAACTTGAAACTCCAAGTGGAACTATATGAAAAATGGCCAAGAAGATGGGTCAAAATCCTGCCTAAACTAGGGCAAAATTTCTAAGTTAAAAGTTTTAGGTACCCTTGTTCCAAAAATCATAACTTGAGATCCAAGATTCTTTTGAGAAAACTTTGTGAATAAAAGTTGTAGAATTTGTGATGGACTACAACTTCCTTGTTGTAAGTTTTGTTTGAATCCATTTGTGTCTTGGTGAAAAAAATGGGACAATTTTGGGTTTCTTGATGAACAAGTTTCATAATTTGACATGTCTTGATGAAAAATGACCCTTGGCACTTGATTTTGACCAAAAAGTCAAAGTTTGACTGTTCAGTGTAAAGTCAAATTTTGATGAGTTGACTGAAAAATTCATCTGTCAATCTTATGCATTTGAGATCTTTTGAACTTGTTGAAAGAGTCAAGACAATGTCATTGAGTCCTTGAGTCCATGGTTGAGCTTGATTTGCCATTGGCTAGGTCAAACAGTCAAAAATTGCCTTTGTATAGTCAAAACCCTAAAAATGACCATTTTTCCCTTTTGGTAATCTGATCAAATTTCTTGTGGAATTGTGATCCCAACTTGATAAAATGGTTCATATGAGTTCATAATGTTGATGTGGGTCAAAATTCATGAGATTTGACTGTCAATTGGCTACAGTTGACTTTTCCCCCAATACAATTGATTTCTAGGTCAACTGTCCAATTGAGTGGGCAAAAATTTAATTCAAGGCTTAAAACTTGGTATGGACAAACTTGTGAGTCCAAAATGAAGTATGAAAGTCACTTTGGGAATTTTTGGTCAAAACATCCTTGTGCAAACTCAAACCCTAATTTAGGTCAACAGTGCAAGGAGGTGTCTTGAGCAGAGCAAACCCTAGCTTGATCTTGAGTTCCAAGGGTGTTGTGATGAGAAATGTTGATAAAATGAGAGGGAAGATTTTGGGGTACAACACAATGTATGCGACACAATCATGAATGTAATAACAACACCTAAATTAACAACATCTCAAATTAACAACATCTCAAAAGCATCTCAACGTCTCTTCATCAACATCTCATATCATCATAATAATTCATCAAACATCATTTATTTATTATAAATAATTAACACAACATCATTAACAACTTCTCACTAACAACTCAGTTGTACATTAATACCACAATAATTCATACTGCTATTCTGTAATTCTTACATCATTACTGTCACTAATCCTACTGTTATAATTCAAACAGCAACCTCTAAGCATCTCATCTTCAACACGAGAATTAACTCTAAATCCTAAATTGGCTACTAGGATTACACTTCCTATTACTCATTTTAATCCTCTAGAATAATGTTCATCGCATTAGCTATTCAACACTTTGAACGGCATCTCAAACGGCATTCTAAAACTCAAGTTACAGCACTTTAAAACCGAATCTGCCAAAAATCAGGCATTATGGGTTGATGCAAAACCCCTTGGATCGACGCATACTGCTCTAACTGCACATCATGAGTTGACGCATCCTCTCATGGATCGACTCATCCTGAGTCTTGCACACAACATGTATCGACACATGCATCCAACAGATCAACTCATCCTGAGTCTTTCAACCTTCATGTATCGATGCAAGCCTCTTCGTGTCGACTCATACTGAGCCTCTAGGCCCTCATGTATCGACGCATCAAGTTTGAGGTCGACACATCCTGATCCTTCCTGCATAAGTCTGCGATTTCTTCCCTGCATCTCACTACGAGATTCATGGTTTTAACCCTACAAACTTAATATAATCATGATAAATCATCACCTACAATTATCCTATCATACTACATCAATCAAACAACATCGTGACATCATTATTCATCTAAAATTCATCAAATCTTCATCATACATCATCATATACATGCAATTCAAGAACAAAACAACAATCACCTCTAACCCCACATATCAATCATCATGAACCCAATTATAAAGTCAGAACCCCACCCTTACCTTGGATTGAAGGTCTCTCTATAATCTTTCGGTCAAATTCTCGTTCTTCCATTTTTCCACTTTTTCCAGTAGCTTCACGTTCTCCTTCTCAATCCTTATTCTTCTACTGCTTCTTTCTTTCTATTCCTTCTAACAACAATAAAATAACATATTATTCTTTATTCCTTATTGGGCTTAAAACTAATACACCCCCTTATTACTTCTATTCCTTCGAATAAGCCCACACCAAATAATATTATAATTCTAATATTATTTCTCCACTTAATAAATAAGTCCAATTAATCATAACACATCTCCTCAAATATCCCAAAAGTAATTTAATTAAATGATTAATTAAATTACGATCGTTACAAAGTTGAAAGGGGCCACTGCTTGTGAATCGAAGCAAACCTGTAGGGGGCTACTGTTGGTGAATCGAATCAACCATGTAGGGGCCATATGCCCAAATTAAGCTTGTGGACCAAAGCTTGCTCGAAGGGGACCCAATGCTCAATCGAAGACTTTGAAATCAAGGCAAAATTGAAGGATTTCAGATGCAATCGAATACTTTGAAATCAAGTCTAACTTGAAGGATATCAGATGCAATCAAAGACTTTGAAATCAAGGCTAAATTGAAGGATTTCAGATGCAATCAAAGTCTTTGATATCAAGGCTAACTTGAAGGATTTCAGATGTAATCGAAGACTTTGAAATCAAGGCTACTTACTCTTCTTTGATTTGATTCCTGAAAGCTAAAAAATCCTATTGTATTTGTGTGAACTTGGACTTTTGAAAATCCTTGTGAGAAAATGTCTTGAGAAAAAGGGAGGGCAAATTTTAGGGTACAACAGTTGCCCCTGTTCAATATTCTTAAACTTTAATATTTAGATTGGCTTGTTCGCCTTTCGCAATCTGAAGGTCGAAGATGATTGAACACTAGAGTGCCCAGAAATTTGCACTCACATGATGTGATGGTTGACTGTGTAGGGAATGGGTTTAAAGATGCCATTTGGAAAAGATGAATGAGACCGTTAGAGATGGGCTTAAAGATGCCATCCAAAGCAGGTGCTGACTTCATAAGAGGTCTCTTTGTGGGATTTCCCATTCCTGTTGTTTGAGGAGGAGTCCACTGAGGAATGTTGATTTTTGTTGTTCTCCTACTTGAGGAAAAATATGTGGAGAATATAGTCTAGGAACTTAAGTTGTCCAAGGCTCTACTGAGGAATTATCTCTGGAAAAGTTTGTTGTTTTCAGGTTGAACTCCAGGCTTCATAGTAACTTTATAGGGAGGATGAAATTAACTATTTTATGGAAATGTATTAGAAGGAGCCTGTGTAGGGCTGCTTTAGGATGAGTTTGTGTTAGACTGCATCTGGAAACTGCGAGAAGGAATCCGTGTAAGATTGCTTCAGGATGAGTCTGTGTTAAAGTGCATCTGGAGATCATGAGAAGAAACCCGTTTAAGATTGCTTCAGGATGAGTCCGTGTTAGACTGCATCTGGAGATCATGAGAAGAAACCCGTGTAAGATTGCTTCATGGTGAGTCTGTGTTAGACTGCATCTGGAGATCATGAGGAGAAACCCGTGTAAGATTGCTTCAGGATGAGTCCGCGTTAGACTACATTTGGAGATCATGAGAAGAAACTCATGTAAAGTTGCTTTAGGATGGTCCGTGTTAGACTACATCTTGAGATCATGAGAAGAAACCCGTGTAAGGTTGCTTAAGGATGGTCATGTAGATAGTCGCCCCGTCTGGTTTTGGGAATTGATCTACAATCAGTTGTTCATAGATATCTATCCTGTCTTGTTTCAGGTATTAATCCAGAACTTGTTTTTTTCGATCGTTGAGATAGTTGTTCTGGCTGGTTTTAGGTATTAATCTCTGATATCAGAAAGAAAGATAGTTTTCCTGGCTTGTTACAATTATTAATCTTCAATCTGGTTATATAGATAGTTTTCTTGACTTGTTACAGGTATTAATCTACAATCGATCGTCCACAGATAATTTTCCTGGCTTGTTACATGTATTAATCTGGAATTTGTTTTTGTCGGTCGTTGAGATAGTTGTCCTGGCTGGTTTCAGGTATTAATTTGTGACCTTAGAAAGAAAGATAGTTTCCCGGCTGGTTACAAGTATTAATCTTCAATCTACTCATGTAGATAATTTTCATGGCTTGTTACAAGTATTAATGTACAATCGGTCGTCCATAGATACTTGTCCTGGGTTGTTACATGTATTAATCTAGAACTTGTTTTTGTCGGTCGTAGAGATAGTTGTCATGGCTGGTTTCAGGTATTAATCTCTGACCTTAGAAAGAAAGATAGTTTTCATGGCTTGTTATAGGTATTAATCTTCAATCTATTGATGTAGATTGTTTTCCTGGCTTGTTACAGGTATTAATCTAAAATCGGTCGTCCACAGATAGTTGTCCTGGCTTGTTACAAGTATTAATCTGGAACTTTTTTTTGTCGGTTCTTGAGATAGTTGTCCTGGATGGTTTCAGGTAGTAATCTCTAACCTTAGAAATCAAGATAGTTTTCTTGGCTTGTTACATGTATTAATCTTCAATCTTCTCATGTAGATAGTTTTCCTAGCTTATTACAAGTATTAATCTACAATCGGTCGCCCATAAATAGTTGTCCTGGCTTGTTACAGGTAATAATCTAGAACTTGTTTTTGTCGATCATTGAGATAGTTGTCATGGCTGGTTTCAGGTATTAATCTCGGACCTTAAAAAGAAAGATAGTTTTCCTGGCTTGTTACAAGTATTAATCTTCAATCTGCTCATGCAGATAATTTTCCTGGCTTGTTACAAGTATTAATCTACAATTGATCGTCCACTGATAGTTGTCGTTACTTGTTACATGTATTAATCTGGAACTTGTTTTTGTCGGTCGTTGAGATAGTTGTCCTGGCTGGTTTCAGGTATTAATCTCTGACCCTTGGAAAGAAGGATAGTTTTCCTAGCTTGCTACAGGTATTAATCTTCAATCGGTTGTCCACAGATAGTTGTCCTGGCTTGTTACAGGTATTAATCTGGAACTTGTTTTTGTCGGTTGTTGAGATAGTTGTCCTAGCTATTTTCAGGTAATTATCTCTGACCTTAGAAAGAAATATAGTTTTTCTGGCTTGTTACAGGTATTATTCTTCAATCTGCTCATGTAGATAGTTTTCTTGGCTTATTACAGGTATTAATCTACAATCGATTGTCCACACATAGTTGTCCTGGCTTGTTACATGTATTAATCTAGAACTTGTTTTGGTAGGTCATTGAGATAGTTGTCCTGGCTGTTTTCAGGTATTAATCTCTGACGTTAGAAAGCAAGGTAGTTTTCCTAGCTTGTTACAGATATTAATCTGGAACTTGGCAATGTTGGTCACATAGATAGTTTCCTCGTTTGGTTTCGGGCATTAATCTGTGGCCTGCGGTATTTGTTGGTAAACCTGTCTTACTTCGAGGGTTCATACCATTTGGCCGTGTAGATAGTTTCCCCTTCTGGTTTCGGGTATTAATCTTTGACATGTTGTATAAGTTGATAGTGTTTGTATGTCTGCTAATTTAACCTGAAAAGGTAAAACCAGTTTCATGCGATGTCATGATGTATGAATTGCATGATGCTCTCAAAATAAATGAGATTGTGATATAAGGATTTTTGTTGCATATGCTATAATGTTTGTAAAATGATGTATGAATGCAATGTGTGAACGCATCAGCTGTTCTATTGCACTGTAGTTGCATTAGGGAAAATAAATCCTTCATTATTGTTGGGGGTGAAGAATGTAGGTCTTCAAATTTTGTTTAAGTTGAATTGCTGGGAGATGATCTTCCGTTGTTAAAGAAATAAACTCTGTTGGGGAAGGAAAACTTTGTGCACTATTTGGGGATTTTGTGAAATCCTGCTGGGGAATCCTGAGAAGTTAGGCGACTTCACTAGGGAATTTTTTTCAGAGCGATAATTGGATACTTTTGCTCTTCCGGGAATATAAGAACACCTGGCCTCATTAGGTTGTATGGTGAGAATATGGTAGTGATCTTATAGTAGGATGCCCCTGCCTTTGTACCTGCCGGAGAAAGTATCTGCTGGATTTTGTGGATGGCTTAACTGTTATCCTAACTCCTGGAGTCCTTGGTGAATGTTGATCAGAGTGGTCAACACTTTACTGATAGACAAGTGACGAGATGACAGGACATGGTCGTACGCTTTAATCCCTAACTTTGCTTGGACTGTCTTTTCAGATATTCAGTCCACCAGGGTACCCTTTTTTGCCCAAGCCGCCCTTTCAAGTTTTGGACTTACTGGGTGTACAATTCTTTCAAATATGTATCCCAGACTTTTTCCTGAACCCACTTGGTTCACCTGGATGCCTTTATTTTTTCCGAGGCCAGTTAACCTAGCAGATTTTTGTTCATGCATAGTATTTTCCGACTATGTCCATGTTCACAGGGTGTGGAAAATTGTCATTGTCCATAGTAGTAAGTGTTTCCACACTACCATAAGATGTTTGATTGATCGCACGTGATTCATTTCTGGAATTCATGTCCAATTCCCTAAGTGATTCAGGTGGAGATCTTCCCCTGGTTATTTGGCATTTTTGAGAGATTCCTCAAATCTTGACTTTACGGCCCCAGATTAGCTAGGCACCATGTCATGTCTCTTGATTATGAAAGGCCTATCATTGGAAATTTCATTCCATTTGAGGAGATTTTGTTCATTGAGTGGATTTTGTTCATTGAATATTCGTCATGCGAATTTCTCTGTAGTTGAATAATTAGGTATATGCAAACAGTGGTATTAAAAATGCAAAGCTTATGTCTGTCATGAAGTTTTTGAAAATTCATTTTTTAATAAAAGAAAATTTGCAAGAATGTGCTATCAACTCAGGATTTATAGCAAACCCTACAGGAGTCAGGATACCTTTTGTAAAAGCATGCTTTCGAACTAACCTGTGCTTCAGCTAGGACTTTTAAGGGTTGTAACGTGACCTGGTTCATGGTTTAAGAAATAAAGGATAAAGGCTCAAATTTCTTTTATACCTAACTTGTTCTTCATGATGTTCTTCAATCCTATGCTCAGCTAATTTTGTAACCTTTTCTTTTTCGTAGAGGATTTGTAGGACCTCTTTTTTTTTATCCCTAATTTTTCCTGAACTGTTTCTTTTGCAATTATAGTCAGCGGGATGCCCAAGTTTTCTTAAGTCTCCTTCATAGGTTTTTGACTTAACAGACTTTTATTTTGAGAGATAATGGCTTCCTGTCTTGATGATTATGTGGAACCATCACCATATTTTGGAGATCATCTTCTACACTATTTGTCGTGTATGAAGAGAAAGCTTGCGATTGAATGCACCTTTGAACTAACTGTTAAAACTACCCTACCCCAGGTTATGATTAAGGGTTTTAATTTGTGTGAAAAGAAAAACTCCTACTTCTTAGGATCAAAAGGGTTGACTATGTATTATCTTCCTTATAACTCCACTGTTGAGGATTTGAAACAACTATTGCACATCGTCAGCAGGGACTGTTTAAAAGCATATTGTAGAGATTGTGGTATCGTTTTCGTCATCCTTCCTCTAAAGGCTTAGAGCTTTTAATCGAGAGTTGAATATCACAAAAAAGGAAGTAAAAACACAGTTTGAATATAGTGAATACGAATGAATTGATTCAAGACAAATACATGCAATACATTATTGGAATAACAAAGTTTGACATGAAATAAATGTTCGAACAATCGAAAGAAATTACAAATTGAAAATTCTAAATGAACAAAAAAAAAGCCTCTTTGTCAAAACTTGTCACTTCAGATGCTATGCCTTTGAGGGATGGCAGAAAAATTCAGCTTGACAATCTTGTGTAAACTCCATCAATCCTTCGTTGATCAAGTCTTGAATGTTATTTCTCAATGTCCAACAACAAATGTTGAAGAGGTACGCACACCTTGCATTTGGATTGTACATTGGGGAAGCAGTGTTGGGATTCCGAGGAGGATCCTTCAACATAATTAGCTTGGCATCTAACACGCATTGTAATGCTTGAGCCAATGACATGTTGATTTCGGTAAAGCGTCTTTTAGATGTTTTTCACTTATGTTGATTACCCTGTCGTTGTTGGAGAGGTTGTGACGTAGCAACAATTTGAAAAGGTCTACTCTCTGCTAAGCCAATTTCTTGTCTCACCAGGGGCTGATTACTGACTTGATCCCCAGTCTCGATTGTGTGCTTCATACGGTTGCATCTGTCTTGATGAAGCTTGCTGATGACAAACCTCAACTCTTCTTGTTCCCGAGCTAAACATTGGATAAGAGCCATTTGATTACTCATCTTGGTTCTCATCCTTTCCATCTCAGATTGCAGTTGTTCCCACTGGTCATCCTTGTTGTTGTCAGGATGTTTCTTGGTTAAGCTCTGTTAGAACAAAGTTTGAATCTACTACCCTAAGTTTAAGTTTTGGTGATAACAAAATGAAAGGATATATTAATTACGTGATTCATATAAGAACTATTTTCTACCTAAAATATTACCTTCTGTTTTGCAGAAACTCTGATAGGTATCAGCAAAAGTACATCCTAATCAGCATCAGAATATTGGTTATCAACGTCAGCATCAGAAGAGGCTATATCAGAATACCAGAATCAGAAGAACAATTCAAGCGTATGCTGAAGCTTGATGAACAGAACTGCGCTCAACACTCTGATAAAGACAACAACAGTTCATCAACACTTAAGCAGAGTCAGAATGAGCCAAAGCCAGAACACGCTTTAAGTAGCAACGGTACTGTGCATTCAAGGCGAATTATTACCAACGGCATCATTCCAGACAAGATCTGCTTAATAAGGAAAGTTTGTTATTGGCATTGAATCAAGATTATTGCTCCAACGTTCAACAATTTTAGTGCTATATAAACAAGACAATGAAGATTGAATTGGCTAATGCTCTACAACTATTTCCACGCCTAAAAAGCTATTCATCATCTTCTCATTCTCAGTTTGCTAAAAAGCTCCACATTTCATTACTCAATTATCTTTAGCAATCTAGTTTCAATAAGCTTAAGTTGTGTAATATCACAGTTGTGATAAACAGTTTTGTAGAAAACATTCACACACCTAGACCTCTATTCTTTGTAAGAAAGTGTTTCCTTGACAAACCGGTTTGTGGTTTGCATCAAGAAGGCTTTAGAAGTTGTTAAAGAAGATTGTAATATTCAGTTGAATATAGTGGATTAAGACCTCGTTGGAGAGAGGAGAAATCACCTTGACGGGTGGACTGGAGTAGTTTGAGATCAAACGAACCAAGATAAAAATATCGTTTTCATTGCAATTGATTTTCAGTTTTACAATTCAACCCCCCTTCTTGTGTTTTTCACTTCTTCAATTGGCATCAGAGCGCCTGGTTCTGAGCTAAAACACTTAACCATGTCAGTACAAGATCCAGCGTCAGAAAAACACAATGGCAGGAACTTATTCTCACACCAGCAATGACAACCATGAGGACAGAGACAGATTCAGCGGCAAACCTCCAGTCTTTGATGGAGAAAATTTTGATTACTGGAAAGACAGAATTGAAAGCTTCTTTCTGGCACATGATGCTGATCTGTGGGACATGGTGACAGATGGATACATGCACCCTGTGAATGCAAGCGGTCAGAAGATTGATAGGAAGACAATGTCTGACCAACAAAAGCGTGACTTCAAGAATCACCACAAGGCCAGAACCATCCTTCTCAGCGTCATCTCGTATGCTGAATATGAAAAGATCTCCAACAGAGACACAGCCAAGAACATGTTTGACTCGCTCAGAATGACGCATGAGGGCAACGTTCAGGTCAAAGAAACTAAAGCTCTGGCGCTCATTCAGAAGTATGAGGCATTCAAAATGGAAGAAAGTGAATCCATTGAAACAATGTTCTCAAGATTCCAGATTCTGGTAGCTGGTCTCAAGGTTCTGGACAAAGGTTACTCTATTGCTGATCACGTCAAGAAAATCATCAGAAGCCTACCAAAGCAGTGGAGGCCAATGGTCACAGCTCTGAAGCTAGCAAAAGATCTCAATAAAATTTCTCTGGAGGAACTTATTAGCTCCTTCAAAAGTCATGAGATAGAGCTAGAATCTGATGAACCCCAGAAGCAAGGTAAGCCTTTAGCATTAAAATCTAACAAAAAATCAGAGTCTAAAGTTTTGCTGGCAGTTGAAGAAACATCTGATGGATCCTCATCAGAAGAAGACGAACTTTCCCTCCTCTACAGAAGAGTGAATCAACTGTGGAAGCAGAGGCAAAGGAAGTTCAGGAATCCTAGAAGATCTGATCAGAACGAGTCTTCTTCCAGATACAGAAGGACAAATTCTTCTTCTAGATACAGAAGATCTGAAGGCTCCTAGGGAAGCAAAAAGCCAAACACCAAGGACATCATCTGCTATGAGTGCAATGAGCAAGGACACTACAAGAGTGACTGCCCAAAGCTTCAGAAGGAAAAGCCCAAAAAAAAGTTTGGAAGAGAAAAGAAGAAAAGTCTCATGGCTACATGGGATGACTCTGACTCGTCTGAAGCTGACTCAGAATCAGATGATGAGAGAGCCAACATAGCTCTCATGGCCAACATTTCAGAAGATAGTGAAGCTTCTGAATCAGACTCAGAATCAGATACTGAAGAGGTATTTCCTGACTTTGCAGTTAATTTTACCAAGGTTGAACTTGCTGAAAGCCTTAATGAAATCCTGGAAAGGTATCAGCAGATTAGAGTTAAATTCAGAAACCTGAAAAGGAATCTTGAATCTGACTCTAATAAGACTGAGAGTCTTAAATTGGAGAATTTTGAGCTGAGAAATAAGATTTCAAAATTAGAAAATACTTTACAAAACTCTCAGAAGGAACCAATTTCTGAAACTCCCAGCAACGCTGATGAAATCATCAAGGAGTATGATCACAGTTTCCAGAAGTTCCTTGCTAAAAGCATAGATAGAAGCAAAATGGCTTCAATGATCTATGGAGTTAGCAGAAATAGCAGGAAGGGAATAGGATACCAAGGTAAGATTCCTACACCAAAGAATGTCATGGATTTAACCATTAAACACACTCCTCTGAATTCACATTTTGTGTATGGTCACACACATGATATTAAATACACTAGCAGTAAGTACTCTCTGAAACCAAAATTCAACCAGAGTTTTGGTAAATCTAACAAATCAGGACCCAAGAAAATCTGGGTACCTAAGGATAAAATAATACATGTTGCAGATATCTTTAGCAGCAAATCAGAAACACCAGTCATGGTACCTGGACTCTGGCTGCTCGCGACACATGACGGGAAGAAGGCATATGTTCCAAAGCCTGGAACTTAAGCCCGGAGGCCACGTTGGCTTTGGAGGCAATTAGAGGGGAAAGATAATTGGCTTTGGAACTGTAGGTAATGGAAATCTTCCCTCTATTAATAATGTTCTGCTAGTAGATAGATTAATGCATTATCTGTTATCCATAAGTCAATTAAGTGATAACGGTTATGATATAATCTTTAATCAAAAATCATGTAAAGCTGTTAGTCAGAAAGATGGGACTATCCTGTTTAATGGAAAGAGGAAAAACAACATTTACAAAATCAAACTTTCTGAACTGAAAAGTCAGAATGTAAAGTGCCTTCTGTCTGTTAACGACGAGCAGTGGATCTGGCACAGAAGATTGGGGCATGTTAGAATGAGAAGAATATCTCAGATTAACAAACTCAATCTGGTCAGAGGACTTCCTAATTTGAAGTTCAATTCAGATACTCTGTGTGAAGCATGTCAGAAAGGCAAGTTTGCAAAACCTTCTTTTAAATCTAAAAATGTTGTTTCTACCTCTAAGCCATTAGAACTTCTGCACATTGACTTATTTGGACCAGTTAAAACTGCTTCAGTCAGTGGCAAGAAGTATGGGTTAGTAATCGTAGATGACTATAGCAGATGGACATGGGTAAAGTTCTTAAGACACAAGGACGAGTCACACTCTGTGTTTGTTACCTTCTGTAACCAAGTTCAGAATGAAAAGGATCTTAGAATCGTTAAAGTCAGAATTGATCATGGTGGAGAGTTTGAAAACAAAGATTTTGAGTCATTCTTTAATGACAGAGGCATTCTGCATGATTTCTCTTGTTCTAGAACTCCCCAACAAAATGGAGTTGTAGAACGAAAGAGAAGAACATTGCAAGAAATGGCCAGAACCATGATCAATGAGACAAACGTTGCTAAGATCTTCTGGGCAGAGGCAATAAACACAGCGTGCTACATTCAGAATAGAATCTCAATAAGACCTATTCTGGAAAAGACTCCATATGAATTGTGGAAGAACAGAAAGCCCAACATTTCATATTTTCATCCATTTGGATGTACCTGTTTTATGTTAAATACAAAGAATTATTTGAACAAGTTTGACTCTAAAGCACAAAAGTGTATTATGTTAGGATACTCTGAACGCTCAAGAGGGTATAGAGTATACAATACAGAAACACGGATTGTGGAAGAATCAATCAGTGTTCGTTTTGATAATAAGCTTGACTCTGAAAAGTCAAAGCAGAATGAAGTTTTTGCAGGTATGGAAATTGAATTTATAGGTTCTGAAGACAAGTCATCAGAAGCTCTCAACACAGACACTCCTTCAACGTCTAAAAGGCGCACTGCTAGCAATCCTACGACAACTGCTGATCAACCTAAGAAGAGATTACCCAGAAGCAGCTTGGATCACCCAGAAGAAACTATCTTAGGAAGAAAGGAAGATCCAATCAGAGAAAGAGCAAGCTTCAGAAACTCTGAAGAAACCCTCATGGGACATGTGTCTCTGATTGAACCCTCTTCCATTGATGAAGCACTTCTGGACAATGACTGGATTCTGGAAATGCAAGAGGAGCTGAATCAATTCACTAGAAATGACGTATGGGATCTTGTTCCCAGACCAAAAGGATTCAACGTCATAGGAACAAGATGGGTGTTCAGAAACAAGCTAAATGAACAAGGTGAAGTCATCAGAAACAAAGCACGACTGGTTGCACAAGGTTATAGTCAGCAAGAGGGGATAGACTATGCAGAAACCTTTGCTCAAGTCGCCAGGTTAGAACCTATCAGAATTTTAATTTCATTTGCTGTTAATAGAGGCATCACTCTATATCAGATGGATGTCAAAAGTGCATTCTTAAATGGTTATATAGAAGAAGAGGTTTATGTGCACCAACCCCCTGGTTTTGAAAATACAAAACATCCAGAACATGTTTTCAAACTAAAGAAGTCACTATATGGTCTAAAACAAGCACCCAGAGCTTGGTATGAAAGACTAAGTAACCTTCTGTTAGAAAATGAATTCACCAGAGGAAAGGTGGACACTACCTTATTCTGTAAATCAGTTAAGAATGACATCTTAGTCTGTCAAATTTTGTTGATGATATTATTTTTGGATCTACTAATCCTTCTCTTGGAAGAAAATTTGTTAAGTGTATGCAGGCAGAATTTGAGACGAGCCTCATGGGGGAACTGAAATTCTTTCTAGGAATTCAGATCAATCAAACACCAGAGGGAACTTACATTCATCAGAGCAAATACATCAGAGATCTTCTGAAGAAATTTGACCTCTCAAAATGTAAGCCATCAAAGATTCCAATGCATCCCACGTGCATTCTGGAAAGAGAAGAAGTAAGCAAAAAGGTAGAACAGAAAGTCTACAGAGGTATGATTGGTTCTCTCCTTTATCTAACAGCTTCAAGACCTGATATACTATTCAGCGTATGTATTTGTGCTAGATTCCAATCAGATCCTAGAGAATCTCACTTAACAGATGTTAAGCGAATTTTCAAGTATCTGAAAGGTACTACTAATCTGGGTTTATTTTATAGAAAATCTAGTGATTACAGTTTAGTAGGCTACTGTGATGCTGACTTTGCTGGAGACAGAGTAGAACGTAAAAGTACTTTTGGAAGCTGCCAGTTTCTGGGAGAAAATCTGATCTCTTGGTCCAGCAAAAGGCAATCCACAATTGCGCTATCAACAGCAGAAGCTGAGTACATAGCAGCAACAGGATGTAGCACACAAATGCTCTGGATGAAAAGTCAGCTTGAAGACTTCCAGATTTTTGAGAGTAACATTCCTATACTCTGTGACAATACTTATTGTGATACGGTGGGAGAACTGACTTGAGGTTTTGCGTTTGTTTTCGCAAATGTGCGGTTGAGCAAGAGTCGCCACCGACTTTTTATTTTATCCTAAGGAAAGGTTTAAAAAGCACAGCAAAAACCTTTGAGATTTTTCTTGGATTCGGGGAGTAGATTATAGAAAGGGGAGGTATTAGCACCCTTTCTATCCATGGTTATCCATGGGCTCTTAGTTACTTGCTTAGATCACTTGCCTTTTTTTTTCAATTGTTTGAAATGGTGTTTGTGTGTGTGGGTTTGAAAATGTTTTGAAAAGAGGCCAATGTGGTGGCAACCTTCGTAATGATCCATGTTGGGATGTATACAAAGGTGTATGTCTTTTGAAAAGGTTTTCATTTGTTTTTTTTTTTGAAAGTTGTTTTTTGAAAGTGTTGTGAGGTGTGAAAAAACAGGCAAGTGTTTTCATTTTGCAAGTTGACAAGTACTTAAGAGCGATCTACCCTAAAGTTCTCAAAAGTTTTGTTATGTTTTTAACGCTTTTAACAATTTTGTTCCACCATTGTATTTGGTGGACAATCTTGTGTTAGGATGTGAAAGGGACGGGCGCGGGTCATCGTTTAGACCATAATTGCAATGGTGCCAAGTATCTTTGGGCATTTTCCTTAAGGGACTTGATCATTTTTTAGGCAACTTTCGAAAGCGTCATCGAGGGACTATGATCATTTGAATTGTGTTTGTTTTTGCCCAAAGAGACCTAACATGCAATATGGCCCAATTTTGAAAGGCAACAAGTGGATATAACCCTAGGGGTGTTAGTGTGCGAGTGTGTTTTATTGCATACAAGAGTTTTTCTTTGAATTAGGTTTTTCTATTTCATTGATTTTATCTAGTCATACACCTCCTAATTACTAGCAATAAGAAGCGGAAATGTAAAATTCTACGCTATTACAACAATTAGGGGAGGGGGATACATATTTGTACATGGGGGGTTCAACGAGAAAAATAGACAAAAAAGAAAATAGCGAAAAACAAGATATATAGAGAGAGAGAGGGAGCCCGCACGCTGTTGGGAGGCCATCAGAAGTTCTGACCCAGATCCGCTGTTAGATGATCAACCTGTTGGTGAAACTGGATGAGTCAGAACTTCTGACTCTAGAACCTGCAAAACAGAACCCTGTTAGTGGGGAAATCAGAAGTTCTGATTTCCCTGCGCTGCAAGACAGAAGTTTGTTAGTGGAGAAACCAGAAGTTCTGATTCTGCTGAAAAGGCAATAACTCTCAGAGGTTCTGATGTCATTGACAGCAAGACAGGCTTCAGATGTGCTAACGTCAAAGTCAGCACTTGGCTTTTTCCTGTACTAATCAGAACATCTGCAATCCTGTTGTTACTCCACAAAACAGGAAACATATTTGGAACAGATCCAGCAAAATAGCAAAAATGTTTCAGAGGTCAGAATCACCAAGGTCACGGGCAAGTCCTATACTGGCTCAGAACGTTCTGAGGTATGAGAATCCTCAGAACATAAACAGCAATAACATGAATATTTACATTATGTTACTTGAATATGCACAGCTGATGATGTTTAACAGTGTGGTGAGGGTCAGCAGGTGCTTACCTGACTGTCTGGAAAATGGTGGGTGAAAGTTAGCTTTTGGTTCTGGTGGTGTTCTGGACAGATTTGGAAAAGGGGAAGTGAAGGTGTATACGTGTATAGGGTCAGAAGTTTGGAAAGAACGTTTTTGGTTTACAGAAAAGAGCTGGATGTTTGATGAAGTTGAAGGTAAGAAACTTAAAGTTATGAAACAAAGCTGGAGATTTTGGCAGAGTTTCAGAATGTTACGTTGCTAGGAGTTTTGTTTCTCTCTTAGCAATTTTTCTGTTTCTCCTCTTGAACTCCTTTTGCAGTGGTGAAAGCTCTCTATTTATAGGCAAAGTTCTTGTGGATGCCTTGAACATTTAAGGCGCCAACAGAGTTTGAATTTGTTCTTTGATAGAAATTCCTGGGAAGTTGTGATAACAGCTATCTTTCAGCCTAGGTAGCAGCAGCAGGCGTAGATTGGGGAGAAGTGACCTCTGAAATGGGCGGTGGCGTGAAGACCCATGCCAGAATCTGTGCAAAAGCATTTTCCAATCCACACGTGAATGCTCAGGAGTGGTTGGAAGCATTAATGGGCATTAAATGGTGACAAGACCTGTCAATACCAACATTCTGGTAATGGAAATCAGCGTTGAATCAGCAGCGTAAACCATGCTCTGGCCCTGGCTACCTGTTGTCTTAGCAAGCTCTGGAGATTCTCCTGGTTTTCTGGTGCGTTCCTTGGATCTACTTCTGGACAATCTGGACTTAGAGATTCTGTATTAATGTGACACCTATCCTTCTGACCTTTCATCTTCTGATTTCAACCTGTTCTGAAGGAGCCTTTATACTTTCATGTTTCTCTTGCATTCCTTTAGCAAATTCTGACTGAGCTTGTGTAACTGCTGAAGGGGCATGTTCTGCTTGAGGCTTATACTCTGAACCACGTTTACAACTTCTGATTGAACTGATGTAGCTGCTGAAGAGCCAACTTCTGACCATGCTGAGCCAAGCTTGCAACTTCTGACCGTCTTCATCTGGGATGGGTCCAGAAGTTCTGAAGCGCTGATTTTTCTAAAAACACTTATTTTAAAGTAACATTCTAAGCACTTAGAATTTGATTTTCCTCAAGATGAAAGCGTTGTTTCTGGAGTTTGTGAGATCATCTTGCTCTTGTAAGTGGCTTGCTTGGGCAAAAGGATAACCCAGGACTTGGATTTGTTTCAGGGGACTTTGAAAAATCTAAGATGGTTTCCTGAAGAAAGGGAGGGCAAATTTTGGGGTACAACAGTTGCCCCTGTTCAATCTTCTTGAACCTGAAGAGTTAGATTGGCGAGTTTGCCTTTCGCGACTCGAAGGTAAAAGGAGATTGGACACCAGAGTGCCCGAAAATTTGCACTCGCTTAGTAGAGTATCAGCAATGGGAATGGGCTTACAGATGCCATTTGGAGAGGCGGTAGATAGGGAGATGGGCTTACAGATGCCATCCGGAGACGTGACAGAACCTTGTCGGGAATGGGCTTATAGATGCCATTTGGAAGTGTCGATCGCATAAGAGATTCCTTAGCGAGAAACTTGTATATTTGAGAAAGTCGGATGTTTTCCTGGCTTGTTACAGGTGTTTGATCTTCAATCTCCTTATGCAGATGTGCCCAGGCTAGATACAGGTATCGAATCTACAATCGGTTGCTCACAGATGTGCCCTGGCTGGATACAGGAGTCAAATCTGGAAATAGTCGTTAATAGATGTGCCCTGGCTGGATACAGGAATCGAATCTTCGAACTCTTCAGACGTGCCCTGGCTAGATACAGGAATCGAGTCTGGAAACGTGGTCCACAGATATGCCCTGGCTGGATACAGGAATCGAATCTTCGAACTCTTCAGACGTGCCCTGGCTAGATACAGGAATCGAATCTGGAGATGTTGTAGTTGACAGATGTGCCCTGGCTGGATACAGGAATCGAATCTTCGGACTCTTCAGACGTGCCCTGGCTAGATACAGGAATCGAGTCTGGAAACTGATCACTCTCAGATGTGCCCTGGCTAGATACAGGAATCGAATCTGGAATTGTGACAGTTGATGGTAGTTGTTTTTGGGATT
This sequence comes from Vicia faba, assembly GCA_948472305.1. Classification (NCBI taxonomy): domain Eukaryota; kingdom Viridiplantae; phylum Streptophyta; class Magnoliopsida; order Fabales; family Fabaceae; genus Vicia; species Vicia faba. The sequence continues at coordinate 276,816,955 of OX451735.1, read as the reverse complement.
GTCTTTTTCCCTGAAAAGGCAAAAACATAAGTTGTACGCAATGTCATGATGTATGATATGCATGATGTCATGATGTTCAACATGAGATAGTGTTGTATGCACTTTATCATGTATGTAAGCAAGATGTATGAAAGTGTGAAATGTTTATGAATGTATCTTTGTCTTAGGAAAATAGATCTTTGACGATTGGCTGGGGAGTTGCCCTGTGGCCGAGATACTTTGCTGAAGTTTTGATGAGAGGCATGTTGAGGACTTTTAATGATGGATCCCGCTGGGGATAACAAAGATAAAATCCGTTGGGGATTTGAAAGATAAACTCCGCTAGGGATTTGAAAGATAAACTCCGCTGGGGATTTGAAAGATAAACTCCGCTGGGGATTTGAAAGATAAACTCCGCTGGGGATTTGAAAGATAAACTCCGCTTGGGATTTGAAAGATAAACTCCGCTGGGGATTTGAAAGATAAACTCCGCTGGGGATTTGAAAGATAAACTCCGCTGGGGATTTGAAAGATAAACTCCGCTGGGGATTTGAAAGATAAACTCCGCTGGGGATTGAAAGATAAACTCCGCTGGGGATTTGAATGATAAACTCCGCTGGGGGTACCAAAGATAAAATCCGCTGGGGATTGAAAGAACTTTGCTGGGGGCGATCTTCCGTGGCGATTAGCTGAGGATAACCCAGTTATAAGCCCTCGTGAGGAATGACTCTGAATAAAGTTAGGGAGAGACGTCTGTATTCTGCAGGGAACAAGCTTTTAGAATCTACTGGGGATGAGCTTTAAGACCTGCCGGGGAATGTTGTGCTTTTTCAAGGTTGTCGGGGAATCGACTCAGCTTGGGGAGAGTATTGATGACTCTTGTCTTACTCTGCGGGGCGTTTGAGATGATTTGGTCATATCCTTCAGTTGAATCTAACCGGGTACCTTGGCGGACAAAGCAATCAGACTGCATCGGACAACTTCACATTGCCCCTGTTTCCGATGTCACCTGCAATTGATCTTTTGTTTCATATGCAAATATTTATGAATCAGCAATTTTAATGTCAAATGCATATATCAAAAATGAACATTGGACGTTCTTCGCGAGACAAAACAGAAAAAAGAAAACAATGGTAATTTGTATGGACAAGTGAATTTGTATTGATTTGAACTTTGCCTGTGAATAGGCGTTTTTATAGAAGAGGCTGACATCCTAGTAAGAGGACGCCGCCAAATAACATAGAATTTTGAAAAGGAAACAAAACAGCTATGTGAACGATCCCACTGGGTTCCAACTCTGCTATTGCCTTTATGTCTCTGGGCGTCTCATCGCTTTGCTGCCTGGTTGAAGATGAAGCTGATTGGTCGATGCCGAAGTCTGAGCCAGGTAGTTGATACTGAATTCTGGATGCGATGTGATCCAATGAGACATAGTGTTACGCTCCATCCCTAACTTTTGCCTGGACCGCCCTTTCAGGTTTTCAGTCCACCGGGATACCCATTTTTGCCCAAGCCGCCTTTTCAGGTTTTCGACTTGCCGGGTGTACAGATTTTTTCATTTCATCCCTTATTTTTGCCCGAACCCTTTTGGTTCGCCGGGAAGCCCTTATTTTTGCCTAGGTATGTCAACCTAGCGGGTCTTTCATTTATGCGTAGTATTTTTTCACTATGTCTGCATTGGCGGGGTGAGGATGGTCGTCACCATCCATGGTGGTTAGGATCATGGCTCCTCCTAAGAACACACGTTTAACCACAAATGGCCCTTCGTAAGTAGGGGTCCATTTGCCCCTGGGATCACTTTGAGGAAGGATGATGCGTTTGATTACCAGGTCCCCAACTTGATACTCTTGCGGTCTGACTTTCTTGTTAAATGCCCTAATCATCCGTTTTTGATACGTTTGACCATGACAGATAGCAGTGAGCCTCTTTTCGTCAATCAGATTTAATTGATCAAGTCGAGTCTGGATCCAATCATCTTCCTTCAAGTCTGCATCCTTCATTATCCGGAGAGAGGGTATCTGGATTTCAATTGGCAAGACTGCCTCCATGCCATAGACCAAAGAGAAGGGAGTTGCCCCGGTTGACGTTCTGGCTGAGGTGCGGTACCCATGAAGAGCGAACGGTAACATCTCGTGCCAATCTTTATAGGTCACTGTCATCTTCTGCACAATTTTCTTGATATTTTTATTGGCTGCCTCTACAGCCCCATTCATCTTCGGCCGGTAGGGAGAAGAATTGTGGTGTTGTATCTTGAATTGTTCACAGAGTTCAGTGATCATCGTATTATTGAGATTGGTACCATTGTCCGTAATGATTCTTTCTGGGACACCGTACCGACAGATCAGGTTATGCCGGATGAAACGTGCCACGACGCTTTTGGTTACTGTGGTGTAGGAGGCTGCCTCAACCCACTTTGTGAAGTAATCGATCGCCACCAAGATGAAGCGATGCCCATTGGATGCCGTCGGTCGGATCTCACCGATCATATCGATGCCCCACATTGCGAAAGGCCAAGGTGCCGTCAGGACGTTCAGAGGAACCGGCGGGATATGCACCTTGTCAGCATAGATCTGGCATTTATGACAAGTTCGGGAGTGTTGGTAACAATCAGCTTCCATTGTGGACCAGAAATATCCTGCCCGAAGGATTTTCTTGGCCATGGTGTGTCCACTGGAATGTGTTCCAAATGTGCCTTCATGTAATTCCATCATAATTTTCTCTGCTTCAGCTTTATCCACACAACGTAGCAGAGTTGAATCATGATTCCGCTTGTAGAGAATGCCGTTGCTGAGGAAGAATTTTGCAGCAAACCTCCTCATGAACTTTTTATCATTGACAGACGCACCTTCAGGGTATTCCTGAGCTTCCAAGTACCTCTTCACCTCATGATACCAGGGTTTTTCAATAACCTTCTCAGCTTCTAACTCACAGCAATATGTCGGTTCATCCAACTTCCAGATGATGATTCGGGGAGCCTCATTGTCCCATTTAACTTTGAACATTGAAGATATCGTAGCTAGTGCGTCCGCTAGCTGATTCTCCTCTCTTGGGAAGTGCTCAAAAGTTATTTCTTCAAAGTGGGGAAGCAAGGTCGACACATACTCCTTGTAAGGAATAAGATTCGGGTGTTTCGTATCCCACTCGCCTTTGATCTGATTGATCACGAGAGCGGAATCTCCGAAGACATTTAGAAATTTGATCCTCAAGTCGATTGCAGCTTGTAAACCCATGATACATGCCTCATATTCTGCCGCGTTGTTGGTGCAGTTGAAACATAATCGGGCGATGAGTGGAGTATCAGTTCCTTTGGGAGATATGATTACAGCGCCGACGCCGTTACCCAAAGCATTGGAGGCTCCATCAAAGTGCATAGACCATCGGGATCTTTCCTCAGGTCCTTCATCCGGTCCAGGTACTTCACAATCAGTTACCACCATGATGTCTTCGTTCGGAAAATCAAAGTTCAATGATTGGTAATCGTCCACAGGTTGGTGCGCCAAATGATCTGCCAGTATACTTCCCTTAATTGCTTTCTGAGTTGTATACTGGATGTCATATTCTGTCAAGATCATTTGCCATCTCGCTATTCTTCCGGACAGAGCAGGTTTTTCAAATATGTACTTGATGGGATCCATCTTTGAAATTAATAGAGTAGTGTGAGTCAGCATATACTGTCTCAGCCGGCGAGCAGCCCATACAAGAGCGCATCAAGTTTTCTCAAGCAGTGAGTAACGAGACTCACAGTCGGTAAACTTTTTGCTCAAGTAATAAATAGCGTGCTCTTTTCGGCCAGACTCGTCATGCTGTCCCAGCACACACCCCATTGAATTGTCAAGCACTGTCAAGTATAGTATCAGAGGTCTTCCTTCCACCGGTGGCATAAGAATGGGTGGATCTTGGAGATATTCCTTTATCCTTTCAAAGGCGGCCTGACATTCATCATTCCAGCGTACCACTTGATCTTTCTTCAGCAATTTGAAGATTGGCTCACAAGTAGCAGTCAGATGTGAGATGAATCGGGCAATGTAATTCAGTCGTCCTAGGAAGCCTCTGACTTCTTTCTCTGTTTTTGGAGTCGGCATCTCTTGTATGGCTTTTACCTTGGCAGGGTCCACCTGAATACCTTTATCACTTACAATGAAACCTAGCAATTTTCCGGATCTTACCCCAAAGGTACATTTGTTGGGGTTCAATCTTAGCTTGTATAACTTGAGTCGGTCAAACAACTTCCTCAGATGGTCAAGGTGCTCCTCCTCAGTTTGAGACCTTGCAATCATGTCATCAACATATACTTCAATCTCATGATGGATCATATCATGAAATAAAGCGACCATGGCACGTTGATAGGTTGCCCCAGCATTTTTCAATCCGAACGGCATGACCTTATAGCAGAAGGTGCCCCACTGAGTCACAAAGGTAGTCTTCTCCATATCTTCTGGAGCCATCTTGATCTGATTATACCCTGAAAAACCATCCATGAAGGAGAACACCTTGTGTTGAGCTGTATTGTCAACAAGGACATCAATGTGAGGTAGGGGGAAGTCATCCTTGGGGCTGGCCCTGTTCAGATCCCTGTAGTCAACACACATTCTGACTTTACCGTCCTTCTTCGGTACTGGCACCACATTGGCAACCCATTGAGGGTAAGAAGTTACTGCAAGGAACCCGGCATCAAACTGTTTCATAACCTTGGCCTTGATCTTTTCAGACATCTCTGGACGCATCCGTCGGACTTTTTGCTTTACCGGAGGGCAATCTTCCTTGGTTGGCAGGTGGTGAACTACAATGTCGGCATCCAAACCAGGCATATCTTCATAGGACCAAGCAAAAATTTCCATGTAATCTTGTAACATCTGGATCAATCGTTGCTTCATGCTGAGCTCTAGATTGGCACCAATCTTGACCTCTTTCCTATCCGTCTTGGTACCCAGGTTAATTGTCTCCACCGGCTCTTCATGTGGTTGAATAGCTCTCTCTTCCTGGAGTAGCAGTCTTGCGAGTTCACCGGGCACTTCGCAATCATCTTCACCTTCGTCCTCGGCCAAGTTGATCGGATTTTCGAAGTCATAACTGGCGGTAGCAGAGCTGTTACCAGTGAGATCCAGAGTGGATTGAAACCTGTATAAGTGAGTGGGTGTAAATATAGCTGTTTTGCAATATATAACACAGAAAGAAAAAAGAGCACAAGATTTGAAATGCAATAAACGTCCAATGTTTTGATTGATGATATATGGAAATGACAAACAAAAAGCCCTCACAAATGGAGCTACGATGCCCCGGGTAGGACACCGAGCCAACAAAGTTTTAACATATTGTTTGTTACAAATTTGGAAATCAAAAGAAATCAATTACTGCGTGACAAATGTGATAGGGGTAAAATCCTTTGCCGTCCAGTTGCTTGGTCCGTCGCTGGTAGTCGGGTAGATCCAACTGTCAAACTCCGCTTCCTCTACATCCTCCTCGATAGCATTCACCCTTGAGATGGAGATAAGCACCGGAGCCTTTCTGATCTTCTCTTTGCGCACAGCCCTCTGAGCCTCTGCAGTAAAGCCTAGCCCAAACTTGTCATTCTTCTGAGCGAAGTCAGGAAGCTGACCCCAGTTTGCACAATTGCCTTTCTGAACCACAGCCCGGGCATCCCTTAGGGAAGCCATCCTTAAGGAAACATTCTCTTCAACTGTTGCCTCTGCTGCTGCTGAAATTGGATGCACCTCCTCGAAATGCTGAAAGGGGGTTTCAATAAACTCCCCATCCATCTCAATGTATCTGAAGGAATTCAAATGGCTCACCATATACTCCTCTTCTCCTTGCACAGTGACAATCTTTCCCCTGACAGGTTACTTCAGCTTCTGGTGCAAGGTGGAGGTCACTGCCCCAGCTTTATGGATCCAAGGTCGACCCAGTAGACAAGAGTACGATGGACGTATATCTATCACATAAAAAGTAGAGTCGAACACCTGAGAGCCCACACGAATAGGGATGTCAACCTCTCCGTGAACCATCCTTTTTGAACCGTCAAAGGCCCTGACGATGATATTGCTGGGTTTCAATTCCAGGCCTTCATAATCCAAACGGTCTAAAGCCTTTTTCGGTAGAACATTCAAGGAAGAACCAGTATCCACCAATACATGCGCCAGAGTAGTGCCCCTGCATTCGATAGAGACATGCAGGGCATCGTTGTGGTTCCTTCCCTTCGCAGTCAGGTCAGCATCTGAGAAACCCAAGCCATTGTCTGCTGTCAGATTTGCTACGCAATCAGCGAACTGGACTGCAGATGTCTCCTGTGGTACATGGGTCGTCTTGAGAAATTAGATCAAGGCCTTAGCATGGGCCTCGGAGCATAGCAATAAAGAGAGCATGGAGATCTTGGAGGGCGTATGCCCAAGCTGCTCGACAACATTGAAGTCACTCTTCTTTATATATTTTCAGGATTTCCTCCATTTCTTGTTGGGAGGCCTGAGCATTTATAGGTATTGGTGCCTCCCTCCGGGCAGGCTCCTCTTCAATCCCTTTGCCCCGAGCATTTGATGACTCGACAGCAGGAGAGACAACTTGATCAGCAGTAGGAACAGGTAAACTTGTAGGTTTTATAAGGAGGGGTTTTCGAATAGCGGGCGGTGCAATGTCAGGCGAGAAGAGCCTGCCACTGCGGGTGACCTTGGCTGGACCAGTGATATCGCAGATACTGGCGCCAGTGTTGAATTCTTGTTTGATTCCATTCACATATACGTCTGCCCCATAATGCCAGGGGACAGCTTTATCAGACACATAGGGGAGAGGCCCCGGAACAGTAATAACCACAGGTGCAACAGTCATGATCTGAACAGGCTTCTTCGGGAGAGTCTTGATTGGATTATTGAAGATAGTAACCACGGAAACTTCTTTTATCGGAACCACTTGAACAACAGACTTCTGAAACAAAATCTCCTTACTATCCATTAGGCTTTGGATACCTAACTTTAGCAAGGGACAACCAGATAGGGAAACCGCACAGAACAGGCAACCTTCACTGCAACCCGGAAATAAACCGGCCCGCAGTAGGTTCTTCTTGACAGTCTTCAGAGGGGTAACAACTTCATTTATCGAAACAGCATACAAATCTTCCTCAATGGCATTTACTCTATGCTGGGGCATAGGAGCAGTTACAAAATTCGGTCTCTCCGGCGCTTCAAACTGAATTTCCTTTGCGTCGATCAGATCTTGCACTTTGTTTCTCAAGGCCCAGCAATCATCAGTAGTGTGCCCGGGACTATCAGAATGATAAGCACACCGGGCATTTGGGTTATACTTAGGAGACGCAGTGTTGACGACCTTAGGAGCTTCTTTGAGGGTCACCAGGTTGGTGGATAACAGTTGGGGTAAAATTTGAGATAAGGTCATACTCAGCCGAGTATACTGCCTCTTGGGTCTTTCGCTTCTTTGTTGATTGTACTGCTGAGGAGCAGCAACAGGTTTTGAGATGACCAAAGCGTTGACGGCTCGGCGATTTTCGGGCTTGACTTGTCTTCTAAGACCATAGACGGCGCTTGCTTCTTTCTTAAACGGCCTCTTCTCAGCACTTGTGGAGGCGGCCTTTTGTATCTTTCCTGACCTGATGCCAGCTTCAATTCTCTCTCCCGTCAATATCAAATCTGTAAACCCAGCAGAGGAGTTACCAACCAAATGATTGAAAAACGGACCAGACAACGTCCCTAGAAACATATCAACCAACTCTCGATCAGTTAACGGAGGCTGCACCCTGCCAGCTAAATCTCTCCATTTTTGAGCGTATTCTTTGAACCCTTCACCCGTTCCTAGAGACATACCCTGAAGTTGGGTACGCGTAGGTGCGAGATCAGAATTGTATTGGTATTGTCTGTAGAATGCGCTTGCCAAATCTTCCCAGTGTCGGATGCTAGCTCCATCCAATTGGTAAAACCATTCAAGCTGTGACCCCGAGAGACTATCTTGGAAGAAGTGAATCCAGAGGTTCTTATCCGCCGTATAAGGTTGGATTTTCCTTACGTACGACCTCAGATGCAGCTTTGGGCAGGAGACCCCATCATACTTGGCGAAGGCAGGCGCCTTAAACTTGTGTGGAATTACTACCCCAGAAGATAACCCCAAATCTATGAAATCCAACCCTGGCACATTCTGAATTTCCATGGCGCTCAAGCGGTCCTCCAATTGCTTGTATCTGTCAGCAGCAGGTGGGTATTGTTCGTCGTTATAGTCCGTCTCGTTGTCGGAGACTGCGGGACTAGGAGCTCCTCCCCCTTGGGGACTGTTCTTCTCAGCAGAAGAAGTAGTTGGATCAGCTTCATTATGGAGTGTGTTCCCAAATCTGCGTCCGGTGTTGAACAACGCAGTCCTCTTTTTCTTTTTCTTCTTCAGGAGTAGAGTCTTCAACTCTTGCTGACCCTGGGCTAGGCTTAGGACCATCTCTTGAAACTGTGCACTTTGGGCCTGAAGGGCCTTGATTGCTTGCTCACTGGATGAGTCTGGATTCATGATGACTGACTGACTGTTCCAAATAAACAGCGAAGAAGATTAAGCAACCTGTAGAAAAATGGGTACCTGTTATGCACATGATGCATGAGATGCTATCTATGCAATGCATTCAAGGGTTTTGGAAATTCACAATTGTTGTAGACAAAAATAACGCACGTCATAAGAAAAGATTTGTTAGTACATAAATGCCCCATGGGCCAAAAATTACAAAATAATTTCTCAGGGTAGAAAGACATTGCGCATCCTTTTTGGTGCGATGTAGGCGTTGAGGACCTCTTGCTCATGGAGTCGGCGGGTAAGCTCTAGAACCTTCTTCTCACTGGCGTAGAAGCTAGCCTCAAAAGTATTACGTTCCTCCTTGAGCTGAATCCAGCTTTTCTGCATCTCCTCCCACGATGTAGGCATGTCTGGATGTAGGATGGGGTAGGGAACCTCTCCTTCATTGACGGGCTCTTTAATCACAGGGAGAATATGAGGATAAGGCATCATCAATCTTTGGGCTCGGGCTCGTACCCATTTGAGATAAGGTTCAAGAGGGATGGAGTTCTTGTGTCCCAGAGTCTTGCTATCAACCTTGTCGAGTTTTCCCCAAGCTCTGATGAATCTTTGGCGAAGTCCTTGCGCATCGTTGTCGAAGTCAAAAACTAAGCTAGGAATCAACATATCATGAGGGCCATCCCTCTGGGCATATCCAAATTGCCTCAAAGCTAGGCAAGGATTGTAGGTGATACCCCCTCTAATTCCAAGTAGAGGAACATTAGGAAATTCTCCGCAACGATCGACAATGATGATATTTTCTCTGGACCGAGAACACCAATGCACATCCGAATGAGTAAGAGCCATCAATCGTTGGGACCACCTTGTACCTTGATCATTCTTCAAGACAGATTGTGGAAGGTGCGAAATAAACCACCTTGCAAGGAGGGGAGTACAGCACATGAGAACACCCCTCTTTCTCATTGTTCGTGTGTAAAATGAGTGAAGGATGTCCCCAAGTAACGTTGGTATTGGATTTCTGGATAAGAAGATTTTGACAGCATTGACATCTACCAATTGGTCAGGATTTGGGAACAAGACCAACCCATAGATAAGGAGTGTCACAATCTCTTCAAAGGCTTGTAGGTCCAATGAGTTCCAACATTCTTGTGCCTTCTCAAACAAGAACTTGGCTAAGAATCCTTTGACGCCGCTTCTGGTTTCCCAATGCCCCTTGATGTCGGATGGTGGTAGATGTAATGCTCGAGCAACATCTTCCGGCTTTGGTTCCTTTTCCGTACCGTTGAAGGGTAGTTGATTAAGGATAGGAATTCTCAGGAGTTGAGAAAACTCCTCCAGAGTGGGTACCAACTGATAATCGGGGAAAGTGAAACAGTGGTGAAGAGGGTCAAAGAACTGGAATAGCACTTTCATCATGTCTTCTTCAATGTTGGCGTTGACTAGGCTGAGCACTCTACCGTATCTTTCACTGAAGGATGAATTTTCCGGAATTCTTGAGGTGAGCTCCTTGAGTTGAGGAGAGATTCTCACAAGGTTGACTTGAATGGTATTTCTGCGAGGAATCTCCATGTCCTGCAAAATAAGAACAAAGATGAAGATCCAAAATCCTTGAAATGGTTAGTAAATGCATATGATGCTTCATGATGTTTATGATGTATGCACAAAACATATGTACAAGCAAATCACACCAAACCCTAGTTTCAGGCTGGCATGGGGTTTCATAGGTAAGTACCCTCTTGAGTGTAGTTGGCTTTAAAAAACCTGTCCTATAAATAGTAACCGGGTTCTAAGGAGCTCAATATCATTGGATTGTTTTCAATGTTCATTGTTTCGGTTTAGCCACTTAACTAGCGACCAAAATATTCCAAGAAAACATCCCTCAATGAGTGTAGTATCGAGTATCTACCAACTTCGGACTGCACCAAAGCCGGTCATCTCACTACCCCTAATGAAAGGCCAAGATGGTCAAGTAAGGTTCTAGGTCATTAGTGCTTAGTGACATCACTCAGCGGCCTCGTACTCTCCTTGATTGAACTCAAGGGTTACCGGTACTCACAAATATGTCGCACTAATATAGCTATTGCTTAGACCGTGTCGGTATACCCCGCACAGTTTCCACAACGTATTGCTATCTATGAATGTTTCCCAAAATCCGGGTGGAGGATTGTAAACCCAAACAATAGAGCCAAAGCATAAAGCAAGCAAATCAAACAATTAGTCATGCAAGAGGGTGATCTAAGCCCTAAGGTTACTCCACTTTTAAAAAAAATTCTCCCCAGCAGAGTCGCCAGTTCTGTGATACGGTGGGAGAACTGACTTGAGGTCGTTTGTATTCGCAAATGTGCGGTTAGCAAGAGTCGCCACCGACTTTTTATTTTATCCTAAGGAAAGGTTTAAAAAGCACAGCAAAAAACCTTTGAGATGTTTTCTTGGGTTCGGGGAGTAGATTATAGAAAGGGAAGGTATTAGCACCCTTTCTATCCATGGTTATCCATGGGCTCTTAGTTACTTGCTTAGATCACTTGCCTTTTTTTTTCAATTGTTTGAAATGGTGTTTGTGTTTGTGGGTTTGAAAATGTTTTGAAAAGAGGCCAATGTGGTGGCAACCTTCGTAATGATCCATGTTGGGATGTATACAAAGGTGTATGTCTTTTGAAAAGGTTTTCATTTGTTTTTTTTTTTTGAAAGTTGTTTTTTGAAAGTGTTGTGAGGTGTGAAAAAACAGGCAAGTGTTTTCATTTTGCAAGTTGACAAGTACTTAAGAGCGATCTACCCTAAAGTTCTCAAAAGTTTTGTTATGTTTTTAACCCTTTTAACAATTTTGTTCCACCATTGTATTTGGTGGACAATCTTGTGTTAGGATGTGAAAGGGACGGGCGCGGGTCATCGTTTAGACCATAATTGCAATGGTGCCAAGTATCTTTGGGCATTTTCCTTAAGGGACTTGATCATTTTTTAGGCAACTTTCGAAAGCGTCATCGAGGGACTATGATCATTTGAATTGTGTTTGTTTTTGCCCAAAGAGACCTAACATGCAATATGGCCCAATTTTGAAAGGCAACAAGTGGATATAACCCTAGGGGTGTTAGTGTGCGAGTGTGTTTTATTGCATACAAGAGTTTTTCTTTGAATTAGGTTTTTCTATTTCATTGATTTTATCTTGTCATACACCTCCTAATTACTAGCAATAAGAAGCGGAAATGTAAAATTCTACGCTATTACAATAATTAGGGGAGGGGGATACATATTTGTACATGGGGGGTTCAACGAGAAAAATAGACAAAAAAGAAAATAGCGAAAAACAAGATATAAAGAGAGAGAGAGAGAGGGAGCCCGCGCGCTGTTGGGAGGCCATCAGAAGTTCTGACCCAGATCCGCTGTCAGATGATCAACCTGTTGGTGAAACTGGATGAGTCAGAACTTCTGACTCTAGAACCTGCAAAACAGAACCCTGTTAGTGGGGAAATCAGAAGTTCTGATTTCCCTGCGCTGCAAGACAGAAGTTTGTTAGTGGAGAAACCAGAATTTCTGATTCTGCTGAAAAGGCAATAACTCTCAGAGGTTCTGATGTCATTGACAGCAAGACAGGCTTCAGATGTGCTAACGTCAAAGTCAGCACTTGGCTTTTTCCTGTACTAATCAGAACATCTGCAATCCTGTTGTTACTCCACAAAACAGGAAACATATTTGGAACAGATCCAGCAAAATAGCAAAAATGTTTCAGAGGTCAGAATCACCAAGGTCACGGGCAAGTCCTATACTGGCTCAGAACGTTCTGAGGTATGAGAATCCTCAGAACATAAACAGCAATAACATGAATATTTACATTATGTTACTTGAATATGCACAGCTGATGATGCTTAACAGTGTGGTGAGGGTCAGCAGGTGCTTACCTGACTGTCTGGAAAATGGTGGGTGAAAGTTAGCTTTTGGTTCTGGTGGTGTTCTGGACAGATTTGGAAAAGGGGAAGTGAAGGTGTATACGTGTATAGGGTCAGAAGTTTGGAAAGAACGTTTTTGGTTTACAGAAAAGAGCTGGATGTTTGATGAAGTTGAAGGTAAGAAACTTAAAGTTATGAAACAAAGCTGGAGATTTTGGCAGAGTTTCAGAATGTTACGTTGCTAGGAGTTTTGTTTCTCTCTTAGCAATTTTTCTGTTTCTCTTCTTGAACTCCTTTTGCAGTGGTGAAAGCTCTCTATTTATAGGCAAAGTTCTTGTGGATGCCTTTAACATTTAAGGCGCCAACAGAGTTTGAATTTGTTCTTTGACAGAAATTCCTGGGAAGTTGTGATAACAGCTATCTTTCATCCTAGGTAGCAGCAGCAGGCGTAGATTGGGGAGAAGTGACCTCTGAAATGGGCGGTGGCGTGAAGACCCATGCCAGAATCTGTGCAAAAGCATTTTCCAAGCCACACGTGAATGCTCAGGAGTGGTTGGAAGCATTAATGGGCATTAAATGGTGACAAGACCTGTCAATACCAACATTCTGGTAATGGAAATCAGCGTTGAATCAGCAGCGTAAACCATGCTCTGGCCCTGGCTACCTGTTGTCTTAGCAAGCTCTGGAGATTCTCCTGGTTTTCTGGTGCGTTCCTTGGATCTACTTCTGGACAATCTGGACTTAGAGATTCTGTATTAATGTGACACCTATCCTTCTGACCTTTCATCTTCTGATTTCAACCTGTTCTGAAGGAGCCTTTATACTTTCATGTTTCCCTTGCATTCCTTTAGCAAATTCTGACTGAGCTTGTGTAACTGCTGAAGGGGCATGTTCTGCTTGAGGCTTACACTCTAAACCACGTTTACAACTTCTGATTGAACTGATGTAGCTGCTGAAGAGCCAACTTCTGACCACGCTGAGCCAAGCTTGCAACTTCTGACCGTCTTCGTCTGGGATGGGTCCAGAAGTTCTGAAGCGCTGATTTTTCTAAAAACACTTATTTTAAAGGAACATTCTAAGCACTTAGAATTTGATTTTCCTCAAGATGAAAGCGTTGTTTCTGGAGTTTGTGAGATCATCTTGCTCTTGTAAGTGGCTTGCTTGGGCAAAAGGATAACCCAGGACTTGGATTTGTTTCAGGGGACTTTGAAAAATCTAAGATGGTTTCCTGAAGAAAGGGAGGGAAAATATTGGGGTACAACACTTATGCTATTTGCTTAAGTAAGAATCCTATTTTACATTCTAGAGCTATGCATATAGAAATAAAACATCATTTCATTAGGGACTATATTCAGAAAGGAATTTTGAACTTAAAATTTATAGATACAGACCATCAATGGGCTGATATCTTCACTAAAGCCCTTTCTGAAGATAGGTTCAATTTCATTCTGAAACATCTCAGCATGAAAATCTGCCCAGAGTGAAAATGCTTTAATTCTATATATTTATCTTCAGAATGTATATGTTTTACTGTGAACTTCATATCAATCTCTTTTCAGAAAGAAAGAACATGCAGATTGTATCAGATGCTAGTCTTAAAGATCTGAGCGTTTCAGCTCAAGGATAGACGTGCTGATCACTAAATCAAATAAGTGTCATCCAATCATCAGCAAATCTCTGAAGCAGAACACGCGTGCACGCTTCTGAGAAGGCAAAACGCTGATTGGGTGCATTGAGACACATGTCTGGTAACCGTTTCAAGTATCTTTCTCAAATCCCCCAAAATCAGCAAGCATTAAATGACAGTAATCATGTTTTTAAAACGTAATCATGATTTTATTTCTCTTTCTTGAAACCGTTTACTCTTTCAAAATATTATGAAGTCTATTTAAGCCTGTTAACTTCTCACATTAATCTTTTACAGTTTCTCATTATCTCTCAAATATTTTCTGCATTTTCTGTGTTCATCTCTTTCAAATTTAAACCCTTTTTTCTCAGTTTCTCACAAAAACCCTAAGTGTGAACATGGAAACCTCGAGCAGTGCTTCTGCAGGTTCTCAGAAGAAAGCATCCTATGAACAGTACCAAGTTCCATTCATAACACTCCTTACACCAGTGAAGAATCTTGAAGTGTTGTCTGAACTGATTATTGATTTTGGCAGTCTGAAAGAGAATGGTTTTGACTTGACAGAAGAAGTTAGGGCACAAAAATGGGAGAGATATTTTGACAGGTTGGTTGGACCAACATTCCCAAAGTTAGTCAAGGAGTTCTGGATTCATGCGACTGCTTCAACGCATCAAGTCACCTCCTACATAATGGGAAAGAAGATTGTGATCACTGAGGATCACATAGCAAAGTTGATTGGTTACAGTGGCGGTGGCGTCCGCTGTATTGATATGGCTGAAAGATGCTCTGACATTGGCGTCATAGCAGAACAGATTTTCACCCTTGGGGTGCCCAGCAGCAAAATCAGAGACCTCAAGGATCACCACAGAGTTTGGGAGAAGATCATTCTGGGGTGCTTTAATCATAGGAAGCTAACAAGTTCCCCTGATTACATAAATATAGATCAGCAGTTTCTGATCTATTTTATCAATCAGAAGGTAAAAATCAACATGGCTCATCTTCTGTTTAATCACCTCAGAACAAGCGTGGAGGAGACCAGGGAAGAAGAAAGAACAAAGAGGGATTGGATACCCTCTGGAAGGTTAATATCATATATTCTGACTGAGAATAGGCTGATAGAGCACCTGATAGAAGCTCAAGAGTTAAGCACCATTGAACCAACGGTTGGGAAGCCTCTGAACGCGAAGAATCTGAAGAAAATGAAGTTAATAGAGAATATCAGAAAGGAACCCATCGTTACTCCTATTGCTGATATCACCAGCAGAAGAGTCCCACTGAGTGACTTTCCTTTATTTTCTGAGATAGAATCTAAACCAGTGGTGGTTCTCAGATACTTGGACGCGTGCAAGGCTGATGGTTCATATCCCAAGCTGAATATCAAAGATCTGCATCAACCTCAACCAGAAGTTACACTGAAGAAGACGAAGAAAAGGAAGGCCCATTCAGAAAGAACATCCCAGTAGACACCCAAGAAAAGAGGTAATTTATCTGCTGCTTCTGTTTTAAATTCTTCTGCTATTCCAACATCAATCCCAACTCCAGCTTCTCATAGAATCCCAATCCCCATCCCAACAATAGATGAAACCGAACCAGAAGATGACCCTTCTGAGGCACTAAAACTCAGAAGACCCCGCACCAAACATCCCAAACCAACAATTTCAACAACATCAGCAATTGACAAAGTTCTGTCTGACATTGATCATCATGCTTCTGATCACCTCTCCACCAATCAAAACTCTGAACCACAAACTGTCCACTCTCCTCAACTAGAACAACCTCTCTCACCCATTCCAGAAGAACCACATATTCCTGAACAACCAGAAATTCCTCCTCCTTCTCCACAACCAGCAATTCCTTCTCCCTCTCCTCAACTAGAAATTCATCCACCATCACCTCAACCTGAGTTTCATCACTCTGAAACTCCAACTCCTCCACCTTCTGAACCTCATTCTCCTCAATCCTCTGAACCACAACCTCTGGCAATCCAGCTACCATGTGGAACAACTGTAACAATGGCCCAGCTGCCATCCTCGCCAGAAACCACTCCTCCAAACACTCCCAAAACCCCAAACAGTCCAATCATTATTTTTTATTCTCCCACTCCATCTCCAAAACAAACAGCTCCCAAACAAACCATAGAAGACCCCAACAGGACCTTCATAGATTTAACAATCCTTGACCATCTTGCTGATCTGAAAAATAAAATAGCCATCCCAAAACCAAAACAGCCAGATGTTGGCTCTAGCATTATGAATTTTGAAACAGGTTTGCAGCAATGGATTGCTTCTCTGAAGCAAGTATGTCCTGGAATGATTGATCCAGCTGCCTCTGACCAGCTCTGGACACGATTCAGAATTTGGGTACGTGCTGAAGCTCTAAAATTGCAAGACATCAATTATGAGCATGCACAACAGAATTTCAGCAAGCTTCTGAACGAAGTTGGAAGTCAGCTGCTGAAAGAAGACGTGCTCCTTCTGGATAGTGAGCCATGGTCTGAGAAGCGTCCAGCTTCACAAGTGCAGCCAGAAGAAGATCAGACAATTCAAGCTGAAGCCAGTCAAGCTGAAGATGTTGCAGAAAGCTCTCAGAAGCTCCCTGCTTCTGATGTTTCTCAAGCTGCCTTGGACAGGCAGACTCTGGAAGAGCTGAAGCTAAATGATATCCGTCTGCAACAAAGGATGGATGAAAATGACCAGAAGATGAAGGAAAGGATGGATGTGCAGGATAGCAAGATAGACACAGTAGTCAACATGGTGCACAAGCAGAATGAGACTGCTGATCAGATTAAGGCAATGCTGGAGAATCTACTCACACGCCTTCCTCCCCAACCTTAGATTTTAATTCATGTCATTTTCATGTTTTCTTTGCATATCTTCTGTACTGTTTGTCTGGTTCTGACTATTTTAATATGACAAGTTTTTTCTGATCTAAATGTTTTAGCACATCACTTACACTTTTTGATTGCTGACAAAAAGGGGGAGAACAAGAATGATATTTTTCAATAACGGATTACTGAGACAGAAAGTCTCAAACATTCTAACTCTGATATACTTGAATGTTTTCTTCTGTTTTTGCTTAAGTCTACAGGTACAAGAATGCTCTCTAACTCACTGAAGACCAAAGTCCTGATACTCTGATCCAAAGCAAAGCTCTGATAAAGCTCTGATATTCTGATCTGAAGCTCTGCTCTGATATTCTGATCTAAAGCTTCTGATAGTCAAAGCTCTGATATTCTGATGATCAAAGAAAGACAATAAAGATCTGATCCTGAAGAACTCTGGAAATTAAAAAGGGAAGTAATAAATTCAGGGGGAGTATCTCCGATCTCAAATTTGATATCTCTTTATCCCTTATCTTTGATAACTTCTTACTCTGATACATCTTATCATTTAGTTATCTCTGATACTTTTTCACGTTATTTTCAATTAAAAATATCTAGTTTTTGTCATCATCAAAAAGGGGGAGATTGTTAGAACAAAGTTTGAATCTACTACCCTAAGTTTAAGTTTTGATGATAACAAAATGAAAGGATATATTAATTATGTGATTCATATAAGAACTATTTGCTACCTAAAATATTACCTTTTGTTTTGCAGAAACTCTGATAGGTATCAACAAAAGTACATCTTAATCAGCATCAGAATATTGGTTATCAACGCCAGCATCAGAAGATGCTATATCAGAATACCAGAATCAGAAGAACAATTCACGCGTATGCTGAAGCTTGAATAACAGAACTGCGCTCAACACTCTGATAAAGACAACAACAGTTCATCAGCACTTAAGCAGAGTCAGAATGAGCCAAAGCCAGAACACGCTTTAAGTAGCAATGGTACTGTGCATTCAAGGCGAATTATTACCAACGACATCATTCCAGACAAGATCTGCTTAATAAGGAAAGTTTGTTATTGGCATTGAATCAAGATTATTGCTCCAACGTTCAACAATTTCAGTGCTATATAAACAAGACAATGAAGATTGAATTGGCTAATGCTCTAAAACTATTTCCACGCCTAAAAAGCTATTCATCATCTTCTCATTCTCAGTTTGCTAAAAAGCTCCACATTTCATTACTCAATTTTCTTTAGCAATCTAGTTTCAATAAGCTTAAGTTTTGTAATATCACAGTTGTGATAAACAGTTTTGTAGAAAACATTCACACACCTAGACCTCTATTCTTTGTAAGAAAGTGTTTCCTTGACAAACCGGTTTGTGGTTTGCATCAAGAAGGCTTTAGCAGTTGTTAAAGCAGATTGTAATATTCAGTTGAATATAGTGGATTAAGACCTCGTTGGAGAGAGGCGAAATCACCTTGACGGGTGGACTGGAGTAGTTTGAGATCAAACAAACTAGGGTAAAAATATCGTGTTCATTGCAATTGATTTTCAGTTTTACAATTCAACCCCCCTTCTTGTGTTTTTCACTTCTTCAAGCTCCCGTTGAGGAGTGCTTTCAATTCTTCTTGTCCCTTGGATAGGCTGAGGAACATTTCCATGAACTGAGCCTATTGAGTTTAGAGATCTCTAATGTTATGTTTGAGATCCATTTCCCTTACTGAAATAAATGGCGCGAACATGAGAAATCGGTACTGGAAGACCTGTTATGTAATGACATGCATGTTATGTGGATGAAATGTTTTCAAGGCTGTCGCAGGGTAAACACATAAAAATGTTAGAATCCAACTTCGGCTTTGGTTGAATAAATTTCGTATCGTTTATCGTCCTTCTATGAGAACAACCTTTACAATGTGAAAATAATGGAATCAAATGGATGCCCTAGCTAAAAGTTGTGATGAGTCAAAGTTGAGAAAAATATGCTGACTTTTTGTACTTAGAAAAATTCAAAGTTTTTCTCAAAAAATGTCCTATAATGTTTTGACTCCAAACAAGGCCTTTCTTCCAAATTGAGATTTTATCATTGATTCTAGATTTCAGTGGACTCCTTAAAGAGTATTGTGAAACTTGAATAACTCAAAAATAACAAGCAATGAAAAAGTTATGGCCATGTGAAGTTGGTAAAATTCATGAGATGACCTATAATCTTTTACAATCTTAGGGTATCTTCCATCCATTTTAAAGCTTTGCACATAAAAGAAGAGTTGAAGTTCACATCCTTAAGATGATTCTGAAAGAACAATGGGTATAAGGAGATACAAATTGACCAAGTTATGATCTTTTGAAGTCACATATAGGAATTTGATGGCCTATCTAGGGTACTTTCTAATTTTCTTCATCATTAGGCATCTTCCACATAAATTTTTCTTGAAACTTTTGAAGTGATTGGTTGATAACTCTTTAAAGAGAAGCATGCCTTTGGAATCTCTCAAAAATAACCAAAGATGAGCAAGATATATCCCTAAACAGTTCAAAACCCTAGCTCCTAGATCACCAAAATAACTTGGAAAACCTTTTCAATTTTGAAAATCTTCCTTGAACAATAACTCTTGCCATGTGAATATAAGTTGTCGTGGATGATAATAAGAACCCATAGAAACAAAAACCACCTCCAAATATTAATAATTGAGAGAGTTATGCACTTGTGATCTAGAAATCAAGAAATTGTCCAATTAGGTCAAACTTCTTTAATCAACTCTTACATCTTTTGATTTTCTTTGACAAATTGAGGCATGATGAATCATAGTAGACCTTGTCATGATATTACTTCAAAGTATCTTCAACGATGAAGCTTGAATTTCAATGAAACTTTGTTGAAGAAGGCATGGAAATAAACTCATGAACCTATAGATCAACCTGATGAAATGTGTTTTCCTTTCACCTATAGCATTATCAATTAGAGCAAACATTCATTGTATGTGATAGTTGAAAGTTAATCAATACAAAACAAATATCATCAAAATATACAAATCAAGGTGCTTAGTGATTCCACATGAGCAAGCCTAGAGGTAGGGAGAAGCGCCAAACCCTAGTGTGATCTTGATATGATTGAGTTGATATGAGATGATAGAGGAATCTTAGTGGCAAAAATTGGGGTACAATAATATGGAAGCATGAGGGTTCAAGGAAGCTTGCCACATTGAATGTGGAACTTCTGTAGTGAAAGACCGTTATGGTCGAAGTAGTATAAATTAGGATCTTAATGTTATATTTTAGGGTGTTCACTTTTGTACAAATTACTCATAAAACTCGAAGTACCCGTGTTTAAAGAAAATAGTCATTGAGAATGTACACATGAATCACCATATTTTACTTAATTATCAATTTATTTTTTCAAGAATCTATTTCATTTCTTTTACTTTTAAGTCGAAGTCTTTTAACTTTTCTATAGTTACTTTAAATAGAATTTATGTCCTTTACACATTTACCATGACCTTTGAAAAGATGAACATTCAAAAGACATAAACCAATGAAACACGACACATGTCCTAGGATCAATCTAGTCGATCCTGTAAGTTACCAGAATTTCTAAAATTCGGAAGACTAGCGGTTGTTTACCAATTTTCCTGGTAAACAAATTGGCACACCCAGTGGGCAGTGTCGTGCTCGAGTCACAAAGTCTTTGTTTTGTGTTTATTTTAGTCTATTTTGTTTAACATTGTTGTATGGGATTAAGGAGTGTAAAATTAGCCAAAAGTGACGAATAAATTCCAAAAAGAAAATATATTAGGAAGATTGTTAAACCACCAAGTAACGATGGAGAACAACCACCCCTTCGAAAGGGGAAAGTACGGTTGCATTGTGTGCAACTGAGTCGATACCTATTCAAGAAAGCATAACGAGAACGTCAATAAATGCTTTCAGAGGTCCAATTTTGTCCCCAATGCAAACACAAGATCCACCAGTGACCCCAGGGCAACAAGGGGAAAAGAACTTCTAACATTTCGCGTCTGGATTCACAATGCCAATGGATGGCCGCTAACAGATGTATGGCATGCCAACATTAATAATGGAAAGCCTCAACAATAGAACTTTGACATTTCCTGACCCAAGACTGTCAACATTTTCACCAGTACAAGGATCGGGATCAAGAATCAATAATATGGGTCGAAATGTCCCTCCCCCAGGATTCATTTCACAATTGAATAACTTAACAACGAATTCTGCAATGACATTTCGACAACAAATGGATGACAACAACCATAAAATGGTTGGTGTTTTAGCCCAACAAATGGGCACTATCTTTAATCCTTTGATTCAAAATGCTACTGAAACAAATCAACATAATGCACATACGAATCAAAAAATAGAAGCGCATATGATGCGAATTACAGACTTCTTTGGCGCTCTTCAACCCCAAGTTTAATATCCTAAGCGAGAATGGATAAGAGAAAACCAATGAATGGTTCTCGGAGAAAATCAACAAGTCAACCAGGCACCACCAATCGCATAAAACATAAGCAATGTCAACCTACAATGAAGTATTGAACAACCTGGGGTCGAACAAGAAATAACAAGGGAGGAACCAACCCCAAGGATAGTCACGGTGAATCAAAATCAGGATGCAGACAAAGTTCTTTAACAGGTTCGACAAGAGGAATATCTAGGGGAGAATAATCTGGCAGCCATGGTCGAAAGAATAATGGCTCGAAATGGGGTAAATGTAGGCTTCGAAGGCCAAATTATACATCCCCTTTGTCTTAATATGTTTTAAAGACAGAGATACCCAAGGGATGGAAAGTAAAGTTCACAAACTTCTATGGTGATACAAGCGAATCTATTGTCGAACATAAAGCCAGGTATCTTACCGAAGTTGGGGACATAGCAAATACTGAAAATTGAAGAATAAAATATTTCCCTAGTTAGCTTACTAAAAATGCTTTTACATGGTTCAATACACTCCCAACAGAGTCCATCCATGATTAAAATCACTTAAAGAGATTATTTCATGAACAATTTTACATGGGACAATTGAAGATTACTCTAAAATAATTGGCTAGTATCAAAAGGAAATTTACAGAGCCAAATGATGATTATTTGAACAGGTTCTGCTTATTGAAGGAAAAGTTTTATAAAGAAGTTCCTGAGCATGAATTGGACAAAATGACCGCGGGGGATTATATTATTCCATTAAAAAGAAGTTAGACACCCAACATTTAAGGGACATGGCCCAATTAGCAGATAAAGTTCGAAAAGTCAAAGATTGAAGGCTGAAAAGGCTTGGACCAATAAAAACAATAGAAAAGAAAAGGTGGCATATGTCAAAGCCGAAGAGGACGAGCAAGAGATCTATAGTGACCCTATAGGTTTCGAAGAAAGCGAAATAGACTTGGCTGAATTAAAGCAAGCCCCACCTTATTCGTGTAAACCCTTATCCCCTTCGAATGGGAAGAATCTTGTCGAATCTAATAAAATATTTAAGTTCCCTAATAAATTATACACCTTGCACATAACGAAGCATGAAATTTATTTTTATGTTTTGGTAAAGGATAGCCAGATGATTGTGCCACCTGGTGCCAAAATTCCTCTATTAGAACAATGAAAGAAAAGAGGTTTTGCAAATATCATAATTTTGTGGGACATAAGACCTAAAAGTGTTTTATTTTTAGGGATCTGATTCAAAATGAGATTAACAATGATGAAAGTTGATTATGACCCCCTACAGATGGCAAAAACTTTCTATGATGAGCCTTCCGACATCAATATGGTGGAATTCACTTAGGAACCCATTGATGAACAACCTGGGGTTGAAATCACTGATGTTTCTCTACATGTATCAAAAAGAATGTGGCTAGTGAAGGCCTCATCAAAGTTGTCGAAGATGCTGAAACAACTAGGGCAACTGTGGGCCTTAGGGTCAAGTTCCAGGATGTAAGGATCATTGATGATCCTAATCTTAAACTAAACATGGTCGAAATGAATCAATATGCTGAAAGGAATGAGACAAAAAGGAACTTTCGAGAAAAGGAGGAATATATGAAGATGGTGTATCCATGAATCGATGAAAGTCTTTTGAAATTTCTTCTTCATTGTAAGAAGAAACACTTTGAAGCCTCAATGTGCCTAAGGTGTAACTTTGTGTACGATCGAAAGGCTAGAGAAAATTATGAAAGAGCCCAGATGGCTAGAAACAAAGGAAATTGGAGGAATCCTAAGAATGTGTTCGTGTTAGACAAAAGAGGATTTCCTAGGAGGAATGATAGCCCATATATCAAGGAAAATAGAAGGGTAACCTTCAAACCTCTTGCAAATATCCCAACAGATAGATGGATGAAACCAGCAGATAATAGGGGGCAGGGGTAAAACAAATGGAAAAGTTTTAAGTTTGGAAGAGGATCTTCCATTTCTTACGAGAAAGAGTTTCGGGTATCAAAACAAAAAGCTTACTAACCTGCAAATTACAAAGGAAAAAAAATCCAATGACTAGGTATTAATGGATAAGACATCAAAGGATGAAGAAAGCTCATAAAGAGATGGCGAAAAAGGAGATTGGTCAGTCAAGTACCAATCAACTCCCTCCTCAGGAGAAATATGAGGAAAATAAACCAGTGGGGAGAAAGCTATTCTCCCCAAAGAAAGAAAAAATAATCCAGAAAGGGCAAGATGGCTCAGTCAAAGATGATGACACAATCATTGAAGATTTGTAGTCAAAAGGTGAGATGTCTTTGGGTTTAAATTATAACATGGTCTTAGTGCTCCCCTATGAGTAAAATCATGTAATAGTAGTGTCCGAAAAAGACAAGACGGTTGATGAAACTGAAATGGCCCGCCATAGGCCAGTTTGCTACTATGTCATGAATAATGGGACTGTTGAAGACCATGACGCATTCTTTGAGCGGCCATATACTGGAATGAAGAACCACTTAAAACACTTGTTTATTAGGGGAAAAGTGGAAAATACAATGGTGAACAAAATCCCAGTAGATGCTGGCACAATTGTGAACCTG
The DNA here is from genome assembly GCA_948472305.1 of Vicia faba. Taxonomy (NCBI): domain Eukaryota; kingdom Viridiplantae; phylum Streptophyta; class Magnoliopsida; order Fabales; family Fabaceae; genus Vicia; species Vicia faba. The sequence goes on along the minus strand of OX451735.1, from coordinate 276,793,140 downwards.
ATGCATCAATGCATGTTGCAAAAGATCAGGATGGTCGACATAGATTTGAAACCACATAATATGGTCCTATCCAACTATGAAGGAAAAGTGGGTCATACCTTGGGTGTGATTAAGGTAGATCTCACTATAGAATCCATAGCGATACCTATCATGTTTATGGTCATAGCATCGAAGGCTAACTACAACCTCCTATTGGATCGTGAGCGAATACATGGCATATAAGCAGTACCATCATCCCTCCACCAAAGAGTGGCAATCTAGAGAGAAGACATGATTGTGGAAAATATTGAGGAGAATCAAAGCTACTACAGGCGGAGATCAACACTTTAGATAGAAAAAACTTTGATAGGAATCTTGAAAATATATGCCCCTGTGCTCCAGCAGACGTGTCTTATTCTCCAACAAGCAATGCAGTATACTTCCTGAACCTACACCCAACCCATGGTTTTCAATGGGATAGGGAGATAATGGTCGAAGAAAATGAAGTATAAGGTGTACCTGGACTTCGGCCAAATGGATGGAGCGACGAAGACATTAATAACGTCTGATTCGAAGTACTTCGAAAAGATTTCTCTTATATGGCTGAAACATAATAAAAATGGCCTTGGTGGCTGATGTAAAATATATGGTTTTCGAAGCCATTGACAAAGAAAATCACATATAGGGACCTGTGATGCATTTCAAACCAGAGTCCCAAGAAGAAATTAGTTCCCTTGAGGGACAAGACCAGAGGCTAGATGCGATTTATGACGAAGAGCCTTTGGGATTCGAGAAGGATCCAACAACGCCAAGTGTAAAGATGATGGCGCAAGATCTGCTCGAAGAAGTAGATTTGGGCGACGGGTCCACCAAAATAACCAAGTATATTTGCTCCAAGCTCAATCCAGAAACAAAGGGCAAAGTGATCCAACTACTAAAGACATACAAGGATTGCTTCGCATGAGACTATGACAAAATGCCAGGGTTGAGTATAGAATTGGTCGAATTGAAGCTGCCTATAAAGGATGGCAAGAAACCCATCAAGCAGATCCCGAGGAGATTCGTACTAGAAATTCTTACAAAGATCAAGGAGGAAATTGAAAGGCTCCTTAGGTGAAAATTCCTCAGGCCCACAAAGTATGTCGAATGGATTACTAATATGGTACATGTTATTAAAAAGAATAGATCCTTAAGGATTTTTATTTATTTTCGTGATTTAAATTCTCTAACTCCTAAGAATGAATATTCAATGCCTATGGTAGAAATGGTGACTGATTTAACTTCAGGTTTCGAGTACCTTAGTATGCTTGATGGATACTCTGGTTATAATCAGATATTCATTGTTGCGGACGACGTGCTTGTTGTACCCCAATTGTTTCCCCTAAGATCCCTTCATCATACCATGTTGATTCAATCACAACAAGATCACATTAGGGCTTTTGGTTCTCCCCCTATCTTTAGCTTTGCTCTTTGAGGAATCACCAAGCACCTTGACTTGTTTTCTTTTGTGATCATGAATATTTTGTCTTGATTTTTATTTTAATTAATAAAATGCAATGTTGGTTTGTCTTACTTGTTAATAATGTATGTAAAGGCAATGAGGCTTAGCAAGTTGCTCCTTGGGTTAGTGAGTTTATTTCCATGACCTAGTCAATAAAGCTTGAGAAGTCCAAACCTCACCATTGAAGTTTTTTTAGAAGGGATGGAATGGCAAGGTTATTTTGGTTCAGTACATTTCCAAGTCATCGAGATTGACTCAAAAGTGCAAGGGATTGATTGAAGAAGTTGTCATGGTTGGACAAGGCCTTGTTACCATTGGTCACAAGTGCATATTTCTCTAAATTCTCAAGATATGGAAGTGGTTTTGGAGGTTATGAATTCTCATTTTCATACTCAATAACTTATATTTACAAATCAAGAGTTTTGGTACAAGAAGGTGGTTCAAAATTGTCAAGGTTTCTCAAAGCATTTTCTTGATCTAAGAGCTAGGGTTTTGAACTTCAAAGAAGTATATCTTGCTCATCTTTTGGCATTTTTGAGTGATTCCAAAGAAATCCTTCTCTTAAAATGGATATTAACAAATCACTTCAAAAGTTTCAAGGAGTTTTCATGTGGAAGAAACTTGATGATGAAGAAAGATTACAAGTCCTCCAAATGAACCCTCATTTTCTCAAGTGTGACTTCAAATGATCATAACTTGGTTAATTTTTATTACCTTGGCCCGATCGTTTTCCATAATGATCTTGAGGATGTGAAATTTATCCCTTATTTTATGTGCAAAGTGAGAAAATGGATGGAAGATGCCCTAACAATACAAATGATTATAGGTCATTTCATGATTTTTTGCCAACTTGAAAAATTCATAACTCTCTCAAGTTTTGGAGATTTTCAATGGTTCAAGTTTCAAAGTGTCAATTAAGAGGTCTATTTCATGCCATCTTCTTTGGTCAAGAGCAAATTCCAAGTGGAAGGCCATGTTTGGATGCAAAACATTATAGGTTACTTTTCAAGAAAAAATTGAAATATTTCTAAGTATGGAAAGTCAACCCTTTTTCTCCAACTTTGACTCAATGCAACTTTCATCTCAAACATCCATTTGATTTCATTATTTTTACATTGCAAAGCTTGTAACATAATCTTTCTAAAGCATCAAGAATCATGCCCTAAGACCCCTTAAGTTGAGAATTCCATGGAATTGAACTCGGTAACTTGAAACTGAAGTTTCTTCAAAAGTCAGAATTTGAAATCATTGATTTAGCTTCTTAACATTTTTTTTATATGCATTTTTGCTTCTAAACATGTTTAGTGAACTTCCAGAAGTGATTAGCACAACAGAACGCGCGTTTTGGATGAGTTTTGATCAAATTAGAAGTCACACTTTTCTTGTTTGCAACTTCACAGGTTTTCCCTCCAAACTTCATCATTTCACATGCTTGGAGATTCCATTTGATTACCTATAAATAGAGGGTAATCCTCATTCATTTTCTCAAGCTTGGATAGCCAGAATCACCCTGCCAAACTTGTTCCATAACTCAAATTTTGGCAACTTCGAAATCTGTTTTCAAGCCTTTTGAAATCCAATTTTTCTATCAATTTACCTTCCTTGATCTTCCCTGAAGCAAACCATATAATTACCTTCAAGAATTGTTCCCTATATTGCTCCATAGAAGTCCAGTTTCAGAGCTCCGAAACTCAACTTCAATAGGCAGATTTCTGCATCAATTCTTCAAAATTTGATATCATTGTGATGCTCTCATTGCCCTGGTTCTAGTCGCAACACTTACTTTTATCTGGAAACATGTTTTGACCATGAAATTTCAAATCCCTTTTCAAAACTTTCCTTCCAAATTGCTTGAGCTAAAATTTATATAAATTTGTCGCGAAGGTGTGGTTGTCTTCATCTTGAGGAGATGAAGCGAATGGCATAGGTTCGAGCTTCTTATTTTATAGTTTCAGAGACCTGCAATTCACGTTGGCTGGAGGTTAAAGATGACCAACGTGTCATCTTCCAACCAATGAAGGAGCGCCCTCTGTTTTTTTTTTAAATCTGATTTAATTAATGATTTAATGCTTTATTCACTAATGACCATGATATGCACAGCGTGCCAGATCCCTTGGATTTGATTCCTAATGCATTTTGACTCTCATCCAATGGTACACATATTTTTTACTTTATTTTTTCTTTTATGATTTTTATATTTAATTGTTTTAAATTTCAAAAAATCATAGAAAATTCATTTGTAGTCCAATAAATCTAAAAAAGTTATGAAAAATATTTTTAAATTTTCTCTTTCTGATTTTTATATTTTCACAATTTTATTTTGTGTTTTGATATTTTTTATAAATTTTCACTTTATTTGATTTGTTTTAAATGTTTAAATATACTTTTATGCATTTTTTAATTCTGAAAAAATTATGGAACGATCCAATGATATTGTGACAAATATTGGTGACCTCATTCATTTTTTATTTCTGACTTTGGTATTTTTTGTCATTTTGGTTCATTTTACTCATTTCTTTTAATTTTACAAATAGTTTCTAACTTTAAAAAATTACCAAAAATTTTATAAAATTATTTTAGTTCATTTCTGATTTTTCTATGGTCTTACTTTTTATTTCAAGATTAATTTGAACATAGTTGATATTTTTCTCTTTTATTTCTATTTTAAAAACATTTTATAATTTTTTTAATGTATATATTAAATGCAATATTATTTTTTGATTATTTTCTGGATGATCTTGGGTTGATTTTTGATTATGAACTTTGTTAACATCATTGGATCCATGGTGTTGAGTTTAAATCCATAAAAATGGATGAATGATTTTAATAATAGTTTAATTCAAATTTGGTTTGTATGTTCTTTCCCACCCCTCTTCATCTTATCCCTTTTATCATTGCACTAAGTGTTATTGGAGCATGATCTCTATATCATGTCTCAAAACAAATGGTGCATATATTGCTATTGACCGGCCTCAAAATAGGTGCGACTTCTACATAAGTTCACTTACGATTGCTTAACATAGCGCTAAATTTTGTCCCGATTCGAATAAATGATCATTCGTGGCCCAAACCTATGTTTGTAAGCCCATGTATGTTAATTTGATCTCTTTGATCCAATAAGATTGAGATTCATTGTGTGGAGGATTTGTTTCTACCAATCCTTAATGGATCTACAACACTTTTGGTCAACACGGATCACTTAAACATCGTTCATCATTAAATGGTACTTTTGAGGATCCCAAATGGATGATATACGTGACAAAAAGCAAATGCAACTTGTTGTGTGGAGGCTTTGGTTATACCAATCCTATAATGAGTTCCAAATGCAAGTTTCAAGATGGTCATCCAAGTAACCACTAATTATTAAATTGTTTTTACTTTATGCATTTTACTTTTTATGCTTTATGTGCCATTTACTTTAAGCATTACATTTCATGTCATTTTTATTTTGCTCACTAGATCTTTTCTTTTTATCTTCTAAGGCACTTAATAATCAACATGAACCATAAAAAACCCTTTAATGATACTTGGACTACTTGGTTACTATCCTTGGCATTATGGCGCATTGAACTTCTTGGACTTAGGATTAGAAACCTTGGCCTATGTTGGAGACCTTGTGACCTTGATGAATATTTTGTCTGGAGTTCTTGAGGTTTACCTCAAGACATTGGGTTATTTATTTGTTTTGTTTGCAGGTTATTGTGATTACATCCTTTATTTGTAATCTGGAATTCACCTGTATACAGCCGTTACTCTGCCCAATTTTTGTGAAGACTTAATACACTTGAAGTTTGGTTCTCACAAGAGGTCTATTATCTTTGCTTGCCTGGTTTCAATCCAAAGAATGTGAAATATGTCTTGGCTCATAATGTCATGTATTGGCTTCTTGTTGTTTAGATGGTTCCTATCCCTAGCTTTTACCTTATGCTTTAGGATAGCCTCTTCTTCTCCTCCCATCTTCTTTAATTTCAAAAATCTTCTCTCTCCTTTTGGAAATTCTTCTTGTTTCTTTTGAACTTGAACCACTTTTCATAATAAACTTAGACTTAGGTCCATGCATTTTCAAAACCTTTTCTTAAATAAAATTCAATCAACTTAATAATACCTTGACATTTTTTGTGAGAAGACTAAAAGTTAATCAATCTCATTTCAAGCCATTTTGCCACTTTGGCTTTTAAATCCTTTATCAAAAGATTAGACTCTTGTCAATCCTTGTAGTGATGCAAACAACTATACTTCTACAATATGTAGTGAAGAGAGAAATTTTCCACTTGGATGCTGAGTGAGGCATTATTGATTTTAAATCCAAGCCATATCCTCCATTTTGAGATGATGCAAATTCTCCTTTCTCATGATTGTGGGTACTATGTATGTTTTTCCACACGGACAATGACGATGATGTCTTATCTCATAAAATTAACCAACACACTTGTGTTTTAAAATTTTCAAAGGTGAACTATTGCACGAAAGGTGGTACGTAGGCACAAAAGGTTCGCAACCACGGCGGGTGCAAAAATTAATAAAAAATATTTCTTCTCTCATCTCCACCATCTATTTTACATACAACATTTTATAGCCAAAATATATAGATTTTTCAAAGAGTTTCCCGCGGAGTACCGTAGATGTTTAGGGTGATAATACCTTCCCTTTTCATAACCAACCCCCTTACCTTGAATATTTCCCCCTCTTTTTGGTTTACTCGCTCTTTTCCCATTCCTTTGGAACCAATAAAATGCGGTGGCAATTTTTATTTTGATCTGTGTAAGTCTAGTCAATCCAATGGCTTAGTCTTAAACATTTCTACCACTATAGAAAAAATGGTGACTTCACCGGGGAAAGATTGAGCTCTTTCTGGTCCATCCCTAAGTGGGTTGAACCTATCTTTGTTTATATCTGTATATGTGCTATTGTTGTATATATGTTTGTCTGGATTTTCCAGCTTTTCAAGATGGTTGGTCATTACTTATAAGTCCTATACCCGGACTTGGGCAAACTTTAAGATAGTACAGGCGGTATAGTCATGTTAACTTTGAGCGAGTAATCCCGAAAAAGGAGGAAAGAGATCCCCCACTTCGTGGAGGCCCCTTTGACTGTAGTATCATTTACCGAGTAATCGGAAAGACGTACTGCTTTCGACCTGGGAGCATGCTGAAGCTGAGGATCATAGAATACCTAACCCATCTTGGCCTTTTAGGTGTAGTTCGGAAGCTATGACGGAGTAATTCGGAAATAGTTGTCACGCGATACTATGCTCGGACGAGTTTTTCTTGAGAATATAACTAATTACCGAGTTAATTGGGAAGTTGGTAATATCCGAAGGAAGGATGTAGACGCTGGGAATCTCTAGAACCTTGTTCGGTAGGTGATAACTTTTAGAAGAACACATTATGGGTAGTACCTTCGACTTCATGCTCGTGACGTTAAACCTATGAACCTTATATGTGTGATCTTGTGTGTGATTGTTGCATCATGCATTCATGCACTCATAAGCATCTTTTGAAGAAATTTTATTTCGAGGGACTTAAAAGTTACCCATTTGTTAATATCTCAGGTACTTTTGACCATGGATTCTGGAAAAAGAAAGATTGGAAAATACAGTTTCAAGGATTCCAAGATAGATGAGTAGATTAGTATAATTCCCGAGATTGAGTGCTCTGCAGATTTTTGGAAGAAGTATGGATCCATCATTCCTCTTATGTAGCTTAGGATTAAAGAGGGTATTCTATAGTCCTTTGTCCAGTTCTATGATTCGATGTATCATTGCTTTACTTTCCCCGACTATTAGATGATGCATACACTAGAGGAGTATTCTTATCTGCTAGATTTACCTATTACCAATCGTGTTCCTTTTACTGGTTTGAAGGGTGAGCCAAAACCACATGAGGTTGCTGCTTTGATCCATCTGGGGAAGTCTGAGGCATAAACCCATATGACTACTAAAGGAGGGATTAGAGGATTACCAGCCCATTTCTTATTAGATAAAGCTCGTTACTTTGCCAGGATGAAGAGTACAATCGCTTTTTAGGCCATCTTTTCTCTACTTGCTTACAGGTTGTTTTTATTTCCTAATGTGCATAAGTTTGTTGACATTAATGCCATCAGGATCTTCATGATTGAAAACCCATTTCCTACATTGTTTTGTGATGTTTATTATTCTATTCATCTTCAAAATTCTTATCATGGGGGGATGATTATCTGTGGCACGCCTTTGTTGTACCGGTGAATTATCTTTCATATGCCTCAGTCGGATGCTTTTTGGGATGTCGGGAAGGAACCCTGATGGGCTCCTAAGATCATGGAACTTACTCACTCAGATATTGATTGGTATCATCGAGCTTACCAAGATGTAGAGATTTTTTACAGTTGTGGTAGTTTCCCTAATGTACCTCTTCTTGGTACAAAAGGAGGAATTAACTATAACCCTGCTCTTGCATGATGAAAGCCTGGTTATCCGATGAGGGATAAACCAAATATTATTTATTTGAGTAGTTTCTTTCGGAAGGAGGGAGAAGACCATAAGGTAGCTAGGGAGCATATTGCGAAGGCTTGGCGTCACATTCATAAGAAGAGTAGGAAAGACTTAGGACCAAGAGGAGCTGTTTATTTGGAACCTTATCTTCAGTGGGTCCAAACGAGAGCTATTCAATTAAAGATGTTGTATTCTCGGGAAACACTTATGCCTAATTTGTTTGCGAAGACCACTCCTCCCTTATTAGATGATATAGAAGAGCTACAACTTTCTTTGGTTAGGATGCAACAGGAAAAGGATGCTTGGAAGAATAAGTGCTAAAATTTAGAGATTTCCTATAGAGCAGACTTGATTGAGATCCTTGAGAGTCAAGCAGTAGAGACCATGGAGAGGAAAGGGGATTTATTTTCTCCTAACCTTAGTCAGATGCTAATTGCTCACTTCCTGATTCAGGAGATCGGAAGGAGGTTGCCACCAGGTATGCGAAAGAAAACCAAAGGTTGAAGGCTCAGAATTCCAGGCTTACAGGGAAGCGCCAGCGTATAGAGTGATTTCCGACAGCTTTACTTCTCATGGTTTTAGACTTTATTTTCATCTTGTTCTTGGGATTGTTGAGACTTATAACCTATTTTGAAGTTATTATAATAAGAATTTTTAGTATTTCAAATGTGTTATTACTTTAATATTTGCAATGTGTCGATAAATCTTTAAGTCCCTTGAAATATTAATAATAGTAATAATAAATCATGTGCACCACATATCATGCATCATATTACACATATTTCTTGCATTTGTTATTCATATCCAGGTGTCTTACCAAGCTTCTTTACTTCATTCAGCAAGCTGACTCACCACTACAACACTCTGGCTAATTTCAGAAGGAAGATGGACAACTTTGAACAATAGAATCGCGAGCTACGTGAGGAGGTTTCTGCTTTGAAGGTTGGCATGACCAATCTTACTGCTTTGATGGAATCTCTGGTGGCTTCTTAGAATCATCCACTGAGTGTTCAACCTCAACCAACAAGGGTTACTGCTGAAGCTCTGATTGTTCCTGTGTCTGCTACTCCAGCTGTTGTTTAGAATCGTATGCCTCAAGGTTATCCATGGGGAATGCCAGAGAATTTTGCACCTTACGGTTTAAATCTTGGTCCTAAAGAAGCTCTAGTTGTTAAGACTATTGTTACTCATGCACCTCATGTGGTGCATGTTCCTGCTGCACCTCCTTCGGTGAATTTGGTTCCATTTGTTAATGATGATGTGTGTCGTCCTTTTCCCCCACCAAGTGAAGACTTTGGTCTTTATGACAGAATGGACAATTTTCAAGAGAAGTTTGACAAGATGTAGAGGGAGATGAAGGCCCTCATGGGAAAAGAGTTATTCGGGCAGAATGTGAGTGAATTATGCTTGGTCCTGAATTTTAAGATACCAGCAAAGTTTAAAGTCCCATAGTTCGAGAAGTACAAGGGCAACACTTTCCCTTGCGCTCATCTGGTGATGTATATAAGAAGAATGTCTTCCCATAATTATGATCAACGTCTCCTGATCACTTTTTTCATGATAGTTTGACCGGTGCTGCGCTGAAATGGTATATAAGTTTGGATAGCGTCAATATCCATACTTTCAATGACTTGGGAGATGCATTTATTAGACAATACAAATACAATGTGGACATGGCGCCTGACCATGATCAACTCAGGGCCATGGTTCAGAAAGACAGGGAATCATTCAAAGAATATGCATAAAGATGGCGTAAGGTAGCCACCAAAGTGATTCCTCCCATGGAAGATAAGGAGATGACTAAGATTTTCTTGAAAACTCTGGGTGCTTTCTACTATGAAAGGATGGTAGCAAGTGCGCCAAGTGACTTTACTGAAATGGTAGGCATGGGTATCCGTTTAGAAAAGGCTGTAAGAGAGAGCCGTTTACGAAGAGTGAAGGATCTGGAGGTGCGAAGAAGCCATATTATGGGTTTACCAAGAAAAAGGAAGGGGATACAAATGTTTTTATGCAAGAGAGGAGGGTTAATCCTCCTAGAAGAAATTATCAGCATCATCAGCAAGTCGCCTCGGTTACTCCAGTTGTTGGTGTAGCTCCAACCACCGTTCCTTATCAGAGACCATCCCAGCAGGGGAATCAAGGGTATAATCATAGAAGGGAGAGTTATGACCCTGTTCCTATGAGTTATATATAGTTACTACCAGCATTAATTCAGAAGAAGTTGGTTCAGACCCGACCACCTCCCGATGTACCATCACCATTGCCTTGGTATTACAAAGTAGACCAAACATGTGCTTTTCATCAGGGAGCACCAGGGTATAATGTTGAGAATTTCTATCCTTTGAAGACTGAGGTAGAGAAATTGGTGAAGTCTGGTATTCTATCTTTCAAGGATGTGGGCCCTAATGTGATAGACAACCCTCTACCCAAGCATGGAGGAGCGAATGCTGTGAATATGGTGGTCGGTTGTCTAGGCGACTTCCGGATTTTTGATATTAATCTTGTTATAGGAGATTTGGTGAAAATGCATGCAGACCTCTGTGAATTTAGCTACTATACGCATGACCATTCTGGTTGTGCTATTTACAGTACAAAAATACATGGTTACAACAAGATAAAGGTTGATTTGCAGGAGATGATGGATGAGGGCCTCATCCACATAATCAGGCCTATGGCAGAGTATGAAGAGGAAGGAACATGGTTTCTGGATGTCCTGAAGAGTTCATAATTTTTGACGTGGAACATATGAATGAGGATCTTGTACAATTGCATGCTACTTTCTGCCACGTGGCTGGTCAGGTGGAATATCATTATGGATCTTGCCGAATTTGCTGCCGAGACTCCCGAGGATGTTCAATTGTGAGGAAAGGTATTCAGTTGTTGTTGGATAATGGAACTATCAAGGTTACAGGTCAAAGGGATGATTACCATGAAGTTGATGTGATTGAGGTTTGCTTGGCTGAAGAAGAGTCGGATGATGAATATGCCTCTGCAGATGAGTTCTTTTCCTCGGATGAAGATTTGTTTTCCAGAGATGACTCCATAATGACTGATTATGTTGAAGAAGGTGTAAATGTCATTGTGCCTTGTTTTGGTGCACCCTCCCATTTTGAAGTTGAGTATCATAGCAAGCCAACTATTACTCCATTCGTGATTAGTTTTCCGGGTCCCGTCCCCTATAAGTCAGATAAGGTTGTACCCTATAAATATAATGCTACAATCTTAGAGAATAGTGTGGAAGTTCCCATCCAGCCAATGCCTGATGTTGGAAATATTACTAAGACTAGAAAAGTGACCCACAACGGTCATGTATTTGCATCAGTTCTCCATTGAGATGTTAGCACTAGAAATAAAAATGATGAGAATGTTGAACCCAAGAAGGCAACGGGTGAATCTAGTTGAACTACGTTAGAGAAAGAAGTGGATGATATTTTAAAGATAATCAAGATGAGCGACAACAGGATTGTAGATCAGCTACTGCAGACTCCTTCAAAAATATCTACCTTCACTTTATTAATGAACTCCTCTGCTAATAGAGAATCTCCTATGAGGGTATTGGACCAAGCTTTTATGGAAAGTGACATGCCTATAGACCAATTCAGTAGTGTAGTATGGAACACTATGTCATGTAATAACCCGCGTTTCTGCGACGATGAATTTCCAGATGAAGGAAGCAATCACAACCTGGCCCTCCACATCTCTATGAACTACAAGAATGATTCACTATCCAATGTGATGATTGTAATGGATCCGCTTTGAACGTTATACATAGGAACACACTTATGAAATTGAAATATCAACGAACGCCCATGTACCCAAGTGGCATTATTGTGTAAGCTTTTGATGGATCAAGGAAATCTGTTATTGGTGAAGTGGACTTGCCCATTCATATAGGCCCACATTTGTTTCAAATTACTTTCCAGGTCATGGATATTATACCCGCTTATAGCTACTTTCTAGGACGGCCGTCGATACATGAGGCAGGGGCTGTCACTTCAACTTTACACCAAAAGCTGAAGTTTGTACATAAGCAAAAGTAGTGACTATAAATGGAGAACGGGAATTATTGATATCTCATTTGTCCTCTTTTAGCATTGTGGAGGCGGATGAAGTTGCTGTCGGAACCCAGTTCCAAGCTTTATCCATTGATAACATAAGGGGAAATGAGAATTCCACGGTTTCCCTTAAGGATGTGCAGCAAGTTGTGCGTAATGGTCATAGTGAGGTATGGGGACAAATTATGGACCCACCTGTGAACAAGAACAAAGCTGGCTTGGGGTTCTCTTTAATAAATGACAAAGGTAAGAGAATGAAGCCAAAGTCTGCTGCGGGAAAGTATCAAGACGTCTTTTGTAACGGAGGTTATCTTCATCCAACTGTTTCAAGGATTAATGCCATTGCGGAAGATGAAGCAGATCCGAAAAGGCCAAATTACGTGATGCAGAGTTAGGGTTCAGAACTGGATCACCATTGAGGTTCACTCTTGCCTACATGTTTCAAAGTAATTTGTCTTGTGAATATTTTTGAAAATCTTTCACTCTGCCCAAGGTGGAAGTATTAATATTGTACGGACTTATATGTTTGGTGTGACTTTTAAAATCAATAATAAAAGTTGTCTTTGATCCCCAAATTGTGTATTTATTTTCTACTTTTTCTTGGAAAATGGTAATAAAAAAAAACCTTTCAAAATAAATAATAACTGAAATTCAATATGCATGATCGCTTGTTATATGTGTCAGTTTCTAAAAACAATCATAAATCACATGTGTAGATTAATTAAAAAAACCCGTTGAATACAATGACCCCGCACCCTCTCCCAACTTTGAATGTCCTGTGTATGGGGCCGAAGAATAAGATTATGATGAGATTCCAGAAGAGGCCTCACGGTTACTTGAGCGCGAGGAAAATGCCATTCAGCCATATAAACAACCATTGGAAGTAATCAATTTGGGTTCAGAAGAAGATCCGAAGGAAGTCAAGATTGGAGCATTACTGCATCCCGATGTAAAGAGCAGGTTGATTGAGTTACTGAAAGAGTATGTGGATATTTTTTCTTGGTCTTATCAAGATATTCCTGGCCTAGATACTGATATTGTAGAGCCCCATTTTCCGTTGAAGCCAGAGTGTCTGCCAATCAAACAGAAGTTGAGAAGAACTCACCCGGATATGGCAGTGAAGATCAAAGAGGAAGTTCTAAAGCAGATTAATGCTGGTTATCTTGTAACATCAGTGTACCCTCAATGGATTGCCAATATTATCCCAATACCGAAGAAAGACGGAAAAGTTTGCATGTACATAGATTCCAGAGATCTAAATAAAGCTAGTCCAAAAGATGATTTTCCATTGTCGCACATTGATATGTTAGTGGATAGCACAACAAAATTCAAAGTTTTCTCGTTCATGGACAGATTTTCCGGGTATAATCAAATAAGAATGGCTCCAGAGGACATGGAAAAAACAACTTTTATAAAACCCTGGGGAACATTCTATTACAGAGTGATGCCCTTTGGGTTGAAGAACGTTGGTGCAATGTACCAGAGGGCTATGACAACTCTATTCCATGATCTGATGCACAAGTAAATCGAGGTATATGTTAATGATATGATTGCTATATCCCAAACTGAAGAAGGGCATGTAGAAGATTTGTTGAATTTGTTTCAGCGTTTGAGTAAGTATTATCTCCGCTTGAATCTAAATAAATGTACCTTCGGTGTTCGATCATGGAAATTGTTAGGTTTCATTGTTAGCCAAAAAGGAATCGAAGTTGACCCTGATAAAGTCAAAGAAATTCAAGATATGCCACCACAAAGAACTAAAAAGCAAGTCAGAGGGTTCATCGTGCGTTTGAATTATATTTCCATATTCATTTCTCACATGACTGCAATGTGTGAACCGATCTTTAAGTTGTTAAAGAAAGATCAAGGTTATGTATGGACGGATGACTTCCAAAGGGCATTTGAAAGCATTAAAGAATATCTACTTGATCCTCCTATATTGCTCCCTCCTGTTGAAGGAAGACCGTTGATTATGTATCTGACAGTGTTAGATAATTCCATGGGCTGTATTCTGGGACAACAAGATGAAATGGTGAAAAAAGAGTATGCCATTTATTATCTCAGTAAAAAGTTTACCGATTGTGAGTCACGGTATTCCATGCTGGAAAAGATGTGTTGTGCTCTGGCTTGGGCGGTAAAACGTTTGTAGCAGTATATGTTGAATCACACTACTTGGTTGATCTCCAAAATGGATCCAATCAAGTACATTTTTGAAAAGCCTGCTCTTACTTGGAGAATTTCCCGCTGGCATATGTTTATCTGAATATGATATCGAATACGGCACTCAAAAAGATATTAAGAGTAGAGTGTTGGCATATTATCTTGCTCACAAACCAGTTGATGATTATCAGTCTGTGAAGTATGATTTTCCCGATGAGGATGTGATGTTTCTGAAAGTGAAAGATTGTGATGAACCATTGCCTGAGGAAGGTCCTGATCTTGAATCTCGCTGGAGTATTATATTTGATGGAGATGTGAATGCTTATGGTAAATGAATTGGTGTTGTGATTGTCATTCCACATGGACCACACATCCCTTTTACTGCAAGGTTTACATTTGATTGTACTAATAATATGGCAGAATATGAGGCTTGCATCATGGGTCTCGAGGAATAAATCAGATTAGAGGAGAGTGGGATACTCGTTACCCCAGCTTGATCCCTTACAAAGATTAGGCTAGAAGATTGTTACCCTTCTTTAATAAAGTTGAATTTCATCACATTCCTAGAGATGAAAATAAAATGGCGGATGCTCTGGAAACTCTGGCTTCTATGTATCAAGTAAATACTTGGAATGATATACCTCGAATTGTATTTCAGCAACTGGCTATGCACGCTCATGTGTTTACAATAGAGGAGGTAGTAGATGAAAAACCTTGGTATTATGATATCAAGAATTTTCTTCAGACTCAGGAATACCCGATTGTTGCTTCGAATAAAGATAGAAAGACATGGAGAAGATTGGCTGGAAGTTTCTTCCTCAGTGAAAATGTGTTGTACAAGAGAAATTATGACATGGTCTTGCTCAGATGTGTGGATAGACCTGAAACAGACATGCTGATGCATGATATTCATGAAGGCTCATTTGGCACTCATGCCAATGGACATTCGATGGCTAAAAAGATTCTAAGGGCGGGTTAGTATTGGCTGACAATGGAATCTGATTATTACAAATTTACAAAGAAGTTATATAAATGCCAGATCTATGCAGACAAGGTTCATGTGCCTCCGACACTTCTCAATGTGATCTCTTCCCCATGGCCTTTCTCTATGTGGGGTATTGATATGATTGGGATGATAGAATCCAAAGCTTCGAATAGACATCGTTTTATCTTGGTAGCAATTGATTACTTCACCAAATGGGTGGAAGCTGCTTCATATGCTAATGTTACTAATAAGGTTGTTGTGCTCTTCATTAAATAATCTCATATGTCGTTATGGTTTGCCGAGCAGAATCATCAATGATAATGACTCGAATCTGAACAACAAGATGATGACAGAACATTGTGAGGAATTCAAGATTGTCCATCATAATTCATATCCGTACAAACCAAAGATGAATGGTGCTATTGAAGCTGCTAAAAAGAATATCAAGAAAATTATACAGAATATGGTTGTTACTTATAAGGATTAGCATGAAATTCTCCCTTTTGCTTTGCATGGATATTGGACATCTGTTCGCACTTCAACAGGAGCAACCCCGTTCTCCCTTGTGTACGGAATGGAAGCGGTACTATCAATCGAGGTTGAGATTCCCTCTTTGCGAGTTATAATGGAAACTAAGTTGTCAGAGGCTGAATGGGTCCAGGACAGGTTTGACCAATTGAATTTGATCGAAGAGAAGAGAATGACCGCTTTGTGTCATGGACAGTTATATCCGAAGAGAATGAAGAAAGCTTTTGATAAGAAGGTTAAGCCTCGTGAATTCATAGAAGGCAACCTCATGCTCAGGAAGGTCATGTCTTTTAACATTGATTCTAGGGGTAAGTGGACCCCCAATTTTTAAGGCCCGTATGTTATCAAGAAACCCTTCTCTGGTGGTGCATTAATTCTTGAAACTATGGATGGCGAGGAGTTCTCACGTCCCATAAATGCTGATGTAGTCAAGAAATACTTCTCCTAAAGAAATAAAAGAACAGAACACTAATTTGAAAACCTGAAAGGGCGGCTTAGGAAAAAAAGATCGTCTCGGTAGGCCGAAAACCCGAAAGGGAAGTCTAGGCAAAAATTATAGACATAAAAAGAATAAATTTCACGCTAAGTTGAAAACCCGCAATGGCAGCTTAGGAAAAAGTTAGGGACTTTCTTGGCAAGTAACTACATCATACAAGACTTGATCATTGAAGCAACAATCTTCTCGGATCCTCATCATACTTCAACGGAAGCTGCATCTCAGGATTTCAAAAGTTATTAGAGGGGATAGTGGTCATTGTATTTCAATGTATCTTTTCCATTATATATTACCATTTTCTGAACTTTGTAATCATCCATGGAGTCTCGTCATTCACAGACTACCATTCTATTAATGAAATTTGAGCTTTTACCCAATTCTTGGTATTTATTATTCTATTTAGCTTGTAAAGACTCCATTTATTATTGATAATAATTTTCAAAGCGAAAAGATTAAATAACAAAATTGATTTTCAAAAAGAATTTACAATTTTCTTTTACTTTAGAATTTGTGATGCAAGAGAAAAACAAAAGTGGTGATGCCAGGAATGGACGAACTCTAATTGTTTTGAGAAGTTTTTGTTTCCCCCGGGAAGGTTTATTCAAGATGTTTTTGCTGTATTGGGTTTATGACTCCAGTGTCCCCAGTCAAGTCTTGGTTCAGTTTTTTTTTCTTCTTTTCTAAGTTTGCATGATATGAAGACTCAATCCAAGATTTCTGCAGTGAAGGTTTCGCTTGATTGATAGAAGTTCTTTCTTCCCAGAGAAGTTGGTACAATAATTAATCTTGAATAAAACATGTCTCTGGTTTCTCCAGTGAAGAATGTACATTGGCTTTCCCTTTTGAGAATGTGGTGTTGACCTCCCCAAGGAAGTCAACACAAAATCCCAGTTAATGTCTCGATGATGGGGCATTATATGCCTTAGCGAATTTTATATGTTTTTCCTCCTTCAAAATGGGCTTGAATTCCCCAGTTAATGTTTTGATGATTTGGTGTACATCTGCTTTACTTGAAATTAGTTTTGCAATCCCCAGTAGAAGCGTTACATTTGAAAACATTTATTTCCCTGTTGAAGTCCGAGTGCTATTCCATGATAAAGCCTGGAGAAGGATGTTATATCTCTGTATTTGTACTGTTTTGTCGCTATGTTTTGTTTACTTCCGGATTACGTTTCTCCCCAGTGAAGTTAAGCCATGCAGTAGGATTTTGTTTCATCAGTTGGCACTTACTTTTTCTTGGAATGTTCATCTTGGATGTGATTTAGCCGAGTGTTGTTTGGGCCCCAATTGGTTTTGCCTAGTTACTCCCAGTGTTATATGTATGTTTTGTCAGCATATGCATGATAACACTTATACATTCATACATACATCATGCATAGTTAAATTTGGAAAATCATTGCTCATTCACATTCATTATTTTGTGGTCGTATTATCCTGTTTTGCAGAATTGAGTTGTCCTCTCTCCAATAGAGTGTCAGTCATAAGCAGAAAGTGTATGTTCTTTCAATTTCCCCACTAAATTATCCCTCGTGGAAGATTTTTTCTTTAGCCTTCCTGCACAGCTCTTTGTCAGGATGATTTGGGTTTCCCTCTTGAGTTTATTTCTCAAAGGAAGTATTTTGGACGACTGTCTCATTCCAGTTTATTTCTGGTTTGAATTTTTGATCCTCGGCAATATTATTACTTATGATGTCTGCAGACTTCGAGCCTTGGTTTGAGAATGTGCATTTATTTTGCACGAGAAGACTTTATGTCTTCAGCAGGAATATTTTGGCATTTCCCCAGGAAGTCATATTTCTTTCCCCAGTGAGTGTAGCGCCCGTAATTTAATTAATTATTTAATTAAATTATTTTTGGAATATTTGTGAAGAAGTGTTATTAATTGGATTTATTTTATTAACTGGAGAAATAATAATATATTTGAGATATTATATTATTATGTGAAACAATGTTAGAAGCTAACATTATTAAGGTGGGCTTAATTTGAGATAGTATAAGTAATAAGGGGGTGTAAGTTTGGAGCCCAATAAGGAATAATATAATAATATTAGGTTATTTTATTATTTGTTGTTAGAATAGAAGAAAGAAGCAGTAAGAAGAGAAATAAGGATTGGGGAGAACGTGAAGCTGTTGGATTTTGAAGGAAACGACAAGAACGAAGAATTCAACCCGGAAATTGTAGAGCAACCTTCAATCCAAGGTAAGGGTGGGGTTCTGGCTTTATAATTGGGTTCATGATGTTTGATATGTGGGGTTAGAGGATTGTTGTTTTTGTTATTGAATTGAATGATATATGATGAATATTGATGAATTCTCGATGGATAAATGATGTTATGATGCTGTGTAATCGATGTTGTATTATAAGTTATTGTTAAGTGATGAATTATCATGGTTATGATGAGGTTTGTAAGACTGTAATTAGATTCCAGTAGTGAAAATACAGTACAAAATGCAGAGAATTATGCAGAAAAACGCAGGATGCGTCGACCTCAAACTGGACGAGTCGATGCAAGGAGGCTGTTGGACTCGGGATGAGTCGATGCATGCAGGGGATTTGTCGATACATGAGTGTGTGAGACTCAGGATGCATCGACCGGTGCGATGCATGTGTCGATACATGATGGGATTTGAAGCAGGATGAGTCGATCCATAAGGAGGATGCGTCGACTCATAGTATGCAGGAGAAGCAGGATGTGTCGATCCAAGGAGTTTTGTGTCGATACATAATGCTGGATTTTTGACAGAATTGACTTCTAATTGTTGTAACTTGAGTTGTAAGATGCTGTTTGAAATTCAGTTCGAAGCGTTGATTAGCTGACGTAATGAATATTATTTTAGATGATTAAAATGATGATTAAGAAGTGTAATCCCAGTAACAAATTTAGGATTTAGGATTATTTCCCGTAGATGACCGTTGTGTTGTTTTTGGGACAGATTGATGAATATGAGATGTTAGAGGCTGCTGTTAGAAATATGACAGTAGGACTTAGTGATAATAATGATGTGCAGTAGCAGAATAACAATATGGCTTACTGTATTATTGATATACAGCTGAATATTAGTGAGATGTTATTATTAAAGTTGTGTTTGATAATTTATAATGAACAAATGATGTTGATAAATAATGATGTTTAATAAATTATTTTGAGATGTTTATGAGATGTTGTAATTGAGATGTTTATGAGATGTTGTTGTTTAAGATGACTGAAATGTTGTCGTTTTAATGATTGAGATATTGTTGTTTGAGACGACTGAAATGTTGTCGTTTTGATGATTGAGATGTTGTTATTTTGAGATGTGTTTTGAGATGTTGTTAACTGAGTGTGTTATTACATTCATGTTGAGTCGCATACATTGCATTTTTTTTGAGATGGAGCTTATGCTCGTTGAGATGGCCTGGATTGGCAAATTTTGAGATGAAGGCTATGCCTTGTTAATGCCTCTATTAATTGGCAGATTAGATTTTTGAGATGGGAGTTCTGCTCCAATGGTACCACATGCATTTGCATAGTTTTGAGTCACATCATATGAATAATGAGATGTATTTGATATTGATGAATGAGTATATATGCTGTAATTGTTGTTGATTATGAGATGAGAACAAGTGATATATTATTGATCTAATTTAATATATTGATTATCATGCGCTTTATTATATTGTTAGATATCTCACCGCTTCTGTTAGAATGTTGCCCTTATGTTGGTAACGTGCAGGTAGTCGAGAGTGAAGGCCGTATACCTTCAATAGATCGAGTCAGTGTCATTGCTCTGATATGTAACACTCGGGGGGATGAACGCTTGTTGATTTTTGATTGCTGATTTTTAGTTATTGAACTTTAAATTGTTTATTTACTAAACATGATATGTTTCAAAGTTTTTGTTTTATTTAAAGATCCTATTAAAGAATTCAGCTGCGTAGTTATTGAATGATTTTATTAAAGATGCTATGTTGATGATTCATCCGATATTTTGAAAAAGTGTTATATATCCATGATGAATGCAATGAATTTATTAGAAGAATTTGTGACATCCCGATTCGTTTGTATGATTGAAATTTTATAACTCTGATTTATTTTGCATAATTTGCTTGGGGTAGCATTGGGGTGTTACAAAGTTGGTATCAGAGCAAAAGGTTGGTCTGACCTTGTCGTTGAGTCTTAGTTGTCTAACAATCGAGTATTGTTATTTTGAGTTCTAACAGTTGTTTGTGTTGTAGTGAGAAGTTGATATGGCTGGAAGGAATGATGTTGCTCTTGCTGCTACTCTAGAAGCAATGGCTTATGCGATGGAAAGTCAGCCGAATGCTGACGGGAATGCTGGATCTTGTAGCTTGGCGACTTTCCAGAGAGGGAATCCACCTACGTTCAAGGGAAAATATGATCCTGACAAAACTTTGGATTGGTTGAAAGAGATTGACAGGATCTTTCGCGTAATGGACTGCACTCCAGTGCAGAAGGTTCATTATGGGACTCATATGCTAGAAGTCGAGGCTGATGACTGTTGGCTAGAGACTTGCCAGAAGTTGGAAGCTGCAGGTGAGAATGTCACTTGGAAAGAAGGAAATCGGGTTCCTTGAGCTGAAGCAAGGAAGTATGCCTGTTGTTGAGTATGCTTCCAAGTTTGCTGAGTTGGCCATGTTTTATCAGCATTACACTGAAGAAAATTCCGAGTTTTCAAAGTGTATTAAGTTTGAAAATGGGTTGCGCCCGGAAATTAAAAAGGCAGTTGGATACCAGAAGATCCGTGTCTTTCTTGATTTGGTTGATAGTTGTAGAATTTATGAGGAAGATAACAATGCTCATTACAAGATTATTAGTGAGAAGAGGGGTAAGCACCCACAGAGTCGTGGTAAACCCTATGATGCCTCAGCTGGTAAGGGTAAGCAGAGAGTTGCTCATGGTCAGAGAACCAGTGGGGGAGATGCTCCTGCTGGTGTGATTTGTTTTAAGTTAGAGAAACCTGGGCACAAGAGTAATGTGTGCACTGCTGAAGTGAAGAGATGTCACCGTTGTGGTAAGAATTGACATATTGTATCTGAGTGTAAGCATAATAATGTGGTTTGTTTCAATTGTAAGGAAGAAGGGCACATTGGTAGTCAGTGTCCGAAACCGAAGAAGGCTCAGTCTAGTGGTAAAGTTTTTGCTTTGGTGGAGGATCAGACAGCTCCCGAGGACAGACTTATTAGAGGTACATGTTTCATTAATAATACTCCTTTAATTACTATTATTGATATTGGTGCTACGCATTGTTTTATTGTTGCTGATTGTGTTGAAAGATTGGGTCTTGTTTTGTCTTCTTTGAATGGGGAAATGGTCGTCGATACTCCAGCCAAGGGATCAGTGACTACTTCTTTTGTGTGTGCTAAGTCTCCCTTGTCGATCTTCGACAGTGACTTTGTTGTTGATTTGGTTTGTTTTCTGTTAAGAAGTTTAGATGTGATTCTTGGTATGAACTGGTTAGAGCATAACTGTGTTCATATTATTTGTTATGACAAGTCGGTGAAGTTTTCTACTCCTGAAGAAGAGGAAGATGGTTTGTTGTCTGCTAGACAGTTGAGAAATTTGATCAAAGAGGAAGCACAAATGTTTTCGTTGATGGTGTCGCTATCTGTAGAGACTCAAACTATAATCAAAGAATTTCTGGTGGTATGTGAATTTCCTGAAGTTTTCCCTGATGATATTCCTGATGTACCGCTAGAGAGAAGTTGAATTTGCAATTTATCTTGTACCTGGTACCAGACCCGTGTCTATGGCACCATACAGGATGTCTGCGTCTGATTTGTCATAGTTAAAGAAGCAATTGGAAGAGTTACTTGAGAAGAGGTTTGTAAGACCAAGTGTATCGCCATGGGGAGCTTCAGTGTTGTTAGTGAAGAAGAAAGATGGAAGCATGAGGATTTGTGTTGATTATAGACAATTGAACAAGGTGACAATTAAGAACAAGTATCCGCTTCCAAGAATAGATGACTTGATGGACCAATTGGTGGATGCCTGTGTGTTTAGTAAGATTGATTTGAGTTCGGGTTACCATCAGATTAAACTAAAGGATGAAGACATTCAGAAGACGGCTTTCAGAATGCGTTATGGACATTACGAGTATTCGGTGATGCCTTTCGGTGTTACTAATGCACCGGGAGTATTCATGGAATATATGAATCGTATCTTTCATACTTATTTGGATCGGTTCGTAGTGGTGTTCGTTGATGATATTTTGATTTACTCTAAGTCAGAAGAAGAACATGCTGAACATTTAAGAATAGTATTGCAAGTTTTGAAAGAAAAGAAGTTGTATGCAAAGTTATCCAAGTGTGAATTTTGGTTAAAGGAGGTTTGTTTTCTTGGTCATGTGATTTCAGGTAGTGGAATTGTTGTAGATCCATCGAAGGTTGATGTTGTGTTGCAATGAGAAACTCCAAAGTCAGCTACTGAGATTAGGAGCTTTGTGGGATTAGCTGGTTATTATAGAAGGTTTATTGAAGGGTTTTCTAAGTTGTCACTTCCGTTGACTAATTTGACTTGTAAAGGTAGAGCATTTGTTTTGGATGTTCAATGCGAATAAAGTTTTACGGAATTGAAGAAGAGGTTGACGTCGACTCCGATTTTGACGTTGCCTAATCCAGGAGAGTCTTTTGTGGTGTATTGTGATGCTTCTAAGATGGGTTTAGGAGGTGTGCTTATGCAGAATGGTAAGGTAGTTGCTTATGCATCGAGGCAGTTGAGGACTCATGAGAAGAACTATCCTACGCATGATTTAGAGCTTGCTGCAGTTGTTTTTGTGTTGAAGATTTGGAGGCATTATCTTTATGGTTCTAGATTTGAAATGTTTAGTGACCATAAGAGCTTAAAGTATTTGTTTGATCAGAAGGAGTTGATTATGAGGCAACGAAGATGGTTGGAATTGCTAAAGGATTATGATTTCAGTTTGAATTATCATCCAAGAAAGGCGAATGTGGTAGCTGATGCATTGAGTCGAAAGACTTTACATATGTCAGAAATGATGATTAAAGAGTTGGAATTGATTGAGCAGTTTAGAGATATGAACTTAGTTTGCGAGGTTACTCCGCAGAATGTTATGTTGGGTATGCTGAAGATTAATAATGAATTTTTAGAGAGTATCAAAGAAGCTCAGAAGTTGGATGTGAAACTGGTAGATTTGATGGTTAGGATCGATCAATTTGAGAACAGTGATTTCAAGTTAGATGAGCAAGGTGTGTTTAGATTTCGTGATCAGATTAGTATTCCTGATGATGCTGAGATGAAGAAAGTGATACTTGAAGAGAGTCATAGAAGTAAGTTGAGTATTCATTCAGGAGCTACGAAGATGTACGAAGATTTGAAAGTTCTGTTTTGGTGGCCTGGGATGAAGAGTGATGTGGCTCAGTTTGTGTATGTATGTTTGACTTGTTAGAAGTCTAAAGTTGAACATCAAAAGCCTGCATGATTGATGCAACCTTTGGAAGTTCCTGAATGGAAATGGGATAGCATTTCAATGGACTTTGTGACGGGGTTTCCTAGTACTTAAAGAGGACATGATTCAATTTGGGTGATTGTTGATAGGCTTATGAAGTCAGCTCATTTTATTCCAATTAACATCAGTTTTCCAGTGTCGAAGTTAGCTGAGATTTATGTTAGTGTGATTGTGAAACTGCATGGTGTTCCTTTGTGCATTGTGTCAGATAGAGATCCAAGATTTACTTCTGATTTTTGGAAGAGTTTGTAAGAAGCGTTGGGTTCAAAGTTGAGGTTGAGTTCAACGTATCATCCTCAGACAGATGGTCATACTGAACGGACGATTCAATCGTTGGAAGACTTGTTGAGGGCATGTGTTCTCGAGCAGGGAGGTTCATGGGATACTTATCTTCCGTTGATAGAGTTCACGTATAATAACAGTTACCAATCTAGTATTGGGATGGCACCTTTTGAAGCGTTGTATGGTCGAAGATGTAGAACTCCATTATGTTGGCATGAATCTGGTGAAAGTGTCGGGCTTGGACCTGAACTTGTTCGTGAGACTACTGAGAAGGTGAAGTTGATTCGAGAAAAGATGAAAGCTTCACAAAGTAGACAGAAGAGTTATCATGAAAAGCAAAGAAAAGATTTAGAATTTCAAGCTGGTGATCATGTGTTTTTAAGAGTTACACCTGTGACTGGTGTTAGGCGAGCATTGAAGTCTAAGAAGCTCACTTCTCGTTTTATTGGACCGTATCAGATTTCAGAGAGAGTGGGGAATGTTGCTTATAGAGTGGTTTTACCGCCTAATCTTTCGAATTTGCATGATGTGTTTCATGTGTCGTAACTTCGGAAGTATATTTCAAATCTATCTCATGTGATTCATATGGACGATGTGCAAGTACGGGATAATCTTACGGTGGAGACGATGCTTGTACGGATCGCGGATCGGGAAATGAATACTCTGAGGGGAAAAGAGATTGCATTGGTTAAAGTGATTTGGCTAGGAGCTGCAGGAGAAAGCATGACTTGCGAATTGGAGAGCAAGATGCGAGACTCCTATCCTGAATTGTTTGATCGAGGTAAATTTTCGAGGACGAAAATATTCTCAGTGGGGGAGAGTTGTAACGCCCGTAATTTAATTAATTATTTAATTAAATTATTTTTGGAATATTTGTGAAGAAGTGTTATTAATTGGATTTATTTTATTAAATGGAGAAATAATAATATATTTGAGATATTATATTATCATGTGAAACAATGTTAGAAGCTAACATTATTAAGGTGGGCTTAATTTGAGATAGTAAAAGTAATAAGGGGGTGTAAGTTTGGAGCCCAATAAGGAATAATATAATAATATTAGGTTATTTTATTATTTGTTGTTAGAATAGAAGAAAGAAGCAATAAGAAGAGAAATAAGGATTGAGGAGAACGTGAAGCTGCTGGATTTTGAAGGAAACAGCAAGAACGAAGAATTCAACCCGGAAATTATAGAGCAACCTTCGGTCCAAGGTAAGGGTGGGTTTCTTGCTTTACAATTGGGTTCATGATGTTTGATATGTGGGGTTAGAGGATTGTTGTTTTTGTTATTGAATTGAATGATATATGATGAATATTGATGAATTCTCGATGGATAAATGATGTTATGATGTTGTGTAATCGATGTTGTATTATAAGTTAATGTTAAGTGATGAATTATCATGGTTATGATGAGGTTTGTAGGACTGTAATTAGATTCCAGTAGTGAAAATATAGTAGAAAACACAGAGAATTATGCAGAAAAACGCAGGATGCGTCGACCTCAAACTGGATGAGTCGATGCAAGGAGGTTGTTGGACTCAGGATGAGTCGATTCATGCAGGGGATGTATCGATACATGAGTGTGTGAGACTCAGGATGCATCGACCGATACAATGCATGTGTCGATACATGCTGGGATTTGAAGCAGGATGAGTCAATCCATAAGGAGGATGCGTCGACTCATAGTATGCAGGAGAAGCAGGATGTGTCGATCCAAGGAGTTATTTGTCGATACATAATGCTGGATTTTTGACAGAATTGACTTCTAATTGCTGTAACTTGAGTTGTAGGATGTTGTTTGAAATGCTGTTCGAAGCGTTGATTAGCTGATGCGATGAATATTATTTTAGATGATTAAAATGATGATTAAGAAGTGTAATCCCAGTAACTAATTTAGGATTTAGGATTAATTCCCGTAGATGACTGTTGTGCTGTTTTTGGGACAAATTGATGAATATGAGATGTTAGAGGTTGCTGTTAGAAATATGACAACAAGACTTAGTGATAATAATGATGTGCAGTAGCAGAATAACAGTATGGCTTACTGTATTATTGTTATACAGCTGAATATTAGTGAGATGTTATTATTAAAGATGTGTTTGATAATTTATGATGAACAAATGATGTTTATAAATAATGATGTTTAATAAATTATTTTGAGATGTTTATGAGATGCTGTAATTGAGATGTTTATGAGATAATGTTGTTTGAGATGACTGAAATATTATCGTTTTGATGATTGAGATGTTGTTGTTTGAGACGACTGAAATGTTGTCGTTTTGATGATTGAGATGTTGTTGTTTTGAGATGTGTTTTGAGATGTTGTTAACTGAGTGTGTTATTACATTCATGTTGAGTCACATACATTGCATTTTTTTTGAGATGGAGCTTATGCTCGTTGAGATGGCCTGGATTGGCAAATTTTGAGATGAAGGCTATGCCTTGTTGATGCCTCTATTAATTGGAAGATTAGATTTTTGAGATGGGAGTTCAGCTCCAATGGTACCACATGCATTTGAATAGTTTTGAGTCGCATCATATAAATGAATAATGAGATGTATTTGTTGTTGATGAATGAGTATATATGATGTAATTGTTGTTGATTATGAGATTACAAATGGTGATATATTATTGATCTAATTTAATATATTGATTATCATGCGCTTTATTATATTGTTAGATATCTCACCCTTTTTGTTTGAATGTTGCCCTTATGTTGGTAACGTGCAGGTAATCGAGAGTGAAGGTTGTATACCTTCAATAGATTGAGTCGGTGTCATTTCTCTGATATGTAACACTCGGGGGGGGGGGGGGGGGGGGGGTGAACGCTTGCTGACTTTTGATTGCTGATATTTAGTTGTTGAACTTTAAATTGTTTAATTACTAAACATGAGATGTTTCGAAGTTGTTGTTTTATTTAAAGATGCTATTGAAGAATTCCGCTGCGTAGGTGTTGAATGATTTTGTTAAAGATGCTATGTTGATGATTCATCCGATGTTTTGAAAAAGTGTTATATATCAATGATGAATGCAATGAATTTATTAGAAGAATTTGTGACATCCCGATTCGTTTGTATGATTGAAATTTTATAACTCTGATTTATTTTGCTGAATTTGCTTGGGGTAGAATTGGGGTGTTACAGTAAGCCATATTGTTCTCCCCAGAAATTCATTCTTTTTACAATCCTCCATAACAACAAGTAGCAGGTCTCTTTACTTGAGAAACTTGTACTTCCCTGTAAAAGTGGACGTAACTTTTTTGCTATCTTCTCTATGAGTGGATATTTTGCAGTCCGTTGTCAAATTACTCCAGTGGATGGCACGAATTTCAATATCGCAGAGACAATTCATTGTGAAATCGTTGCAAGTGGTAGTCTTTATTTGAGACAACTTATATATTACCCTTTCCAGGAAGAATGCCTTGGTTAAAGAAGAATTTGAGACCCGTTCTAGGTGAAATGCCAGAATTTTGGGGAAAGCTTGTTATCTTTTTGCTACCCTCAGTGAATGTTGGTAGTTCATCGTTAGTGAACGGTGGTGCTGTGATATATTCTCTTTCTACCTTCAGTGAAAGTTGGTAGGTCACCTTCAGTGAAAGTTGGTGCTTGTTATCTTTTTGCTACCTTCAGTGAACATTGGTAGTTCATCGTTAGTAAACGGTGATGCTATGATATATTCTATTTCTACCTTCAGTGAAAGTTGGTAGGTCACCTTCAGTGAAAGTTAGTGCTTGCTATCTTTTTGCTACCTTCAGTGAACATTGGTAGTTCATCGTCAGTGAACGGCGATGCTATGATATATTCTCTTTCTACCTTCAGTGAAAGTTGGTAGGTCACCTTCAGTAAAAGTTGGTTCTTGTTATCTTTTTGCTACCCTCAGTGAATGTTGGTAGTTCATTGTTAGTGAATGGCGATGCTATGATATATTCTCTTTCTATCTTCAGTGAAAGTTGGTAGGTCACCTTCAGTAAAAGTTGGTGATTGTTATATTTTTGATACCATCAGTGAATGTTGGTAGTTCATTGTCGGTGAACGGTAGTGCTATGATATATTATCTCTCTATCTTCAGTGAAAGTTGGTAGGTCACCATCAGTGAAAGTTGGTGATTGATATATTTTTTCTACCCTCAGTGAACGTTGGTAGTTCATCGTTAGTGAACGACAATGCTATGACATTTCTTTTCCTTCTACCTTCAGTGAAAGTTGGTAGTTCATCGTCAGTGAACATCGATGATTTCTTTCTCTCTACCTTCAGTGATTATTGGTAGATACCGTTAGTAAACATTGGTGTTGTTATTTTTTTCCTCTTTCTACCTCCAGTGAACGTTGGTAGTTTCGCCTTCAGTAAAAGTTGGTGTATCCTTGGACTTTTTATCATCCTCTATAAGTCAAGTCTTTTGATCCACCAGTGATTTATTTTCCTTGTAGGGTTTCTCTTTTGTTTCTTTATTTCCTTTGTTACATCCCCGACGGTGTTTTGCGTCTCTTTGATTTTGTTCATATGCATTCACGCTCATAGGCATTGCATGGAATCTCAGGGTTAAAAATAGGGTTTGTTTTATATTTTAGTAAATTTGATCGCGTCGGCGCGAAGATTTTTAACCTTTGTATCTCCAGATAGAAGAAACTTAAATAAGAGCAGCTGTTGTACCCAATTTTTTGCCCCTAAGATCCTTTCATCATACCATGTTGATTCAATCACAACAAGATCACATTAGGGCTTTTGGTTCTCCCCCCTATCTTTAGCTTTTCTCTTGGAGGAATCACCAAGCACCTTGACTTGTTTTTTTTTGTGATCATGAATATTTTGTCTTGATTTTTATTTTAATTAACAAAATGCAATGTTGGTTTGTCTTACTTGTTAATAATGTAGGTAAAGGAAATGAGGCTTACTAAGTTGCTCCTTGGGTTCATGAGTTTATTTCCATGCCTTAGTCAATAAAGCTTGAGAATTACAAACCTCACTATTGAAGTTTTTTTGGAAGGGATGTCATGGAAAGGTTATTTTGGTTCACTACATTTCCAAGTCATCAAGATTGATTCAAAAGTGCAAGAGATTGATTGAAAAAGTTGTCACGGTTGGACAAGGCCTTGTTCCCATTGGTCACAAGTGCCTATTTCTCTAAATTATCAAGATATGGAAGTGGTTTTGGTGGCTATTAATTGTCATTTTCATCATCAATAACTTTTATTTACAAAGCAAGAGTGTTGGTACAAGAAGGTGGTTCAAAATTGTCAAGGTTCCTCAAAGATTTTTTTGATCTAGGAGCTAGGGTTTTGAACTTCAAAGAAGTATATCTTTCTCATCTTTTGGAATTTTTGAGTGATTCCAAAGACATCCTCCTCTTTAAAGGGATATTAACAAATTCCTTCAAAAGTTTCAAGTATTTTTCATGTGGAATAAACTTGATGATGAAGAAAGATTGCAAGTCATCCAAATGAACCCTCATTTTCTCATGTGTGACTTCAAATGATCATAACTTGGTCAATTTGTATCACCTTAGGCCCACTATTTTTCCATAATGATCTTGAGTATGTGAAATTTATCCCTTCTTTTATGTGAAAAGTGAGAAAATGGATGGATGATTCCATAAGAATACAAAAGATTATAGGTCATTTCATGATTTTTTGCCAACATCAACAATTCATAATTCTCTCAATTTTTGGAGATTTTGAATGGTTCAAGTTTCAAAGTTTCATTTAAAATGTCTATTTTATGCCATCTTCTTTGGTCAAGAGCAAAGTCCAATTGGAAGGCCATGTTTGAATTCCAAACATTATAGGTCACTTTTGAAGAAAAATCTAAAATATTTCTAAGTATGGAAAGTCAACCCTTTTTATCCAACTTTGACTCAATGCAACTTTTAGATCAAACATCCATTTTATTTCATTCTTTTCCCATTGCAAAGCTTGTAAAATCATATTTCTAAAGCATCAAGAATCATGCCCTAAGACCCCTTGAGTTGAGAATGCCATTGATTTGAACTTGGTAACTTGAAACTGAAGTTTCTTCCAAAGTCGAAATTTGAAATCATTGATTTAGCTTCTAAACACTTTGTTTCTGAGCGTTTTTGCTTCTAAACATGTTTAGTGAACTTCCAAAAGTGATTAGCACAACAAAACACGCGTTTGGATGTGTTTTGATCAAATTAGAAGTCACACTTTTCTTCTTTGCAACTTCAAATGATTTCCCTCCAAACTTCATCATTTCACAAGCTTGGACATTCCATTTGATATCATATAAATCGAGGATCATCCCTCATTCATTTTCTCAAGCTTAGATAGCCAGAATCACCCTGCCAAACTTATTCCATAACTCAAATTTCTACAACTTCGAAATCTGTTTTCAAGCCTTTTTCAATCCAATTTTTCTATCAATTTACTTTCCTTGTTCTTCCCTGAAGAATCGTGTCCTATATTGCTCCATAGAAGTCCAGTTTCAGAGCTCTGCAACTCAACTTCAATAGGTAGATTTCTCCATCAATTTTTCAAAACTTTGATATCATTGTGATGCTCTCATTTCCTTGGTTCTAGCCGCAACACTTACTTTTATCTGGAAACATATTTTGACCATGAAATTTCAAATCACTTTTCAAAACTATCCTTCCAAATTGATTGAGCTACAATTTATATAAATTTATCGCGAAGGTGTGGTTGTCTTCGTCTTAAAGAGACGAAACAAATGGCATAGGTCTGAGCTTCTGATTTTATAGTTTGTGAGACCTGCAACTCATGTTGGCTGGAGGTTAAAGATGACCAACATGTCATCTTCCAAACAATGAAGGCGCGCCATCTATTTTTTTTAAAATCTGATTTAATTAATGATTCTCTGCTTTATTCACTAATGACCATGATATGCACAACGCGTTAGATCCCTTGGATTTGGTTACTAACTTGTTTTGACTCTCATCCAATGGTCCACATATTTTTTACTTTATTTTTCTTTTCTAATTTTTATCTTTAATGTTTTAAATTTCAAAAAATCATAGAAAATTCATTTTTAGTCCAAAAAATATAAAAAACTTTTGAAAAATATTTTTGAGTTTTCTCTTTCTGATTTTTATTTTTTCACAATTTTATTTTGGTTTTTGATATTTTTTATAAATTTTCACTTTATTTGATTTGTTTTAAATGTTGAAAAATACTTTTATACATTTTTAAATCTGAAAAAATTATGGAACTTCAATGATATTGTGAAAAATATTGGTGACCTCATTCATTGTTTATTTCTAACTTTGGTATTTTTTTTATCATTTTTGGTTCATTTTACTCATTTCTTTTAATTTTAAAAATAGTTTCTGACTTTAAAAAATTACCAAAAATTTTATAAAATTATTTTAGTTCATTTCTGATTTTTCTATGGTCTTACATTTTATTTCTTGATTAATTTGAACATAGTTGATATTTTTCTCTTTTATTTCTATTTTAAAAACATTTTAAAACTTTTTTTAATGTATATATTAAATGCAATATTATTTTGTGATTATTTTCTGGTTGATCTTGGGTTGAATTTTTTATTATGAATTTTATTAACATCATTGGATCCATGGTGTTGAGTTTAACTCCATAAAAATGGATGAATAATTTTAATAAAAGTTTAATTAAAATTTAATTCAAATGTGGTTTGTATGTTCTTTCCCACCCCTCTTCATCTTATCCCTTTCTCATTGTACTAAGTGTTATTGGAGCATGATCTCTATATCATGTCTCAAAATAAATGGTGCATAAATTACTATTGATCGACCTCAAAATAGGTGCGACTTCTACATAACTCCACTTACGATTGCTTAACATAGCGCTAAATTTTGTCCCGATTCGAATAAATGATCATTTGTGGCCCAAATCTATGTTTGCAAGCCCAAGTATGTTAATTTGATCTCTTTGATCCAATAACATTGAGATTCATTGTGTGGAGGCTTTGGTTCTACCAATCCTCTAATGGATCTACAACACTTTTGGTCAACGCGGATCACTTAAACATCGTTCATCATTAAATGGTACTTTTGAGGATCCCAAATGGATGATATACTTGGCAAAAAGAAAATGAAACTTGTTGTGTGGAGGATTTGGTTCTACCAGTCCTCTAATGAGTTCCAAATGCAATTTTCAAGATGGTCATCCAACTAACCACTAATTATTAATTTTTTTTTACTTTATGCCTTTTATTTTTTGTGCTTTATGTACCATTTACTTTAAGCATTACATTTCATGTCATTTTTATTTTTCTCACTTGAGCTTTTCTTTTTCTTTTCTAAGACACTTAATAATTAACATGAACCATAAAAAAACCTTTAATGATACTTGGACTACTTGGTTACTATCCTTGGCATTATGGAGCATTTGACTTCTTGGACTTAGGATTAGAAATCTTGGCCTATGTTGGATACCTTGTGACCTTGATTGATATTTTGTCTGGAGTTCTTGAGGTTTACTTCAAGACATTGGGTTGTTTGTTTGTTTTGTATGCTGGTTATTGTGATTACAACCTTTGTTTGTAATCTGAAATTCACCCGTATACAACCGTTACTCTGCCTAATTTTTGTGAAGACTTAATACACTTGAAGTTTGGTTCTCACAAGAGATCTAGTATATTTGCTTGCTTGGTTTCAATCCAAAGAATGGGAATTCTATCTTGGCTCATAATGTCAAGTATTGGCTTCTTATTGGTTAGATGGTTCTTATCCCTAACTTTTACATTATACTTTAGGATAGCCTCTTCTTCTCCTCCCATATTCTTTAATTTCAAAAATCTTATCTCTCCTTTTGAAAATTCTTCTTCTTTCTTTTGAACTTGAACCAATTTTCTTAATAAACTTGGACTTAGGTTCATGCATTTTCAAAACCTTTTCATAAATAAACTTCATAAACTTAATAATACCTTGACATTTTTTGTGAGAAGACTAAAGGTCAATCAATCTCATTTCAAGCCATTTTGCCACTTCGGCTTTTAAAACCATTCTCAAAATATTAGACTCTGTCAATCCTTGTAGTGGTGCAAACAACTATACTTCTACAATATGTAGTGAAGAGAGATATTTTCCACTTTGGTGTTGAGTGAGGCATTTTAGATTTTAAATATAAGCCAAATTCCCCACTTTGAGATGATGTAAATTATCCTTTCTCATGATTCTGGGTAGTAAGTATGATTTTCCACACGGATAATGACAATGATGTCTTATCTCATAAAATTAACCAACACACTTGTGTTTTAAAATTTTCAAAGGTGAACTACGTGTACCCTGATCCCCTATTGCACGAAAGGTGGTACTTAGGCACTAAAGGTTCGCAACAGCGGCGGGTGCAAAAATCATAAAAAATATATTTCTTCTCTCATCTCCACCATCTATTTTACATACAACATTTTATAGCCAAAATATACAGATTTTACAAAGAGGTTCTTGCGGATTACCATAGATGTTTAGGGTGCTAATACCTTCCCTTTGCATAACCAACCCCCTTACCTTGAATCTTTCCCTCTCTTTTTGGGTTACTCTCTCTTTTCCCATTCCTTTGGAAACAATTAAGCGCGGTGGCAATTTTTATTTTGATCTGTGTAAATCTAGTCAATCCAATGGCTTATTCTTAAACATTTCTACCGCTACAGTGCCCTAAACAACCTTTCGATTCCCATGGGCAATATGCACTGAGGAATAGGTGGTTATATATTTTGGTTTAAAAAACACTAGGGCAACCTACCAAAGGGCAATGTATTGTACCCCAATTTTTGCCCCTAAGATCCCTTCATCACACCATGTTGATTCAATCACAACAATATCACATTAGGGTTTTGGTTCTCCTCCTTATCTCTAGCTTTTCTCTTTGAGGAATCACCAAGCACCTTGACTTGTATTTTTTTTGTGATCATGCATGTTTTGTTTGTATTTTCCTTTTAATTAATAAAATGAAATGTTGGTTTGTCTTGCTTGTTAATAATTTAGGTAAAGGCAATTTGGCTCAACGAGTTTCTCCATGGGTTCATGAGTTTATTTCCATGCCCTAGTCAATAAAGATTGAGAAACTCAAACCTCACAATTGAAGTTTTTTAGTAATAAATGGCATGGAAAAGTTTATTTTGGTTCATCACATTTCAAAGTTATAAAATTGATTCAAAGGTACAAAAGGTTGATGGAAGAAGTCATGATTGGACAAGGTCTTGTTCCAATTGATCACAAGTGCATATTTCTCTAAATTCTCAAGATATGAAAGTGGTTTTGATGGATATGAGTTCTTATTATCATCCTCAATAACTTCTATTTACAAATCAAGAGTGTTGGTACAAGAAGGTTAGTCAAAATTGTCAAAGTTCCTCAAAGCATTTTCTTGATCTAGGAGCTAGGGTTTTGAACTTCAAAGAAGTATATCTTGCTAATACGTTGGTATTTTTGAGTGATTACAAATACATCCTTCTCTTCAAAGTGTTATCAACAAATCACTTTAAAAGTTTCAAGGATTTTTCATGTGGAAGAAGCTAGATGATGAAGAAAGATTACAAGTCCTCTAGATGAACCCCCAATTTCTTAAGTGTAGCTTCAAATGATCATAACTTGGTCAATTTTTATCACCTTGAGCCCACTCCTTTTCCATAATTATCTTGGGGATGTTTACTTTATTCCTTCTTTTATGTGCAAAGTGATAAAATGGATTTAAGATTCCCTAAGGATAAAAAACATTATAGGCCATTTCATGATTTTTTGCCAACTTCAACAATTCATAACTCTCTCAATCTTTGGAGATTTTGAATGGTTCAAGTTTCAAAATTTCATTCAAGAGGTCTATTTCATTCCATCTTATTTGATCAAGAGAAAATTTTAAGTGGAAGGCCATATTTGGATGCAAAACATTATAGGTCACTTTTGAAGAAAAATTAAAAAAATTTCTAAGTATGGAAAGTCAACCGTTTTTCTCCAACTTTGTCTCAATGCAACTTTCAACTCAAGAATCCATTTGATTCCATTCTTTTTCCATTGCAAATATTGTAACCTCATATTTCTAAAGCATCAAGAATCATGCCCTAAGACCCCTTGAGCTGAAAATTCCATTATTTTGAAATTGGTAGCTTGAAATTGAAGTTTCATCACAAGTCAGATTTTGAAATCTTTGTTTTAGCTTCTAATCACAAGTTTTTGCTTCTAATCATGTTTAGCATCTTTCCAAAGGTGTTTAGAATCATGAAACGCACGATTTGGCTGAGTTTTGATGCTAAACAAGTCACACTTTGTTCATGCTGCAGACCCCCCATGATATCCCTCCAAACTTCATCATTTCACACGCTTGAGGATCCCATTCATTCTCCTATAAATAGAGGGTCATCCCCCATTCATTTCCTTAAGCTTGGATAACCAGAATCACCCTGCCAAACTTACTCCATAACTCAATTTTCTGTAACTTCAAAGTCAGTGTTCAAGCCTTTTTCAATCCATTTTTTCTAACAATTCAACTTCCTTGATCTTCCTTGAAGCTAGCCATAAAATTACCTTCAAGAATCGTGCCCTATATTTCTCCATAGAAGTCCAGTTTCAGAGCTCTGCAACTTAACTTCAATAGGTAGATTTCTCCACCAATTCTTCAAAACTTTGATATCATTGTGATGCTCTCATTGCCCTGGTTCTAGTCGTAACACTTGCTTTTATCTGGAAACACGTTTTGACCATGAAATTTCAAATCCCTTTTCAAAACTTTCCTTCCAAATTTCTTGAGCTACACTTTATATAAATTTGTCGCGAAGGTGTGATTGTCTTTGTCTCGAAGAGACAGAGTAAATGGCATAGGTCCGAGCTTCTGATTTTACAGTTTGAGAGACCTACAATTCACGTTGGCTGGAGGTTGAAGATGACCAATGTCTCATCTTCCAACCAATGAAGGAGCGCCATTTGTTTTTTTTTTTAAATTTCTGATTGAATAAATAATCCAGTGTTTTATTCACTAATGACCATGATATTCACAGCGCGCCAGATCCCTTGGATTTGATTAATAATGTGTTTTCACTCTCATCCATTAGTCCACATCTTTTTGGTTTTTATTTTATTTTCTGATTTTTTATTTTTAATTGTTTTAAACTTCAAAAAATCATAGAAAATTCATTTTTAGTCCAAAAAATCTGGAAAAATTATGAAAAATACTTTTAATTATTCTCTTTCTGATTCTTATTTTTTCACAATTTTATTTTGTATTTTGATTTCTTTTTAATAAATTTTCACTTTATTTGATTTGTTTTAAATGTTGAAAAATACTTTTATACATTTTTAAATTCTGAAAAAATTATGGAATGATCCAATGATATTATGAAAAATATTGGTGACCTTATTTATTTTTTATTTATGACTTTGTTTTTTTAATCATTTTTGGTTTATTCTACTCATTTCTTTTAATTTTAAAAATAGTTTCTGACTTTAAAAACTCAGCAAAAATTTTATAAAAATATTTGAGACCTTTTCTGATTTTTCAATGGTCTTACTTTTTGTTTTTAGATTAATTTGAACATAGTTTATTTTTTTCTCTTTTATTTCTATTTTTAAATATTCTAAAACTTTTTTAATATATATATATATATATATATATATATATATATATATATATATATATATATATATATATATATATATATATATATATATATATATATATATATATATATATATATATATATATATATATATATATATATATATATATATATATATATATATATATATATATATATATATATATATATATATATATATATATATATATATATATATATATATATATATATAAATTAAATGCAATATTATTTTGTGATTATTTTCTGGTTGATCTTGGGTTGAATTTTTGATTATGAACTTTGTTAACATAGTAAGATCCATGGTGTTGAGTCTAGCTCCATAAAATGGATCAACGATTTTAATAATAGTTTAATTGAAATTAAATTCAAATGTGGTTTGCATTCTTTCCCATCCCTTTTCATCTCATCCCTTTCTTATTGCACTAAGTGTTATTGGAGCATGATCTATATAACATGTCTTAAAACAAATTATGCATAAATGACTATTGACCGGCCTCAAAATAGGTGTTACTTCTATATAAGTCCACTTACGATTGCTTAACATAGCGCTAAATTTTTCCCGATTCGAATAAATGATCATTTGTGTCCCAAACCTATGTTTGCAAGCCCAAGTATGTTAATTTGATCCTTTTGATCCAATAACTTTGAGATTCATTGTGTGGAGGCTTTAGTTCTATGAATCCTCTAATGGATCTACAACACTTTTGGTCAACGTAGATCACTTAAACATCGGTGATCATTAATTAGTACTTGTGAGGATTCTAAATGGATGATATACTTGACAAAAAGCAAATGCATCTTGTTGTGTGGAGGCTTTGGTTCTACCAATCCTCTAATGACTTCCAAATACAAGTTTCAAGATGATCATCCAACTAACCACTAATTATTAATTTGTTTCATTTTACGCTCTTATTTTTTATGCTTTATGTACCATTTACTTTAAGCATTACATTTCATGTATTTGTATTTTGCTCACTTGAGAATTTCTACCCTTTGTTGTTTTTGTTTTGCTCATTTTGGCCTTTCTTTTCTTTTTCAAGATACCTAATAATCAACATGAACCCTAAAAAAGGCTTTAATAATACTTGGACTATTTGGTTACTATCCTTTACATTATGGACTATTGGACTTCTTGGACTTAGGATTAGAAACCTTGGCCTATGCTGGAGACCTTGTGACCTTAATTGATATTTTGTCTGGAGTTCTTGAGGTTTATCTCAAGACATTGGGTTTCTTGTTTGTTTTGTGTGCAGGCAATTGTGATTACATTCTTTGTTTGTAATCTGGAACTCACTCGTGTACAGCTGTTACTCTGCTCAATTTTTGTGAAGACTTAATACACTTGAAGTTTAGTTCTCTCAAGAGTTCTAGTATCTTTGCTCGTTTGGTTTCAATCCAAAGAATGGGAACCAAACTGATAACGAGAAATCGTATCGTATAATTGCTACGTTTTTAATCCATTTTCATACTGCATTAATCCATTTAACTCCCGATTGTTCCGAGTTTTTATGTATTTTCACAGGTACAACATGTTTCAAGTCAATTTAGTGAAAAAGATCATATGAAGAAAGCTAACATGAAAATCAGAAGAAAAGGAACAAATATGCAAAGTTCTTCAGATTTTGATGTTGTGACCGTCGTGCCAATCTTGCCGACTTGTGGAAGAGGGAGCTTGAGGGATAGTATTATTATTCAGTTCTGATTCCGAAGGTTCCAATATTGCCGACTTGTGGAAGAGGGAGCTTGAGGGATAGTATTATTATTCAGTTCAGATTCTGAAGGTTCCAATCTTGCCGACTTGTGGAAGAGGGAGCTTTAGGGATAGTGTTATTATTCAGCTTTTTAATCGCATTTAATTTAATTTTAATATAATTTGTTTACGTTAAATTACCGTTATTTATTTATCATGAATGTTTTATTGTTTCCCGATAATATTTCCTGTCTGTCTGTTTCAAGTACCCTGACTAGCTAATTTTCTAGAGTCGGGATGTGATAATAGTAACTAAATAGATTAAATTGTTCCTAAGCTAAAATCCATATTAACTTAATTTCTGGCTGTGAATTTTTATAATTAAAATCAATCTTTTTGTTACAAGAGTAAGAAAAGTAGAATAGGTTAGGATCAAGACCACGAGAGTGTGAGGTTTTAATCGGATAGCTAAAGTTAGGCATTTGATTTAAATACAGCAAGAGCGCTTTAAAATGAATTAGATTGTATTAAGTTTTCAAAGAGTATTTTCTAAACACTTATGGGCTAGCGAGAGCAGGCATAGGGCTTTAGGGGTATAATCCGAGATAAGACCACGAAAGTGTGAGTTGAGGGTTTTTAAATTGATAATTTCTACAGAACCATCTAAGTTAAAAATCTTTATATGCTTAGGTTTGATTAAACCACTTAGGTTCACTATATTACATACCAACCGTTTTATTATTATTATTATTATTCCATTAATTCGATTTAGTTTTCCTCTACTTTAACTTCTAAAAAACCAAACATGACAACATCTGCCTTAGCTAAACTAGCAAACCTTTATAGCACTAGAGTGATTACAAAGTCCCTGTGGGTTCAACATCTTTTTATTACTACCGCGATAGGCTGTGCACTTGTAGTTAAGATACCGTTAGACACATTAGGTCGATCACACATCAAGTTTTTGGCGCCGTTGCCGGGGACTTTGATTTAGTCACTAGTTCACTCATTAAGTAGCACTTATAGACTAAGGCAACTATTTATTTTTCCCTCTGTTGTATGCCAAATACTCGCTCCCGAAACGAGCCTTTGCATCTACAAATCAATGATATCGAGCGCTATCTCAGAGTAAGACATCGAATTCAAGAATATCATGATCTCAACAATCTTTCTCTGACTAAGCTTCCTGATATCTCAATCCCTGAGTTAATTGAGGAAGTTCCTTCTCAAGCGGAACCTCACAACAGAATTGCCACTCCTGCTATCGCTCGAAATGATTTCAAGCTGAAACCTTCGCTTTTATCCTCCGTTCAACAGAACCAATTTTCTGGATCTCCTACTGACGACCCAAACCTGCATCTGTCAGTGTTTGTGCAGTACGCAGACACTGTAAAAGCGAATGGTGTAAACCCTGAGGCGATACGATTGCGCCTATTTCCTTTTTCTTTAAGAGACAGAGCTCGAGAATGGCTCCAATATCTTCCTTCAAACTCAATCACCACATGGTATGAGTTGAAGAAGGTTTTTTTGGCTAGATATTTCCCACCAAGCAAAACTGCTATGCTAAGAGCCAACATCAATGGTTTTAGACAAAAATATAACGAATCACTTTTTGAAGCGTGGGAATGCTATAAGGACATGATTAGACTTTGTCCTCATCATGGTTTAGAAGAATGGCTGATCATTCATATGTTCTATAACGGTATCTTGTACAACACAAGAATGACTATAGACGTTGCTGCTGCTGGTGCATTGATGGATAAACCATATACGAAAGCAAATCAACTTATCGAAAGCATGGCTCAGAACCATTATCAATGGGGAAGCGAAAGAGATAATATGGAAAAAAACTCAAACAAAAGGTGGCATGATTGAAGTGAATAGTCTGGATCAATTCAACGCTAAAGTGGAAGCCCTTACCTAAAAGCTAGAAAATCATACCACCGCTCCCACAGCTATGGTAGCTGCAGTAGCTCACGCTTGCGATCTATGTGGTCTTCAATCACATCCTGCTCCAGAATGCCCACTCCTAATAGGAGTTACAGCTGAACAAGCGAATTACGTACAGGGAAACCCTTATAGCAATACCTATAACCCTGGTTGGAAGAATCATCCGAATTTTTCATATAAAAGAAACAATGTGTTGTACGCACCAGGACAAGCTCCTGCCACGCCACCTGGCTATCCAAAAGCTATCTCAAATCACCCCAATAATGGACCTAATACATCCAATGCCCCTAGGAAATCTAATCTTGAAATCATGATAGAACATTTCATTGCTTCTCAATCTCAGACTAATAAAGATGTTCTAAATAAAAATTTACATACTAATGAGCAGATTAAACAATTATCTAGTAAAGTTGACGCTTTGGCTACCCATAATAAGATGCTTGAAACTCAAAATTCACAAGTAGCCCACCAACAAGCATCTACTGCAGCCCCAACTGGATTTTTCCCTAGTCAACCACAACCTAACCCAAAAGGACAAGCTAATGCTGTAATACTGAGAAGTGGAAAAGAACTTGACGGACCTGTTGATCTAAGACTCAAAAATCCATCCATGTACCAAAAGCAGAACAAGCCAACTGAAAATGAGAATGAACCAAAGGAAAACGAAAACGAAAACCAAGAGGCAGTGGAGAAAGAGAAGCCTTATGTGCCTCCACCACCCTATAAACCGCCTATTCCGTACCCTCAGAGACTTACCAATTCCAAAACGATGGGCCAATTCAAGAAATTCGTTGAACTTTTGAAACAATTGAATATCACAATACCGTTTACAGAAGCTATCACTCAGATGCCCTCGTATGCTAATTTTCTCAAGGAAATCCTATCTAACAAGAAAAAGATAGAAGATAACGGAACAGTTACACTTAATGCTGAGTGTAGCGCTATTATTCAAAATGATATGCCCCCTAAGTTAAAAGATCCAGGTAGTTTCTCTATACCTTGTAACATTGGAAAGTTTGTCATAGTCAAAGCTCTATGCGACTTGGGAGCAAGTATAAGTGTCATGCCCCTATGTATTTGTAAAAAGCTGGAGATGGGAGAACTTAGACCCACAAAAATGTTCGTTTAATTAGCTGACCGATCAAGTAAATACCCTGTAGGTATACTAGAAAACTTTCCAGTTAGAATAGGTCAATTCTATATCCCAACCGATTTCATAATCATGGACATTACTGAGGACTCTGTTACTCCTATCAGATTAGGAAGACCCTTCCTAGCCACAATTGGAGCTATAATTGACGTAAAGAAGGGGAGACTGACATTCAAAGTTGGAGAGGAAAAAGTGGAATTCATCCTCACTCAATTCTTACAAGCACCAGCCATGTATGGCACATGTTATCTAATCGACGTTATAGACGAGTGCGTAAGAGAGATGGAAGAAGAACAGACCACATACTCTGAAATAATGAAAATCCAAACCCCTCTGATATTCAAAGACAACAATTGGCGTGAACCATACCAAG
Organism: Vicia faba; assembly: GCA_948472305.1. Classification (NCBI taxonomy): domain Eukaryota; kingdom Viridiplantae; phylum Streptophyta; class Magnoliopsida; order Fabales; family Fabaceae; genus Vicia; species Vicia faba. The sequence goes on along the minus strand of OX451735.1, from coordinate 276,751,514 downwards.
ATGATAGTCTAAGCGAAAGTCTAGCACTTACACCTGATCATATGCCATGTCCAAAGAAACCGGGTTTAGAATTAAAAACCTTACCCAAGAACCTAAGATACGAATTCCTAGATACCAAATGTACGCGACCAGTAATAGTCAATTCCAGTTTAAGAATGATCGAAACTAAGAAACTTCTAGACGTCCTAAGAAAGTACCCGACTGCATTAGGTTATAACATATTCGACTTGAAAGTAATATGTCCTTCAATTTGCATGCATCGTATTATGCTAGAAGAAGATTTCAAAACCTCTAGAGAACCCTAAAGAAGGATTAACCAATCCTTAGCACAATAGTCAGAGATGAAATTAAGAAGCTATTGGAAGCAGGAATCATATATCCAATCTCTGATAGTAAATGGGTTAGCCCAGAACACGTCGTACCAAAGAAAGGAGGTATCACTGTCATGAAGAACGCAAAAGGAGAACTGATAACACAAAGAGTGGTAAATGGGCATAGAGTGTGCATTGATTATAGAAAACTAAACAAAGCTACTCGAAAAGACCATTTTCCTATACCCTTCATAGATCAAATGTTAGAGCGATTAGACAAACATTCCCACTTCTGCTATCTAGATGGTTATTCCGGATTTTTCCAAATTCCTATTCACCCTGATGATCAAGAGAAGACTACATTCACATGTCCCTATGGAACGTTCGCTTACAGACGAATGCCCTTCAGATTGTGCAATGCCCCAACAACCTTTCAATGATGTATGATGTCAATCTTTGCAGATTTCATCGATAACATCATGGAAGTGTTCATGGACGACTTCTCTGTGTGCGGGAAAAGTTTTGAAGGATTCATATCAAACCTAGAAAAGATTTTAGAAAGATGTGTGAAAGTAAACCTCGTGCTTAACTGGGAAAAATTCCATTTCATGGTCAGAGAAGGAATCGTACTAGGACATGTTATATCTAACAAGGGAATTGAAGTTAACAAAGCTAAGATAGAGGTCATAAAATAACTTCAACCACCTAAGACCGTTCGGGAAATACGAACTTTTTTAGGAAACGCCGGTTTCTACCGACGATTTATCAAAGATTTCTCGAAGATCACTAAACCACTTACCGGTCTATTAATGAAAGACGCTGAGTTCATATTCGATGAAGATTGTCTTAAAGCGTTTGAAACTCTAAAATCAGCCCTTATCACCGCACCAATCATGCAACCACCCGATTGGAGATTGCCTTTTGAAATCATGTGCGATGCAAGTGACAACGCCATATGCGCAGTTCTTGGACAAAGGAAGGACAAGAAAATTCACGCAATCTACTATGCCAGTAGAATGCTAGACTCAGCTCAAATGAACAATGCCACAACTGAGAAAGAGCTGTTAGCAGTTGTCTTTGCGCTTGACAAATTCCGTTCTTACCTAGTAGGAGCAAAGATAATCATTTACACAGACCACGCTTCTATCAGATATCTACTAACCAAGAAGGATGCAAAACCAGTACTCCTCAGATGGATCCTACTTTTGCAAGAGTTTAATCTAGAAATTAAGGATAAGAAAGGAACCGAAAACGTCGTAGCAGACCACTTGTCATGATTAGAAGGTATAAAACCCGAACAAGTACCGATTAACGACGATTTCCCGTATGAACAACTGATAGCGCAAATAAGAAACGATCTAGCTCAACTGGATCTAAACATGCCAAAAGCGAAGGAAGCCGTGGAAGTGATCCATACAACCATGGGATTGCCATGGTATGCCGACATAGTCAACTACTTAGTTGCAGGCGCGCTCCCACCTGACTTATCTTATCAACAGAAAAAGAAATTCTTCCATGATCTCAAGTATTATTATTGGGATGAACCTTTATTATTTAAAAGAGGACCAGACGGAATTTTCCGCCGATGCATACCTAAAGAAGAAATAGAAGATGTTATTTCTCACTGTCATTCATCTCCATATGGCGGACATGCAAGCACTTCTAAAACTTGTGCAAAGATCCTACAAGCCGGCCTATTCTGGCCTAATCTATGGAAGGATGTCCACGTCGCTGTTAAAAACTGTGATCGGTGTCAACACACCGGTAATATTTCAAGATGCGAAGAAATGCCTCAAAGAGGATTACTAGAAGTAGAAATCTTTAATGTTTGGGGAATCGATTTCATGGGACCTTTCCCATCTTCTTTCAGAAACAAGTATATACTTGTAGCTATCGATTATGTTTCAAAATGGATTGAGGCTATATCCTCTCCTACAAATGACACATGAGTAATAATTAAGCTCCTTAAAAACACAATCTTTCCAAGATTTGGTGTGCCTATACTTGTCATTAGTGACGGTGGCTCTCATTTCATTTTGATGTTATTCGACAAATTATTATCTAAGTATGGAGTCAAACACCACGTAGCAACACCGTATCATCCATAAACCAGTGGACAGGTTGATGTCTCGAACAGAGAAATTAAAAAAATCCTAGAGAAAACTGTCGCCATATCTTGGAAAGATTGGTCATCTAAGCTTAACGAGGCTTTATGGGCTTATAGGACAGCCTACAAGACTCCTATAGGAACTACACCCTTCAAGCTTGTGTATGGAAAATCCTGTCATCTCCCGGTAGAATTAGAGCACAAGGCATATTGGGCAATAAAAATGCTCAATATAAACTACGCTGCTGTTGGAGAGAAGCGAATCCTCGACTTAAATGAACTAGAAGAATTGAGATTAGACGCTTATGAGAACACTAAGATATACAAGGAAAGAACCAAAATATGGCACGATAAGCGCTTATCCCAGAAAGAATTCAGTGTGGGAGACGTTGTGCTACTATTTAACTCTAGACTTAGGCTCTTTCCTGGAAAACTGAAATCCAGATGGTCTGGTCCTTTTGAAGTTACAAAAATATTCCCTAGCGGAGCAATAGAAATTAAGGATAGGAATAGTGATTAAAACAATATCATCACATTGAGAATAGAAACTACGCGAATAGTCTAAAACTTTTAGAATTACCCACTATTTCCCCTGAATGATCTACTGCTAAGCACTATGTCAGGCTTATGACGTTAAAAACAACGCTTAGTGGGAGGCAACCCACCTATTTGTTTTTGCTATTGTTTCCATTTGTTTCCATTTATTATTTTTGATTTTCTTTTCCATTTCTGCATTTATTTCTTTTAAAGCCTTATTTTCATTATTTTCTTTTCCATTTTTCCTAAAAATCTTTATAAAAATGCTGTTGATTTTCAAACAACTTTATTTGCTATAGGTTTTCTGAAAAAGTCTTTTTCTATCGTACCTTCTCCCCTGATTTGTTTCCCCGTTTAACATTTACTATGGAAACCACTTTTTGAGGAATTGTCACACAGGAACATCAGTATGACTTTATATTATGATGAACCAACCATGGAAACTTTAGGTATTAAGGATAGTGTCCTTTATTTGTTTAACCAACTGGGATGGGAAAACGCCCACATTAAGTCTAAGTTTGTCACATATCGCGAGCTTACCCTTGAATTTTTGAGCTCCCTAGTTCATATACCTGAGCGCGGTTTCAGAACCAGAAAAGGATTTATAGCTTTCAGACTATTCGGTATTTAATTCGTTTATAACCATAAAGAATTAGCTGACCTGCTAGGATTCCCTAGCGGACCTTTTGCTTTTACTACCACCCAGGTGGAATTAATGGACTTCGAGCTAGATTACTTTTGGGGAACCTTAACCCGAAACAATCACCCTAAGCCGGATAGCATGGACAACAATGAAATAAACAACCTCGCTATCCGCTATTTTCATAAGATTCTAGCCCATACTGTATTCGGAAAAGAACAGAACCCTACTGCAATATCTAAGGATGAGATGTTTTTATTGCAATGTATGACCCAATGCCGACCTGTTAATGTTGTGCCATTCATGATGCAAACCTTTTCTCGCATTTCTCAAAACCCTAATGAACCGATCATCGTAGGAGGCCTAGTCACCATGATTGCCAATGCCCTCGAACTTAGATACCAACTACAAAGGTGTACATAATTTGGTTCAATCCGCCCTATGAATATTGATTTCTGTTTCGACCTACGAATAATAGGAAATCTAGGTCCCGCACCTTTCGAATACCTGATAAGGGATGAAGTTGTCACCTTATTTACACTTCCAAACCATGCTAAAGTGAGTGCCCACAATCGCGACAACTGGCTTTATGAGCTAAATCCTCCTGACCATCCTTCAACACCTGAGACACCACAATCTTAACAAGTTACTGATGCTAAGATGTCTGATGAGAGTGATCCTGAGACCCCTTCTGGTTGCTATGACAGTAACAACATTACAGAGGATATTGATGCCCCTGAAATAACCAAAGGAGAATACACTGAGAATTTGAACAAAATCTTCACCACACTGGATGTTTATCAAACTGATATTAATGGAATCAAGGACGAGTTGAAGAGTATGCGTCTGGACATAATAGGCTTTACCGACATAACTGTGGAGCAATTTTATCACATAAATGTAGCTTTCGAAGATTTAAAAAAAACGCGGCTTGGATGAAGTAGCAGTGATCAGCATATGTTTTTACTTATCTTTCTGTTTTATGTTTCTAGGTAGTTTCCCTTTCTGCAAAATTTAAAATTTCATTTTAAACAAGTTTACTTTCTACAATTTTTAAATTTCCGTTAAAAATAAATATTTATTTCAATTTCAGTTTGTTTTTATTTTCATTAAATTTAATGCGTGTTACAGCAAAAATTAAATTCACTGCATATTAATTATCATTCTGCAAATTTTGTTATAAGGTGTGTTGGAATTGATCTGCATGTTTATTATGCTGAATTAATGTGTTATAAGGTGTGTTGGAATTAAACTGCTTCATTTATTTCATAAGTGCAATTATTTGTAGTTGTAACGGTCGTAACAAACCTGTGACGAGCGTAACACACGTTTCACCGTGTTACGCCCGTCAGCCTCCTGTGACGGTCGTCACGCGCGTTTGAAAACGTCTTCTGCTATTACAGAAGCCGTTCTCCTTCCCACTTCTACCTTCCTATTTTCCCAAACCGTTCCGCCACCCATTCAATTTTTTCTTAAATCACCCACTCCAACAATTAAATTCCATTACTCCACTCCATTTCCCCACTCACATTCCAACCCCCTTTCACGATTCAACCTCTTGCATGCAATATGGCCAACAACCAGCAAATCCCCAACATCACCTTCAGAGAAGGAGACCAAGGTGAAACCCAGAGATTAAAATTCCAGAAATTCCAACGCCGCGGTTTCCAACCAACTCGATATGTTGACCTCGACTGTCTGAGGAATTTGGGACTGCTTGAGAGCGCCCGATAACTTTTGCAGAATGTAAACTTGTGGAATATGTGCCTCCAACTGCAATCCATCTACGAAACTCTGACCTTGGAGTTTGTGAGTTCATTTTCTTACCTTACCCCTACTGGAGCCACCAACCAACTCTTTGGCGTGACCAAATTCCGTATGTTTGGCACTAAGTATCAGCTGTCACAAACAGATATCGCGCCGCTGCTCAGTTTCAGTTCCGACGAAGGTGCCCACCTCCGGGTGCCGGATAATTTCGGTGAGGAAGCATTTAATTTATGGCACATCATGACAAACATTTGTGTCGGCTCTTACGACCACCTCAATGCCACCCATATCCATAATCCAGTTATCCGATATTTTCACCGCATCCTTTGCAACACCATCTTCGCCCGAGATAGCAACCACAAGCTCAACTCCAAGGAGCTTTTCTTCATGCATTGTGCATTCACCGGCCAGAAAATCAACGCTGCTCCATTTATGTTGGCCCATATTCACTCCATCTGCGCTAGAGGAGGCAAACCCTTCTATTTCGGAGGGATTGTCACTTATCTTGCTATAGCTTTGAATCATGGTGCCGCTCTCACTGATATGCCTTCTATGGCGCCGACATTTCTTACTATGGACCACTGCAAAGCTGCCCACCTCATCTATGAGCGGGAAGATGGAAAATTCCATCCTGTGATCCGAAACATCATTTATAATAACATTACTTTGGCTTGCAGGGACCGAATTGACCCTCAAAACAGAGCCAATTGGCTATTCGATTCTGCAGCTCCTGAGGGCCACGTTCTTATTCATGAAGACCATCCTGATTCCCCCGCATACGAGATGCAAGAAGAGTTGGAGAGAGCTGCCCCCGTTCACGACATTCTGGGACCTTCATCCGCACCACCTCCTATCACTCTTGAACACGTTCTCCGAGCCATCCATCAGCAAAATCAAATGGGTGCCGCACTTGAAAGAAGACAACAGGAGCAGTATGACTATTTATGTGCATAAAATGCTCAAATTTTGAGTGGCCAGCGGAGCATGAATGAGAGGTTGGATGAGGCCCTGTCTGAACTAAACGCTTTAAGGTTGGACGTCATCACTCTTGGCTACCATGACACTGATACCGAAGCTACGCCCACCAGGCGATCACGCACCAGGAGTAGAGGATGTGGCCATCGGTAGTTTTTATTCTTAAGTAGTTTGCTTTTGCTTTTTCTTTTTCTTTTTGTAATTGTATTTCCCCACCATTGAGGATAATGTCTGAAATAGTGTGGGAGGGGTATATTTCCCTTTTAGCATTTTCCATTAAACAAGTAATTTTTTACGATATTTCTCAGTTTAAATGCTTCCCCGCTTTATTTATCCATACCAAAAATTTTTGCTTTATCTTCGCATAGCCCAACATACCTATCTTAACGAAATCCTAGTTAGGAAGCCCAGAAAAATTCAACAATATCGATACTGTTGAGACACCTTAGACTTCCTACTTACGCGATCCGTTTCAATAACCGTTATACCTATATCTGGAGTTTTAGTTCTAAAAGTAACCCCTAGTAGTTTATACTAGCAGTCAACACCTTCTTGACACAAACCACGTGGGGAGCCGATGAATATAAGTGTTTGATGCCTAATCAATGAAATATCCTTCTTATCTCGCTGCTAAAAAAGGAAAAAGTTGCACCAAAATACAAGGTCACATATAAGAGATGAGAAAATAATGAAGGAGTCCATTGTTGGTTGGTTCAGAGGTATCTGGTTATGAACTTGGTAGGGCGTGCTACAGCTTGATCCCCCACAACCTCCGATTTGGATAATATGTGTAAGGTTGCCACATTCGTGTACCAGACCCCGTGTTAAAAGGATCAAAGTCACTAACCGGTTACTCCACTACGTACGTGCTAAGACAAAGGGCTTAATGTGATTGCACTAGAACAAACCGGGTGAAATAGGTACAAGAGACTCCAGGTAGAATTATAACAGAATTATTGGATAGTTTATTTAAAATGGAAGTCCACTACTTAGCTTATTGCTCGTGTCATTAGCGTATCGTTAGTGTTTTACTTAAGTATCGGTCGAACTAACGATTGATTTCCCGTAAATTTTTTGAAAATCAAAGGTATGTTATGCATGTGCGCCTGGTAAAACTTGCTCGATCTTTCTAAATGATTATTTGCTTGAGGACAAGCAAAGGTTTAAGTATGGGGGAATTTGATAACGAGAAATCGTATCGCATAATTGCTACGTTTTTAATCCATTTTCATACTGCATTAATCCATTTAACTCCCGATTGTTCCGAGTTTTTATGTCTTTTAACAGGTACAACATGTTTCAAGTCAATTTAGTGAAAATGATCATATGAAGAAAGCTAACATGAAAGTCAGAAGAAAAGGAACAAATCTGCAAAGTTCTGCAGATTTTGATGCTGTGTTGGTCGTCACACATCTATTACGACCGTAACGCGCTCACATCATGAAGAATGCTCGTCACACATCATTGACAAACGTAACGCGCTGTTTAAGCGTCTTACGACCGTCACCTTAGACTTACGACCGTCACGCGCTTAAAACTAACGTTATGGAGAACGAGGAGACGTGGGCAATGTAAAGAAAGGAGAATTCACTCCTACATTCTCTCAACCTCACCAACGCCTAGTCCTGGTTTTTCTCCACAAAAAGAAGTACAAGTCCATGTTCTTATTTCTTAAACTGCCAATTCCTCCTCTATAAATAGGGGAGATTTCAATGAAGAATGGACAGATTTTTATTTACATAATTTCTTGCGGAAGCCCTGCCAAATTTACGAACCACCAGTTTGCATTTTTTTTCTTGTTTTATTTCCCTTTTACCATTTAATAGCCATTTCCAACATTAGGAAATTTCTATTTTAGTTAGAATTTGTTTTTAGCCTCAGACTTCGTTTCAAGTTCCGATTCTGAAGGTTCCAATCTTGCCGACTTGTGGAAGAGGGAGCTTGAGGGATAGTATTATTATTCAGTTCCGATTCTGAAGGTTCCAATCTTGCCGACTTGTGGAAGACGGAGCTTGAGGGATAGTATTATTATTCAGTTCCAGTTCCGAAGGTTCCAATCTAGCTGACTTGTGGAAGAGGGAGCTTGAGGGATAGTATTATTATTCAGGTTTTTAATCGCATTTAATTTAATTTTAATACAATTTGTTTACGTTAAATTACTGTTATTTATTTATCATGAATGTTTTATTATTTCCCGATTATATTTCCTGTCTGTCTGTTTAAAATACCATGACTAGCTAATTTTCTAGAGTCGTGATGTGATAATAGTAACTAAAAATGGATTAAATTGTTCCTAAGCTAAAATCCAAATTAACTTAATTTCTGGATGTGACTTTCTATAATTAAAATCAATCTTTTTGTTACGAGAGTAATAAAAGTAGAATAGGTTAGGATCAAGACCACGAGAGTGTGAGGTTTTACCTGGATAGCTAAAGTTAGGCATTTGATTTAAATACAGCGAAAGCGCTTTAAAACGAATTAGATTTTATTAAGTTTTCAAAGATTATTTTCTAAACACTTATGGGCTAGCGAGAGCAGGCATAGGGCTTTAGGGGTATAATCCGAGATAAGATCACGAAAGTGTGAGTTGAGAGTTTTTAAACTGACAATTTCTACAGAACCATCTAAGTTAAACATCTTTATATGCTTAGGTTCGATTAAATCCACTTAGGTTCACTACATTACATACCGACCGTTTTATTATTATTATTATTCCCTTAATTCTATTTAGTTTTCCTCTACTTTAGCTTCTAAAAAACCAAATGTGACAACATCCGCCTTAGCTAAATTAGCAAACCTTTATAGCACTAGAGTAATTACAAAGTCCCTGTGGGTTCGACATCTTTTTATTACTACCGCGATAGGCTGTGCACTTGCAGTTAAGATACTGTTAGACACATTAGGTCGATCGCACATCACAAACCCATTACCTAGAATATTTCCCCCTCTTTTTGGGTTACTCGCTCCTTTCCCATTCCTTTGGAAACAATAAAGCGCGGTGGCGATTTTGATTTTGATCTGTATAAGTCTATTCAATCTGATGGCTTAGTCTTAAACATTTCTACCGCTACACATTGGATTCTATATTTCATGATTTCACTGAGACCTTCATGCAGGTTTACATAGAAGACATAATGGTAAAATCTGTGTCAGATGAAAGTCATTTTGATCATAAAGAAAGAGCTAGGCGATTGTCTGGGCTTTGTGGTCCATAAGAAGGGCATAGAGATCAATCTAAACAAGACGAAGGCCATTATGGAAGCGAAAAATACATCAACAAAGAAAGAGGTGCAACCTCTGCTTGGGAAAATAAACTTCTTGAGAAGGTTTATTTCAAACTTAAGTGGACGCACTCAGACCTTCTCTCCCCTTCTGCACTTAAAACAAGGAAGCTTCAAATGGGGGCAAGAACATCAAGAGGCATTTGACAAAATTAATCAATATCTTTTTCAACCTCCATTACTGGTGCCACCTTGTATAAATAAGTGCATGAGACTATATATTTCTACATCAGATGTAACAATAGGTATCATGCTCATACAAGTGGATGAAAATGGTGTCAAAAGATCCATATAATACCTTAGTCGACTGCTAATGATGCAGAAACTAGATATAGCATTATATAAATGTAATGTTTATGTTTTTATTTCTTCTGTACAAAGTTGAAATATTACATAAAGCCATTTGATGTCTATGTTTCTTTGCATTTTGACGTCATTAAACATAAGCTTCCAAAAAAAATTCTACATAGTTGAATTGGCAAGTGGGATCTCGCCATAACTGAGTACACCTTGACCTTCATGCCTTTAAAATCTATGAAAGGTCTAGTCTCAAACTTTATTATAGACTATTAAGTGGTCGAAGTTCCACATAATTATGTTGAACTAGAGCCTTAAAAGTTATTCTTTGATGGTTCTACTCATAAGGATGGAACTGGTGTTTGAGTTTTGATTATTTCTCCTGACAAAAATTCAAAAAAAATCAAGTACAAGATTGATGGCCCCCCTTGTTCGAATAACAAAGCAAAATAAGAAGCTTTGATAGCAGGACTTGAGGCTTTGTTTGAATTAAGGGAAACAAGGGTCGAAATAAGAGGAGATTCTGAATTGGTGATTAAGCAACTCACTAAGGAACACAAGTGCATAAAGGATAATTTGATAACGTACTTCGTCATTGCAAATAGGTTGCTTCAAAAATTCGAATATGTGGATGTTCTTGTATAGAACAAATATCTGGATGACTTCTTAGGAGGTTGCTAGGGAGAGCCTACCGGAGTGAGTTTATGAGATAATTGGGGGATTTGGGAGTTAGGGAAGTGATGCATGCGTCCCAATATGAATGTCTTTCTTATCCCTCTATTGGGATCCCCTTTTATAGAGTTCTTTCTCTGTGTCATCAAGAGGCTCCATTAATGAGCGACTCTTGATTTTCATAACTACGTAACCTCTGTCGTCTTCATGAATGAAGATGATTAGTGTTGTGTAACAAATTAATGAATGCACTGTCAATGGTTACATTCTTTTAATGATCCAAGATGATGAGTGGTTATGGGCAAGTTCCTCTGTCTACCTACCCTATCCGGGTCAACAGTGACGGCGGGTTGCTACCCGGGTCCATGGGTCATCCGACACTCCCTTAGCTAAGTTGCACCTCAAGTACCTTTACCCTGAGTAGACTACAAGTTTACCCTTTCTCCTTGTCGATTACACTACCCGATTGGGTATGTTATTTCTTGGATGTACATTAGCCCCCGGAGTACAAGTCTTCTCTTTGTGAGGACGTCGTACTCGGTCATGTAGTCACGGAAGGTAATACAGGTGACGTCGGTTTACTGCTTTTCCCTAGCACATGTGTCATAAAGTGAAGAGTCACCATTTTCTCTTTCCTGAGTTAATGATGACTTCCACCTATACCCTCGTTCATTGGGCGACGGTTCCTAAGCCTAGTGCACTGTTCACTGGACTCTATTAAAGACCCTATTTTCTTCTTTCCTTTTCTATCTTTGGTAACTGTAGAAGGCGATTATTCTTTTAAGAGAGCATTTTAATCTCCCTCAAGTTTCTCTCTATTTTCCAGGTATTTCCTCTTTACTCTTTCATTTGCACTTTTTCCTATTTAGATTATGGTTGTCTTGAGAGAGTGTGACGATGACGGAAACATTATGAAACCCTCTAGCAATGAAGAAAGGAGTGAGTTTTGGGACCAATGCATTCAAGAGATGAAGGGTGTTATAGGTCAGGAGGAGTTTAATCGGATAACCCATGAGGTTTATGGTTTTACCTTCTCTTATTTGATTGATTCTGACCATAATTCATCCTCCTCGGGTTCTGCATAGTTTCTGATAGTTGTGTCTGTCCCTTTTGATGCTGAAGTCATGGGTTACAAGAATAGTGTACTCGATGACACTAAGATTACCAAAATTAGGTTTTTGATAAGGGTTTCCTCAACTGGAGAGGAAAGTGATATCATCCTAGAATGGTGTGTCTCAGGGGATCGCGTGTGTGTACTTCTTTAGTGCGTATAACCTTCTCCGAGGTCGAGGTCGATGTTTTGAAGGTCATGAATGTCGCGCACTCTCACCTTTGCCCTAATATTTGGAGTTTTATAAAGGCCTTTCATATAGTCGGTGAGGCGATGGACATCATTCCCACAGTTGGTTTGTTCTTCTCCTTTTATGAGGTAAAAGTGTTCGAGACGCTTTCGTGGATCCAAGTTATCGGTCTCCTTCACAGAATCTTCCTCCAACTGTATACCTCTAACTACAAGGGTTTCATGGAGCGGTTCCTTAAGGTGAAATGGGGGCCAAGGTGCCCCCAAGTTTTATACTCTTTGGATGGGAAGCCCTGCTTTCCCTTCTACTAGACCCGTGATCCTTCTCTTATATTCATGTTTACATTTGAGAAGCTGAGTGACTTGGAAGTCGAAGCTTTAACCGTTCTTGACTCCTTCCGTATAATGAAGGTCAAAGATTTATTTTCTCTAACTATTGAAGAGATCTCCAACTTCCTTGATAATTGTCTTTGTTTTTGTTTTAACCATCACAAGCTCCTTATGCAATACTTACATCGTCTCTTTCTTTCTTTGCAGATAAGATGATAGATATTTATGTGGCTGAGCAAAAGAGGTTGATGATGGATCCAAGGGCTTCCTGGAGGACTATAGGCGGGGCCTCCATGATCAAGTAAGACTTATCTGGGCTGGAGACTCGTACATAAAAAAAGTGCAAAGGGGGAAGCTCCAAGGCTACCTCTAGCGTTCCTGAGCCCCAAGTCTCTGTCCCGGTTATCCAAGAGGAGGTCCAGCAAAATACTCCCAAAAGGATGAAGACCCTGATGAGTGACGAAGTTTTTCGAGCTTGCATGGAGATCACTTCTCTGATGGGAGAACCTAGAAATAGCCACGCTTCTGGAGAGTTCAAGTTTTGGTCTAACAGTTTCATTGGGCTCCAATTTTTCTATGATCATCTCAGCGGAACCGAGGAAATTCACATGGTTAAGTACGTTGGCCGTCAGAAAATAATACAAAACCTCAGTTCCTATCTCATGAGGCGTGTAGTTCAGACCCGGGGTCTCTTTGAATCTACGAATAATCATGAGGAGATAGAGACGAAGCTAAAGGAGGAGATAACTCGATTGAGGGAGGCCTAGAAGGCTCAGTCTGAAAAGTTGTTTGACATGGAGAAGGCTTTGGTTAAGAAGAAAGAGCACCGAGAGACTCTGGAGTCTGAGAACAAGGCCACTCTTACTCAAATTTATGAGAGGTTGAAGGCAGAGAAGGCCACCAATAACGAGTTGATGGCTACTACTGCTGAGTTAAGGGAAGCTCTTAAGAAGTCTCAAGTGGACGTTCTTTCTGTTAGCGATGAAGCTTTTGAGCGGACTAAGGATCAGATATTGTGCCTTCATCCCGGTTTGGCCATATCGAAGATGTACTTTTTCAAGGTGGTGCAGGATGGCCACCTAGTTCATTTTGAAGATATGGAGAAGTATCCCTCTCCTTAGTTGAATCACAAGGATGCTTTTCTCAAGGAGAATGTCAACAATGATGATACCAGGAAGGAATACCCTTGAGGCATGCTAATTTGATGTTTTGTTGGTTCTATTAGTCATGCGATAAGGATGCATTTATGTAATTCTTTTTTGTAAGGAGTGGTTCTACCATACTTTTTGTTACTCTTGAACTATCGCCTCTGGGCTTATCGCATCTGGGCTTTGTACTTTTGATGGCCCTTTGTGGCTTTTTATGTAATCGTTGCTTTTCATTTATCTACATTTTAATTTTTATGCGTTGTTTTTGAAGATAATCCGGTATATGTATAAGCCCCTCGAATACAAAGTCCATTGAGCTAAACGTGTCCGATCGTGTAGTGTCGGGCATTATATTATAAGTGTTCATAATCACTATTATTTAAGGGGTAACATTCGATGTACTGACATACCCGGTCTTACATTTTTGGCGTTTTTATGAAAATGAACCTAATGAGCAAAGTAAGTTATAGAACTCAAACCAGGTGAGGGGAGTTGTTTATAGAACTCGCCACAGATGAGAGGAGTTTGTCATAGAACTCGACATGGGCGAGGGGAGTAAATTTAGAGAACTCAACCCTGATTAGGGGAGTAAGTCATAGAACTCAACCCGGTTGAGGGGAGTAAGTTATAAAACTCTACCCAAATGAGGGGAGTGTTGAACGGAGTTTTGCGAGAGGCGTGAAGTGTGCTTCATCTTCGGCCAAATCAAAGCCTAATGAAGGTGACCGAGTTTCCGAGAGGTGTAAAGTGCACTTCAACTTTTTTCCGAATCAGAGCCCCATTGAAAGGATGGCCGAGTAGGTCTAGAGCCTTAGCGAGGGTGAAGCTGAGTTTGAGAGAGGCGTAAAGTATGCTTCCACTTTTTGCCATATCAGAGCCCCATTATGAGGTTGGTCGAGTAGGTCTAGAGCCTTAGCAAGGGTGAAGCTGAGTTTGCGAGAGGCAGTAAGTGTGCTTCGACTTTTTTCCAGATCAGAGCCCCATTTTAAGGTTGGATGGGTAGGTCTAAAGCCTTAGCGAGGGTGAAGTCGAGTTTGCGAGAGGCGTAAAGTGTGCTTCGACTTTTTGCTGAATTAGAGCCCCATTTTAAGGTTGGCTGAGTAGGTCTAGAGCCTTAGCAAGGGTGAAGTCGAGTTTGGGAGAGAGGTATTATAGACAAATTTTTTATTTATTTTGTGTGCCTCATTCAAAACCCTTGTCATTGCAAGGAAAAGAGTGCATCCCGTACACCTACTTAGCGGTCTTATTACATGGTTTTTAACTAAAATAAAGCTTGAGATTGTATATATTCTAAGTCCTAGGTATCTCTACCCCATCCATAGTTTCCAATTTTTAAGCCCATTGTTCAGTTTACGAAGTACTCGGTAGAGACCTTCCTAGTTCGGAGGTAGCTTTCCCTTATTCTTTGGATTAATGATATTTTTTAGGACTAGATCTTCGGGTTGAAAACCTCTTAGCCTGACTTTCAAGTTGAGCTTCTTAGCTAATCTACTCTTGACCTCAAACTCTTTGACCCGTGCCATTTCTCAGATTTCATCTACCATATCGTCCAAACTGTTCTAGTCGTCCTTTTTGGTTTCTTTGTCAAAGTTCTCCCTTCTCCAAGTAGGGGTATTTATCTCGACCGGTATCATGGAATCCTCTCCATACAACATTCGAAAAGGTGTTTCTCGAGTAGTGGAATGGGGGTTGTATGGTATGATCTTGTTGGCCTCTTTGGCTTGATAGTTGGCGACTTCGACTTGATCGTTGGCTTGAGGATGTTCCACTAATGTGAACCTATTTTGGATACCCAAGTCACTGCAGAATTCTACCACGGTCGAGCTTGCAAACTGTGTTCCGTTGTCGGACACTATGATTCTGGGCAGCCCGAATCTGTAAATGATGTTTTTCCAATAGAAGTGACGTACCTTTTCAGCGGTAATGCGTGCCACAACCTCAACAACCACCCATTTTGTGAAGTAGTCGAAGAGCACAATGAGAAATTTTAATTGTCCTGGTCCTGTGGGGAATGGTCCCAGTAAGTCTGCTCCCCATTGATAGAATGGACATGGAGAGAAGATGGAGTGTAATAACTCAGCCGGGGAGTGTATGAGTGGTGATTATATATGGAATTTGTCACATTTTCTTACGAATTCGATACAATCTTATAACATTTAAGGCCAATAGTACCCGACTCAAAGTATCTTCCTGGAAAGGGCTCTTCCTCTGATTTGGCTTCCACACGCCCCTTCATGGACCTCCTTCATCACTAAGGTAACCTCTATTTCTATCGCACATCTCATCATGGGTGTGGATCTCCCTGTTTTGTATAGTTTGTCAAACACTATCAAATAGAGAGTTGATACCTTCTTTATGTGCCAGGCTTCGCAGGTGTCTTCGGGCAGGATTCCCTGTGTTAGGTATTGGATTATCGGGGCCATCCAGCCAGAGATGTGCTCGGTTAACATGGCCTCTTTCACCTCAATTCTTGTCCTTTCTAAGATTTCTTGTATTACTATTTTATTTAACCCTTTTCCCTTGTACTGGCGAGTTAGGCTAGTACATCGGCTCATATGTTCTCTTCCCTGAGGATGTGATTAACCGCAAATTCTGCGAAAGTTTTTGATAGCTCCTGTGCTATCTGGAGATATTTCAAAAGTGTCGAGTCCCTTGTTTGATACTCCCCTTTCATATGTCCTGTAATCAATTTAGAATTAGTGTTAGCGGTTAGGTGGGTGACTCCCACCTTCTTAGCCAATTTCATCCCTACTATGAGGGCTTCGTATTTTTCCTAGTTATTGCTGGCCTGGAAGTTAAAGCTCAAGGAGTTTTATAATACAAAGTTGTTGGGTCCTTCGAGGATGACCCTGACCCCGCTTCCTTTGAGGTTGGATGAACCATCAACGTGAAGAGTTTATTTGCTCGTATTTTCTTCGAGAAATGGGTCAGTTAGTTCCACTACAAAGTCGACTAGTGTCTGTGATTTGATGGCGGCTCTCAGAGTGAACTCAATATCATATTCTGACAACTCTATAGCACATGTGACCATCCTTCTGCCTAGATCCGGCTTCTTCAGTATCTTCATGATGGGGAAATTAGTCCTCACGGTTATTGGATGACCCTAGAAGTAATGTCTTATTTTCTAGGCCATCAAAATCAGTGTTAGCGTCATCTTCTTAATGTTTTGGTACCGTAACTCGGCTCCTTTCAGAACCTTTCTTATGAAGTACACTGGTATTTCCCCCTCTTCCCCTTCCTGGATGAGTACTGACCTTATAGATTTCTCAGAAACCGCCAGGTATAAGATCAAGGTTGCATTCACTTTTGGTCTCGTCAGGATTGGTGGAAAGGACAAGAAGTGATTTACTCTTTGAAAGGCTTCCTCGCATGCTGTCGTCCATTCAAATTCATCTGACTTCCCGAGGGCTGCAAAGAAGTGGGTCACCCTCTCCCCGGAGCACGATAGGAATCAGAACAAAACTACTAATCTTCTTTGTCCGGATTGGCTTATATCTCACAGTTAGTGAGTATAAACCCTATAAACTTGCTGGATTGAACCCCAAAGATACATTTATCTGGGTTGAGTCTCATGTCATACTATCTTATGGATGCAAAAGTTTCTTTTAAGTCTGTTACATGTTATTTTCAAACAGTGGCTTTGACGACCATGTTTTCTACGTATACCTCTAGATTCCCGCCGATTTGAGTGGCGAATACCTTATCCATTAACTGCTGGTAGGTGGCTCCAGGGTTCTTGAAACCGAACGAAATCACTTTGTAATAATAGTTTCTCCGATATGTCATAAAGGCAGTCTTTGGTGCATCTGTCAGGCTCATACAGATTTGGTTTTAACTCGAGTAGGCATCTATGAAGCTAAGGAGCATATACCCTGAGGTTTCGTCAATGAGTCAATCTATTTGCAGCAATGAATATGGATCCTTGTGACACACTTTGTTGAGATCTGTGAAGTCAACGTACATGCGCCACTTTCCAGTTTTCTTTTGACCATTACTACGTTGGCCAACTAGGTAGGGCATTTGGCTTCTTTGATGAAGTAAACATTGAGTAACTTCTCGACATCGTATTTTATGCCCTTATTCTTTTCTTCTCCACCTTTCCTCTTCCTCTGGGATACCGGTTGGTATCTGGATTCAATACTAGATGGCGGAACATGAAGTTGGGGTCTAACTCAGGAATATCTGAAGGCTTCAAGCAAACAAGTCTATGTTTTCTTTCAATAGCTCCACGATATCCGTTTCTTCTACTCAGGAAATATTGAATCCTATGTAAGTTATCTCAGAGGGCGTGGTGCCGATTAGGACCCTCTTGGTTTCATTATTGTGGGAAAGGCTTTCTTTTGGTGTATCGTCCTGAGGGTCTATGTAAATCATGTTGACTTTCTGCTCATCGGATCGTCTGTGCCCTTCGGAGTGTATCTTTTTAACTTCAGGATATCCTTATAGCATTTCCCGGCCAATCCTTGGTCGCTTTTGACCAACTCGACCCGGCCATCCCCCAGGGGGTATTTCATAGTGACGTACATGGTGGATAGAGCGGATTCTAAGGCATTGAAGGAAGGTGTCTCTATGATGATATTGTAGGGTAAGGCAGCATCGATGATTAAGTACCTTACTCTGAAAGTTTTGGCATTTGTCCTGCTTCCGAAGGTAGTGAGTATAGGAAAGTGTCCCAATACTTGTACTTTCCCTCTGGAGAACCTGACCAGAGTGTCGTTGAAATGTAACAGCTTGGACTTATCGAACTCCATTCCCTTAAAGGCTTCCCAGTAGAGTACATTGACTGAGTTACCAAGGTCCACCAGGACCCTTTTCACGCTCCAATCCCGAATTTGTACCTTGATGACCATAGACTCGTTTTTATAGGCAAAAATGCCAATCACATCCCTCTTGGAGAAGCTAACCGGGTTGAGGTCTTCCTCCTGGACCTTGACTATATCCTTAGATATGTGCATCACAGCACGAGCATACTTCTTTCTAGCTGAGCTGGTTTTTCCACTGCCAGCGAATCTCTCGGTGATGGTGTTTAGGGTGTGGCAAGCTAAGTTGGTCTTGTGCACTTATTCAATACATTTCCCCTTATTTTGGGAAGGCTCCCCTGGGTCCTTATCTTTTTGAGGGTGTTGGCTAAGATTTTCAACAAGGAATAAAATCCAACCAAGAGAAAAGAATCCAAGAAGGTTCTTAGAAAAGGTGAAATTATCTAAGTCGAATACAACTGCAGTCGACCATAAGAGACCCCTTAAGTAGTTAATTGGGAATGGAAACGTTAAAAAGCCAAAAGATTCCGGACCAAGCAAGCGAAGCACTTTGGAGGGAAAAATGAGTTTGAGTGGAGAACATGGGTTTGAGGAGAGAAGCTGTAAAATACACGCGGCGTACAAAGAAACGAAGCTTACAACAAAGTAGATATTACATGTGTGTTATAAATAAAGCACTTAATGCATAGTATTAGGGGTTTAAACTTTTACATTCCTATACGCTAATCCTAAGAGTACCCAAATGAACGAGCGAAATGAGTCAAGCTAGGGCAATGTATGTATGAATCAACTTATTTTCAACTATTTTTATGTTATATCATTTATGTTTATAGTTTAAAATGCTTTTCGTTTTATTTTAAATTTCTGGCTGTATTGCTTATAAACTCGTTTGGAACCAATCCAACGAATTAATTTCGAAAACACTTAAAAACTGAAGCATTGTACTGCAATTCCATGGTCGATCTCAAAAATAAACTTTTGTTAAGAGACCAGCATTGTTAACCAAAACCAGAGGTAAACAAATTGGCTCACCTGGTGGCACAATGCTAATAATTTTGTATTTGTGTTTAGTTTTACAAAGTTTCTTGTAGCTTAATTTTTGTGTGTATGAATTTAAGAAGTGGTAGACATTTTTTGAAGTCTAAAATGCCATGCTCTGACACAAACATTGCACATACATAGATTTCTATGCAAAATGTGGATGTCATAGCAGTGAGTTCCATAACTCAAAGTGTGACGGTTTTATTTCCTGTGAGATCGACCGCTGCTCATGGTTCAGTGACAACAGTCACAACGATATAACCTAGGCATGAAGTATCACCATTTTACCCAACTCGGTCACTCTTTCTAGGGGGTCCAAGGTCATTATTTGTCCCTTATAAATATGGTATACCTTATTCCATGATGGTTGGATTACAGTTGAACCCATCCATATATACAAAAAACGCAGTGGCCACTAGAAACCAAGGCAGTTATTTCCTAGGTGGTCGACCAAGTGGTGTTGGTTATATCCCTCAGTCGACACCATCTTTGAATACTACTTCTTTTATGGATTTGAAGTAACAAATGTATGAGATTAATTTAGAGTTAGTGAATGTTTTAACTAGAAATTGGGAGTTTCCTTTAATCTTGTAGTTGACCAAATAGGCAGATTGATCGAGTCATTAGGGGTCCAACCAACTCAAACACGCCAAAGGACGTAAATAGTTTTTGAAGAACTGGGGGGAGGTAAAAATGAGCGTCAATTTAGACCTCGAAGGTTGGAATTACCCACTTATGAAGAGGAAGAATTCGTTGAAAAATACGAACCTAGGCCAGTCGTGTTAGGAGGAACCAAGATACTGATCGAGTGTTAGGAAATATCATTGTTAGGCGTAACAACGCAATGAATGCAGTAGAAGAACTGTTAAAATGATCTGGGTTAAATGCTAGCTTCAGAGGCCTAATTATTCTTCTCCCTTGCCTTATTATATTCGACAAGAATAATTACCTAGGGGATGTAAGGTACCTAATTTTACCAATTTTGCTGGTGATGCTAATGAGTCGACCATCGAACACATTACTAGGTACGAAACAGAAGTTGGAGATATTGCCAATGATGAGGGTTTATAATTAAGATATTTTCCTAATTCATTAACCAAGAATGCTTTTACTTGGTTTACAAAATTGACTCCAAATTCTATATGCACTTGGGAATAATTTGAGGGCATATTTCATGAGCAATTTTATGCTGGTCAGTCAAAGATAAGTTTGAATGAATTGTCTTCAATGAAGAGGAGGTTGTCTGAGTCAATGAAGGCTTATTTGAATAGGTTTAGGGTCCTAAAGTCTAGATGTTTTACTAGAGTTCCTGGACACGAGATTGTCGAAATGGCTGTTGGGGGTTAGATTATTCTATTAGAAAGAAGTTTGATCCTCAATCTATTACAGATATGTCTCAACTAGCTAATAAGGTTCGATATGTCGAACGTTTGAAAAAAGAGAAAGCTAGAGTTTCAAAGGATCATAGAAAAGGAAAAGTGTCCTATGTGGATATGGAGGATTATTCTATAGAGTCTGGAGATGAATGCATGGAAGAAGGGGAATTAAACATGGCTAAATTAAAAGCCATACCTTCATATGCAAGTAAACCTATAAAATCGTCAAAAGGAAAAACAGTTGAAGAACCAAAAAATGATAAATCTAATACTAAAGCATATGCTTTTGATGTGTCAAAATATTATGAAATATTTGATGTTTTAGTTTTAGATGGTCAGATTATACTACCTTCAGACAGTAAAAATCCACCTTTAGAGCATAAACAAAAAAGAGGTTTCTGTAAGTATCATAATTTTTTGGGTCATAATACTTCTCAATGTTTTCTTTTCAAATATTTTATATAGAAACCACTGAAGGATGGTAGATTAAAATTTGGTGAAAAACCAAAAGGCTCTAAGAAGGTCGACTCAGATCCTTTACATGTTGCTGATGCACACTTTGTCGAACCATTTGAAGTGTTGATGATCGAGGCTATTGACAGTCTCAAAGGCGAACAAGCCAACATTGTCGACCTAATGGCAGCATTGACGACTGATACTACTGATGGTCTCAAGAATGAATAAGTTATTATTTCTGATTCAAAGGTAGTTACAATAGTAGAGACTACTTAAGGTCTCAAAAGTGGAAATGGCTATCTGTCCAAGCCACAGGAGGAGATGGTAGTTGATATTGCTGAAAAGTCTGAGAGTAATCAGGACAATAAGGAAAAAGTGGATAATGAAACCAAAGATGAGGAATTGTCTGAAGAAACATGAATTGAAGAAGTTTGTGTTTCCCAAAACTGAGGAGGAACTTGTAGATTTTCTGAACAAACGCAAGTTAAGTAATTCCAGTTCCATGTTATGCCCAAAGTGTAATATGGTCTATGATGAGAATATTGTAATGAAATTTGAGGCTTTGAAGAAGAAATGCCCTCAAGAAGGAAAACCCAAAGTTGGTGTTTGATCATGTGAATGGGCCATACAAAGTCCAAGTGCCTCAAGGAAAACCTAAGTTCCCATATCAAAGGATTTTTTTGCCACCAACAGATGCTCCTAGCAAAACCTGGGTTTGTCCTTTCTACCCAAGGGGGGAAAACCAAAATTGGAAAGTGGTAAAGAATGGTTCAAGTTCGAGTCAGAAGTGGGAAATGATGTAGAAGGGGTTGATTTCTTCTCAGTTTGCTAAAGCTAGAATTACATCAAAGAAATATCATGTCCCTCCCACATACAAAGGGAAGAATCCTATGACTAAGAATCAATGGAGGAGGTTTCAAAGAAACAAAAAAGATGCGAGAGAAGCGGCATCAAAAGTTGCTCCATAAAAAGATGATAGCGATCAGAAATAAATGCACAGTCAACCAGCAAAAGAAAGGTTGTCGATGCCGATTATAAGTTTGCCACCAGTGAAAAAGATGAGGATCCTGATGATAACATGGATGCCGAATTATCTGATGACTTTGAAGATGGTTCAGAAGATCGCTTGATTATCCATTGATATATTTTTTCGATCCTGCCTAATGAGTATGGTCTTGTGTCAAAAGCATTCGAAGATGAAGATGAAGCCATGTGCAAAGAATATACGAGCTAGAAACATTTATGTTACTATTTCATGAATAATGGAGTAATGGAAGAACAACATGTGATGTTCGAAAAGCCAACATCTGATATGATGTACCACCTTAAGCCTTTATTTAAAAGGGCTAAAGTTGATGGTTTCCTTGTAAACAAAGTATTTATGGATGGTGGTGTTGTTGTGAACCTAATGCCACAATCATTAAAAAGATTGGCAAGTTTGACACTAACCTCAAACCACATAATATGGTTTGTCGAATTGTGAGGGTAAAACAAATTACATATTGGGTGTGATTCAAGTGAATTTGTCAGTTGGTTCGGCTACAAGGCCAACATTGTTCATGATGATTGTGACTAAGGAAAAATATAATATGTTGTTAGGGCGTTAATAGATACATGGAATTGGATTATTTCCTTCGACTCTGTATCAACGTTTATCCATTTTCCGTCAAGATGGGGTTGTGGAGAACATTGAGGTAGACCATAGTTATTTTACTGCTGATGTGAATGTGGTCGAAAGGAAGAATTTTGACAAAGCGTTAACTACTATACCTCTATGCCATCATGAAGATGCAGTGTTTGAATCGCATATTGATATGATGAAGTTTGTAACCTTACACCCCACCCATGGTTTCATTTGGGACTAAGAAAAGTTAGACACATATCTGACTACAGAAGTGGAAGATCCTTGACTACATATATGAAGAAGAGCCTTTGGGGTTTGAGAAAGACCCAAGAGATAATATAATAAAGATGAAAGCACAAGATCCATTAAAGGAAGTCAAACTAGGTGATGGCACGACTAAGCGAATTACATACATCAGCACCAAGGTCTATAGCAAGATGAAGAATCAAGTGGTCGAACTGCTCAAATATTTTAAAGATTTCTTTGCATGGGATTACAACGAAATTCCTGGTTTGAGCAGGGAGATGGTGGAAATCAGACTACCTATAAATCCAGGAAAATGACTAGTCAAACAAATGGCAAGGAAGTTTGGGCCAGAAGTGTTATCCAAAATAAAAACCAAGATCGAACAATTTTTGAAGAGCAAATTCATCAGGACAACCATGTATGTTGAGTGGTTATCTAATATAGTGCCTGTTATAAAGAAAAATGGAACACTAAGAATTTGCATAGATTTTAGGGATGTGAATAAAGCCACTACAAAGGAAGAATATCTAATGCATGTGGCATAAATCTTGGTTGATTCAGCTGCAAGGTATGAATATTTAAGTCTTTTGGATGGATACTCAGGATACAATCAAATTTTTATTATTGAAGAGGATACCAATAAAACTGTGTTTCGATGCCCTAGGGTGCTAGGCACGTATAAGTGGATAGTTATGCCCTTTGGGTTGAAATACACTGGGGTTACTTATCAAAGAGCAATGAACTCAATGTTTCATGGTTTCATAGACACATTCATGCAAGTGTACATTGATGACATTATAGTCAAATCACCCTCAGGGGCTGGTCATTTAGACCATCTTCGATAGTCTTTTGTTAGAATGATGGAATATGGATTAAAAATAAATCCATTAAAATGTGCCTTTTGTGTTTGT
Source organism: Vicia faba (assembly GCA_948472305.1). Lineage (NCBI taxonomy): Eukaryota > Viridiplantae > Streptophyta > Magnoliopsida > Fabales > Fabaceae > Vicia > Vicia faba. Next base: position 276,727,735 of record OX451735.1, on the reverse strand, counting down.
GTGGGAGATTTTCTAGGTCTTGTGGTACATAAGAAGGGTATAGAAATCAACCAAAACAAAACCAATGCAATTTTGAGTACAAAAGCACCATCAAAAAAGAAAGAGCTTCAATCTTTGTTTGGGAAGATTATTTTCCTGAGACGATTCGTGTCAAATTTGAGTGGGAGAGCTATTGTGTTTTCTCCTTTGTTAAAACTGGGCAAGGAGTCTGAGTTTAAGTGGGAAAAAAACTACCAAGAGGCATTTGATCATTTGAAAGACTAGTTGGTGAAGCCTCCAATGTTAGCACCCCCAAACAGAAACAATGGCATGAAGCTATATATTGCAGCATCAGAGTCGACACTAGGAAGCATGTTAGCCCATGAAGATGAGAATGGAGTCGAAAGATCCATTTATCACCTCAGTCGAGTGTTAAATGATGCTGAGAATAGATATCATGAAATTGAAAAACTATGTTTATGTTTATATTTCTCATGTTTTAAACTTAAGCATTATATAAAACTAGTCGAAGTTTCTATCTATTCTTATTTTGATGTCATTAAGCATATGTTATATAAACCTATTTTGCACAGTCGAATTGGTAAATGGGCATTAGCATTAACTGAATAATCCTTAACATATGTTCCTTTAAAAGTAGTCAAAGGGAAAATAATTGCAGACTTTATAGTTGATCATTCAGTGGTCAATATCAATGAAGCCTAATTAGGTACTAAGTCTTGGAAATTTTATTTTGATGGTCCTAAACATAAACAAGGAACTAGGATGTTATTTTTCTCTTATCACCAGATGAAGCGGATCAAGAAGAGTTCTTATGTAAACATTTTTTATTTTTTTTCTTACTATTTTTCCTTTGTCCCTTTCTGTGTTAAACCATGCAAGGTAGTCTTGGTTGACAGCAGGGGCATAACGGAAAACCTTGGAAGTCTGGTAAAGATGCGAAAGAACTATGACACAATCTTTGTGAACAAGGGGTTTTGCAGCACGGTGAATGGGGAATCAATCTTTAGTTGTTTAGGTGCTCTGAATTCATCGGGAACGGGTCCCAAGAGAGAATAAGCAGTTTTCTTGCATATGAAAGGAAGCAGTACTTGAGAATGAAAAGATTGAATATTGCGTGATGGCGTTAGTTCCAAAATGAAAGTATTTTGGAGATGAAAAAAAAACATCAGTATTGGAAACCTGTTCAATCACCCTAGGGGTTTGAATGTGTTCAATAAGTTGGCTTGAAGTTTCCATGAAGGTGATTGGATGAGTTTCTGGGTAAAAGGCAGAAGCAGGGGTTTTTCTTTGAGTTTGAAACAAAGTGTTTGAGAATACAAAGAAAACGTAAAAAGGAAACTAAAGAGATGAAGAGAGTATTTATACCATCAAGAGAATCAAAATTTTAGAAAGGAAGTGGAAAAATTATGGTTTTATTGCAAGAACGTGTCAAGAGGATGGCGATGGATTGAGGGAGTTGTTGAGTTGGGGTTCATGTTTATCCTAGGAAGTTGAAGCTAAAAAGTAGGGAAGTGGTTATTTGTTTGCAGACGTGACATTTGAGGGAAAAGTCATGATTACGTTGACGTCAGTTCTCACTAAGAAAGAAGGACTAAAATGTCCATTTCTACTATTTTAATCGAAAAGGACATTTTGGGGGGAATTTGTTGGTTGGGATTTTCGACAAGGACTAAAATCCAACCAAGAGAAAAGAATCCCCGAAGGTTCTTTAAAAAGGTGAAATTATCTAAGTCGAGTATAGCAGTAGTCGACCAGAAGAGACTCCGTAAATAGTTAATTAGGCCTGGAAACATCAAAAAGCCTAAAGAGTACAGACCAAGCGAGAAAAGCGCTTTAGAGGGAAAAATGAGTTTAAGTGGAGAACATAGGTTCATGGAGAGAAGTTGCAAAATACACGTGGCGTACAAAGAAACGAAGCTCTCCAGAAAGTAGTTATTATATGTGTATTATAAATAAAGCACTTAGTGCATAGTATTAGAGGTTCAAACTTTCACATTCCTATATGCTAGTCACTCATAGTACCCAAATGAACGAGCAAAATGAGTCAAGCTAGGGAAATGTATGTTTGAGTCAACTTATTTTCAATAATTTTTATGTTATGTCATTTATGTTTACAGTTTAAAATTCTTTTCATTTTATTTTACAAGTCTCACTTTACTGCTTATAAACTCGTTTGGCATCAGTCGAACGAATCCTTTTTGAAAATACTTTGTAAAAACACTTGAAAACAGAAGCACTGTACTGAGATTCCCTGGGTGATCTTGCAAGTAAACTTTTGTTAAGAGACCAACATTGTTTACCAAATCCAGAGGTAAACAACCAAGTATCTCTTTTTCCAGCTGGGGTTTTTCCATCTTTAACATAAGTCAGCAAGTGCCCCCTTTGTATCAATTTCTGGTTTTCTTTATTTAAATGGAGGCAATCTTCGGTGTGATGCCCTTGAAACTAGTGATAGTTTCACAAAGCCCTAGTATCATTCCCTAGTATGGAATTGACTTTCCACCTACGAGGTGCTTCCAAGATCAGGTTTAGGTGTGGTACCTCCTATAGGAGTTCTCCTCTCCTCATGTTAAAGGGTGTCTTCCCGTCACCTTAATCAAAGGGACGTCGGTTAGGTCTGAGTCGTGCGTTCTTGGGGCTTGTCTCTTTAGTTCTCTTGATAAGACTCATGTTTCCTTCTTGATCTTTATTCTTTGGTCTTGTTTCTCTCTGGGGAATCTCTGAACCTTTTTTCCAGGTTGCTCTCCTCGCCTTTTATGTGGCAGTCCGCCCTGGTGATGATCTAGTTCATGTCAGACGCATACTTCTAGGCTACGGATTCATTGAACTGTCCTACTCGGAGGCCGTGTTGAAATGCTCCAATGAAAAATTCTTGTTTTGGGTGAGATAGTTTGATTGTATCTTCATTGAATCGGGCTAGGTATTCTCGGAGAGACTCCGCTTGACCTTTCCGGACGTTGAACAAGGATGTCGTCGACACCTTGCGGTGCTTGTTAGCAGAGAAGTGTTGGATTGATTTCTTCTCCAGGTTTGCATAGCTTTCCACGGATAGTCATGGTAGGCTCATGTACCACCACAAAGCCACGTCCTTGAAGTTGTCGACCATCAATTTACATTTCAATGAGTCGGTGGGGCTAATTATTTCCATTTGGTTGTTGATGGTGATAAAGTGCACCCGAGGGTCAGTTTTGTTGTTATATGTCGTCAATGATGGTGATTTGATGTTTTTTGGGACTTGGTTGTCCCATATAGCTTGAGATAGAGGTTGAGGTTCCAGAGGCTCCTCTTATGGACCATCGTCCCCTACGCTTCTTTTATGTAGGTCTATGACGCTATCATACAGAGTTTCATTCTAGTGCCTGAGGGCCTCCACCATTGCCAGTAGTTGTGCCATGTCTGGGGGGTCTCCAGGTGACGAAATTCTGCAGAAGGTGAATTGAGGTGTGGCCTAGGAATAATTTTACCAAGGCCCCATAGTGGGTGCCAATTTTCATGTGTAAAACAAATATCCGACCGACTTCCTAGGAGGTTGCTAGGGAGAGCCTACTGGAGTGAGTTTCTGAGATGATTGAGGGATTTGGAGCAAAGGAAGTGATGCATGCGTCCCAAGATAAATGTCTTTCTTATCCCTCTATTGGGATTCCCTTCCATATACTTCCTTATGTGTTTCATCAAGAGCCTCCATTAATGAGGGCCTCTTGAGTTCCATAACTATGTAACCTTCGTCATCTTCATGAATGAAGATGATTAGTGCTATGTAACATAGTAATGAATGTGTCGTCGGTTGTTACTGGCTTTTAATGAGTCTAGATGATGATTGGTTATGGGTAGGTGCCTCCCGGCTACCAACCTTATCCAGGTTAATAGCGACGACGGGTTTCTACCTGGGTCCGTGGGTAGTATAACACTCCCTTAGCCGAGTTGCTCCTCGGGTATCTTCACCCTGAGCCGACTACGTGTTTATCCTTTCTCCTTGCCGATTACACTACCTGGTTGGGCCTGTTATTTCTAGGATCAACAATGGATATCAAACACATTCCTAGACTATAAAATCAAGAGGCTAATGACTTAGCACAAATAGCCTCAAGATACAAAGTATCAAAGAAAAATTGGAGGATTTAATAGAAGTGTCATATCTCAAATTTTCCCTACTAATATTAATGGTTTATTCATGATAATTAATCATATTTTATGCATATTCATATTTTTTCATTTCTATAATTTTTGAGAGGGGTGTATATTCATTCATTTTTGTTAGTAGGGGTGTATTTTTATAAAAAAAAGGTCTGGGTTTAAAAAGGGGTTTGGGTTTCACAAAATCTGAATTAATTTGGGATGATCCATTAAGCTGAATTAGAGGCCCATTAGGCTTATTGAGGTAGGCCAAAGTCAACAACGGACTATTATTATTCTTATTATATTATTATTATATTTATTATTTTTCACTTATTATTATTAACCATTTCTTTTATTATTATTATTACAATAATTATTATTATTCCAATATTATTGTTAATATTATCATTGAGTTTTTATTGAGTTCGCTGACGTGTTGACCAAGTCAACTCTAGGGTTTTCAACCCAGCTTCCCCAGCGGTGCAACCTCCTTCTTCCCTAAGTGACCCAAGCCCAGAACAACCAAAATCAATAATTTTCGAACCAAATCTTCATAGACGATACAAATTTGATAAACATATTTGTTTTTATTGACTAAAATTGAATTACATATACAATTTGGACTAAATACATCACAAAATCATGAAACCTAATTCTAAATTTATAACAGATCTAATTTTTATCTCAATCAAATCCCTAACTAAATAAATCACAAATCAATATCTACAAAAGTAATAGAAATCTAACAATTTCCCTAATTTATTCTAACTTAAAAATCTATAAACACGTAATTCTTAACCTAGAAGAGGGACCGAAAAATTTCTAAAAGAAATTAAAGAGAGGAGCTTAAAATCAAAAAAGAGGGAGAAGAAGAAGATATGAGTTTCTAAATACGAAACCCTAGATCCGATCGTTCCACTGTGCCGCCTTCAAAACCGTTCAATCCACCGCCACACCTTCAAGCTATCACCATCATCGTACCATCATCGCACGCACCTGCTAAACAGAAAATAAGGAGAAAGAGATTACAAGGGAGAATCATAAAACCAGAAAAGAATTAATACGGCCAGAATGACTGGGGAAAGGTAAGCCTAATACTTAGCTTAAAGTGCATAAATATTTGGTGTTAGTTAATGTATGGAATCGTTTTTTGATTTGAATAAAGGTTTTTGAGAAATTTGGGGTTTAGGGTTAGGTTTTGGGGTTAGGGTTCTTAGGTTTTGGGGTTAGGGTTCTTAGGGTTCTTGGGGTTTGTTACGGTTGTAAAGGGTTATGTTTCTAGGTTTGAATAATTGTTATGGTTCTAAGGTTTGGTTGAAGGTCTTCAAGGATTTTGGGTTCCTTGCGGTGTTATTTGGGTGAAGGTGGTGGTACCCTGGAGCGGCCGTCGGCAGAAGTAATTTCCGGTCGGCGTCGCCCAGGGCGAGGCAATTTCTGGTGATCGCCTTTCTAGAGATAGGCAAGAGCATCTCTCTCTATAATATAAAAAAGGGTTTGTTTGGTTATGTTGAGGGAGAAAGAAGAGAAAAAAATAGGCCTTAAGCCTGGAAACCCTCTATTATAAACACTCTATGTATTCTGTATGTTACTCCTATCATTCACCCTCAATCCACAACTTCTGATTTTTATCAAACATTCACAAATCGTGCATCCATCATAACTCGCAATACTCAGCCACACTCTATCCAATGGATCAAAAAAAATTGTTTTGGGCCAAGCCCGTTATATTAACACCCCTCAAATTGCCTCCTCAACGTAAAATCATACCCCCTGCGCTATTGGGCCAAGTCCAATAACTAGACTTGAGCCCTTATTTCCTGCACCCTCAGTTCTTGCTGATACATTCAAAACAACCCCCCCCCCCCAAGCGACTGGGCCTAAATCCAATATCTGGATTTAGGGCTCTGTTATTTACACTCCCAGCCTTTTACTAACCAATTGATTTTCCACACATGAGTTTTTGAAATAAAAATTATAGTATTTTTACAATTTCTTTTATTTATTTATTTATTTTTCTTTTATTTTTCTTAATTAATATGTTTTTTTTTTTAATTTAAATTCTTTTTTTTAATTACTTACTCATTTAAATACTTTAATTGCATTAAAATTATTTTTCTCATGCATTAAAAATGTATTTTCTCATATTACATTATATATTTGAAAATATCTAAACGACCAATTAATAACAATTTTCTACTAACTTAATAAACTCAAGATACTATTTTCAAAAAGGATTATGGAGATATTTCTCATTAACTACGAACTTCGTCTAACAACTCCGCTATTTCAGCCCAAACTTAGTTCAAGGATTAATTTGAGATATTTCCATAATCCATAAAAAACACTAACCAAACAACCACAAAATACAAATTGGGACTCTGATTCCTCGTAAGAGGATACATAGGAATACAAATTAAAAATATTAGATAGTTCCCCTAATTAAAAATTAAAACCCTATTTCCTGAATTGTAAACCTAAACCCTAGTATCCTTGTGAACAAGATAGATGAGGGGTGCTTAACACCTTCCCTTCATCGAAAATGATTCAACAACTTAGAATATTTGATCAAATTAGGGTTATCTGTTATATTCCCTTCCCTAGGATAAAATTAATGGAGGCGACTCTTATTTTTAAACCGGTTATTATAGCTGGCGACTCGGCTGGGGACTCAACTGTAGGTTTAGAAATCTCTCTTTAAGATTTAGGATTTTTTTTAGGTATCTTTAATTTTATTATTTCTTTATATTTATTTATTTATTTAGGTTTATTTATTTTATATCTTTGTTGAAATATTATATTTACTTGTGGTGGTATTTTATTTCAAAAAATAAATTTTCAAGAACCTCAGAAAGAAGGTTCGTCTATTGGCCAAGGGGATACGTCATCCTTATGAGTTTTTGTGGTGACTTTGCCTAGAGTCGGTGGAATTACAAAAAAGAAATATGTCTCAAGGGGTATCCTCTTATGGGTTAGAACTTTGGAATGAAACTTATGACTTTTTGAATAACCCTTAAACTAAAAACTCATGGTGAGACGTTTCACGACCTTAGAGACGGAAGTTTCTGTCTACAAAGAGTCACCGCTTAAGGGAGGCCCTTGTGCCTTTCCTTCTAGTGTTATCCATGACACCCTTAAGGAAACCACCTTATGGGGAGGGTATAATATCCGTAGGCCAAAACTAGGAGCCTACCAACTAAGGATACTTTTCATGAAATACCGTTATTATGCCACACAATCATGCATTCATACATTTTGCATTTCACATATTCATTATTCTCCATTCTTTTTGTCTATCTTATTCACAAGATTAAAAAAAATAATCAAAGGTTTTTGGTGAAGTATCTTTAAAATGAATGCCAGAGGGAAACAACTTGTTCGTGTTAATGTCGTCAAGCCAGATATGACGAAGATCAAGAACATCAAAAGAAAATTGTCTAAAAAAGCTTTGAAGATGTTTACTTGCCATTATGGGGATACCGTTGATTTGACAAAAGTGGATGTACAATTGGATGATATTTCTGCTTTGGTTCAGTTCTACGATCCTCCATTGGGATGTTTTACCTTTCAAGACTTTTAACTAGCGTCGACTTTGGAAGAATTTGATAGAATCTTGAATTTTTCCAAGGAAAAAGTGAATTGGAGAGAATATTGACATTAAGGACTTATAAAATGGTTTAGGGATCCCTTATCCTGAATTTTCACTTAATTACAAAAAATAAGGTGATGTACAAGGGATTAAGATATACTATGTGGAAGCTAAAGCCCTTTCATTTGCAATAACAAAGAATGGGAGTCTTGTGTTGATTGTTTAGGACTACTTGTCTTTGGTGTAATTCTATTTCTGTGGACTTTGGACTATATTGACTCTGCAACTATTAGTGTATTTTGGGGCGCAAAAGCTTTGAATGTGGACCCAACTCCTGCATTGCTTGCTGATATTTTCTATTCTCTTCACACTCGTTATGAAAAGAGGAGGGGTACGCTAAACTGTTGTATCCCGCTCTTATATTTTGGGTTTATGCCTTACCTCTATAAAGAAGACTATATGATTAAAAATATGACAAGATACGAGTGGCCTCAAAAATTAAGGTCTCTTACTGTTGATTATGTGTTGTGGTATGCAAGAAACCTAGACATTAGATATATCATTTATAGTTGTGGAGATTTTACGAATGTTCCGTTGATTGGGTTTCTTGGTTTCATCAATTACAACCCTACTTTGGCTTTGCGACAACTAGGGTACCCTTTGGAGTATAAACCCTCTAATGAAAAACTTCAACAATTAATCATTCATGACATGGGAAAAAACGACTGAGAGTTGCTCAACAAGATCATCCAAGCTTGGAATAGGGTTAACAAGAGAAAGGCCGAAAGAAAGAATGTTGTGGCGAAAGAACCTTACACTGGATAGGTTTTGTATAGGGTGCGAGTTGTTAAGTTACCATTTGGCATTGATCCTTAGTACAAGCCAGATGTCGCAGATCCTCTACCTATGTCCTTAAAAATAGACAACCTGAAGAAAGATTTGAATCAAGATCAAACAGAGAAAGAAGAATTGGAGCTTAGCCTTCATACCTTAGTTAAGGAGAAAAGATAAATGCAATGCAAGCTTGAGTCCAAAGATCAATAGATTCAGAAAGACCGTGAAGCATTGGAAAAGGAGAGTCTTAAGTGGAAACGTTCGACCGAAGGGTTGTTGAGTGCTACCTTTAACTTGGATTCCCACAACCAACATTTGGAAGATGCTGCTAGTGAAATCGGGAAGCTAACTAGGTGGTATGAAAAGGCATTACAAGACAAAAAGGAGTTGAAAGGAAACTTGAGGGCTTAAATTCAAAGTTTAACAAAAGCTTCTTTAGATCAAGAAGAGAAAATGAAGTATCTTACTACGAGACTCAAAGATTGCCAAGAATCGGATGTAGATGAACGTCTCAAGAGGATGAGGGAAGAAAGAATTCTTTCCCAAAAGACTGACGAATATGAGCAAGTTTGTCATGAGTTAGAAGACCTCCGACAGAATTTCCTTATACAAAGGAAGCTTTATACGAAGATGAGGGATGAAAAATTATATTGGGAGGAGAAGTATGCAAAGATCTCCAAAGCAGGAAAAGATAATCATAAGATAATTTCGGACATCTACCAAGAATGTAGATTCTACAAAGACAAGCATGCAAAACTCGCCTTCTTGGCCAAGAACCTCATCGATGACATCCCAAAAAATTTGAGAGAAGCAGAAAGTGTGATGGTTCCACTTCCAAAAGACGTTGAAAACTTCCTCAAGCTTTGTAGGACTACGGTTGATGGCTTCAGAGCAGAAATCCACATGCGCACTTAGAAGATTTTGTTTCCCTTTATCATTTCTTTCAGCAAGTTACTTTTGATGTTTTAGTTTGAATATTTTTCAATATCTGAATTGTATTCTCTTTTTTTAAAAGTCAATTATTGTCAATAAAAGTTTTGATATGTGTCTCATTTGTGTATTTTAAAGACGCTCGCCAATAAAAAGCAAAACCTAAGAAAAAATATTATATATATATATATATATATATATATTGTTAGAACCAAGTTTGAATCTACTACCCTATGTTTAAGTTTTGATGATAACAAAATGAAGAGATATATTATTTATATGATTCATGTATGAACTATTTGCTGCCTAAATTATTACGTTCTAATTTGCAGATACTCTGATAGGTATAAGCAAGATCACACCCAATCAGCATTAGAAATTTGGTTCTTGACATCAGCATCAGAAGTTGCTATATCAGAATACCAGAATCAGAAGATCAACTCACGTGTATGCTGAAGCTTGATGAACAGAACTGTGCTCAACACTCTGATAAATAAAACAACAGTTCATCAGCAGCTAAGCAGAGTTAGAATGAGCCAAGCCAGAACATGCATTAAGTAAGCAACGGTACTATGTATTGAAAGCGTATTATTACCAACGACCTCATTCCAGACAAGATCTGCTCAATAAGGAAAGTTTGTTATTAGCATTGAATCAAGAATATTGCTCCAATGTTCAAGAATCTCAGTGCTATATAAACAAGACTATGAAGATTAAATTGGCTAATGCTCTCCAACATCTTACACGCCTAAAAGCTGATCATAATCTTCCTTCTCCCAGTTTGCTAAACACCTCATATCTCCTTACTCAATCATTGTTTAGCAATCTAGTTTCATAAGCTTAAGTTTTGTATACATCACAGTTGTGATACAGTTTTGTAGAAAACATTCACACTTAGATTTATCTTCTTTGTAAGAAAGTGTTTCCTTGACAAACCGGGTTGTGGTTTGCATCAAGAAGGCTTTAGCAGTTGTTAAAGCAGTTTGTAATATTCAGTTGAATATAGTGGATTAAGACCTCGTTGGAGAGAGGCGAAATCACCTTGACGGGTGGACTGGAGTAGTTTGAGATCAAACGAACCAGGATAAAAATATCTTGTTCATTGCATTGATTTTCAGTTTTACAATTCAACCCCCCCTTCTTATGTTTTTCACTACTTCAATTGGCATCAGAGCGCCTGGTTCTGAGCTAAAACACTTAACCGTGTCAGTACAAGATCCAGCGTCAGAAAAACACAATGGCAGGAAACTATTCTCACACCAGCAATGACAACCATGAGGACAGAGACAGATTCAGCGGCAAACCTCCAGTCTTTAATGGAGAAAACTTTGATTACTGGAAAGACAGAATTGAAAGCTTCTTTCTGGAACATGATGCTGATCTGTGGGATATGGTGACAGATGGATACACGCACCCTGTGAATGCAAACGGTCAGAAGATTGATAGAAAAACAATGTCTGACCAACAAAAGCGTGACTTCAAGAATCACCACAAGGCCAAAACCATCCTCCTCAGCGCCATCTCCTATACCGAATATGAAAAGATCTCCAACAGAGACACAGCAAAGAACATCTTTGACTCACTCAGAATGACGCATGAGGGCAACGTTCAGGTCAAAGAAACTAAAGCTCTGGCGCTCATTCCGAAGTATGAGGCGTTCAAAATGGAAGAATCTGAATCCATTGAAACAATGTTCTCAAGATTCCAGATTCTGGTAGCTGGTCTCAAGGTTCTGGACAAAGGATACTCTACTGCTGACCATGTCAAGAAAATCATCAGAAGTTTACCCAAGCAGTGGAGACCAATGGTTACAGCTCTGAAGCTAGCTAAAGATCTCAACAAAATCACTCTGGAGGAACTTATCAGCTCCCTCAGAAGTCATGAGATAGAGTTAGAAGCTGACGAGCCTCAGAAGCAAGGTAAGCCTTTAGCATTAAAATCTAACAAAAAATCTGAATCTAAAGTTTTACAGGCAGTTGAAGAAACATCTGATGGATCCTCATCAGAAGAAGACGAACTATCCCTCCTCTCCAGAAGAGTAAATCAACTGTGGAAGCAAAGACAAAGGAAGTTCAGGAATCCCAGAAGATCTGATCAGAACGAGTCTTCTTCTAGATACAGAAGGACAGATTCTTCCTCTGGATACAGAAGATCTGAAGGCTCCTCAAGTAGCAAAAAGCCAAACACCAAGGATATCATCTGCTATGAGTGCAATGAGCAAGGACACTACAAGAGTGACTGCCCAAAGCTTCAGAGGGAAAAGCCCAAAAAGAAGTTTGGAAGAGAAAAGAAGAAAAGTCTCATGGCTACATGGGATGACTCTGACTCGTCTGAAGCTGACTCAGAATCAGATGATGAAAGGGCAAACATAGCTCTCATGGCTAACATTTCAGAAGATAGTGAAGCTTCTGAATCAGACTCAGAATCAGATACTGAAGAGGTATTTCCTAACTTTGCTGTTAATTTTACCAAGGCTGAACTTGCTGAAAGCCTTAATGAAATCCTGGAAAGGTATCAGCAAATTAGAGTTAAATTCAGAGACCTTAAAAGGAATCTTGAATCTGACTCTAATAAGACTGAGAGTTTCAAATTGGAGAATTCTGAGCTGAGAAATAAGATTTCAAAATTAGAAAACACTTTACAAAACTCTCAGAAGGAACCAATTTCTAAAACTCCCAGCAACGCTGATGAGATCATCAAGGAGTATGATCACAGTTTCCAGAAGTTCCTTGCTAAAAGCATAGATAGATGCAAAATGGTTTCAATGATCTATGGAGTTAGCAGAAACGGCAGGAAAGGAATAGGATACCAAGGTAAGGTTCCTACACCAAAGAATGTCATGGACTTAACTATTAAACACACTCCTCTGAATTCACATTTTGTGTATGGTCACACACATGATATTAAATACACTAGCAGTAAGCACTCTGTGAAACCAAAATTCAACCAGAGTTTTGGTAAAACTAACAAATCAGGACCCAAGAAAATCGGGGTACCTAAGGATAAAATAATACATGTTGCAGATATCTTTAGCAGCAAGTCAGAAACACCAGTCATGGTACCTGGACTCTGGCTGCTCGCGACACATGACGGGAAGAAGGCATATGTTCCAAAGCCTGGAACTTAAGCCTGGAGGCCACATTGGCTTTGGAGGCAATCAGAGGGGAAAGATAATTGGCTCTGGAACTGTAGGTAATGGAAATCATCCCTCTATTAATAATGTTCTGCTAGTAGATGGATTAATGCATAATCTGTTATCCATAAGTCAATTAAGTGATAACGGTTATGATATAATCTTTAATCAAAAATCATGTAAAGCTGTTAGTCAGAAAGATGGGACTATCCTATTTAATGGTAAGAGGAAAAACAACATTTACAAAATCAAACTTTCTGAACTAAAAAGTCAGAATGTAAAGTTCCTTCTGTCTGTTAACAACGAGCAGTGGATCTGGCACAGAAGATTGGGGCATGTTAGTATGAGAAGAATATCTCAGATTAACAAACTCAATCTGGTCAGAGGACTTCCTAATTTGAAGTTCAATTCAGATGCTCTGTGTGAAGCATGTCAGAAAGGCAAGTTTGCAAAACCTTCTTTTAAATATAAAAATGTTGTTTCTACCTCTAAGCCATTAGAATTTCTGCACATTGACTTATTTGGACCAGTTAAAATTGCTTCAGTCAGTGGTAAGAAGTATGGGTTAGTAATCGTAGATGACTATAGCAGATGGACATGGGTAAAGTTCTTAAGACACAAGGAGGAGTCACACTCTGTGTTTGTTACCTTCTGTAACCAAGTTCAGAATGAAAAGGATCTTAGAATCGTTAAAGTCATAAGTGATCATGGTGGAGAATTTGAAAACAAAGATTTTGAGTCATTCTTTAATGACAGAGGCATTCTGCATGATTTCTCTTGTCCTAGAACTCCCCAACAAAATGGAGTTGTAGAACGAAAGAAGAGAACATTGCAAGAAATGGCCAGAACCATGATCAATGAGACAAACGTTGCTAAGATCTTCTGGGCAGAGGCAATAAACACAGCGTGCTACATTCAGAATAAAATCTCAATAAGACCTATTTTGGAAAAGACTCCATATGAATTGTGGAAGAACAGAAAGCCCAACATTTCATATTTTCATCCATTTGGATGTACTTGCTTTATGTTAAATACAAAGAATTATTTGAACAAGTTTGACTCTAAAGCACAGAAGTGTATTATGTTAGGATACTCTGAACGCTCAAGAGGGTACAGAGTATACAATACAGAAACACAGATTGTGGAAGAATCAATCAGTGTTCGTTTTGATGATAAGCTTGACTCTGAAAAGTCAAAGCAGAATGAAGTTCTTGCAGGTATGGAAATTGAATTTACAGGTTCTGAAGACAAGTCATCAGAAGCTCTCAACATAGACACTCCTTCAACGTATGAAAGGAGCACTGCTAGCAATCCTACAACAGCTGCTGATCAACCTCAGAAGAGATTACCCAGAAGCAGCTTGGATCACCCAGAAGAGACTATCCTAGGAAGAAACGAAGATCCAATCAAAACAAGAGCAAGCTTCAGAAACTCTGAAGAAACTCTCATGGGACTTGTGTCTCTGATTGAACCTTCTTCTATTGATGAAGCACTTCTGGATAATGACCGGATTCTGGCAATGCAAGAAGAGCTGAATCAATTCACCAGAAATGACGTATGGGATCTTGTTACTAGACCAAAAGGATTCAACGTTATTGGAACAAGATGGGTGTTCATAAACAAGCTAAATGAACAAGGTGAAGTCATCAGAAACAAGGCACGACTGGTTGCACAAGGTTATAGTCAGCAAGAGGGGATAGACTATACAGAAACCTTTGCTCCAGTCGCCAGGTTAGAATCTATCAGACTTTTAATTTCATTTGCTGTTAATAGAGGCATCACTCTGTATCAGATGGATGTCAAAAGTGCATTCTTAAATGGTTATATAGAAGAAGAGGTTTATGTGCACCAACCCCCTGGTTTTGAAAATACAAAACATCCAGAACATGTTTTCAAACTAAAGAAGTCACTATATGGTCTGAAACAAGCTCCCAGAGCTTGGTATGAAAGGCTAAGTAACTTTCTGTTAGAAAATGAATTCACCAGAGGGAAGGTGGACACTACCTTATTCTGTAAATCAGTTAAGAATGACATCTTAGTCTGTCAAATTTACGTTGATGATATTATTTTTGGTTCTACTAATCCTTCTCTTGGAAGAAAATTTGCTAAGTGTATGCAGGCAGAATTTGAGATGAGCCTCATGGGGGAACTGAAATTCTTTCTAGGAATTCAGATCAATCAAACTCCAGAGGGAACTTACATTCATCAGAGAAAATACATCAGAGATCTTCTGAAGAAATTTGACCTCTCAGAATGTAAGCCATCAAAGATTCCAATGCATCCCACGTGCATTCTGGAAAGAGAAGAGGTAAGCAAAAATGTAGAACAGAAAGTCTACAGAGATATGATTGGTTCTCTCCTCTATCTGGCTGCTTCAAGACCTGATATATTATTCAGTGTTTGTATTTGTGCTAGATTCCAATCAGATCCTAGAGAATCTCACTTAACAGTTGTTAAGCGAATTTTCAAGTATCTGAAAGGTACTACTAATCTGGGTTTGTTTTATAGAAAATCTAGTGATTACAGTTTAGTAGGCTACTGCGATGCTGACTTTGCTGGAGACAGAGTGGAGCGTAAAAGTACTTCTGGAAGCTGCCAGTTTCTGGGAGAAAATCTGATCTCTTGGTCCAGCAAAAGGCAATCAACAATTGCGCTATCAACAACAGAAGCTGAGTACATAGCAGCAGCAGGATGTAGCACACAAATGCTCTGGATGAAAAGTCAGCTTGAAGACTTCCAGATTTTTGAGAGTAACATTCCTATACTCTGTGATAATACTTTTGCTATTTGCTTAAGTAAGAATCCCATTTTACATTCTAGAGATAAGCATATAGAAATAAAACATCACTTCATTAGGGACTATATTCAGAAAGGAATTTTGAATTTAAAATTTATAGATACAGACCATCAATGGGCTGATATCTTCACTAAACCCCTTTCTGAAGATAGGTTTAATTTCATTCTGAAACATCTCAGCATGAAAATCTGCCCAGAGTGAAAATGTTTTAATTCCATATATTTATCTTCAGAATTTATCTGTTTTTCTGTGAACTTCTGATCAATCTCTTTTCAGAAAAATAGAACATGCAGATTGTATCAGATGCAAGTCTAAAGATCTGAGAGTCTAAGCTCAAAGACAGACGTGTTGATCACTACATCAAACAAGTGTCATCCAATCATCAGCAAATCTCTGAAGCAGAACGCGTGCACGCTTCTGAGAAGGCTAAACGCTGATTGGGTGCATTGAGACACATGTCTGGTAACCGTTTTTAAGTATCTTTCTCAAATCCCCCAAAATCAGCAAGCATTAAATGAAAATAATCATGTTTTTAAAACGTAATCATGATTTTATTTCTCTCTCTTAAAAACGTTTACAATTTCAAATAATTCTGAACTCTATTTAAACATGTTAACCTCTCATTTCAATCTTTTACAGTTTCTCACTATTTCTCAAGCATTCTCTGCATTTTTCTGTGTTCATCTCTCTCAAACCCTTTTTCTCAGTTTCTTCTCAAAATCTTTAAGTGTGAACATGGAAACCTCCAGCAGTGCTTCTGCAGGTTCTCAGAAGAAAGCATCATCTGAACAGTATCAAGTGCCATTCAGAACACTCCTCACTCCTGTGAAGAATCTTGAAGTGTTATCTGAATTGATCATTGATTTTGGAAGCTTGAAGGAAAACGGTTTTGACCTAACAGAAGAAGTTAGGGCACAGAAATGGGAAAGGTATTTTGACAGGTTGGTTGGACCAACATTCCCTATGTTAGTGAAGGAGTTCTGGATTCATGCGACGGTTTCAACGCATCAAGTCAACTCCTACATTATGGGGAAGAAGATTGTGATCACTGAGGATCACATAGCAAAGTTAATTGGTTACAATGGCGGTGGCGTCTGCTGTATTGATATGGCTTAGAGATGTGCTGACGTGGGCGTCATAGCTGAAAGGATTTTCACCCATGGGGTGCCCAGCAGCAAAATCAAAGATCTGAAGGATCATCACAGAGTTTGGGCGAAGATAATTCTGGGGTGCTTCAACCATAGGAAGCCAACTAGCTCCCCTGATTACATAAATGTGGATCAGCAGTTTCTGATCTACTTTATCAATGAGAAGGTAAAAATCAACTTGGCTCATCTTCTGTTCAACCACCTCAGAACAAGCGTGAAGGAAACCAGGGAAGAAGAAAGAACAAAGAGTGATTGGATTCCCTTTGGAAGGTTGATATCAGATATTCTGACAGAGAATGGGCTGATAGAGCATCTGATAGAAGCTCAAGAGTTAAGCACCATTGAACCAACAGTTGGGAAGCCTCTAAACGCGAAGAACTTGAAGAAAATGAAGTTGATAGAGAATATCAAAAAGGAACCCAGCACTACTCCTATTGCTGATATCACCAGCAGAAGAGTTCCACTGAGTGACTTTCCTTTATTCTCTCAGATAGAATCCAAGCCAGTGGTAGTTCTCAGATATATGGACGCGTGCAAAGCTGATGGTACAGATCCAAATCTGAAGATCAAAGATCTGCATCAACCTCAACCAGAAGTGACTCTGAAGAAGACAAAGAAAAGGAAGGCACCTTCAAAGGATCATCCCAGCAGACACCCAAGAAAAGAGGTAATTTATCTGCTGCTTCTGTTTTAAATTCTTCTACTATTCCAACATCTATTCCACCTCCAACCTCTCATAGAATCTCAATCCCCATCCCAACAATCGATGAAACTGAACTAGAAGATGACCCTTCTGAGGCATTACAACTCAGAAGACCCAGAACCAAACACCCAAAACCAACAATATCAACAACATCAGCAATTGACAAAGTGATGTCTGACATTGATCAACACACTTCTGATCACTCCTCCAATCCAAACTCTGAACCATAAATTGTCCCTCCTCCACAACCAAAACAACAACAATCTGCTGAGGAACCAGAACAACAACAACCTCTCTCATCCATTCCAGAAGAACCTCTCATCCCTGAACAACCATAAATTCCAACAACTTCTCCACAACCAGCAATTCTGTTTCCCTCTCCTCAACCAGAAATTCATCCACCATCACCTCAACCTGAGTTTCATCACACTGAAACTCCTTCTCCTCCACCTTCTGAACCTCATTCACCTCAACCATCACCTCTGGCAATCCAGCTGCCATGTGGAACAACAGTCACAATGGCCCAGCTGCCATCCTCATCAGAATCTACACCACCAAATACTCCCAAAACACCAAACAGTCCAATCATAATTTCTGATTCTCCCACTCCATCTCCAAAACAAACTGCTGCCAAGCAAACCACCAAAAACCCCAGCAGGACCTTCATAGACTTAACCAGCCTTGACCGTCTTGCTGATCTGAAAAATAAAATAGTCATCCCAAAACCAAAACAACCAGATGTTGGCTCTGGTATTATGAATTTTGAAACAAGTGTGCAGCAGTGGATTGCTTCTTTGAAGCAAGTCTATCCTGGAATAATTGACCCAGCTGCCTCTGACCAGCTCTGGTCATAATTCAGAATTTGGGTACGTGCTGAAGCCCTCAAGTTGCAGGATATCAACTATGAGCAGGCACAATAGAACTTCAGCAAGCTGCTGAAGGAAGTCGAAAGTCTGCTGCCTCAGGAAGACGTGCTCCCTCTGGATAGTGAACCTTGGTCTGAGAAACAGCTAGCTTCAAAGGTGCAACCAGAAGAAGACAAGACCATTCAAGCTGAAGCAAGTCAAGCAGAAGATGTTGCAGAAAGCTCTCAGAAGCTTCCTACTTCTGATGTTTCTCAAGCTGCCTTGGATAGGCAGACTCTGGAAGAGCTGAAGCTGAATGACATGCGTCTGCAGCAGAGGATGGATGAAAACGACCAGAAGATGAAAGAAAGGATGGATGTGCAGGATAGCAAGATTGACACTGTTGTCAGCATGGTACACAAGCAGAATGAGACTGCTGATCAGATCAAAGCCATGCTGGAGAACCTGTTCACACGCCTTCCTCCCCAACCTTAGTTTTCATTCATGTCATTTTCATGTTTTCCTTGATTATCTGATGTACTGCTTTAATATGTTTTGTTTCATTCTGAACCTTTTAATATGACAAGTTTTTCTGATCTTATTTGTTTTAGCACATCACTTACACTTTTTGATTGCTGACAAAAAGGGGGAGAACAAGAATGATATTTTAAATAATAACGGATTACTAAGACAGAAATTCTCGAACATTCTAACTCTATTATACTTGAAAATGTTTTCTGTTTTGCTTAAGTCTACAGGTACAAGAAAGCACCATGATACTCTGAAGACTAAAGCTCTGATCCGCTCTGATACTCTGACCCAAAGCAAAGCTCTGACAAGAAAAGCTCTGATACGCTGATCTGAAGCTATGCTCTGATATGCTGATCTAGAGCTTCTGATAGTCAAAGACTCTGATACTCTGATGTTCAAAGAAAGGCAAAAAGATCTGATCCTGAAGAACTCTTGGAATCAAAAAGGAAAGTAATAAATTCAGGGGGAGTATCTCTCAACTCTTATCCCTTATCTTTGATAACCTCTTACTCTAATACATCTCTCTGATACCTTTTCACGTTATTTTCAATTAAAAATATCTAGTTTTGTCATCATCAAAAAGGGGGAGATTGTTAGAACAAAGTTTGAATCTACTACCCTATGTTTAAGTTTTGATGATAACAAAATGAAGAGATATATTATTTATATGATTCATGTATGAACTATTTGCTGCCTAAATTATTACGTTCTGATTTGCAGATACTCTGATAGGTATTAGCAAGATCACACCCAATCAGCATCAGAAATTTGGTTCTTGACATCAGCATCAGAAGTTGCTATATCAGAATACCAGAATCAGAAGATCAACTCACGTGTATGCTGAAGCTTGATGAACAGAACTGCGCTCAACACTCTGATAAATAAAACAACAGTTCATCAGCAGCTAAGCAGAGTCAGAATGAGCCAAGCCAGAACATGCATTAAGTAAGCAACGGCCTCATTCCAGACAAGATCTGCTCAATAAGGAAAGTTTGTTATTAGTATTGAATCAAGAATATTGCTCCAACGTTCAAGAATCTCAGTGCTATATAAACAAGACTATGAAGATTAAATTGGCTAATGCTCTCCAACATCTTACACGCCTAAAAGCTGATCATAATCTTCCTTCTCCTAGTTTGCTAAACACCTCATATCTCCTTACTCAATCATTGTTTAGCAATCTAGTTTCATAAGCTTAAGTTGTGTATACATCACAGTTGTGATACAGTTTTGTAGAAAACATTCACACTTAGATTTATCTTCTTTGTAAGAAAGTGTTTCCTTGACAAACCGGGTTATGGTTTGCATCAAGAAGGCTTTAGCAGTTGTTAAAGCAGTTTGTAATATTCAGTTGAATATAGTGGATTAAGACCTCGTTGGAGAGAGGCGAAATCACCTTGACGGGTGGACTGGAGTAGTTTGAGATCAAACGAAGCAGGATAAAAATATCTTGTTCATTGCATTGATTTTCAGTTTTACAATTCAACCCCCCCTTCTTGTGTTTTTCACTACTTCATATATATATATATATATATATATATATATATATATATATATATATATATATATATATATATATATATATATATATATATATATATATATATATATATATATATATATATATATATATATATATATATATATATATATATATATATATATATATATATATATATATATATATATATATATATATATATATATATATATATATGATGAAATCCAAGTAAATAAGACATTCAAAAACAAATAACTCTTAGCATATTCATACGCATCCAAGCATTCGCTAACATCACATTTCATAAATTCATACAAAAGAACTTTTCACTTTTCAAAAAACCTTCTTCAATTAAATCATTGTTAAGAAAACACCACCTCTCCGACCTCCATATCAAACAAGAGCCCATCAAAAGAAAGTGATGGAACATATCAAGGAGAATCAAGTGGCATTCAAGGAAGATTTGGAGCAGGTGAAAGGAAACATCAAATGAATGAAGGAAGACATGATCCAAGTTCTTCTAGACTTGAAGGACATCATAAAAAGGAAAGAACAAATTCATAGGGAAGCATTTGAAGAAGTAGCTCAAACTATTGGTGCATCAAGCGGTCACCTACCAAGAAGAAAACCTGAGTCGGGACCTCTAAAGTCAATAATAGCTCAACAAGAGGTCACACAAGCTGATAGTTAAGGGTTTGTTCCACCTCCACCAAAGGTAGGGGCATCTCATACCTTGCATATTTGGGTTAACAACACAGTCAACTACGTATACTTTCAGTATGGAGACTGTTGTACCCCAAAATTTACCCTCCCATTTTATTCAAGGCATGATCATTAAGGTCCTAAATTGCTCAAGGTTGTCCAAGAATTGATCATACAAATTCCCCTCCTAAGTTATGGATTTCCATCTAGGGTTTCACTTCTCACAAAGAATTTTGGTTTGCAAAAGCTTCAAATGATTACCATGGCACCCTATACGCCTCAGTATAATGGCATAGCTGAAAGAAAGAAAAGAAGTGTAAGTTGGAAGGTGAAAATATGCCTAAAAGCCTTTGGGTCAAAGCAGCTTCAACATTAGTACACGGTCTAATTAGATGCCCAACGAAGCAGTGTTTGCTGGGAATTTCAATTACACAAGTTTTGAATAAATGACATTATGATCGAAGAAAGAGTAGTTCGAAAGAAAGTGTGAGGAAGCCTTTACGAAGTCTTCAATTGATGAAGAGCTAGTAAAGGGCTTCGAAGATTTTGTTTTCGAAATATTGGAAAAAGTAAGCTATTAGAAGAATTATCAGGGAAGGCATTTCGACCGTCATGTTGATTTGAATTGGCGTTTCGAAAGGAAGAAAAAACAGAATGAAGCTTCGATGCAGTCACAACTGTCAAAACTATGTTCTAGGAAGATGACCAGAATGAAGCTTCGACTGGTCGAATCGAAGAACCACCTGGACAACTGTGTTCAAAGAAGATGACCAGAAGGAAGCTTCGACTGGTCGAATCAAAGAACCACCTATGCAGCTGTGTTCGAAGGAGATGAATAGAATGAAGCTTCAACTGTTTGAAATGAAGGAAAGGAGATCGAAAATAAGAAGAACTGTTCGATTAGGCTGATGTTCCTAGATTACACAATCGAAGCAGATGGTGACTTAATCGAAGGAGATATGATGATGAAGATTTGAGAAATTAGAATTGGAACTCAGAGCCATCCAAAAGAACAATGGAGATGCAAATCAAAATGAATATCTAATGGGATGAAACCTGTCCAGGTTCACTCAAAGTTCAAAATGGCATGTAATATCTAAATATAGCAACTTTTCAAATATTTGGATTCTGCTTTCAGAGCTATGATTAATGGCTGATTCATGCCATATTTGTTCACCATAAAGAGCCAAAGCGTAAGAAAAAGGGGGAACATTTACCTATACACACAGGAAATTGCCTCAAAGAGCCACACGCACACACTGCCTCAGGAAACCATCTCAAAACTCTCAAAAATCTCATAAGTTGCCTAAATACAAAACAAGCTTTGCAAGCTCCCTCAGTCCAAATGAATACCAGATTCGGTCTCCTGAGACTTCCAGGAAGCCATATCCAATCCTTGCACAAGCCATCCCATGCTCAGATCTACAAAACAAAGCACTTCCATTTGGTAAAAAAATTTCTAATCTCAAACTCATTTGGTCTCTAATTTAAACTCATGTTGATTTCATATTCAAGATATTATTGTTGTTTGTGAATGACTTAACGTAATACATGTAAGTTGTAGTGGCCAAATGACAGGAAACCATTGTTAGGGCCTTCGAAGCTGATTGCTTTCGAAACTCAAGATATAGCTTGTTTCAGGCCAAAACAACCCAGATTTGGACTCAGGGAGTTTGAATCAGGGGGGTTTGAATCAAAGATAAGAGACATGGGTTTGATACCCAGGTCGTGCATTTCGTTTTTCTAACAATTTTCTTGCATATCCAATGCTTACAGATTCCACGCAAACACAATATCCCACATGATCATAACCAATGGATCCAGATCTGATCCAAATCTGAAGGCTTTAGACGTATGCCTCACCATGAACCTTCGACGGGCTCCTTCATTGGATCAAAAGGAAACATGTGCCTCTTTTTGATCCAGGCCTGCGCTCCACCCCCTGTTTACTTTTGCTGCTTGGCCCATTTATACTTGTTTACTTTGTTTTTGTTTATTTCTTTTAGTTTGTTTTTTTAAATCAACATAAAAATCAGAGAAAAATATAAGTAACTTAAAATTAGGTTTTAGTTTTTTCTATTAAAATTAATTTTTTTAATTAATTAATTAATTAATCACCTTAACATTTTCTTAAAATTAAAATTAACTAGACTTAGATTTTATTCTCTTTTATTAAACAAAAACAAACAAAAAGATTTCATTTTATTTAGGATTTACATGTCCTTTCTAATTCTCGCACGATTTTATTTTAGAATCACTATTTTTCATACTATTATAATTGCCTATTGGATGTAATAGATTTGAACTAGGAATTTTACTTTTTTTGCTTTATTCCCCATTTTTGGACATGTAAATAATCGCCTCCCCGAAGCCTTGTAATAGCTAGATTTACATTTCTGCATTTTTAATTACTGCAAATTATTAACTGCTTAGATGCATGACTAATAGGATTGTATGGCAAGAGATTAAAATCAAACGCTACCAAACCTAAATGCGGAGATAAATAACTGAATATAACACAATTGAACATGTACACCTCTAGGGTATCCCACTTTGGTTGCCTTCGGAAAAATAGTCACAACTTTCGAAATATTATAGATTTTAGTGGCTACCCTCCGGTTTAAAAGATCATAAGTCCCTCGATAATCCTCTTGATGTTTCATCGATAAAAATGATCTCAAAACCCTAGGGTAGTTTCTAAGATTTCTTTCCCAGTTTCCTTTGTGACTATAAACGTGCTTTCGAATAAAAGTAGATAGTTCCTATATACTATGCTTAAAACAAACTTTTACACTTACAGAAAACTCCTTTCAAAAAAAATTTCAACATGCTTTATCAACACTCTTGAGGACTGATACAAGAGTTATCAAAAATCAAGTTGCCTTACTATTGGAACTTCAAAAATACTTTTCAAAACACACAAAGCACAAGGTATTTTAAAATGAGCCAAGCATCTAAGAGCCCGTAGATAACTACGGATGGAAAGGGTGCTAACACTTTCCCTTTCCATAATCTACCCCCCTTACTCAGAAAACTCTCGAAAGGTGTTTTTTTGTTCTTTTCACCCTCTCCTTTGTTGGATAAAATAAAAGTCGGCGGAGAATCTTGCTTACTGTTGTACCCCAAAATTTGCCCTCCCATTTCTCAATGATTTCTCATCATAAAACCTTTGAAGCCCAAGATCCAGTTAGGGTTTCATCTGCTCAAGACTTCTCCTTGCACTGTTGACCCAAATTAGGGTTTGTGTTTGCACCAAGATGTTTTGACCTAAAATGCCTAAGATGACTTTCATGCTTCATATTGGACTCCCAAGTTTATCCATACCAAGTTTCAAGCCTTGATTCCAAGTTTTGCCCAGCCAATTGGACAGTTGACCTAAAAATCAACTGTATTGGGGAAAAAGTCAACTGTGGCCAATTGACAGTCAAACCTCATGGAAATTGACCCACATCAACATTATGAACTCATATGGACCATTTGATCAAGTTTGGATCACAATTCCATAAGAAATTTGATCAGATCACCAAAAGGGCAAAATGGTCATTTTTAGGGTTTTGACTGCACAAAGGCAATTTTTGACTGTTTGACCTAGCCAATGGCAAACCAAGCTCATATATGGATTCAAAGACCCCATGGATTTATCTTGACATGCTCAACAAACTCTAAAGATCCCAAGTACACAAGATTGACAGTTGAATTTCCCAGTCAATTGATCAATTTTGACTGTATACTGAAAAGTCAAACTTTGACTTTTTGGTCAAAATCAAGAGTCAAGATTCATTTTTCATCAAAACATGCCAAATCATGAAACTTGTTCACCAAGAAATCACAAAATGCAAATTAGGGTTAGAAATTAGAATTTTTCATAACTTAGAATTTTTCCAAGTCATAAAAAACCCTAATTTTTTCCCAACTTTGCCCCACTTTTTCACCAAGATCCATTTGGATTCAAACAATGGTCAAAACATGAAAGTTGTAGCTTGTTGCATAATCTACAATTTTGATTCACAAAGTTTTCCCATTTGAGGCTTGTATCTCAAGTTACAAATTTTTGAATAAGGGCACTAAACCATTCTTAACTTAGTGAAATTTTAACCTATTTTGACAAGGTTTTCTACCTAACTTCAAGGCCATTTTCCATACGCTTCCACTTGGAATTTGAATTTGCATTTCAAAGATGGATTGTAGTACACATTCCAAGCTTTCCAAAATGTCCAAGAACTTCTCAAACAACCTCATGGTTAGGGAGAATCGAATTTTGCAAAAATGGGAAAAAGTCACTTTTGTTCTTCGCCATGTACATGTTCATAACACTATGCATTTCAATCTCAGCTTGCATATCTTGATTACAGGTCCTTAAACCATCCAACACTCATAAATTTAATGCATATTCTTTGTGCCAAGGCCATGTTCTTTGTGTTCTAGCATTGCATAAAGGATTTATCCCAAAATAGATAAAGCATTCTTTCTATTTTTGCAAAAGATAGCTTTATGTCCAATTACAAATCCAAGAAGTAAAGTCCATATCTAATTGGCACAAGTTTATGTGTTAATCACACTGATCAAGGAGGGGTTATGCAGCATAGTATGAGGGCCTGTACAGGCTAGAGGCACAAAGTAACCATTGCTTGCTTAAAGTGTAAAAAACACATCATAACTCAAACCAACTCTCATATCAGCTTACAAACCCTTAAGTGAACTTCACAAACATACTCAAGACATCTCAACCAAGCTATTGCACAACCCTAACACCTCTCATAAACTTCCAATCTCAGAATCATCTTCAAACTGCAAAAAACAGGGTCAGGCCTGCAGTTTGAGTGCCATCTTCCATTTCCCTCAAGCTCTCTTGCCCAAACCAGTTCACATACATTCCCTAGCATCTATGCAAGCTAACCATGACTTGAAACACGACCTGTAATCCCTCTAACCACTTCCACCATTTTCAGTTTCTTGTTTTGCAGGTGAAGTGCTCTAGCACGATTCAAAAGCTTTCAAGACAAAGTAAACATTGGAATAGCATCCCTGGACCTCAAAGAAGCTTTTCCAATCATCACCTTGCACTGAAAGCTCCCTCATTGCCAGATAGAACTTCAGCTGAACATGTATCTTGGTGAACTTCTATCTCTCTTATCAAGCATCATTAGCTCTAAGTTTGCGAATAAACAATGTTCTACTCATGCCACTGAACATGTACATGTTTTTACTTTTCATTTCTTTTGCTTGAGCTAGGAGAATTTGAGGTTTGAAAATGGCAGAAAATCTAGGTTAGGATTTGGGGGAGAAGAAATTCTCCCTCATCTTAGAGAGTTAGATCAAGTTCTGCATATGGTTGGATTCGTCTCTTCATGCTGAACATTTTTTATGTTATGAGTTTTCATTGAAAAGCCAGGAATCAGGAGTTAGAAGTTGAGAAGAAGGGCGCGTGTTTTTTGAACTGGTTATGTCTGAAGGTTGAAGACAATGGCTTCTTGGGCTGGGCCTGAGTGTTTTTCTTATTCACACCACTCTTTTTGTTTTGCACCCCCTGAGCCCATTTCATTCATTATTTAATATTTTTGACTTTTGCTTTTTTTGATTGGCTCATTTATTTTTTCCCAGCATATTAAAAATTTAAAAATATTTTTTCTCACCATTTTTGATTTTATTAGGTATTTAGTTGATTTTTCTTTTAATTTGAACATAAATAAATAAATATATATGTTTTGTTAAAAATATTAAAATATTGGAAATACATTTTTACATACTTTTATCTTATTTTTACTTCCTGAAAATATTTTATAGAAAAAATACTTTTTTTTATCTTAATATCAAATACTATTAATTAATATATATAATACATATTTTGTAAATAATATAAATAAATAGATATATATTAATACACTTAGGATATAAATACCAAAAAATGTACATATTTTATTTTTTAATATTTAATACTAAAAAAATATATTTTTTAAGCATATTATATTTTTATCTTATTTTTTGTATATAAATAGTAAATATTACAAATATTAACTAACTAATACCATTTTGATTAAAATTAGGGTTTTGCCCTAAATTTGAAAATACTCCAAAATATAATACCTTGTTATTTCTCTTTTTATTTCACATAAATAATATCTTTTTTTGCATACATATAAAAATTCCTTTTTTTATATTTTTGCATATTTATTTCAATTTCCATTTAATTATACAATTATTTGTCTTGTAAATATTCAAAGAAAATGATGTAATAGTTAGGTTTAAATTTCTATCTAAATATACCCCATTTGAGACATTGTACCCCCCTCCCCATATTATTGTGTTGTAATAGCGTAGGAATTTAAATTTCGCACTTTATCGCTTTCTAAATATACTATGCTAGAGTTAGGGTTTGTATGCGAATAAAATGAACAAAAAATAGTTTGACCTAATACAAGACAAAAAAGCATGAAAATGGACAACACATTTCACACTTGCACCCCTAGGGTATTCCACTTTGTTGCCTTCAAATAAATTGGGCCATATTGTATGTTGAACTTCTTTGGGTAAAACAAACAATCAAATGATCATAGTCCCTCAAAATGTTGCCTAAGTGAATGATCAAGTCCCTTTTAAAGAAAAATTGCCCAAAGACATTTAACACTATTGCAATTATGGTCTAAAAACGATGACCCTCGCTTGTCCCTTTCACCTCCTAATACAAGATTGTCCACCAAATGCAATGGTGGAGCAAAATTGTCAAAAGGTTTAAAACATAACAAAAATCTTTGAGAAAACCTTAGGGTAGACAACTCTTAAGTACTTGTCAATTTGCCAAGAAAACACTTGCCTATTTTCAAAACCCACTTCACAAACACTTTCAAAAACAACTTTCAAAAAACCTTGAAACATCTTTTCTAAAGACAAAACACCTTTTGTAAAACAGTCGAGTAAAGAATTGTTACAAGGGTAGCCTATACAAGGCATCTTTTCAAAACATTTTCAAAACCACACATCAAGCACCATTTCAAACAATTGAAAACTAAGGCAAGTTGATCTAAGCAAGTACCTAAGAGCCCATGGATAACCATGGATAGAAAGGGTGCTAATACCTTCCCTTTCTATAATCTACTCCCCGAACCCAAGAAAAATCTCAAAGGTTTTTGCTGTTCTTTTTAAACCTTTCCTTAGGATAAAATAAAAAGTCGGTGGCGACTCTTGCTCGACCGAAACATTTGCGAAAACAAACGCAAAACCATAGTCAGTTCTCCCACCGTATCACACTTACTGCAACATTTGCAAACACAAACGCAAAACCAGTATAATAGTCGGTTCTCCCACCGTATCAGAGAACTGGCGACTCTGATGGGGACTAATTAAAAGTGGGTTTACCTTAAAGCTTAGTTCATTTTATAAATTTCTTTACATTGTATGTTTTGTATGATTTACTTTTGAGGGCTTCTTTGGGTTGTTACCAAAAGATCCTACACCCGGATCTAGGGCACCTTTTTAGGTAAGCAGCAATAGATCGTGGAGACTGTACGATATGGTTGAAGTGATAGCTGCATTAGTGTGACACGTTTGTTAGTACCAGTATCCCTTGTGTTAAATCGAGGAGAATATAGGGCCGCTATGTGGTGTCATAAAGCACTAACAGACCTTAGAACCTTAGTTGAACAAACATGGCTATTAGAAAGTAGTGAGATAGTCGGCCTCGGTATAAAGGTGAGCATTGGTCGATACTCAATGCTACACTCATTGAGATCAGACTTTCGTGATATTTCAGCCGCGAGAAAAGATCGTCTGAGCTGAAACAATGTCTGATAAAGAAAGATCAGTGATATTGAGACTCCTTAGAACTTAGTTACTTTTCTAAGACAGGTTGAATAAACTAAACTTCAAGAGGGTACTTACCTTTAAACCTCATACAAGCCTTTGAACCTAAGGCTACTTGTGTGACTTGTTTGCTTTCACTATCTAACAACTTGAACTCCTTTGTAGGGTTTTGTTTATTATCTAACGATGTGAGTACCTTGAAGGACTTGTTTGTATTCCATTATCCAATAACCTGGATTTCTTGCAAGACTCACTTGTCTTCATCACCTTGCACTTTTGCTTGGTGCATAGCATACACATCATGACATCATGCCATAACATTTTGTTAACCATTTAAAGGATCTCAAAGGGCCTGTGATGCAGGTTATGACGAACCAGACGTCTAGCAAGGGGCAAGGAGATTTATTATCCTCTAGTCAATGCCGTCAAAGCACGATAACTTGAGTCAGAGGCTATGACCCACTCGACATGGTGAGCTTGATTCTCTTAGAAGGACATTCAACGAGACGAAGTTCTTCAATCAAAGTTGCAATCAAAATTCAAATATTTTCTTGTGTTTACCCCGCGAGATCCTTTAAAACACTGCTTGCATGTCATTACATAACAGGTCTTCCAGTACAAGTTTCTCATTTTCTCGCTATTTTTTTCAGTAAGGAAAATGGCTCTCAAACAGAACGACGAAGATCTTCAAACTCAAGATGCTCAGTTCAAGGAAATTTTCCTAAATCTATCCAAGGGGCAAGAAGAATTGAAAGCACTCCTCAATGGGAACTTGACCAAGAAAAATCCTGACAACAACAAGGATGACAAGTTGGAACAACCGCAAGCTGAGATGGAAACAATGAGAATCCAGATGTTGGGACAGATGGCTCTTATCCAAAACTTAGATAAGGGATAAGAAGAGATAAGAGTCCTCATCAATAAGCTTCATCAAGATGGATGCAATCATATGGAGTAAACAACTAGAATTGGGGATCGAGTCTTTAATCAGCCTCAGTTGAAACAAGAAGATTTGGTTGAGAAAACACCATTCAAAATGGCTGCTACCCAAAGAGTCCAACAACAACTTCACCAACCACGAGAGGGTGGTCCGCATAAGCAAGATACTCCCAAAAGGAACTTCACCAAAATAATCAAATCCTTGGCTCAAGTATTGCAACACATGTTAAAGATGGAGTTGATTACGTTGAGGAATCCTCCTCAGAATCCCAATACCTATGCTCCTACCTATCATCCTGATGCAATGTGTGTCTACCATTATAATAGTCCTGGACATGATACGAGTGACTGTTGGGACTTGAAAAATAAGATTAAGGACTTGATCGACAAAGGGGTGCTCAAGTTCACACAAGATGGTCAGACTGAATTCTTCTGCCATCCCTCAAAGGAAAATCACTTGAAGTGACAAGTTCAAACGAAAAGGCTTTTTGTTCATTAGAATTTTCAAATTGTAATTTCTTTTGATTGTTCGAACACTTATTTTATGTCAAACTTTGTTAATCCATTAATGCATTGCATATGTCTGTCTTGAATTAATCCATTTGTTTTCACTATGATGAATCTATGCTTCCTTTTTGTGATATTTAACTCTCGATTAAAAGTTGTAAGCCTTTAGAGGGAGGATGACAAAAACAATACCACAATCTCATGTAATGTGCTTTTGAACAAACCTCACTGATGATGTACACGTGTTGTTTCAAATTCTAAATAGTGGAGTTATAAGGAAGATAATCCCTAGTCAACCCCCTTGAGCCTAAGAAGTAGGGGTTTTTTCTTTTCGAACAAATTAAAACCCTTTATCATAACTTGGGGAAGGGTAATTTCTTAGTTAATTCAACGGCGCATTCAATCACAAGCTTTTCCTACGTGCACGATGAATAGTGTCAAAGATGCTCTTCCAAAGACAGGAGAAGCCCTATAAGTCAAAACCTATGAAGGAGACTTAAGAAAAAAACTGGGGCATCCCGCTGACTGTAACCACAAAAGAAACAGTTCAAGAAAAAGGTAGGGATAATAAAATAAAAAAGAGGTCGCTACAAATCCTCAACAAAAAGAAAAGGTTACAAAAAATGACTGCCTTCTCAAAATAAACTTTCAGTATCCGAACCATCACAGGAATAACAGGGCAAAGATTCCAGACTCAATTGGGATTTAAACGGACAATTAACTGAGCATAGGATTGAAGAACATCACGACGAACGGGTTGGTACAAATAAATTTCGAGCCTTTATCGTTTGTTTCTTAATACGTGAACCAGGCCACGGTACAACCCTTAAAAGTCCTAGCTGAAGAATGGGTTAGTTCGAAAGCATACTGTTACAAAATGTATCTTGACTCCAGTAAGGTTTACTATAAATCCTGAGTTGAATTCATATTCTTACAAAATTTTGTTTCTTTACTACAAATGCATTTTTAAAACTTCAAGACAGACATAATCTTTGCATTTCTAATTCCATTGTTTGCATATAACTAATTTTTCAACAATAGAGAAATTCACACGATGAAAATTCAATGAACAAAAACCCTCTCAATGAATATAATCACTTCAAATGAAATGACACTTCCAATAACAAACCTTCCATAATCAACGGGCATATCATGGTGTGTTACTGATCTGGGGGCAGTCGAGTCAAGATTCGAGGAATCTCTCAAAAGCGTTGAATAGCCAGGGGAAGATCTCCATCTGAATCTCAAGAGGCATTGAACATGAATTCTAGCAAAGGATCACGTACGATCTAGAAAACATTTTTCTGGCAGTGCTACAACACTTACTACTATGGACAGTGACAATTCTCCGCACCCTGTGAACGCGCACATAGTCGAAAAATACTACGCACGAAAAAAGACATGCTAGGTTGACTGGCCTAGGAAAAAGTAAGGGCACCCCGACGAACCAAAGGAGTCCGGGAAAAAATTAGGGATATATAAATAAAACTATACACCCGACAAGTCGAAAACCTAAAAAGGCAACTTGGGAAAAAAAGGGTATCCCGGTGGACTTAAAAACTGAAAGGACAGTCCATGCAAAAGTTAGGGATTAAAGCGTACAACTATGTCTCTTCATCTCGTCACTTGTCTATCAGTAGAAGGCTTATCACCCTGATCAACATTTACTTAAGACTATAGGAGTTGGGATAACATTTAAACCATCCGCAAAATCCCCCAGAGTAACCACCCCTAGGGGACTATCTTTGCAGAGTTCGTCATCAGTAAGGATACGTTCCCCTATAAGTATGGAGACATAGACGTCCTCCCGCAAAGCCACTAGATCAAAAGCTTCAATCATCTCCCCAACATCTTGGAGATTTCTTCAACTTGGTTCATAAACTTCATGGATTCCCCAATAGGGCTCCACAAAAGTCGTCAGGAAGTCAACGGAGTTTCCTTTCCCCAATAGAACTTCATAAAATCCCCAAGCGGTTTGTGGAGTTTCCTTTCCCCAATAGAGTTTATTTCTCTAACAACGGAAATTTGTCTCCCAGCATTTCAACTTCAACAAAATTTGAATACTTACATTCTTCATCCCCAACAACAATCATGGATTTATTTTCCCCAGTTCAACAACACTGCAATAGAACAACTGATACGTTCACATATTGCATTCATACATCATTTTACAAATGTCATAGCATATGCAGTACAAATGCGTCTATCGTAGTCTCATTTATTTTGAGAACATCATTACTCAATTCATTTCATGCATCATGACATTGCATACAACTGATTATTTACCTTTTCACGAAAGTTCTCAAGTAGACAAATATCATCATCAATTTTTAACAATTACAAATTAATACCTGAAACAAGACATGGCAACTATCTGTGAATGACTGATTGTAGATTAATACCTGAAACAAGACAGGACAATTATCTACCTGAGCAGATTGAAGAATAACTCTCGAAAAAATACGGGGAAACGATCTTTCTTTCAATTAGGTCAGAGATTAATTCCTGAAACAAGACAGGGCAACTATCTCTACGACCAATAAAAAAACAAATTCTAGATTAATACCTGAAGCAAGACAGGACAACTATCTGTGAACGACGTATGGTGGATCAATTCCAAAAACAAGACGGGGCGACAATCTACAAGACCATGTTAGAGATTAATTCAAGAAACCAGACAGGGTAACTATCTCAATGACCAACAAAAGCAAGTTCCGGATTAATTCCTGAAACCAGATAGGGAAACTATCTGTGAACGACTGATTGTTGAATTAATACCTGAAACAAGACAGGACAACTATCTACATGAGAAGATTGACGATTAACTCCCGAAACAAGACGGGAAACTATATTTCTTTCAAGTAGGTCAGAGATTAATTCCTGAAACAAGCTAGGGTAACTATCTCTACGACCAACAAAAAACAAGTTCTGGATTAATAACTGAAACAAGACAGAACAACTATCTATGTACAACTGATTGTAGATTAATACTTGAAACAAGACAAGACAACTATCTACATGAGAAGATTGGAGATTAACTCCCCAAACAAGTCGGGGAAACTATATTTCTTTCAAGTAGGTCAGAGATTAATTCATGAAACAAGCCAGGGCAACTATCTCTACGGCCAACAAAAAACAAGTTCCAGATTAATACATGTAACAAGATAGGACAACTATCTGTGAAAGACTGATTGTTGATTAATACTTGAAACAAGACAGGACAACTATCTACATGAGCAGATTGAAGATTAACTCCCGAAACAAGACGTGGAAACTATCTTTCTTTCAAGTAGGTCAGAGACTAATTCCTGAAACAAGCCAGGGCAACTATCTCTATGGCCAACAAAAAAACAAGTTCTAGATTAATACCAAAAACAAGACAAGACAAATATCTGTGAATGACTGATTATAGATTAATACCTGAAACAAGAAAGGAAAAATATCTACATGAGCAGATTAAAGATTAACTCCTGAAACAAGTAGGGGAAACTATCTTTATTTCTATTAGGTCAGAGATTAATTCCTGAAACAAGCCAGGGCAACTATCTCTACGGCCTACAAAAAACAACTTCCAGATTAATACCTGACGCAAGACAGGATAACCATTTGTGAACAACTGATTATAGATTAATACCTAAAACAAGACAGGACAGTTATCTACATGATCAGATTGAAGATTAACTCCGGAAACAAGTCAGGGAAACTATCTTTCTTTCAAATAGGTCAGATATTAATTCCTAAAATAACACGGGGCAACTATCTACACGACCAGATGAAGCAGCCCTACAAAGGCTCCTTCTAAATATCTCCAGATATAGATTTACACGGGCTCATCCCGAAGAAATCTTACAAGGATTCCTTCTCACAATTTCCAAATGTAGCTTTACATGGGCTCATCCTGAAGCAATCTTACATGGATTCCTTGTCGCAATTTCCAAATGCAGCTTTACACGGGCTCATTCTGAAGCAATCTTACACATATTTTTTCTTGAAATTTCCAGATCCAGTTTCACACAAGCTCATCATGAAGTAGCCCTACACAAGCTAATTCTCATATATCTCCAGATAGCAGTTTATAACACTGCAGAGCCTGGACCTGACCAGATGACAACATACCTCAAGCTCCAGCTGAACCTTATATCCGACTAGATAACAACTTAATTTCTGAAGCCTGGACCCGACCAGATAACAATCAACCTCTTCAATTACTGCAAAGCCTGGAGATCGAAAAGATAACAATTAATTTCATATTTCCCAACAAGTTACTGTGAAGCCTGGAATACGACCAGATAACAATCTGCGTTATTAGTCTCAGCAAGTTACGGTGAATCCTAGATTTCGACCAGAAAAAACTAACTTTCTTCTCTCTAGTCTAGAGATAACT
This sequence comes from Vicia faba, assembly GCA_948472305.1. Classification (NCBI taxonomy): domain Eukaryota; kingdom Viridiplantae; phylum Streptophyta; class Magnoliopsida; order Fabales; family Fabaceae; genus Vicia; species Vicia faba. The sequence continues at coordinate 276,693,282 of OX451735.1, read as the reverse complement.
CCTCAGTAGAGCCATGTACAACTAAAGCTCCTAGACTCTATTCCCCATAAAGTTTTCCTTAAGTAAAAGAACAGAAATAAACATTTCCTAGCGGAGTCCTCCTTAGACAATAGGAACAGAAATTCCCACAAAGTGACCTCTTATGAAGTCAGCATCTACTTTGGATGGAATCTTTAGGCCCATCTCTGACAACTCTCAGTCATATTCTCCAAATGGAATTTGTAAGCACATTCCTGATATCATTAACCAACGACGTTACTTCATGCGAGTGAAAATTTCTAGGCACTCTAGTGTTCAATCATCTTCCACCTTCAGATCACGAAAGGCAGACAAGCCAATCTAAATCTTCAGGTTTAAGAAGATTGAACAGGGGCAGTTGTTGTACCCCAAAATTTTCCCATCCCATTTCATTCAAGGAATGCTCATTAAGGTCCTCAATGGCTCAAGGTTGATTAATAATTGATCAGACAAATTCCCATCCTAAGCAATGGATTTCCATCTAGGGTTTCACTTCTCACAAATAATTTTGGTTTGCAAAAGCTTCAAATGATTTCCATGGCATCCTATACGCCTCAGCATAATGGCATAGCTGAAAGAAAGAAAAGAAGTGTAAGTTGGAAGCTGAAAAAAATCCTAAAAGCCTTTGGGTCGAAGCAGCTTCGACAACAGTATGCAGTCTAATTAGATGCCCATCGAAGCAGTGTTACCTGGAATTTCAATTACACAAGTTTTGAATATATGACACTATGATCGAAGAAAGAGTAGTTCGAAAGAAAGTGTGTGGAAGCCTTTGCAAAGTCTTCGATTGACGAAGAGCTAGTAAAAGGCTTCGAAGGTTTTGTTTTCAAACTATTGAAAAAAGTAAGTCATTCGAATTATTATAAGGGAAGGCATTTAGGTAATCACGTTGATTTGAATTGGTGTTTCAAAAGGAAGAAAAAACAGAATGAAGCTTCGACGCAGTCACAACTGTCACAACTATGTTCGAAGAAGATGACCAGAATAAAGCTTCGACTAGTCGAATCGAAGAACCACCTGCACAACTGTGCTCGAAGAAGGTGACCAGAAGGAAGCTTCAATTGGTCGAATCAAAGAACCACTTGTGCAATTATGTTTGAAGGAGATGAATAGAACAAAGCTTCGACAGGTCAAAAGGAAGAGGTGATACTTTAATTGTTGAATTTAAGGAATGGAGATCGAAAATAACAAGAAATGTTCGATTAGGCTGATGTGCCCAAATTACACAATCGAAGAAGATGGTGACTTAATCGAAGGAGACATGATAATGAAGACTTGGGCAATTCTAATTGGAACTCAGAGCCATCAAAAATAAAAATTGAGATGCAAATCGAAACAAATACCTAATGGGATGAAACCTGTCCAGGTTCATTCAAAGTTCAAAATACCATGAAATATCTCAAAATGGCAACTTTTCAAATATTTTGATTCTGCTTTCAAAGACAGGATTAATGGCTGATTCATGCCATATTTGTTCACCACCACACCCCTCTATAAATACAGAGCCAAAGTGCAACAAAAAGGGGGAGCATTTGCATATACGCACAAGAAATTGTCTTAAAGAGTCACACGCACACACTGCCTCAGGAAACCATCTCGAAACTCTCAAAAATCTCATAAGTTGTCTAAATATAAAACCAGCTTTGCAAGCTACCTCAGTCCAAATGAATACCAGATTCTTTCTCTTGAGACTTCCAGGAAGCCATACCCAATCCTTGCACAAACCATCCCACGCTCAGAACTACAAATCGAAGCACTTCCATTTGGTAAACAAATTTCTAATCTCAAACTCATTCGACCTCTGATTTAATCTCATTTTGATTGCATAATCATGGTATTATTGTTGTTTGTGAATGATTTAACGTAATACATGTAAGTTACAGTGGCCAAATGACAGGATACCATTGTTAGGGCCTTCAAAGCTGATTACTTTCAAAACTCATGATATAGGACGTTTCAGGCCAAAACAACCCAGATTCAGACTCAGGGAGTTCTAATCAGGGGGGTTTCCAATCAAAGGGAAGAGACCTGGGTTCGATACCCAGTTCGCGCATTTCGTTTTTCTAACAATTGTCTTGCAGATCTAATGCTTGTAGATTCCACGCGTACACCATAACCCACATGATCATAAACAATGGACCCCCATCTGATCCACATCTGAAAACTTCAGACGTATGCCTCACCATGAACCTTCGAAGGGCTCCTTCATTGGATCGAAAGGAAACCTGGGCCACTTTTCGATCCAGGCCTGCGCTCCACCCCCTGTTTACTTTTGCTTCCTGGCCCATTTATACTTGTTTACTTTGTTTTTGTTTATTTCTTTTAGTTTGTTTTTTTTTAATCAACATAAAAATCATAGAAAAAATATAAGTAACTTAAAATTAGGTTTTTGTTTTTTTTTAATAAAATTAATTTTGTTAATTATTTAATTAATTACCTTAACATTTTTTTTAAAATTTAAATTAAGTAGACTTAGATTTTATTCTCTTTTATTAAACAAAAACAAACAAATAGATATCATTTTCTTTAGGATTTAGACGTCCTTTCTAATTCGCGCACGATTTCATTTTAGCATTACTATTTTTCATACTATTCTAAATGCCTATTGGATGTAATAGATTTGAACTAGGACCATTACTTTTTCTGCTTTATTCCCCATTTTTTGACATGTAAATAATCCCCTCCCCGAAGCCTTGTAATAGCTAGATTTACATTTCCGCATTTTTAATTACTACAAATTATTAACTGCTTAGATGCATGACTAATATGATTGTATGCCAAGAGATTAAAATCAAATGCTAGCAAACCTAAATGCAAAGATAAATAATTGAATATAACACAATTGCACATGTACACCTCTAGGGTATCCCACTTTGGTTGTCATCGGAAGAACAGTCACAACTCTCGAAATGTGAGAGATTTTAGTGGCTACCCTCAGGTTTAAAAGATCATAAGTCCCTCGTAGACCCTCTCGATGTTGCCTCGGTAAAAATGATCTCAAAACCATAGGGTAGTTACTAAGATTTCTTGCCCAGTTGCCTTTGTGACTATAAACGTCCCTTCGAATATCCTGGAAACATCCAACGGCTAGGGCTACCTACTCACTAATAGTAGGATGGCAATGTCTAAAGGAAAAAAAGGAAAAGAACAACCCTTTCGAGTAAAAGTAGATAGTTCCTATATGCTATGCTCAAAGCAAACTTTTACACTTACACAAAAATCCTTTCAAAAACATTTTCAAAACGCTTTATCAACACTATTAAGGACTGATACAAGAGTTATGATAAAGCAAGATGCCTTACTATTGGTGTGATACAGTGGCAGAACCGACTGTTATACTGGTTTGTGTTTTGTGTTTTTTGTTTGCAAAATGTCGCAGTAAGCAAGAGTCACCACCGACTTTTATTTTATCCAATTAGGAAAAGGAAAAAGAACAGAAAAAAACCTTTTTCGAGAATATTTCTGAGTACGGGGGGTAGATTATAGAAAGGGAAGGTGTTAGCACCCTTTCTATCCATGGTTTTCCATGGGCTCTTAGGTACTTGCTCATTTTGAAATTGCTTGTGTGTGTGCTTGTTTTGAAAAAAGGTTTGCTTCGTGATAACCCTTGTATCAATCCTCAAGGATGTGACGAAGTTGTTTTGAAAATTGTTTTGAAAAGTGTTTGTGTGAAGAGTTTTATTGAGCAAGTACTTAAGATTCTACCTACTCGAAAAAATGTTGTTCTTCTCATTTCCTTTAGACAACGCTATCCTACAATTAAGGAATAGGTAGCCCCGTCGTTGGAGTTTGTAAGGGACGTTCGAAAGGGACAAGTATAGTTACCAAAGAAATGGGTAGGAAACTTTAGTAATTACCCTAAGGTCCTAAGATCTTTCTGAGGAAACATTCTAATGGGTCATTTTGATCTTTTAGACTGGAGGGCAACCACTAAAGTCTCATATACTTAATGACTGTTTTACCGAAGGCAACCGAAGTGAGGCAAATCCTAGGAGTGAATATGTGCATGTGAATTTTTCAGTTAATTTAGTCTATGCATATTAGGTGATCTAGCATTTTAATTTTCAAACAATATTTCCATACAATCCTATTAGCCATGCATCTAGACAGTTAAAGATTTGCAGGTATTTAAAGTGCGAGAAAATAAACCTAGCTATTACAAGGATTCAGGTAGGGGGATTAATTACATAACCAAAAACCGGGGATTAAACAGTAAATAAAAATCTTAATTTTTAAAGCTATTACAAACCATTGGCAGTTACATAAATGATGAAAAAATAAATAAATGCGCGCGACGAATTAAATGCGAGGACGGTTAAAAATAACCTAAAAACCCTAATTAAGAGAAACATATTTTTTAGTGCAATTTTATTTGAGAAAACAATTAAATTATATACAAATTAAACCCTAATTTCTAATTTGTTTTATTTGCAAAAAAGAATTGAATTAACCTAATTTCTAAATAAATTAATTAATTAAAGAAAATAAATATTTTATGAAAAAATTATTTTTGGTGTTTTGTGATTTTTTGGTTTAATAATAAAAAAAAGTAATTAATTTTTTTGGAAAAATTAATTAAACAAACTAATTAAATAAAGGAAATAAAAATAAGAAAGAATTGAAAATGGCCATGTATGTTGTTAGCAATCTGGGGGTATGATTATGAAATTGTTGGGCCCAAGGTTCTTGACCCAGCCTACCAGCGCCTGATCCAGTGGGATCATCTCTTGAGGGTCCATCATGCTTTGCACCTATGTGAGTGTTAGATCTCCCTTGAGGCTAGATCTAATGGCCAGATTTGGAGGATGCAAGGTTAACACCTAGGTATGAGGCGCACTGAATCTTGCGTTGGAACGTTAGAAAAATTGCCAAAAATGCTTGGACCTGACATCGAACCCAGGTCCCCCCACTACCGAGCGTATACACTTGCCATCTGCGCTACATGCGTCAGTTGTACAAATAGTGGCATATTAATATAATATAGAAAAACAAAATTAATGTCCAGAATTTTAAAACGCGCGAGCCAGATTCAAACTGGCCAGTGATGGCCTGCCACCTATTCTTCTTCTCCAAGGCTCCATCGTCTTAGACATCCCCTCTATATCCACAGATAACGCCTGTAGCCATAGCCTCTACAACTTTAAAAATTCACAAAACAAACGATAAATGATTTCTAACTATATAGATCAATTCAATTTGATCTCTTGAACATCATGGTACCCTTCTCCTGGCCCAATTTAACCTGTAGGATAAACCCCTAAAATGCACACGCAAACCCTAACAATGGCAAATGCACATATATGCGTCAAAACTTTAATCAAACCATTGAGTAGGCTTGCAAACATGTCAATGATCACAAATATGTCAATCAAATGTGCTAACAATGCAAGAATTATATTAATCGATTTTGAAAAAATATGCAAACCATATGAGTTATAGCACGCGATTTTGGATGCTTCAGGCCTTGCAAATGCTTGCTACAGGTTCAGTGAGTGCCTAAGGATATGACTTGATCTTTAGAAATGCTTGAAATGGCCAATGGAGAAAGATTGGATCTGCACTTTTCTTTGAAAAAATTGGAACTTTGTTCTTCTTTTTCACGCCTATCAACCTCCTTTTATGCTTTGTTCTTGTTCATTATATACCCTTGAGTGAATTAGGTTTGCAAAACAGATTGAATCTTAAAGTTTTGAGAAGATTTGAATTGGTTCTTTAGCCATATGAAAACTTTCTAAATTGAGCCAAATTATCCAATTTTTGTACCAATCATGCTTGATTCGATTTGGTCTTGATATCTCAGCATAATTTGATTGAGATCCTGTCCAAAAATCATATCAAAACATATCTTTGATATTATTTGATTTATTCAATTTTTAATAAATAAAAAATCAAAATAAAATAAATAATGAAAAAAATAACATGTGAGTGAACATTTTGGTCGTGGAACATGGTAAAAAATTCACTTTTGAGCATATTAGAATTTTGGCAATTTCGCAAAAAAGGTCAACTTTGACAAGATATATCTCCTCCAATTTTTACCCTAGAGAGGTGTTCATTGACTTTTTAGAAAGCTTAGGGTGTCTCCAAAGCAACCCTTTTGGTCTCATTTCAATTGGGTCTTCCATGTTCATGTAAGAAGCTTTGACCCAAAAGGTGTTTTTTGTTGGCTTTTAAAAAGGACCTATAATGTAGAAATTCATATCTTTTTATGAGTGCATATTTTGAACTTGTGGGATGAATATGAGTTGTAGGGAATTGCATCCTCTTCAAAATTAGCCTTGGATGGAAAGTTTTTGATAAAGTATGTGGAAGTTATGCTTGGTCAAAGTTTGGTTAACTTTTCCTGAGAAACCCTAATTTAGCAACTTTTGGGTTTTGATGAATTTAGGGTATTCCTTGTAGAATCATGACCAAAAATATTGAAGTTTGACTGTATGTTGGCCACAATTTACTTTTGACCTAATACAGTCAATTCTCAAGCATCTGAGCAGTTGACTGAGCAAACTTCTTGTGCAGTGCTTGAAATTTTACATGGAGGGTCTTGAGAACATATAAGGACCATGGAGAGCATATTAGGTCTTTGGATTTGACCTATCTTGATGAAAATAGAAACCCTAATTTGAGACACACTGCCTTAGGAGAGAGTTTGTCTGGTCAACTCTTGGGCAAACTTGAGCAAATTGAGGATCTCTAGGAGTATGTATTGAGAAAAATGAGAGGGTAACTTTTGGGGTACAACAGCTGACCCTGTTCAATCTTCTTAAACCTGAGGATGTAGATTGGCTCGTTTTCCTTTCGTGATCTGAAGGTGGAAGACGATTGAACACTAGAGTGCCTAGAAATTTGCACTCGCATGAAGTGATACTTGATTTGTGATATCGGGAATGGGCTTATAGATGTCATTTGGAAGTTGCTGGAGAATTGTCAGAGGTGGGCTTAAAGATGCCATCCAAGATGTGATGGAGTACCGTAGGAGATGGGCTTAAAGATTCCATCAAGAGGATGTTGATTTCCTGAGATATTCCTTCGATGAGAGTCCCTGATCCTGTCGTTAAGGAGGAATCTAGTAAGTAATGTTGGTATCTGTCTTGGGAGAAATAGATTTTTAGGAGCTTCAGTTGTTCGTTACTCTACTGGGGAACTAACTCCGGAGGTGAACCGCATATTTGGTCAGTGTACAGGTTGCATCGCGACTTACTGGTGAAAGGTGAAATTGACTGAAACTGGTCAGGTCTAGGTTTTACCATGTTATAAACTATCGTCTAGAGGTAAGAGAAAAGAAACCTGGATGGTAAGGTTATGAGAAGGAACCTGGATAGTATGGTTACTTAGAAGTGAAATCCTGGATAGTAGGGCTGTGAGAAGGAACCTGGATATTAGGGTTACTTCAAAATGAAAGCCTGGATAGTAGGGTTATGAGAAGGAACCTGGATAGTAGGGTTACTTCGATATGAAAGCCTGGATAGTAGGGCTTTGAGAAGGAACCTGGGTCGTAGGGTTACTTCGAAATGAAAGCCTGGATAGTAGGGTTGTGAGAAGGAACCTGGGTCGTAGGGTTTCTTCGAAATGAAACCCTAGATAGTACGGCTGTGAGAAGGAACCTGGGCCGTAGGGTTTCTTCGATATGAAAGCCTTGATAGAAGGGGTTTGAGAAGGAACCTGGGTCATAGGGTTTCTTTGATATGAAAGCCTGGATAACAGGGCTGTGAGAAGGAACCTAGTTCGTAGGATTTCTACAAAATGAAAGCCTGGATAATAGGGTTGTGAGAAGGAACCTGGGTCGTAGGGTTACTTCGAAATGAAAGCCTGGATAGTAGGGATGTGAGAAGGAACCTGGGTCGTAGGGTTTCTTCGAAATGAAAGCCTAGATAGTAGGGCTATGAGAAGGAACCTGGATAGTAGGGTTACTTCGAAATGAAAGCCTGGATAGTAGGGATGTGAGAAGGAACCTGTGTCGTAGGGTTTCTTAGATATGAAAGCCTGGATAGTAGGGTTGTGAGAAGGAACCTGGATAGTAGGGTTACTTCGAAGCGATATTGTAGATTAGTTGACCCGTTTAGTTTTGGGAACTAAGGTTCCGTTAGTCGTCTACATATGTGACTTGCAAAACTGCTGAATTTGTTGAAGTTAATCCTCTTTTCCTGGAAAGATATCAGGGTTAGTTATATGCGATGCATGAAATGCAGGGTGAGATGATGTTCTTAAAATAAATGATATTATGTTATATATGATATGTATGCGTATGTCATGATGTATGTTCATGAAATGCTATCGGGGTATGCTCGTGTCTGGGTAAATAAATCCCTGACAGTTGCTGGAGATTTGTAAATTTCTTGTCGGGAGGAGATGCTGCTTGAGAATAAACTTTGCGGGGAATGAACTTAGAAAATGTATTTTTGTAGCTGAAGTGATGAACTCTGTCGGGGGTTGAGCCTCTGCATCTAGAGAAATGAACTCTACTTGGGGGATGAATTTTACTGACTCGCCCGCGAATATCAAAATCAGCTGGGGGATATAGTTGTCAGGTTTCAGAAGGACCCTAGCTGGGAAGGTTACGTCCTGTTTCGGGAAAGCGGGCATCAACGATTTTGAATACTTTTACTCTTTGGGGAGTGTATGTACCAACAATTATGTTCCCAAGCTGGCTCTATCCCGGTACCTGCTGTGCAGAGTAACTATAGGGTTTGACACTTCTTGTTTTTGACCCTGTTTCTGCTATTACGAGTTTTGTACCCCAAAAATTTGCCCTCCCATATTCTTCAAGATTTTCCAAGATCATGGTTCAAAATCTCTCAAGGGTTGCACAGTCCAATTGCCTCCTAACACAGTCAAAATTAGGGTTTTGGTTCTGGCAAAGAAATTGAGGTTTCCAAGGGTCCAAACAAGTCCCACATGCCCATATAGATTGTCAAGCATTCATATGCCAAGTTTCAAGACTCACAGCATCAAAATACACAGTCAAAAACCCTAAATGCTCCACAGTCAACTGTAGGGGCAAAATGGTCCTTTGACAGTCAAAAGTCAAAATTTTTGGTCAACATCTTATTTTGAAGCCACAAACATCATTTGATCAATCCTTGATCATGATTTCACAAGCATGGCTCAAAAAGTCTCAAGATGCAAAAGTTTCTATTTTTGGACAGTTGAAAAAGTCAACTGCAAATTGACTAGGGCATAACTTCTTCATGGTTTATCAGAAAAATTCCATCCAATGCTCATTTTGAAGAGAATGACATTTCCTACAACTCATATTCACACTTCAAGTCCAAGAAATGCTCTCACAAAAAGTTATCAATTTCAACATTATAGGTCATTTTCAAAAGTCAACAAAAAGGCACTTTAAGTCAAAGACCATAACTTGAAATTGGTAAATCAAAATGACATGGGACCAAAGACATTGGTTAGAGGACTTCAAGACCTTTCCAAAATATCCAAGAACATGATCATAACTTAAACATTGAGCAAGATATGCCTTGTAGAAGTTGGGAAATTTTTGGGAATTTTGAAAAGTCAACTTTGCACAAAAGGCTTCAAAATTGCTAATGGGCCACAAATTCTTCCGTGAATCATTACCCAAAGGCCATGCACGACCCATTGACCTCAAAGGGAGTTATTTTATTATTTTTGATTAATTATTCGAATTTTTATTATCATTAATTCATTTAATTAGATTTAAATATAAGAAAAAATACCAAATCATGTTTTTAAATCTTTTTTATGCAGCAAATATCCTCCACACATGTAAGAGATCTCGTGCATCAATCAAAAGGGACAATATCTTCCATATTTGGCATGATTGGCATGGAAAAAGATTGAAAAAAAATATGGAAAAATCAAATATTCAAAACATCAATACAAGGACTTTGGGCTTGGTTTTTTAACCTAATTTGCTTCAGATACATAGGCACAAGCTAACCTAATGCATACACACACAAAAGCTGCGCAGAAAACCAAGAACAAAATTGCAAATTTTTGGCAAAAAGTTGAAAACTGATTTCACACCTAGAAGGCATTTCAAAGCACAAAAAGCATTAAAACACATTCCTGACATTGCTAGGAACGTGTTGCAATCAAGAGCAGGTCCCTAGACTCCAAGAATTGGTAAAACCGGATCACACCTTTCATGAACAAGTCCTTTATCGTTTTTTCATTCTCATGCATTATTCATATGTTCTAAGTGTTGATTCTTGCTAATATTGATGTTCTGAAGCCATTGGTAGCAATTAATTGAACTAATACTGCCTGTAGCCAGATCTGCCATGGACGTGTTTTAGGGTTTCAGAAACTCTAAATTAGGGTTTCTCTCATATGGTTAAATTGGACATTCAAACCGGTGCAGACCAAATCGTGGCAACAAGACAAAACGATTGAACTATTCGCGCTCAATTTATGTTAACCATAGGCGTATTCGCTATTTTTTACAGGTTTCACTTAGTGGGGGTTTAAAACCCCCGCTATCTATTTTCTGTTTGTAGGAAAACGAAGAAGAAAGCTAACGTGGCTTGTTGCTATTGGAACATTTGAACGTTGGCGCGTTTTTTCATTATTTCAGTATACTTGGCATGTTACATATATTATGCTTCTTTATAAATAGGCTAACAAACAAATGCAATGGTTCAGTTGGTAGAGGACGTGGCTGGTAAGCATTGGGACCTGGGTTCGATTCCCAGGTCACCCCACATATTCCATATTTTTTTCCCTAATGCGTTCCTATGCAGTTCTCTTCAAATCTTCCACCATGCACACTCAAACGCTAGCCTGCCAAGTGGATTTGGTGGTCAATCTGAAGGCCACAAAAGACGTCCACTATACACGCTAGTCAACTCATATGCATTCAATCAGAGAAGTCAAACAAGGCTTGTTCCAGTGGGCCTGAATTCCTTGAATTTACCTCCTAAATGGGTCTGAATACCCCCATGGTTTGCTCAATTTATAATTTTTATTTATTTTTCCTTTTTATTCTTTTAATTGTTTTTAATTGTTTTCTTTAAATTCCATAAAATAATTTTCACAGTAATAAATATAAAAAAATCAAAAAAATGTTTTATTGTTATTAACATTAATTTCACCATTATTTTTTTGTAAATAAACTTTAATAATCAATTTAGTTTAATTTAGGGTTTTCAATTTTAGTCTTTTCTTAAATAACTAAAATATGTAGAAATTAGGTTTTTTTATATTTTCATCCTTTTCTTAATAAATAATTTTTTCTTATTATCATTATTATTAATTACTAATTTATTTTGTAAATAAACATATACATAAATTCTTTAGTAAATTAGGTTAAATTTTAACATTTTTCATTAATAATTAAAAATAACTTAGAATTAGGGTTTCTTTTAATTTTAATTTTCTTAATTTTCATAAATACAAAAACATAAAAAACAATTTCTTTTTTTAATTAAATAATTAATTAACAATTTAATTTCAATTTAATTTCAAAAGGGTCCAACGCCCTCGAACGTGCAACTTTAATTCTTTCGCGTATTTATTCTTATTTTCTTTTTGAATATTATGTAATTGCTCAAGCTATGTAATAGTAATTAGGAATTTATTTACTTTCCGCATTTTTATTAAAACGGGTCTTTGTAATTTGGCGATGTATAGACCTGCGCCTTGTTATAGCGTAGGATTTATCTTTCCGCATTTAAATTTCCGCACTTTTTAAATTCTAATTGCATGAAAGAATGTATGGCCTAAATTAAAAACAAGTGTAGATCACCACGATACATGTACAAGATAAAACATAACTGAAGATGACACACGAATTCACACACCACTCTTAGGGTACGCCTCACTGTTGCCTTGCCCTCGAAAAGTGGTCGTCGAGTATAGGACGTTTTAGTAAGTCCTTATGTCCATGATCATTGGCATAGGGGTAGCTTCTAAGGTGTCCTACTGTTGCTCTGGTGACCACACTGTCCCTAACAATCGAATTGACCCGAACACCTGCAACGGTGGTGCTACCTACCTCTCAATGGTGGGATGGCAATACCTTAAGGACATTTACACAGCCTAATTCCTTAGGGTAGGTGGATGAATCATAGATACTTGCTCTAAAAAAAACAAATCAAAACTCTTTTCACACCGACACTTTCAAAAAAGCTTTCAAAACAATTTTTCAAACACTCTTGAGGACTGATACAAGAGTCAATATGAAACTTTCAAAGAAACTTTTTCAAACCCACTCACACTTTGAAAAGCAAACACATTTTGAAAACACAATGAGAAAAGTATCTAAGAGCCCATGGATAACCATGGATAGAAAGGGTGCTAATACCTTCCCTTTCTATAAATCTACCTCCCGAACCGAGAAACTATCTCATAAGGAATTTTGCTGTGCTTTTGTCCTATCCATGTTGGAGAAAATAAAAGACGGTGTCGACTCTTGCTTACCGCGACATTTCGCGAACCAGCGTTAAACAGTCAGTTCCAGATCCACCGATCACAACGAGTAATTGTCTTTTGTTTTTTATGTAAGTATTTATGAGTAACAATCATTTTCAAATGCATATATAAAAAATAAGTCATTTGACGTTCTTGCAAAACAAAACAGAAAACAAAAACAAACTCAAAGTGAAAATAATTTTGTATTGATTTTTGAAGTCGGCCTGTAATAGGCGTTTTTGTACAAGGAGACTGACGCTCTAGTAAGAGAACGCCGCCGAAGAAAAAAAATAGAAGCTATACAAATTTATGAAAAATAAAAATAGCTATGTGCAACAACCCCCATTAGGTTCCAACTCTGCTATTGCCTTTATATCTTCAAGCGTCTCATCACTTTACTTCTTGGCCGAAAGTTGATCAGATAGATAGGTGTCGTCCAAGCTTGATAGTCGATACCGAAGTCTGGCGCAAGATGATCCAATGAGACATAGTGATGCACTTCATATCCCTAACTTTTTCCTGGACCGCCCTTTCGGGTTTTCATTCCATCGGGATACCCTTTTTTGCCCTAGCCGCCCTTTTGGGTTTTCGACTTTCCGGGTGTACGGATTTTTTCATTTTCATCTGTTACTTTTGCCCGAACCCTTTTGGTTCCCCGGGAGGCCCTTATTTTTGCCTAGGTCGGTCAACCTAGCGGATCTTTGATTAGGCGTAGTATCTTTTCACTATGTCTGCATTGACAGGGTGAGGAAGGTCGTCACCATCCATGGTGGTTAGAATCATAGCTCCTCCCAAGAAAATGTTCTTAACCACAAATGGCCCTTCGTACGTGGGGGTCCATTTGCCCCTGGGATCACCTTGTGGCAACATGATGCATTTGACCACTAGATCCCCAACTTGATACACTTTGTGTCTGACCTACTTGTTGAAAGCCTTGATCATTCGCTTTTGATACGTCTGACCATGGCAAATATCAATAAGTCTCTTTTCATCGATTAAATTTAACTGATCAAGTCGGGTTCGGATCCAGTCGTCTTCGTTCAAACCGCGTCCTTCATAATCCTGATAGAAGGTATCTGGACTTCGATGGGTAGGACTGCCTCCATGCCATATACCAGAGAGTAGGGTGTTGCCCCTGTCAACGTCTGTGCTGAGGTACGGTACCCATGAAGAGAAAATGGTAACATCTCATGCCAGTCATTGTATGTCACCGTCATCTTCTGTACAATCTTCTTGATGTTCTTGTTAGCTGCTTTAACATCGCCATTCATCTTCGGCCGGTAGGGAGAAGAATTATTATGTTGTTTCTTGAATTGTTTACAGAGCTCAGTGATCATTGTGTTGTTGAGATTCGTACCATTGTCAATAATAATTCTCTCTGGAACACCATATCGACAAATCAGATTATGTCGGATAAACCGTGCCACGACGTTCTTGATTATTGTAGCAAAAGAGGTTGCCTCAACCCACTTTGTGAAGTAATCAATGGCTACTAAGATGAAGCGATGTGCATCGGAAGCGGTGGGCCTGATTTCTCCGATCATGGCGATGCCCCACATTGCAAAAGGCCACGGAGCTGTCAAGACATTTAAGGGGACCGGAGGCACATGCACCTTATCAGCGTAGATTTGGCACTTATGACAAGTTCGAGAGTGCTGATAACAATCGGCTTCCATAATGGACCAGTAGTATCCTGCCCGTAGGATCTTCTTAGCCATGGTATGTCCACTAGAATGGGTTCCAAAGGTGCCTTCATGTAGATCTGTCATGATCCTCTCTACTTCATTCTTGTCTACACACCGTAGTAGTGTGGAGTCATGGTTGCGTTTATAGTGGAATCCATTACTGAGAAAGAACTTTCCAGCGAACCTTCTTAGAAACTTCTTATCATTATCAGATGCCCCTTCGGGATACTCTTGAGTCTCGAGATACCTCTTGACTTCGTGAAACCAGGGTTTATCTGCCACTTCTTCGGTATCGATTTCACAGCAGTGTGTTGGTTCATCCAACCTCTCAATGGTGATTTCGGGAGCTTCATTATCCCACCTAACATTAAACATTGATGACATATTGGATAGCGCGTCCCCTAACTGATTCTCCTCTCGTGGGAAATGTTCAATGGTTACCTCCTCAAAGTGTGGGAGCAATGTCAGTACGTACTCTTTGTACGGAATGAGATTCGGGTGCTTCGTATCCCACTCGCCTTTGATCTGACTTATCACCAAAGCGGATTCCCAGAATACACTCAAGAACTTGATCCTTAGGTCAATAGCAGCTCGAAGACCCATAATACATGCTTCATACTCCGCCATGTTATTGGTGCAGTTCAAACATAATCGGGCAGTGAACGGAGTATGACAGCCCTCGGGAGATATGATTACGGCGCCAATGTTGTTACCCAGTGCGTTTGAAGCTCCATCAAAATACATAGACCTTCGGTATCCTTACTCAGGTCCTTCATCCAATACAAGTTCTTCATAGTCAGTTACCAACATGATATTCTCATCCGGGAACTCAAAATTCATGGATTGGTAATCATTCACGGCCTGATGAGCCAAATGATCGGCCAATACACTCCCCTTGATTTCTTTTTAGGTTGTATATTATATGTCGTACTCGGTTAAGATCATTTTCCATCTTGCTATCCTTCCAGAGAGAGCGAGCTTTTCGAAAATATACTTGATCGGATCCATCTTCGATATCAATGAGGTAGTATGAGTCATCATATATTGTCTCAGTCGGTAAGTAGACCATGCCAAAGCACAACAAGTTTTCTCGAGCAATGAGTATCGTGTCTCACAGTCAGTAAACTTTTTGCTAAGATAGTATATTGCATGCTCTTTTCGACCAGACTCTTCATGCTTCCCCAACACACACCCCATTGAATTGTCTAGCACTGTCAAGTATAATATCAAAGGTCTTCCTTAAAATGGAGGCACAAGAATTGGTGGTTCTTGAAGATATTCCTTGATTCTTTCGAAAGCGGTATGGCATTCATCATTCCATGTCTTCAGGAGCCATCTTGATCTGGTTTTAGCCAGAGAAACCATCCATGAAGGAGCAGATTTTGTGTTGCGCGGTATTGTCGACAAAAACATCAATGTGAGGAAGTGGGAAGTCATGCTTGGGGCTTGCCCTATTTAGATCTCTGTAATACACACACATCCATACCTTACCGTCCTTCTTAGGTACCAGAATGACGTTAGCAACCCACTGTTGATACAAAGTGACAGCTAAGAATCCTTCGTCGAACTGTTTCATGACCTTTTCCTTGATCTTCTCTGACATTTCAGGGTGCATACGACATACCTTTTGTTTAATCGGAGGACAGTCTTCTATAGTCGGTAGGCGATGTACCATAATATCAGTGTCCAAACCAGGCATGTCTTCACAGGACCAAGCGAAGATCTCAACATAGTCGTGCAGCATCTGTATCAACCTCTATTTGACGCTAAGCTTCAGATTTGCACCTATTTTAACCTCTTTTCTGTCTTCCTTAGCACCCAAGTTCACTGTCTCAACCGGCTCTTCATGAGGTTTTATGGCCCACTCTTCCTGTTGTAGTAGTCTAGCAAGTTTTTCGGGCACCTCACAATCATCCTCACGTACGCCTTCGACTTGGTTGATCGGATTTTTGAAGTCATAACTGGCAATAGCAGAGCTATTATCAATGGGATCTAGAGTTGATATGGATCTTCATTATGATACGTGAGTGTGTGTAAGAGAATAGTTGTTTTGATAAAGTGAAAACAGAAAAGAAAAACAAAGAGCGCAAAATTTGTATGCAAGAAACGTCCAATGCTTTATTAATGATATATGAAATGACAAATAACCGCTCTCACAAACAAAACCAGTGTTCCTAGGGCAAGGCACAAGGCCGTAAAGTTTTAAATTGTTTATTACAAATCTTAAAACAATTAAGTCAATTATTGCGGAATAAAAGAAACTGGTATAAAGTCCCTAGCCGTCCAGTTACTCGGTCCACCGTTGGTAGTTGGGTAGATCCAGCTGTCAATGTCTGAGTCCTCATTATTGTCTTTAATGGCATTAATTACCCGATTGTGCTAAGGCATGGAAGCAGTTATGACACTGGGCTTCTCCGTAGCATCGAACTCAATTTCCTTGGCTTCAATTAGATCTTGTACCTTATTCCTTAGAGCCCAGCAGTCATTGGTATCGTGGCTAGGACTCTCAGAATGATAGGCACACCGAGCATTTGGATTATATCGGGGAGATGTAGTATTTGGATTCTTGGGAGCCTCTTTCAAGGTTGCCAAGTTGGATCTCAGCAGATGAGGTAGAACTTCAGCCAATGTCATGTTGATTTGGGTAACCTGTCATTGTGGTCTTTCCACTTTTTGTTAATTGGTGCGTTGTGGAGCAACTGCAGGCCTAGGTATCATTATGGCACTTAGTGTTTGACGATAATCAACCCTGTTTTAGCCCCTTGGGCTATAGATGGGACTCACTTCCTTCTTACCAGCAAAAGGCTTCTTTGTTGAGCTCGAAGAGGTATCCTTCTGTATCTTGCCGCTCGGAATCCCATACTCTTTCTCCAGTTAGAATCAGCTCGGTGAAACCAGCTGACGAGCTACCGATCAAATGATTAAAGAATGGACCAGATAGCATCCCTAGAAACATATCAACCAACTCCCTATCAGACAACGGGGGTTGGACTCTTCCAGCCAAGTCTCTCCACTTCTGTGCATAGTCTTTAAAGCCTTCACTTGCACCTGTGGACATACTCTGGAGTTGAGTACGAGTAGGAGCAAGGTCGGTGTTGTATTGATACTGCTTGTAGAAAGTAGCAGCCAGATCTTCCCAATTTCGGACATTGGCTCCCTCCAGCTGGTAGAACCATTCAAGCTGAGTCCCTGACAGACTATCTTGAAAGAAATGAACCCACAGATTTCTATCAGCGATGTGGGGCTGGATCTTTCTGACATAAGAACGAAGATGGAGTTTTGGGCACGACACCCCGTCATACTTTGCAAAAATTGGAGCTTTGATCTTCTGTGGGATTACCACTCCCGACACCAATCCCAATTCTTCGAAATCTAACCCAGGTATCCTTTGGACCTCCATAGCAGTCAAGTGATCTTCCAACTACTTGTATATATCCTTAATGGGAGGATATTGCTCATCATTGTAGTCAGTATCATTGTCAAAAACTGCAGGACTGGGATCCTTCTCCCTTGTCTCTTCTTCGTGATTCTCCCCTTCCTTGGATGAAGAGGTTAGATCGACTTATCGCTTCAACCGCTCTCCAGACCTTCTGCCCATATTTAGAATATCGAAAGCCTTTTTCTTTTTCTTATTCTCTTTCAGGATGAGGGCTTTCAGACCCTCCTGCCCTTTTTCCAGACTCATGAACATTTGTTGGAACTGGGCGTTTTGTGCCTGAAGGTCCTTGATGCTTTGTTCGGAAGACATTTCTATTGAAATAAACAACAAAGTAGATGCGAAACCTATAATGGTACCTGTACATGTAATGCTATGAATGGGATGCGTATGCAATGATTTCAAAGACTTTGGGAAATTTAAATTTGCTAACCAAAATGAAACAAAGATTTTATTAGTCAAATTCAAAGTTCAAATGCCTTTTAGGCATTACAATTAAAAACAAATCTAAAATTAGAAATGAAATCAAAATTCCCATGGATGCTTCCTTTTTGTGCCGAGATAATCATTGAGTCCCCTTTATTCATGGAGTTACTTTGTGAGCTCTAGAACCTTCCTCTCTTGAGCATCGAACTGATCTCTATAAGTATCCTGCTCGTTCTTCAACTGAATCCAAGACCTGTGTAACTCTCTAAGATCAGTGGGCATATAAGGATAGAGAACCATGTAAGGAATACCCTCTTCAGTAGTAGGCTCCACAACCACGGGTAAAATGGCCACATAGGGCATCATAAGCTTCTGGGCGCAAGCTCGTACCTGTTGGAGGTAAGGTTCCATAGGAATGGAAGCTTTTTGCCCCAAAGCCTTGGCGCCAGATCTGTTTACCATGCCCTAAGCTCGTATGAACCTTCGGCGATAGTCTTGAACATCATCCTCATAGTTGAATACAATGCCCTCGATAAGTAACTCATGGGGACCATCTCTTCGAGCGTAACCAAATTGTCGCAGAGCTAAACAAGGATTATAGGTTATACCCCCTATGATACCAAGTAATAGGAGATTAGGTTACTCCCCGCAGAGGTCAATAATAGCAGTGTTTTCCATAGCTCGGGAACACCAGAGAAAATCCATGTGAGCGAGTGACATTATCCTTTGTGACCAATCCAACCCTTCTTCATTCTTCAGTATGGACTTAGGGAGGTGAGAAATAAACCACCTCGACAGCAATTACATGCAACACATAAGAACCCCTCTTCTCTTCATGGTACGAGTATGGAGAGCGTGCAAAATATCTCCGAGCAAGGTAGGCACAAGGTTGCAGGAGAGGAAGATCTTGATAGCATTCACATCTATGAATGAGTCTGGGTTAGGGAATAGGACTAACCCATAGATTAGAAGAGCCAAAACCTCCTCAAAAGCCTAAAAATCCATATCATCCCAAAATAGCTGGGCCTTGTCTATCAGAAACTTAGCTAGAAAACACTTGACTCCGCTTCTTGTTTCCCAATTGGATACCACATCAGCCCGTTTCAGATGCAAAGCTGAGGCAATGACATCTGGCTTAGGAAATTCTTCTAGATCTGTGAAGGGCTAATGTTCAAGAATGGGTATATCCTGCAGCTGAGAGAATTCTTCCAAGGTAGGCACCAACTGATAGTCTAGAAAGGTGAAGCAGTGGTGCTTGGGATCAATGAACTGAAAGAGTACACTCATCATCTTTTCATCAAAGTTTGAAGTAACCAGGTTGAGAAGTTAACCAGGTCTCTTAGTGAATGCAGAAGTTTCAGAAACTCTTGATACTAGCTCTTTGAGTTGGGAAGGTATCTTCACAAAGCTGATTCGGAAGGTGTTTCTATGAACGGAAGCCATGATCTGCAAAACAGAACAAAGATAAATTCCCTTGGTCTTTGAAATGGTTAGTGAAATAAGAATGGATGATATGTTATGATGCATGATGTCACGATAAACCACAGGTATAGAAAACACAGTCAAATCACACAAAGTCCTTAGGTTTAAGGCCTGCATGAGGTTAAAGGTCATACCCTCTTGAAGTTTAATTGGTTTCAAATCTGTCTTAAAAAGTAACTAGGTTCTAAGGGATCTCAATATCACTGAGCATCCTTTATCGGGCATTGTCTCAGCTCAAGAAATCTTTTCTTGCGGCCGAAATATCCCAAAATTCTGATCTAAATGAGTGTAGCATCGAGTATCAACCAATCCTCGGCTCTATACCGAGGCCGGCTATCTCACTACTTTCTAATTGCCAAGTTTGTTCAACTAAGGTTCTAAGGTATGTTAGTGCTTCAGATACTTAAAGATTTGCAGGAATTTAAAGTGCGAGAAAATAAACCTAGCTATTACAAGGCTTTGGGGAGGGGATTAATTACATAACCAAAAATAGAGGATTAAACAGTAAATAAAAATCCTAATTTTTAAAGCTATTACAAACCATTGGCAGTTACATAAATGATGAAAAAATAATTAAAATGCGCGCGGCGAATTAAATGCGAGGATGGTTAAAAATAACCTAAAAACCCTAATTGAAAGAAACATATTTTTTAGTGCATTTTTATTTGAGAAAACAATTAAATTATATACAAATTAAACCCTAATTTCTAATTGGTTTTATTTGCAAAAATGAATTGAATTAACCTAATTTCTAATTAAATTAATTAATTAAATAAAATAAATATTTTATGAAAAAAATGATTTTTGGTGTTTTGTAATTTTTTGATTTAATAATAAAAAAATGTAATTAATTTTTGTGGAAAAAATAATTAAACAAACTAATTAAATAAAGTAAATAAAAATAAGAAAGAATTGAAAATGGGCCTGTATGTTGTTAGCAATCTGGGGATATGATTCTGAAATTGTTGGGCCCAAGGTTGTCGGCCCAGCCTACCAGTGATTGATCCAGTGTGATCAACTCTTGAGGGTCCATCATGCTTTGCACCTATGTGAGTGTTGGATCTCCCTTGAGGCTAGATCTAATGGCCACATCTGGAGGATGCAAGGTTGACACCTAGGTATGAGGCGCACTGAATCCTGCGTTGGAACGTTAGAAAAATAGCCAAGAATGCATGGACCTGGGACGAACCCAGGTCCTCCCACTACCCAGCGTATACACTTGCCATCTGTGCTACATGCGTTAGTTGTACAAATAATGGCATATTAATATAATATAGAAAAACAAAATTAATGTCCAGAAATTTAAAACGCGCGCGCCAGATTCATACTGGCCAGTGATGGCCTGCCACATATTCTTCTTCTCCAAGGCTCCGTTGTCTTAGACATCCCCTCTATACCCACAGACAAAACCTGTAGCTGTAGCCCCTACAACTTTCAAAATTCACAAAACAAATGATAAATGATTTCAAAATATATAGATCAATTCATTTTGATCTCATGAACATCATGGTACCCTTCTCCTGGCCTAATTTAACCTGTAGGATAAACCCCTATAATGCACACGCAAACCCTAATAATGGCAAAGGCACATATATGCGTCAAAACTTTAATCAAACCATTCAGTAAGCTTGCAAACATGTCAATGATCACAAATATGTCAATCAATTGTGCTAACAATGCAAGAATTACATTAATCCATTGTGAAAAAAATATGCAAACCGTATGAGTTGTAGCGCGCAATTCAGGATGCTTCAGGCCTTGCAAATGCTTTCTACAGGTTCAGTGAGTGCCCAGGGATATGACTTGATCTTTATAAACGCTTGAAACGGCCTATGGAGAAAGATTGGATCTGCACTTTTCTTTAAAAAAATAGGAACTTTGTTCTTCCTTTTCACGCCTGCCAACCTCCTTTTATGCTTTGTTCCTGTTCATTATATACCCTTGAGTAAATTAGGGTTGCAAAACAAATTGAATCTTGAAGTTTTAAGAAGATTTGATTTGGTTCTTTAGCCATATGAAAACTCTCTAAATTGAGCCAAATTATCCCATTTTTGTACCAATCATGCTTGATTTGATTTGGTCTTGATATCTCAGCATAATTTGATTGAGATCCTGTCCAAAAATCATATCAAAACATATCTTTGATATTATTTACCAATTATTTGATTTTATTAAATTTTTAATAAATAAAAAATCAAAATAAAATAAATAATGAAGCAAATAACATGTGAGTGAACACTTGGGTCGTGGACCATGCTACAAGTGAGGTGCAATCATAAAATGCTAAGCCCATTTGGTGAAAAAATGCCTTTTGAGCATATTTGAATTTTGGCAATTTTGAAAAAAAGGTAAACTTTGACGAGGCATATCTCCTCCAATTTTAACCCTGGAGATGTGTTATTTGAATTTTTATAAATCTTAGGATTTCCCCTAAGCAACCCTTTTGGTCTCATTTCAATTGGGTCTTCCATGTTCATGTAAGAAGCTTTGACCCAAAAGGTGTTTTTTGTTGGCTTTTCAAAAGGACATATAATGTAGAAATTCATATCCTTTTATAAGTGCATATTTTGAACTTGTGGGCATAAGATGAGTTGTATGGAATTGCATCCTCTTCAAAATGAGCCTTGGATGGAAAATTTCTGTTAAAGCATGTGGAAGTTATGCTTGGTCAGAGTTTGGTTGACTTTTCTTGAGTAACCCTAATTTAGCAACTTTTGGGTTTTGATGAATTTAGGGAATTCCTTGAAGAATCATGATCAACCCTTTATAATATGATGGATATCACTTCAAAATGTTGATTTTCACCAAAAATCTTGAAGTTTGACTGTATGTGGGCTACAATTGACTTTTGACCTAATATAGTCGATTCTCAAGCATTTGAGCAGTTGACTGAGCAAACTTCTTGTGCAGTGCTTGAAATTTTACATGGAGGGTCTTGAGAACATATTAGAACCATGGAGCGCATATGAGGTCTTTGGAGTTCACATATCTTGATTAAAATGGAAACCCTAATTTGAGACACGCTGCCTTAGGAGAGATTTTGTCTACTTAACTCTTGGGCAAACTTGAGCAAATTGAGGATCTCTAGGAGTGTGTATTGAGTAAAATGAGAGGGCAAATTTTGGGGTACAACAATTTTCATTTCAAATATACTTTTAAAAACACACAAATCACAAGGTATTTCAAAATGAGCTAAGCATCTAAGAGCTCGTAGATAACTACGGATGGAAAGGGTGATAACACCTTCCATTTCCATAATCTATCCCCCTTACTCAGAAAACATTCGAAAGTTCTTTTTCTGTTCTTTTCACACTTTCCTTTGTTGGATAAAAGAAAATTCTATGGAGACTCTTGCTTACCGCAACATTTGCAAACACAAATGCAAAAATTGTATAACAGTCAGTTCTGCCACCGTATCACAAAGACCATCACTTAGAAGACGTCAAACAAGTACCTCAAAGGACAACCCACACCAATGTCACTGAAAATTCCTCGGTGCTCAATTAATAAAAATCTCTTGAAGAAATGTTAAAGGTTGTAGAGGGTAATGATGCTTTCGATGTTGATGCTCTTGAAATGGGCCTAGTACCAGATGTGGTGACCCCTCCAAAATTCAAAGTACCTAAATCTGGGAAATGGGCCATGCATATGCTCAAGATATGAAGCTGATGATCCATTGCTTCCAAGACATATTCAGTGGGGCATTCTTAGATTGGTACATGAAATTGGAATGAATTAATATCTAGACATGGGAAAATATTTCCAATTCTTTCTTGAGACAGTACAAGTAAAACTTGGACATGGCGCCTGTGATATAGTGGGAGAACTGACTTGAAGGTTTTGCGTTTGATCGCAAATGTTGCGGTTAGCCAGAGTCGCCACCGACTTTTATTTTATCCAAAAGGAAAGGTGAAAAGGCACAGGAAAGACCTTTGAGATTGTTGCTTTAGTTCGGGGGGTAGATTATGAAAAGGGAAGGTATTAGCACCATTTTCATCCATGGTTATCCATGGGCTCTTAGTTACTTGCTAGATCGCTTGCTTTTGTTTGAAAATGTGCTTTGTGTGGTTTTTGAAAGTATTTTGTAAAGAGGCCATTGTTTAGGAAATCTTTGTAATGATTCTCGTTCGTAAGAATGTATACAAAGATGTTTGATCTTTTGAAAATGTTTTCAATTTTGTAAAATGTTTGAAAGTGTATGTGATTGTTGTGAAAAGGGAAAGGATGTTTGTTTTGGAATGGAGCAAGTATTTAGGAGCAATCTAATTACTCAAATGTCTTTCTTGTTCATTTTCTTTTCCTTTGACATTGTTGTCTTACCATTTATTTGGTAAGCAACCCTATCTTTGGATGTAAACGGGATAGACGTGGGTCATCGTATAACCATGATCAGTAATGTTGCAAGGTATCTTAGCATTCTTTTTGATGGACTAAGATCATTTGTAAGGCAACTTAGATAGCGTCATCGAGGGACTATGATCTTGTATTTTCTTGTTTTTGCTAAGATATCTCACATGCGTAATATGTCCATTTTGTAAGGAAAACAAGTGTATTTTACCCTAGGGGTGCTTGTGTGTAAGTGTTTTGTTTTCATGCTTTGTTTTTGTCTTGATTAGGGTTTTCTATTTTGTTGGTTTTAGTCTTTTCATACAAAACCCTAATTACTAGCATTGTATATAAAAGCGATAAATTGCGGGAAATAAAAATACTAAGCTAGTACATGATTTAGGGGAGGGGGTGTACAAATTACAAATGGGGATTTGCAAGAAAATAAATCTATTTATCTATTACAACCATATTGAATTGCATAAATATACAACGAATGAAATGAATATAATATACAAGTATAAAATGAAAAGAAATTGATTTATTTTGGATTTTTGTTAAGAAAATGTTTTGGCCTTAATCAAACTAAAGGGTGATGATCAATTGGTCCAAATTAAATTTAGGGAACTAAACCTAATTTTTAAAAGAAATAAAATTGATTTAGAAAAGTATTTTTTACGGTTTTTGTGAATTTAATTAAAATACAAAAAGGTTAGATAACCAAAATAAGCCTAGGTTCTAAATTTATTTTAATTTTCAAGAAAATAATAAAATAATACATAATAGTCAATATTTATTATCTAAGTATATAAAAAAAAGGAATTAATTTATTAAAGAAAAGTTTTTTATTTCTTTTGATTTTATAAGATAAAATAAACTAAATAAATGTAAAGATAAAAAATATTTTTGGATTTTTATTAATAACTATAAAAAATATTTATTAATAATAATAATAATAATAATAATAATAATAATAATAATAATAATAATAAAAATACAATAAAAACAAAATATGAAGAGAAAATCAGGGAGGTGTGAAAATAAAACAGGGAGTTAGTGAAAGCAAAAAGGATGGAAAGCCCAAAACTAGGCCCAAGCGCTGTAAAGAACAAAAAAAAGTGGAAAAAAAAGTATGAAAATGACAAAAGGCAGCATGCTGAGTGTTGAACCCACGCCCTCTTGGTCACCATCGCGCTGCCTTTCCACTGGGGTGACTATACATCCGTTAATTAAAATCAAACAATAAAAACATGTTACAAATCAAGTCCATGACCTGAACTTGATCTTCAACCTTACGCCCCAGCCGGACAACCTGCAACTTCCTCATCTCTAAACCAAAATGGAAAATGTGAACATGAAAGTTATTCCATTTTTTCTCACGAATCCAACCATAGAAATCATGTAAGCTAACAATCTACGATGAAGATTAATTTTGCTGGCCCTAAATTATAACCTAATTTTTTCAGAAAGCTCAAATCTAAAATTCTCTACATACAATCAATAAAAATGAAAACTCTGAACATGGTCAATTTTAGAGCAATGATATCTACATTTTATCTTTACAAATCAGAAACAAATGATGCATGTATGAAGAGATGGAAGTTTGAAAACTTACCTCTTGTAGCTGGAGTCGTGAATGGAGTTTGAGAAACTTTGGAGATGGCTTGATGATCTGTTTAGCTTGCCTGGACCTCCTTGAGTGTATTCCAACTCTTTCTTTGCTTTTAAAGACTCTGAATCTCCCTACTCAAGTTAACCTGCAAGCTTGATATTTGAAAATGGTGGATAGTGATGGAGGGGTTACAGTCTTGAAACAGGGGCCTGGATCGCTTGTGTATGATGTGTGTAAGGTGTTTGAATAATTAAGAATCAAAACGCACGAGTGGAAATGGAGATGAAGATTTTTGGCTATAAACTGTCAAGTTGAGCAGTCTTGTGCAGCAAGGGTGTTTGGGGGAGTTTTAGGACTTGTAAAAACGTGTGTTGTGATTCAATTGACTTGTTAATATGTATGGAAAATATTAGAGCATTAAATCACTCAAGGCTTCTGAGTTATAGGGTTATGGATCTATAACTTGCTTTTGAAGAAAAGTGAAATGACAAATCTCAAATGTTGTAGAAGCATGTCTTGAGCTTCTTCAGGCCTTAGACACCTTGCTTTTCGTTTATAGGAGTTATGTGTGCAAAAATAACAAGTTAGAAGTTCACGACAAGTTGACTTTGTGATTAAAGAAACTTTTCAAGAATGGAATGGTAGCTTTCTTCCAAAAATGGAAAATTGGCTTGGACAATGCTTGGAACACTTGGATAATAGCTCAAAAGCATGTGTAATCTTATGATTATGGAGATATCTTGAGGTTTAGAAGCCTGCAAAACAAGATTGTCCAGCATAGGTTTTAAATTGGATTTTTGTTTATCACAAAATGCCTTGTAATTCAAGTGAGAAAACACTAACTTCATCTCTTCTATTCTCCCTACTCAAGAATGACCTCAAGGAGTTCTTGGACATTTTGTAAAGCTTGCAATGTGCTATACAACCCATCTTTGAATTGCTTTTGAAGATTCCCCTTGGAATTATGTGAAACATTTCCATGAAGTTAGGTCAAAAAATATACCTAACTAGGGCAAAATTTCACTAAGTCTTTTTTAGTTCATGAGCATGTATTCATAAAATTATAACTTGAGATCCAAGAACTTTTGGAAGAAGTTGTGTGAAGCGAAGTTGTAGATTTCATGGAGATCTACAACTTTCATGTTGGAAGTTTCCTTAGATTCGTTTTGCATCATAATGAAAAGATTGCTTAAAGTTATGAAAAAATAAGAAATTTTTTACACTTAGAAAAATTTCTAAGTTTAGAAATTTTTACTTTTCAAAATGAAATCTTGATTTCTTGACTTCTTGATGAATAAGTTTCATATTTTGACATGTTTTGATGAATTGTAATCTTTGATACTTGATTTTGACCAAAAAGTCAAAGTTTGACTTTTCAGTATACAGCTGACTTTTGATCAGTTGACTGCAAAATTCATCTATCAATCCAATGGATTTGTAATGTTTTGAATCATGTCATTAGGTA
Source organism: Vicia faba (assembly GCA_948472305.1). Classification (NCBI taxonomy): domain Eukaryota; kingdom Viridiplantae; phylum Streptophyta; class Magnoliopsida; order Fabales; family Fabaceae; genus Vicia; species Vicia faba. The sequence goes on along the minus strand of OX451735.1, from coordinate 276,666,445 downwards.
AAAATGATGCAATTGGATTCTTGATATCATGCCTTAAACCAATTGACAATTTTCTAGGTCAAAAATCAGAAATTGCCCTTTCCTAATCAAAACCCTAATTTTGACCATTTTGCCCTTTTAGAGATTTGATCTAATTTCTTGAGGAATTGTGGTACAAACTTGATCAAATGATACATATGAGTTTAAAATATTGACCTGGATAAAAAATTATGAAGTTTGACTGTAAATTGGCCATAGTTGACTTTTTCCCCAATACAATTGATTTTTAGGTCAATTATTCAATTGACTGATCAAAAGTGTGATCCAAGGCTTGAAACTTGACATGAGTAATATTTGGGTTCCATAATGATCCATTAAAGTCATATGGGACATTGGAAGTTCAAAAATCCTTGTGGAAACTCAAACCCTAATTTTGGTCATTGGTGCTTAAGGAGATGTCTTGAGCTGATCAACCATAGTGCAGTCTTGAGTCAAAGGAGATCTTGTGAGAAAATTCTTGATAAGTGAGAGGGAAAATTTTGGGGTACAACAGCTGCCCATGTTCAATCTTCTTAAGCCTGAAAAGTTATATTGGCATGTTTTTCCAGTCGTGACTTGAAGGTGGAAGATGATTGGACACTAGAGTGCCCAGAAATTTGCACTCGGCGATGCGATGGTAGAAGGAATGGGCTTAAAGATGCCATTTGGAGAGTTGATAGAAAGTTTTGGGAGATGGGCTTGTAGATGCCATCCAAGAGTGATTTTTGAATTGTAATTTGTAAACTGAAAGAATGAGTATCAGAATGACGTCCGTGTCTGGAGAGTATCTGAACTGTATCTGAGAGGTTGAATATTTTGAGTATTAGAAGGGCATCCGTGTATGGAACGTATCTAAACTGTATATGAAAACTTGTTTTGAATGAGTGTCATAATGGCATCCGTGTCTGGAGCATATCTGAATTGTATCTGGAAGCTAGTTTTGAATGAGTGTCAGAATGGCATCCGTGTTTGGAGCGTATTTGAACTGTATCTGAAAGCTAGTTTTGAATGAGTGTCAGAATGGCATCCGTGTCTGGAGCGTATCTGAACTGTATCTGAAATCTAGTTTTTAATGAGTGTCAGAATGGCATTCGTTTCTGGAGCGTATCTGAACTGTATCTAAAAGCTAGTTTTGAATGAGTGTCAGAATGGCATCCGTGTCTGGAGCGTATCTGAACTGTATCTGAGAGTTGAATCATAATGAGTATCAGAATGGAATCTTTGTATGGAATGTATCTAAATTGTATCTGAGAGTTGAATCTGAATGAGTATCAGAATGGCATGTGTGTCTGGAGCGTATCTGAACTGTATCTGAGAGTGGAATCTGAATGAGTATCAGAATGGCAACCGTGTCTGGAGCGTATCTGAACTGTATCTGAGAATTGAAACTGAATGAGTATCAGAATGACATCCATGTATGGAGTGTATCTAAACTGTATCTGAGAGTTGAACCTGAATGAGTATTAGAATGCCATCCGTATCTGGAGCGTATCTGAACTTTATCTGAGAACTCTGAACATTGTTAATGATAGCTGTTAATCTTATCTTGAAAAGGGTAAAATGTTAGCTAAAATGCAGGGTCATATTGTATGATACAATGCATTCGTTTTATCGATGTTTATGATATATGGATGTGATGTATGCGCATGCGAGCTAATCTACCACACTGCTGTTGGACTGGGGAAAATAAATCCCTGACCGCTCCTGAGGATATGGAGTGTAAGTCTTCATGTTGTGAAGTTGAAGTGTTGATGAATTTCCACTTAGAGAAACAAACTCTGTTGTAAGGGAAATGTCGTGTACTGCTTGTAAAATCCTGTTGTGAAATCCTGAGAAATTAAACGACTTCTACTGGGGATTAATAATTGGAAGCTTGTTCCGCTGGGAAATAAACTGCAAATTGTGGGGGATTTATGGAAATAGCTTAGAGAGATTTCCCTACCTCTTAAAGCCATTAGTAATTGTCTTTTATTATGTTTATTTGTAAACAATAATTATGTTCAAATGGATATGTTCAACAATGAATCATTGGACGTTTTTGTAAACAAAACACAAGAGTAAAGAAAAACAGATAGTTTTGCACTTTCAAAGGAATATCTTTGTATTGACTTTGAGTTAGTATTTTTGTACAGTGAGACAAACATTCTAGTAGGAGAACGCCGTCGTAAGAAAAAATGAAAATTTTAATACAAAGAAAAGATAGCTATGTGTATAATCCCATTGGGTTCCCATTCTGCTATAGACTTTGTATCTCTGAGCATCTTGTCTATTTGTTGCCTCGTCCGAAGATGATTGAATTGATCAGAACCTCTGAGATTGCAGGTTGTCTGTAAGGTGATCCAACGGGACATAGTCATACGCTTTAATTCCCTAACTTTTGCCTGGACCTCTGTTTCGGGTTTTTAGTCCACCGGGAAACCCTTATTTGCCCAAGTCGCCCTTTCGGGTTTTCAACTTGCCGTGTGTACATATTTTGTTTTATCCCAAATTTTTTCCCAAACCTTTTTTGGTTCGCCGGGATGCCCTTGTTTTGCCTAGGTATGTCAACCTAGCGGGTCTCTTATGAGTAGTATCTTTTGACTAGGTCCGCGTTCGCAGGATGAGGCAGGTCATAGCCATCCATGGTGGTCAAGATCATTGCCTCACCAGAGAAAATGTTTTTGATTACAAATCGTCCTTCATAGGTAGGAGTCCATTTTCCCCTGGGATCACCTTGTGGAAACATGATGAATTTGACCACTAGATCCCAAACATGATACACTTTGTGTATGACCTTCTTGTTGAAAGCCTTGATCATCCGTTTTTGATACATTTGACCATGGAAAACATCAGTAAGTCTCTTCTCATCAATCAAGTTCAGTTGATCAAGTCGAGTCTAGATCCAATCGTCTTCGTCCAGCCCTACATCCTTCATAATTTTTAGAGAGGGGATCTGAACCTCAATATGCAAGACAACTTCCATGCTGTATACCAATGAATAGGGTGTTTCCCCGGTCGATGTGCAAGTTGTAGTACGATATCCGTGGAGAGCGAATGGTAGCATCTCATGCCAGTATTTGTATGTGACTGTCATTTTCTGTATGATCTTTTTAATGTTCTTATTTGCAGCTTTGACAACACCATTCATCTTTGGCTGGTAAGGAGAAGAATTGTGATGCTGAATCTTGAATTGCTCGCATAGGGCAGTGATCATTGTATTGTTTAAATTCGTACCATTGTCTGTAATGATCCTCTCCGGGATACCATAATAATAGATGAGATTCTGCTTGATGAACCGGGTAACAACGTTCTTGGTAACGGAAGCGAAGGAAGTTGCCTCCACCCACCTGGTAAAATAGTCAATGGCCATTAAGATGAAGAAGTGTCCATTGCAGGCCGTTGGCTTGATTTCCCCAATCATATCAATCCCCCACATAGCAAAGGGCCAAGGAGCCGTCAATACATTCAGAGGAACCGGAGGTACATGCACCTTGTCAGCATAAATCTGACACTTGTGGAAGGTTCGAGAGTGTTGATAACAATTTGCTTCCATGGTAGATCAGTAATAGCCTACCCGTATGATTTTCTTTTCCATCGTATGCCCACTAGAATGGGTGCCAAAAGTGCCTTCATGCAATTCAGCCATGATCCTTTCAGCTTCAACCTTATCTACGCACCGAAGTCACACAGAGTCATGATTGCGTTTGTAAAGGATGACATTACTAAGGAATAATTTAGTAGAGAATCTGCTTAAGAACTTCTTATCATTAACTGAAGCTCCTTCCAGATATTCCTGATCCCCGAGATACCTCTTGACTTCGTGGAACCAAGGCTGGTCCACTACTTCTTCAGTATTAATCTCGTGACAGTGTGTTGGTTCATCCATTTGTTCAATCGTGATCCGGGGAGTCTGCTAGCTGATTTTCCTCTCGCGGGAAGTGCTCGAAGGTAATCTTCTCAAAATGTGGGAGCAATGTCAAAACATGTTCTTTATAAGGGATAAGGTTAGGGTGTTTGGTGTCCCATTCCCCTTTGATCTGGCTGATAACCAAAGCTGAATCTCCGAATACATCCAAGGATTTGATCCCCAAGTCTATGGCAGCTCTGAGACCAAAGATGCATGCTTCATATTCTGCCATGTTGTTTTTACAATTGAAGCAGAGTCTTGCCGTAAAAGGAGTATGATATCCTTCAGGAGATATGAGTACAACACTGATACCACTTCCAAGTGCGTTAGATGCCCCCATTAAAGAATAGGGTCCATCGGGATCCTTGTTAAGGTCCGTCATATGGCCTGAATTCTTCCTAGTTGTTTACCATCATGATGTCTTCGTCTGGGAATTCGAACTTCATGGACTGGTAGTCTTCCACAGCTTGGTGAGCAAGGTGATCAGCTAGTACACTTCCCTTTATAGCTTTCTAGCTAGTATACTGTATGTCATATTCTTTCAGGATCATCTGCCATCTTGCTATTCTCCTAGAGAGAGCAGGCTTCTCGAAGATTTATTTTATTGGATCCATTTTAGATATCAACAAAGTAGTATGACTAAGCATATACTGTCTTATCCGACGAGCAGCCCATGCCAGAGCGCAACAAGTTTTCTCAAGCAGTGAATATCTGGTTTCACAGTCGGTAAACTTTTTGCTCAGGTAGTAAATAGCATGCTCTTTTTGTCCAGACTCGTCATGCTTCCCCAATACACACCCCATTGAGTTTTATAAAACAGTCAGATACATGACCAATGGTCTTCCCTCGATTGGTGGCATCAACACAGGAGGCTCTTGTAAGTATTCTTTGATTTTGTAAAAAGAAACTTGGCACTCGTCGACTACTTGATCTTTCTTTAACAATTTAAAGATTGGTTCACAAGTAGCTGTCAGGTGAAAGATAAATCTGGAAATGTAGTTCAAACGTCCCAAGAACCCTCTGACTTCCTTCTCAGTACGAGGAGCAGGCATCTCTTGTATCACTTTTACCTTGGCATGATCTACTTCAATACCTTTATTACTAACGACAAATCCTAGTATTTTACCAGACTGTACCCCAAATGTGCATTTGTTTGGATTCAACCTTAGCTTGTACTTCTTTAGTCTCTCAAACAGTTTTTGTAAGTGATCAAGATGCACTTCTTCTGTTTGAGATCTGGATATCATATCGTCCATGTAGACCTCTATTTCGTGATGTATCATGTCATGAAATAAAGCTACCATGGCATGCTGATAGGTTGCCCCAGCATTCTTTAGTCCGAATGACATCACCTTATAGCAGAAAGTGCCCCACTGCGTGACAAATGTTGTTTTCTCCATGTCTTCAGGCGCCATTTTGATTTTATTGTAACCTGAGAATGCGTCCATGAAGGAAAACACTTTGTGTTGTGTCGTATTGTCAACTAGAATATAAATGTGTGGGAGTGGAAAATCATCCTTAGGGCTTGCCCTATTCAAATCTTTGTAGTCCACACACATTCGCACTTTGCCATCTTTCTTGGGCACGGGAACAACATTGGCAACCCATTACGGATAGGAGGTGACAGCCAAGAATCTAGCGTTGAATTGCTTCATGACTTCTGCTTTAATCTTTTCTGACATATTAGGCCTCATGCAGCAAACCTTTTACTTTACTGGTGGACAATCCTCTCTTGTAGGCAGACGATGTACCACAATGTCTGCATCAAGCCCCGGCATGTCTTCATACGACCAGGAAAAGACTTCAACATAACCGTGTAACAACTGAATCAGATGCTCCTTGACACCGAGTTCCATATTGGCACCCATCTTGACCTCTTTTTTGCCTTCTTCGATACCTAGGTTGATTGTATCCACGGGTTCCTCGTGAGGCTGAATGGTTCTCTCTTCTTGTTGTAGTAGTCTGGATAGTTCCCCTGGTACTTCACAATCTTCCTCACCTTCGTCTTCGGCTTGGTAGATTAGATTCTTAGAGTCACAAAAAGCCATAGCAGTATCGTTACCCATGGGATCCCGGATGGATTTATACCTACATTGTGAGTGTGCGTAAGGGTATAGCTATCCTTTGAAAGAAATAAAAATTTAAAAAGAAAAACAATGAGCATAAAAGTTTGTATGCGAAAACGTCCATGATTCATTGATGTCATATGAAAATGAGATAGTAACCCTTACAAATGGACCAATTGTGCCTCGGGTAAGACACAAGGTTTTAAGAGTGCGAATTGTTTTAATATTACAGATCCAATAAAATGTAAACAAATTATTGTGGGATAAAAGTGATCAGGACAAAATCTGTAACCTCCCAGTTGCTGAGTCCTCCACTGACAGTTGGGAATATCCAGTCCTCTAAGTCACAACTATCTTCATCATCTTCTATGGCATTGACCTCGCAGTTGCTGATCTTCAGGGGTGGTCCTCCAGCATGAGCGCGGCGCACAGCCTTCTGGGCACCAGAAGTGAAACCCAGGCAAAACTTGTCAGACTTATATGGGATATCTAGGAGTTGTCCCTAGATAGTGCACCAACCTTCTTCTATCAATGCTTTTATATCCTTCAGAGATGACATCCAGAGTGGAGGCCTTGTAATCTTGGGAACCTGAGACACAACCTTGGTCACTGCTACATCTTGCGGGACCTCTTCAAAGTGTTGGAATGGAGTTTCAATAAATTCACCATCTAATTCCACATATCTGAAAGAATTGAGATGGTTGATCATATACTCTTCTTCTCTATGAACGGTGATAATCTTCCCTTGAATCAGATGTTTCAGCATTTGGTGCAACGTAGAAGTGACAGCGCCCGCATTGTGAATCCTTGGTCATCTTAGCAAGCAGGAATATGAGGGACGAATATCCATTACATAAAAAGTTGAATCAAATGTTTGGGTTCCAACCTTTATGGGGATATCCACCTCCCCATGTACCATCCTTTTCGATCCGTCAAAAGCCCTTACTACTATGTTACTTGTCTTAAATGTCAATCCCTCACAGTCAAGCCTATCAAGAGATTTTTTAGGAAATACATTCAGAGATGAGCCAGTGTCCACCAAAACATGAGCCAGGGTTGTGCCCATGCATTCAACTGAGACATGCAATGCCTCATTATGATTCCTTCCTCTTGGCGTTAAATCAACATCCAAAAAACCTAGACCATTATCTGCAGTCAAGCTGGCTACGTAGTCTTGAAACTGATCGGCAGATGTCTCTTGGGGTACATGGGTAGTTTTCAGGAATTTTACCAAAGCTTTTGCATGCGCCTCGGAGCATAGTAGTGATGCCATCATGGAAATTTTAAAGGGAGTTTGCCCCAGTTGTTCAACTACATCGTAGTCGCTTTTTTTTATGATCTTCATAATTTCATCCATCTCTTTCCGGGAGGTCTCAAGGATAGCCAATGATTGAGCATTCGTCCGGACAGGATCAATCAGAATACTTTTACCTCGAGTCTCGGTTAACTTGGCAGCAGGAGTGTCAATGGGAATGATAACAGGGGTTGTAACAGCTTCGTTAGTTGGAGTATTAGTGGGGATAATTGTACGATTGGGAAAAGCTTTTGGAGGAGTAACAACAAGAATGATTACGGGTCCAGAAACTGCTTTTGGGGGAGCAATTTCTGGAGAGAATATCCTTCGGCTTCGGGTAATCTTGCTAGTTCCTGCAATATTACTGATGTCAGAGTTGACTTTCTCGGAACTCGAATCTTTGGAGGCTGGCCAATCCTGCTTGATACCGTGGTAGTAGACATCCCATCCATAATTCCATGGTATGGTTTTTCCTGACGAATATGGGACTGGTCTAGGAATTTTGATTATTAAAGGAGTTTATTTCGGAACTGATGTAATTCTAACGGATCTTTTGGTGGAGACCCTAGAAGAATTGGCAGAAATGGTAATGATAGAAACATCTTCAAAAGGAACAGGTGGAACAGAAGTCTTTTCAAACAAAATTTCTTTGTTATCTATTAGGCACTGAAAGCCCGTTTTAAACAAAGGACAACTGGTTGGTGAGGACAAATAGAAATGACAGCCTTGATCACAACCCGGGAGAACACCGGCATTCAACAAGTTCACTTTAATAGTCAGGAGTGGGGTCATAAGTTCATCAACTGAAGTAACAAACATTTCTTCTTCAATGGCAGTGGTATTATGGCCATGTTTGGGCATAGGGGAAGAAATGACATTTGGTTTTTAGGCACATCGAATTCAATCTCTTTTGCTTCAATGAGGTATTGTATTTTGTTCTTTAGAGCCCAACAATTATTAGTGTCATGGCCGGGACTTTCAGAGTGATATGCACAACGGGTATTGGGATGATAGTGAGGAGATGTTGTATTAGGATTGTTTGGAGCTTCTTTCAAGGTCGTCAGGTTGGATCTTAACAGATGTGGCAATACTTGAGATAGGGTCATGTTAATTCTGGTGAATTGTCTGACTGGCCTTTCCATCCTTGGTTGGTTATATCTTTGCTGATCAGGCGCAAGCTTAGGAATCATAACAGCCCCCAACATTTGTCGGCGTTCGGCCCTATCTTGATTTCTCTGAGGATAAACAACCACCACTTCTTTCTTACCGATAAAAGGCTTCCTTATGGCAGCAAGGATGTATCTCTTTGAATCTTTCCACTCTTTATCCAGGCTTCTACCCTTTCTCGGGTCAATATCAGTTCAGTAAAACATGCCGATGAACTTCCAATTAAATGATTGAAGAAGGGACCAAACAAGGTGCCCAAGAACATGTCTACCAACTCTATCTCAGATAGAAGGGGTAAAACTCTTTCGGCTAAATCTCTCCATTTTTGTGCATAGTCTTTGAAACCTTCATTGGAAATCATGGCCATACTCTGTAGTTAAGTACGGGTAGGCACAAGATCAGCATTGTATTGGTATTGTTTGTAAAAGGCTGCAGCAAGATCTTCCCAATTATGAACATTGGCTCTTTCTAACTTGTAAAACCAATCAAGTTGAGTTCCAGACAGACTTTCTTGGAAGAAGTGTACCCATAAGTCTTTGTCAGCGGTATGGGGCTGGATTTTCCTCACATAGGACCGGAGATGCATTTTAGGGCATGAGACTCCGTCATACTTGGCGAACACAGGTGCTTTAAATTTGGGAGGAATGACAATCCCCGACACTAACCCCAATTCCTTAAAGTCCAAGCCAGGCACTTTTTGGATTTCCATCGCACTCAACCGCTCTTCGAGATGTTTATACTTTTCACCAGCTGAAGGGTATTGTTCTTCAGAATAGTCTTCTTCTTCCTCTTCCTCTTCCGATTCTGACAGGACAACTGTTTCCTTGCTTTTCCCATCTTGGTTGTCTCTCTCACCAGATGTTGTTGCAAAGTCTAAGGTCCTTCTTGTTTGCCCATGAAATCTTCTTCCCATGTTTAGGATTTTGGTTACCTTGTTTGTCTTCTTCTTCTTCTCTTCAGCCAACAAAGTCTTCAACTCTTCTTGTCCTTCGGCTAGGGTCAAGAGCAACTGTTGAAACTGTGTATTCTGAGCTTGGAGGTCCTTCAGTGTTTGCTCGAGATCCATCTTACTGAAATAAATAGTAGAGAGATGAGGAGACTTGTTACAAAAGACCTGCTTATGTTATGATGAATGGTATATGCATATGTAATGATTTCGAGGATTTCAAAGATTCAAAATTTTTTTAGATAAAAAGGAAACACACCTTATATTAATAAGTTAAAGCTCGAGTACATCAATGCCTCTTGGGCTTATAAGGTATTACAAAAGCTCTAAGATAAAAAGTTAGTTCGCATCCTCTTTGGTGCAATGTAGGAATTCAGAGTTTTCTCCTCATGAAGTAGTCTAGTGAGTTCCAAAACCTTCTTCTTGCTTGCATAGAATTGGGCTTCGAAAGTATCTCGCTCTCCCTTGAGTTGTATATAATCTCTTTGTAGGTCTTCAAGAGAGGTGGGCTTATCAGGATTTAGGATAGTGTATGGAACATCTCCTTCCATGACAGGCTCAATGATTACCGGGAGAATGGAGGGATAAGGCATCAAAAGATTCTGAGCACTAGTTCATACCCATTTGAGGTAAGGCTCAAGAGGGATGGAATTTTTATGCCCCAAAGTCTTTCTATCTACCTTGTTTAACATCCTCCATGCTCGGATAAATCTATGGCGAAGACCTTGATCATCGTTCTCGTAGTCAAATACCAAACCTTGAATCAGCATCTCGTGCGGGCCATCCCTTCGGGCGTAACCAAATTGTCTTAAGGCTAAGCATGGGTTGTAGGTGATACATCCCCTAATTCCAAGTAAAGGGAAATTAGGGAATTCTCCACAACGGTCGACAATGATAACATTCTCTTTGGATCGGGAGCACCAATGAATGTCCGAATGTTTGAGCGTCATCAACCTTTGAGACCACCTTGAACCTTACTCATTTTTTAATACAGATTGGGGAAGATGCGAAATAAACCATCTTTCCAAGAGAGGAGTGCAACAAATAAGGACACCTATTTTCCTAATTGTGAGAGTGTGAAAAGAGTGTAGGATATCTCCTAGAAATGTAGGAATCGGGTTCAAGATATGAAGATTTTGACGGTGTTGACATCTATGAGTTGGTCAGAATTTGGAAACAAAACCATCCCATAGATGAGGAGAGCCAAAATTTCCTCAAAGGCTTGCAAGTCCAAGGAGTTCCAATAGCTTTGGGCTTTCTCGAACAAGAACTTTGCTAAGAAACCTTTGACACCACTCCTTATTTCCCAACGAGTTGTGATAACAGATGAGTGCAAGTGTAAAGCTTTTGCAATTTCTTCTGGATTTGGTTCTTTTTCCGTACCGTTAAGAGGTAGTTGATTGAGAATGGGAATCCTCAAGAGTTGGGAGAATTCTTCCAAAGTAGGCACAAGTTAATAGTCGAGAAATGAGAAGCAGTGGTGTAAAGGATCAAAGAACTGAAAGAGCACCTTCATCATATCCTCATATGTGTTAGAGGTGACCAAGTTGAGTATGCGACCATGTCTCTCGGTGAATGGAGAGTTTTTAGGAATCCTTGAAGATAGCTCCTTGAGTTGTGGAGGGATCCTTACAAGATTGACTTGAATATTTTTCCTGCGAAGTGAATCCATATTCTACAAAACAAGAACAAAGATGAATCCTAAAATCCTTGAAATGGTTAGTGGATGTATATGATGTTCATGATGTTATGTACAAGTATGCATATACAAACAAAACAAACAAATCCTTAGGTTTAGGCTTGCATGGAGTTTTATAGGTAAGTACCCTCTTGAAGTTTAATTGGCTTAAACCTGTCCTAGCAATAGTAATCGGGTTCTAAGGAACTCAATATCACTGATTCGTTTCCTTGGTCATTGTTTCAGCACAATCCTCTTTAATTGTGACTGAAATATCCCAAGAAACCAAACCTCAATGAGTGTAGTATCGAGTATCTACCAACTTCGGACTGCACTAAAGCCGGTTATCTCACTACATCCTAAAGGCCAAGTTGGTCAAGTAAAGGTTCTAAAAGTTCATTAGTGCTTTATGACATCACTCAGCGGCCCCACATTCTCTTCGATTAACTCAAAGGCTACCGGTACCCACAAATATGTCGCACTAACGTAGCTATTACTTAGACCATGTCGGTATACCCCGCACAATTTCCACAACATATTGCTACTTACCTATAATGTATCCCAAATCTGGGTAGAGGATTCAAACCCAAATAAAGAACCATAATGTAAAGCATACAAGTCAAACAATGTAAGCAAATAAATGTGATATATCCCTAATGTAACCCCACTTTTAGAATCTTCCCCAACAGAGTCGCCAGTTCTGTGATACAGTGGGAGAATTGACTTGAAGGTTTTGAATTTGATTGCAAATGTTGCGGTTAGTAAGAGTCGCCAACGACTTTTCTTTTATCCAAAAGGAAGGGTGAAAAAGAACAGGAAAGACCTTTGAGATTGTTTCTTGAGTTTGGGGGTTAGATTATGAAAAGGGAAGGTATTAGCACCCTTTTCATCCATGGTTAACCATGGGCTCTTAGTTACTCGCTAGATCACTTGCTTTTGTTTGAAAATGTGCTTTGTGTGGTTTTTGAAAGTATTTTTTAAAGATGCCATTGTTTAGGCAATCTTTGTAATGATTCTCGTTCGTAAGAATGTATACAAAGATGTTTGATCTTTTGAAAATATTTTCAATTTTGTAAGATGTTTGAATTGTATGTGATTGTTGTGAAAATGGAAAGGATGTTTGTTTTGGAATGGAGCAAGTATTTAGGAGTAATCCAACTACTCAAATGTCTTCCTTTTTCATATTCTTTTCCTTTGACATTGTTGTCTTACCATTGATTTGGTAAGCAACCCTATCTTTGGATGTAAACGGGATGGATGTGGGTCATCGTATAACCATGATTAGTAATGTTGCAAGGTATCTTTGTATTCTTTTTGAGGGACTAAGATCATTTGTAAGGCAACTTAGATAGTGTCATCGAGGGACTATAATCTTGTATTTACTTGTTTTTGCTAACATACCTCACATGCGTAATATGGCCATTTTGTAAGGAAACCAAGTGGATTTTACCTTACGGGTGCTTGTGTGTAAGTGAGTTGTTTTCATGCTTTGTTTTTTTCTTGATTAGGGTTTGTTATTTTGTTGGTTTTAGTCTTTTCATACAAAACCCTAATTACTAGCATTGTATATAAAAGAGATAAATTGCGGAAAATAAAAATACTAAGCTATTACATGATTTAGGGGAGGGGGTGTACAAATTACAAATGGGGATTTGCAAGAAAATAAATCTATTTATCTATTACAACCATATTGAATTGCATAAATATACAAGGAATTAAATGAATATAATATACAAGTATAAAAGGAAAAGAAATTGATTTATTTTGGATTTTTGTTAAGAATTTTTTTTGGCCTTAATCAAACTAAAGGGTGATGATCAATTGGTCCAAATTAAATTTAGGGAACTAAACCTAATTTTTAAAAGAAATAAAATTGATTTAGAAAAGTATTTTTTAGGGTTTTTTGTGAATTTAATTAAAATACAAATTAACCAAATTAAGCCTAGGTTCTAAACTTATTTTAATTTTCAAGAAAATAATAAAACAATACTTAATAGTCAAGATTTATTATCTAAGTATATAGAAAAAAAGAATTAATTTATTAAAGAAATTTTTTTTATTTCTTTTGATTTTATAAGACAAAATAAACTAAATAAATGTAAAGATAAAAAATATTTTTGGATTTTTATTAATAACTATAAAAAATATTTATTAATAATAATAATAATATTATTAATAATAATAATAATAAAGATAATAAAGAAAATAAAATAAAAATAAAATATGAAGAGAAAATCAGGGAGGTGTGAAAGTAGAACAGGGAGTTAGTGAAAGCAAAAAGGATGGAAAGCCCAAAACTGGGCCCAGGCTCTGTAAAGAACAAAAAAAAGTGGTAAAAAGTATGAAAATGACAAAAGGCAGCGTGCTTGGAATTGAACCCACGCCCTCTTGGTCACCAGCGCGATGCCTTACCACCGGAGTGGCTATACATTCGTTAATTAAAATGAAATAATAAATACATGTTACAAATCAAGTCCATGACCTGAACTTCATCTTTAACCTCACGCCCCAGCCGAACAACCTGCAACTTCCTCATCTCTTAACCAAAATGGAAAATGTGAACCTGAAAGTTATTCCATTTTTCTCACAAATCCAACCATATAAATCATGTAAGCTAACAATCAAAGATGAAGATTAATTTTGCTGGCCCTAAATTGGAACCTAATTTTTTCAGAAAGTTCAAATCTAAAATTCTCTACATACAATCAATATAAATGAAAACTATGAACATGGTCAGTTTTAGAGCAATGATATATACATGCCTTAAAATTATGCAATTGGACTCTTGAGATCATGCCTTAAACCAATTGACCATTTGCTAGGTCAAAAATCAGAAATTGCCCTTTCCCAGTCAAAACCCTAATTTTGACCATTTTGCCCTTTTGGAGATTTTATCAAATTTCTTGAGGAATTATGGTCCAAACTTGATCAAATGTTACATATGAGTTTAAAATGTTGATGTGGATAAAAAATTATGAAGTTTGACTATAAATTGGCCATAGTTGACTTTTTCCCCAATGCAACTGATTTTTAGGTCAACTGTTCAATTGACTGATCAAAAGTGTGATCCAAGGCTTGAAACTTGACATGAGTAATCTTGGGGGTCCATAATGATCCATGAAAGTCATATGGGGCATTGGAAGTTCAAAAATACTTGTGCAAACTCAAACCCTAATTTTGGTCATTAATGCTTAAGGAGATGTCTTGAGCTGATCAACCCTAATGTAGTCTTGAGTCAAACGAGATCTTGTGAGAAAATTCTTGATAAGTGAGAGGGTAAATTTTGGGGTAACTGTATGCAAGTACAAAACTTGTCTCAGAAGAAGGGGGAGTCTTTCAAGGAGTATGCTCAAAGATGGAGAGAAATGGCAGCCAACGTACAACAACCACTATGGAGAAAGAATTAGTCGATATTTTCAAGAGAACTTTAAAAGGGTTATACCATTATAATATGGTAGGAAGTGTCTCTTCCATATTTTATGATTTGGTGACTATTGGTGGAAGGATCTAAGTAGGAATAAAGAGCGGTAAGATACAAGGGGAATCATCTAGTACCCCTTATAATTCAAAGAGACATGTTCCTAACTTCTCTAAAAAGAGGGAAGGAGAAATTTATGTTGTTGCATCGCACCCAAGAGCATAACAACCATTGTTAATTTAACGAGAATAATAATAGAGCAGGTTTGAAAGGCCTCCGAGAAGATTTGGTCATCTCCCCATGCCGCACAGTCAGTTACTGCAACATCTACTTAAAGCAACTTTAGTAGAGCAGAAGCCTCTAGCTCCTCTAATTGGGGAACTCCTACCAAAGTACGATGCCATTTCCGGGTGCGAGTATCATGCCAATTATTTGGGACATACCATAGAAAAACGTTGGACCTTCAGACATAAGGTTCAAGATTTGTTGGATTCCTGAGATATCACTTTTGACAAACCAAATACCAAGAAAAACCCCATGCCTCTACATGGTGGACCATCGGTGAATGCAATTGAGGTGGTTACTAACTTTTGGGAAGTTACACAAGTAAAGGCCCCGATAAACCTTTTAAAGAAATATTTGTTAGATTGTTGGTTCCTCTTGGAACACAATGAAGCTTTTGAGAAGACGTTACAAAAATTGGTGGATCAGGGGATAGTCCAATTCGGGCAACCCCCTAAAGAATAATACATAGTTGCGATCGATGAAAGTGTGAAGAAGCCATTTTTAATTCCTTGCCAAGGGCTGAACCTTAATAAGAAGACTCTTGTGATTCCATGGTGGGAGTTAACAGAAACACCATGGGTGATTCCATGACAAAACTCTGAGGATACCAATGGTTCCGATGACTACGATGGTGATTAGGGGGCCATCTCCTACCCCTTATGAAAGTAACAAAGAAATACCTTGGATTATGATTTTACTATCGATGTAAATGGTTTAAATCAAGAATGTGAGCCATCGACAAGTCAAGCACCTCCAATCACAAATATAGCTGGAACAGGGGGCATGACTCGCAATCGAATATCTATAGTCCCGACAACTACGGAAAAATGATGCTATAGTTAAGGATAAGGGGAAAGTTGTGGTGGAGGCAAGCCAAGAACAATAACCTCCAAGCAAAAACTTTACTCACCAAGAGTTGGAAGAATTGTTGTAAATAATCAAGAGAAGTGATTATATGGTGGTGCTTCAGCTACACCAAACCCCGTCCAAGATTTCAATACTCTTGTTTCTCCTAAACTCAGAAGCGCATCGAGACTCTCTAATGAAGGTTCTAACTTATGCTCATGTCGCTGAAGAGATTACAGGAAATCAATTTGACAATGTTGTAGTAAATCTGACATCTGGATCATATCTAGGTTTTAATGACAATGAGTTGCCTCCACAAGGCAGAGCTCTTAACAAGGCGTTGCATATTTCTATTCAAATAGGTACTACAAGCCTTTCCAGGGTACTCACCGATATTTTTCCTACTCTAAATATGTTACTGATATCCAGCTTGATGAACTTCACATTGAATGGTGTTGTAATAAGGCCAAGTTCTATGGTGGTCAAAGCTTTCGATGTTTCTCAAAGCAGAGTGTTTGGAGAAGTGGATCTTCCTGTCAAGATCGGCCTGCATATGTTTTATATCACTTTTCAAGTAATGGATATAGAACCACCGTATACATGTTTACTCGGACGACCTTAGATTCATGCAGCGGGGGCCGTTACTTCAACTCTACACCATAAATTAGAATTCTTCATTGAAGGAAGATTAATTATAATCCACGGTGAAGATGACATATTTGTAAGTCACATAGAGTCCTACAAATACATTAGTGCTGATGAAGACTGTATAGCAACACCATTTCAAGTCTTTGAGGTTGCTTTAATGGAAACCCTATCGGTGGATAAAATCAAGAAAACCACTGTGACTTTGTGGAGAGACATACAAACAACTGTGGAAGATGGTACCTCAAAAGTTTCGGGTAAACTTGTGGAGATACCCGAGAAAAAATATCGTTTTGGTTTGGGATATGAATCATCAAAGGCTACCCTAAAAGTCAAGGTGCAGTTTCCTTTTATCCAGGAAACCTTCATCAACAAAGGAATAGACAATGGTAGACAAGTGACAATGATATCTAACAAGAGAAACACGAAGAGAGCATCTGACTTCATCTGTGAAAGAACCTATGTCAATCCCGAGGCATAGGGGTAGCTTGTAAGGGTCCCTCAATTTTCTTCAAATAGTATTCGCAATTAATAAAAGTTATATTTCACATTCAAATTAATATCCATGTCTTTCTCTTGCATTTATCTCTTATGTTTTTAAAATGGCAATACTTCTTTTTCATATGCATTTTAAAATTCACATACTAAAACTACACCAAAACATGATAAATGTGTAGATCCATGCCTAAAATCACCGATAACGCTACTGCTGTTATCAGATATAATTTTGATGCACCCATCAACCAAGTGGAAGAGGAGGATGACGAAGATCTTTAACTATCCGAAGAATTGGAAAGGGAGATAAAGAAAAAAGTTGACAATATACAACCATACCAATAATATATTGAGACCATTAATGTTGGAACAAAGGAGGATCTAAAAGAGATCAAGCTAGGGGCAACATTGGAGGAAAGTGTCAAAGATAGACTGATCAAGTTGTTATGTAAACATATGCATATATTTGTTTGATCTTACAGAGATATGCCAGGATTGGATACACATATTGTGGTGCATAGACTAACTCTCAAGGAAGGTTTCTCTCCAGTTAGACAAAAGCTAAGAAAACTCATCCAGACATGTCTAGCAAGATTCAAGAAGAAGTCCTTAAACAATTTTATAGCGGTGGTAGATTATCCACCTAGGATAGCTAACATCATGCCAGTACCCAAGAAGGATGGTTAAGTACGCATGTGTGTAGAGTATCGGGATATGAACAAAGAAAGTCCAAAATACGACTTCTCGTTACCTCACATAGGTGTTTTGGTGGATAACACAGCTCAAGCTTCAGTATTCTCATTCATGGATAGTTTCTCATGTTATAATCAAATCAAAATGGAACCTGAAGAGACTGAAAAGTTTACTTTCATGACTACTTGGGGAACTTTATGTTACAAGGTGATGCATTTTGGTCTAAAGAATGCAAGGGAAACTTATCAACGAGCTATGGTCAAACTATTTCACGATATGATTCACAAAGAAGTGGAGGTATACATGGATGATATGATTTCCAAATCCCATACAAAAGAAGATCACATTATTCACTTACATAAATTATTCAAGCGTCTGCAAAAGTTCAAACTAAGGTTGAATCTGAACAAGTGTACATTTGGTGTCAAGTCAAGCAAGTTTTTGGGTTTTATCGTAAGTCAACGCGGTATTGAGGTAGATCCTAATAAGGTGAAGTCTGTACAAGAAATTCCAGCTCCAAGAACATTAAAAGAGGTTTGTGTTTTCTTAGGACGATTGAATTACATTTGAGGTTCATAATGCAACTAACTGCTATACATGAGCCTATATTCAAATTACTACGAAAAGATCAGATAGTAGTATGGAATGATGATTGTCAGACGACCTTCGAAACGATAAATCAATATTTATAAGAGCCACCAATCTTGATGCCACCAGTCCTTGGGAGACCTATCATCATGAACTTAATAGTGCTTGAAGATCAATGAGATGCGTATTAGGGAAACATGATGAAACAAGTAGAAAAGAGCATGCAATCTACTACCTTAGTAAGAAATTCACTGATTGCAAACTATGTACTCGAGAAGACTTGTTGTGCTTTGGCTTGGGCTACTAAACGATTGAGGCAGTATATGTTGACTCACATCACGTGGTTAATATCAATAATGGATCCTTTAAGGTATGTGTTCGAAAAAATAGCTCTTACAGGAAGAAATTCCTGATGGAAAATGTTACTATCCGAGCACGAGATCAAATACATTACTTAAAAGTCCATCAAGGGTAGTGTACTAGTTGATCACTTGGCTCATCATTCGTTGCTACAATATCAACCAATGAAGTTTGACTTTCCAGACGAATATGTCATGGCTATAGGTGACGACGAAATACAAGAACCTGACGAAGGATCTGAACCAGGGGCACGTTGGACACTCATGTTTGGAAGGGCTTTAAATGCACTTGGGCACGGTATCAGGGAAAATTTGACTTCTCTGAATAATTTTCACAAGCCTTATACTGTAAGGTTATGTTTTGACTGCACCAATTATATTGCTAAATAAGAAGCTTGTATCTTGGGTCTAGAAGTTGCTATCGGTCTAAGAATTAGACATCTCAAAGTGTATGGAGACTTGGCATTAGTCATATATCAAGTCATATTCCGCGAGAGGAAAATCAAATGGCAGACGCCTTGGCAACTTTATCAGCCATGTTCAAAGTGACCTGGTCAAATCACAAACCACACATTACAATTAGACATTTTGAAGAACCTGCACATTTCCTTGCCATTGAAGATGGACCAGATAACAAGCCTTGGTTCTATGACATCAAAAGGTATCTCGAGAAACAAGAATATCCAAAAGATACCTCTATGATTGAAAAGCAAACTCTACAGAAGCTAGCTTCAAAGTTCTTTCTAAATGGTGGTTTGTTATACAAAAGAAACTACATTATAGTATAGGTCAGGTGCATGGAGAAACATGAAGAAAATACTCTTATGAGAGAAATCCATGAAGGCACATTTGGAACTCATACAAATGGACATGCTAGCAGGTTATTATTGGTTGGCCATGGAATCTAATTGCTACTATTATACAAAGACATGTCAAAAATTCCAAATCTACGCCGACTAAATGCATGTGCCACAGACTCCTTTGAATTTCCTGATCTCTCCTTGGCCATTCTCAATGTGAGGAACTGATATGATAGGAATGATCGAGCAGAAAGCCTCTAACAGACACCGGTTCATACTAGTTTCCATCAATTACTTCACTATACATCGTACATGGAATTTTCCAACTACATTTTTGGTTAAATCACGAACTTTCTTGGGGATCATCATTGTATTTTCTGGTCCATAAAACAAACAAATACCTTGGTTAAGAACAAACACAACCGATAAACTTTGATCTTATCTTTGGTCTAGTTATCTTAGATTTGATTACCAAAAAGCTGTTCAATTATTTATCCTCTAGGTTGTGGTAGGTATGAGAATTTTCAAGATTATGTTACTTATCCTCTAGGTCGTGATAAATACGTAAGACTATCTCCGTGTTGTTTATCCTCTAGGTCGTGATAAACACACAAAATTTTAAACCATCTATCCTCTAGGTTGTGGTAGGTATGTGAATTATCGGGTTTATGTTATTCATTATCTAGGTCATAATGAATACATAATTCTATCTTCGTATCTTTTATCCTCTAGGTCTTGATAAACACACAAACTTCTCAATTATATATCCTCTAGGTTGTGATAGGTATGCAAATTTACAGGGTTATACTATTCATCCAGTATGTCGCGACGAATACATAAGCATATCCCCGTGTCATTTATCATCTAGGTCATGATAAATGCACAGGCTCATCCTTGTATTGTTTACTCTATAGGTTGTAGTGAATATACGAAATCTGCGATATAATTCATTGTGTTAGTCTCCATGCGGTAATGTATTATCAAACACTATTTTTTTATCCCCTAGGTTGATATGAATAGACAAAATTTGCATTTTAAGCTTACTATGTTAGTTCAAAGCATTAGTAATTCGTTTTTTAAACTTGTGTTATTTACCTTTTAGGTTATGGTAAATACGTGAAAAAATCTACAATCTCTTTTAGGTATCGACGAGTTATCTGTGTCGTCGTATCTAAGTCAAATCCAGACTTTTTATTTAAACTCTGGTAAGATGATATGCCATCATATGTGCCTACTTTCTCAGTACTCATAGGAACGCTGTACAACATATCCTTATAATCTTATGGTCAAATTTTGTGGTCTTCCATTATTTAATAACCCTCTGATTCGAATGTGTGAAACCTGTGTATTCTCGTATCATTCAATCGAAAGGTAATTAAATAGGGGCAGCAGTCATACCCCAAAATTTCCCTACTAATATTAACGGTTAATTCATGATAATTAATCATATTTTATACATATTCATATTTTGTCATTTCTAAAATTTTTGAGAGGGGGGTGTATATTCATTCTTTTTTGTTAGTAGGGGTGTATTTTTATAAAAAAGATTTGGGTTTAAAAAGGGGTGTGGGTTTCACAAAATCTGAATTAATTTGGGATGGCCCATTAAGCTGAATTGGAAGCCCATTAGGCTTATTGAAGTTGACTAAATTCAACAACATACTATTATTATTCTTATTATATTATTATTGTTATTATAATTATTATTTATTACTTATTATTATTAACCATTTCTTTGATTATTATTATTATAATTATTATTATTATTCCAATATTACTATTAATATTATAATTTAGTTTTTATTGAGTTTGTTGACTTGTTGACCGAGTCAACTCTAGGGTTTTCAACCTAGCTTCCCTAGTGGCGCAACCTCCTTCTTCCCTAAGCGACCCAAGCCCAAAACAACCAAAATCAATGATTTTCTAACCAAATCTTCCTAGACAAATCAAATCTGATAAACATATTTTTTTTATTAACTAAAAATGAATTACAGATACAATTTGGACTAAATACATCATAGAATCACGAAACCTAATTCTAAATTTACAACAGATCTGAAATTTATCTCAATCAAATCCCTAACTAAATCAATCATGAATCAATCTTTACAAAAGTAACAGAAATCTAACAATTTTCCCTAATTTGTTCTAACCTAAAAATCTATAAATACCTAATTCAAAACCTAGAAGAGGGACTGAAAAATTGCCAGAAGAAATTGAGGAGATGAGCTTAACAGCTAAAAAGAAGGAGAAGAAGAAGAAATAAGTTTCGAAATATGAAACCCTAGACCCGATCACTCCACTGCACCGCCTTTAATACGCTTCAATCCACCTCTGCACCTTCAAGCCACCACCATCGTCGCACCATCATCACACGCACCTGTTAAACAGAAAAGAAGGAGAATGAGATTAGAAGGGAGAATCAGAAAACTAGAAAAGAATTAAAAAGACCAGAATCACTGCAGAATGGTAAGTCTAATACTTAGCTTAAAATTATATAAATTTTTGGTGTCAGTTGATGTATGGAATCATTTTTTATTTGAATAAAGGTTTCGGGGAAATTTGGTTTAGGGTTACGGTTCTTAGGTTTTGGGGTTACGGTTCTTAGGGTTCTTGAGGTTAGGTTAGGGTTCTAAATTGTTACGTTTCTGGGTTTGAATAATTTTTAGGGTTCTCAGGTTTTGTTGAATATCTTCACCGATTATGGGTTCCTTGCGGTGTTTTTTAGATGAAGCTGGTGGTGCCCTGGAGCAGCCACCGGCGGAAGCGATTTTCGGTCGGCGGCGCCCAGGGCGGGGAGATTTCCAGTGATCGCCTTTCTAGAGAGAGGCAGGTGCATCTCTCTATAGAATTAAAAGAAAAGGGTTTTGTTTGGTTCGGTTAGAGGGAGAAAGAAGATAAAAAATAGGCCTTAAGCCCGAAAACCCTCTTTTAAAAACACTCTACGTATCCTATATGTTACTTCTATCGTGTACCCTCAACCCACACCTTATGATTTTAATCAAACGTTCATAAACCACGTGTCCATCATAACTCACAATACTCGCCCACACTCTGTCCAACAGATCAAACACATATGTTTTGGGCCAAGTACGTTATATTAAAGCCCCTTAAATTGCTTCCTCAATGTAAAACTCTACCCCCAGCGCTATTGGACCAAGTCCAACATCTGGACTTGAGCCCTTATTTCCTACACCCCTGGTTCTTGCAGATACATTCAAAACAACATCCCTCCATGCGAATGGGCCTAAATCCAATATCTGGATTAAGGGCCATGTTATTTACACTCCCACCCTTTTACTAACCAATTGAATTTGCACCCCCCGACGTTTTTTAAATAAAAATCATGTTATTTTTTTAATTTATTTTATTTATCTATTTATTTATTTATTTATTTATTTATTTTTCATAATTAATATATTTATTTTAATAATAAATTCTAAAACTGTTTATTTTTAATTGGAATTCTTTTTCTAAATACTAATTTTTATAGATACTTTAATTGCATTAAAATTATTTTTCTCATGCATTAAAAATGTATTTTCTCATATTGCATAACATATTTGAAAATGTCTAACCGAAAAATTACTAACAATTTTCTACTAACTTAATAAACTCAAGATACTATTTTCAAAAAGGATTATGGAGATATTTCTCATTAACTGTGAACTTTGTCTAACAACTCTACTATTTTCAACCCATACTTGCTTCAAGGATTAATTAGAGATCTTTCCATAATCCATAAAAAACACTAACCAAACAACCACAAACTACAAATTGGGACTTTGATTCCTCGTAAGAGGATACGTAGGCATACGACTTAAAAATCATGGTGGGTTCCCCTAATTAAAATTAAAATCCTATTTCCTGAATTGTAAATCTAAACCATGGTATCCTTGTGAACAAGGTAGATGAGGGGTGCTTAACACCTTCCCTTCGTCTAAAATGAGTCAACAACTTAGAATATTTGATCAAATCAGGGTTATCCATTATATTCCATTCCCTAGGATAAAAATTAATGGTGGCTACTCTTATTTTTAAACAAGTTATTACAAGAAGTACAAAGAAGAGTAATGGCTACCAAACTTTCTCCTCCAGATCTGGAAAATTCAAGTAATGGCGACTCTTATTTTTAAACTAGTTATTACAAGAAGTACAAGAAAGCTTTGAAGTCTATCCATCGACAACTATACAGATACAGGTTAGAGGAGTCCAATAGTATATTACTTAAGAAATTCTTCAGCAAATGCAGAAAGAAAGAGCCAGTATCGAGCGCTAAGTTACATATTGATGGGTAACAAACTTTTCAAGAAAATACCAGAAGAAGTCTTACTCAAATGATTGGGATAAAATGAAGCATACTTAACATTATCAAATGTGCATAGTGGTGCATGTTGAGCATATCAAGCAGGTCATAAGATGAAGTGACTTTTGTTTTGATATGCCTTGTATTGGCCCACTATGCTCAAAGATTGTATTGAATTCACCAAAGGATGTCAAGAATTCCAAATTCATGCAGGTATTCAACATATTTCTGCAAGTGAATTGCATGCTATAATCAATCCATGGCCCTTCAGGTGTTGGACACTTGATTTGGTTGGAGAAATTCAACCAGCCTCATCCAAAGGTCAAAGATATATTCTAGTAACAATTAATTACTTTACAAAATGGGTTGATGCAATACCTTTGGTGAATATGGAATAAGATAATATCATTGAGTTCATCTAAAGACAGATAATTTATTGATTTGGAATCCCCGAAACTATTACAACTGATCAGGGATTTGTTTTCACTGGTCGAAAGATGCAAGATTTTTCTAAAGAAATGGGATTCAAATTGTTAACATGCACACCATATTATGCACAGGCAAATGGACAAGTCGAAGTTGCGAACAAAGTGATTATTGGCTTAATAAAAAGACATGTGGGAAGAAAGACAAAGAATTAGCACAAGACATTGGATTAAGCTTTGTGGGCTTGTTAAATGTCTCCCAAAGAAGCAACTCACATTACACCTTTTCGACTGACTTTTGGGTATGCTGCAGTTTTTCAAAAAGAAATATACTTGCAGTCAGTAAGAGTTTAAAGGCAAAACAAAATCCCCTCTGACTATTATTGGGAAATGATGATGACCGAATTAGTCGACGTGGATGAAGAAATATTGCTTGCATTGGAAATCCTAAGGATACAAAAATAAAAAGTAGCAAAAGACTACAACAAAAGAGTCAGGTGAAAAGTATTTTCAATCGATGATTTGGTTAGGAAGGTAGTAGTACCCATGGATCAAAAGAATAAATTACTTGGGAAATGGTCCCCACATTGGGAAGGAACCTTTCAAATCATTCAAATATTCTCAAATAATGCATATGAAATAGAAGATTGGCAGAGGTTCGTAGAATCCTGAATATAAATGGCAAGTATCTAAAGAAATTTAAACCTATACTCTAGGAAGTAAAAATTTCAACATAATAGTAATTCAAAAGCATGAAAAGCCGATATGGTATTAAAACCAAAAAAGCCAAAATGGCTATGTCTTAAAGTTCATTTAAAAAATTATGCACACAAAAAACAAAAGGTAAAAGTTACAAACATCAAATTCTCAAAATGGAAGCTTCGTCTTCATCTTGTTATATTTTATCTTCTCCAAACTTAGTCTGTAGTCAATGGAAGATTGAGTGCCTTGAAGAGCAGAAATTTCTTACTCCAGTTTCCCATCATTTTCGACATGCTGAACGCTTTGAGCAATTTCTTTGTCAATATTAGTGTGATCCATATTTGTGATTTCTAATTGACGAGATTCAGCCTTAGAGATCCTATCTTAAAATTGTTGAATATTATCTTTCCAAATAGATATGGAGTGAGTATGAACATCAAACTCTTCTTTCACTTCCTTAATATCCTTCTCCATTTGTTCAGCTTTGGTGGAGGTTTCAAGCGCTTTCGCTCATTCAACTTCTTGGGTGGATTGTTTGTAGTGAGGCTTTGACACACCATCTCGTTCTATATTATAGTCAGTACTAACTTGATCAATTAAACTGGTTATGTCAATAAGGACTTCAGCAAATTCAGTAGGGCATGTAACTATGTTGATCTGGTTAATCAACTTCTTTAGCGTAAAGCATGCAGTGGAATCCTTCTTCAAGGTGTCAAATAAATTAACTTTAAATATTTTTTCCTTTAATTTTTGATGAAGTTGTTCAAATGTTCTCACATTTGAATCTTTCTTGGAAGAAACCGAATGATTGGAGCAACATTTTTCTAAAGGTGATCCTCTATTAGGCATCATTATCTTGACGTACTCAAGAGGACTGGTTTTCTTCAAATTGTCCAACTCTTCTTGAAAAAGTTATGGTTTAACATTTTTATCATCTTGCGGAGTCGTAGAAGTAGTGTTTCCCTTTGAACCAGGATGAACATTAGCATCTTCTTCCTCTTTGTCATGGAAGTATTGGGAAATGTCATCAGATAGGTGTTCTTCTTGATGTAGTAGTTCTTCAGTGGACTTTAACATTTTTTGAGAAGAATCATTGGGGCTATCATTGGCTTGGGCTTCCTCAGCAGGAGTTTGTTCAATCTTAGTTCGATGTTCCTCTTAACCACCTCAGATCAAAGAGAAGGTTCTTTCTGTGGTTGAAGAATAGTATAAAATTGGTTCACATATTTCGAAGATCCTTTATTAGAATCTCGATTGAGAGACAAAGGGTGATATGAAGCAGTGCCACTTCTAGGAGGGTTTTCATACTGAATTGGATATTCTGTTGGAATTGGTTAAGGATCCTGTGGAAAAAAAGAGTGTAAGGTAATTCGAATAAAAGACAATGAGTTTTTGAAGAAAGATATATGATGATATTATACCTTCATTCCTTCGACTCTAGTACTTGAGTTATCACTCTCAATCCGCTCCAAAACAACATTTCCAGATGGCTGGTGTTGTACCCCAAAATTTTCCCTCCCATATTTCTCAAAACATGGCAAGAAAAATCTCCAACTGGCTCAAGATTGCTCAAGAGTTGGACAGTCAAGTTATCTCCTAAGGCAGTCAACCCCAAATTAGGGTTTTGTGTTACCTCAATATCCTTGAGTCCAAATGATCTCAAATACTCCCCATTGTCCTAATATTTTCTCAAGATCATCCATGTCAAATTTCAAGCCTTTGCAGAGGAAGTTTGCTCAGTCAAATGCTTAAAAGGTCCAAAAATCGACTGTGCTAGGGAAAAAGTCAACTGTGACCCAAATACAGTCAAACCTCAAGGTTATTTGTCAACATTCTCATTTTGAATGATATTTAATCATTTGATCAAGGGTTTATCATGATTCATCAAGGATTGCTCAAAATTCATCAAGACTCAAAAGTTGCTAAATTAGGGTTTTGTAGGAAAAGTCAACTCAACTTTGACCAAGAATAACTTTCTCATACTTTATGAGAAATGACCCATCAAAATCTCATTTTAAAGAGGATTTAATTTACTAAAATCTATATTCACACCCCAAGATCAAAAAATGCACTCACAAGAAGTTATAAATTTGGACATTATAGGTCATTTTTGAAAGCCAACTAAAACCCCTTTTTTTCCAAAGCGTATAACTTGACCATGGAATATCAAAATGAGATGAGACCAAAAGGGTTGGTTAGAGGACAACTCAAGCTTTCTAAAAAGTCTAAGAACACTTCCAAAAGTTCAAAATTGAAGAAGTTATGCATTGTTGAAGTTGGGCATTTTTGCAAAATTGCGAAAAGTCAACTATCCCCAAAACTTCACATTTTGTCAAATGGGCCCATTCTTTTCCACTTGATTTGATCTTTCCACATTGCACACGTGTCCTAGATTCAGCCTTGGGTCCATTTATCAAATTTATTATTTTATTTTATTTTTTATTGAATTATTTCATTTTAAATCAATTTAAATCAAATAAAATCCCAAAACTTGATTACATGAGATATTTTTCTATTTTCAGGACCTAATCATCATCAATGTCATGATCAAATTTGTATCAAGCATTCCATGTGCAAAAAGATTGGATTTTTGGCAAATTAGGCAAGTTATCAATGGTGAATCAAATACAATCTCAAGGCATTGATGTGGAGAGATTCAAGACCAATTTGTTGACCTAATAAATTGCAGCATACATATACAATCCAAGGCACACGAATTTGAGACCTAGAGGCTGCAAGAACGTCAAGAACCAAACTTGAAAAAAGGTGAAAAAAAATACAAAACAGAAATCATCCTTAAAGGCGTTTACAAAGGCAAAACTCAACATCAATCAATTGTTGGGTGTTGTTATACCCCAAAATTTGCCCTCCCATATTCCTCAAGAAATTGCCAAGCCAAGTTACAAAATTCCCCAAGGGTCGTGCAGTGCAACAGTCTCCCATACAGTCAAAATTAGGGTTTTGAGTCTGATCAAGAAAAGGAAGTTTTCAAGGGCTCAATCAAGTCTCATATGCTTATAAACATGGTCAAGCATCCTCATATCAAGTTTCAAGGCATTCAGCTCAAGATTGCACAGTCAAAACCCTAAATTGCACTACAGTCAACTGTAGGGGCAAAATGGTCATTTGACAGTCAAAAGTTCAAATTTTTGGTCAACATATCATTTTGAAGCCACAAACATCATTTGATCAATGCTTGATCATGATTCTCAAAATTTGGCTCAGAAATCATCAAAGATGCAAAAGTTGCTATATTTGGACAGCTGAAAAAGTCAACTGAAATTGACCAGGGCATAACTTTCACATGGATTATCAGAAAAATTCCATCCAAAGCTCATTTTGAAGAGAAAGACATTTCCTACAACTCATCTTCATACTTCAAGTCCAAGAAATGCTCTCACAAAAAGTTATCAATTTCAACATTATAGGTCATTTTCAAAAGTCAACAAAAAGGGACTTTAAGTCAAAGGCCATAACTTGCGATTGGTAAATCAAAATGACATGGGACCAAAGGCATTGGTTAAAGGACTCAAAGAACTTTCCAAAATGTCCAAGAACATGTGAAAAGCTTAAAAATTGAGCAAGTTATGCCTTGTAGAAGTTGGGAAATTTTTGTGAAATGGCAAAAGTCAACTATCCTTGAAACTCCAATTTTTGACAAAAGGGCCCACTTTCTTCCACTTGATTCATCCTTGTCATGCCACACACGTGTCCCATGATTAATTTCAAGACCAAATATTGATTTTTCTATTTTATTTAATTTTTAATAATTTAATTCATTTTAAATCTTTGAAAATTCAAATAAAATTCAAAAACCAATGGAATAGTGTCATGTGAATTTGGACAACTTCCATGTATCATGGGCCAATTCAAAAACTCAGGCTAGGGTTAAGTTTCACACTAGGTCTAGGTCTTGGCTTAAAAGAAGGAAACTTGGTTAATGGTAAAAACCCTAAGACTTGTTCTTTCCTAGGCATGAATTAAGGTCAGTTAGCAAGCCAATTCCATTCCATTATAATCACTAAGTCAAACCCTAAGCCTAAGACATCATAAGCTGCGCCCAAACAAGCTTTTGAACATTGAAAATTTTGGATAAAAACACAAAACTGAAATCAAAGTTGGAGTGAGTTTTAAGCCTCAATTCTTTTTCTAATAGTTTCCTGGACAAACTCTGAACACATCCCAATTCCTAACATAAATCAAAACGCCAAGAAGTGGTAGCTACAACTCAAACCGTGTTGTAAAAAATTTCAAATCGCATAGCATAATCCAAGCATTCTTTTGCATTTTTCTTTATGGATTCTTGCTCATAATGATGTTCCTAAGCTAACCAACATGTTCAATTACGTTTTTGTGTCATATATGCGCTTTTGCCATTGTTGAATTTCTAGGTTTTCAGGATTCAAAATTAGGGGTTCTCAAACGAAGCAAAATCATGACTCCAGACTCATACCATTACGCTCAGCTCATCAAGACGAGGAGAAGGCACTAGTTGCGATCAATTTATGCTCAAAGATGAGCTAATCGCTATTTCTTCTAATCCAGCTTCAGACCACGCCCTAAAACCGTTGCCTATAGCCCTTATGTTTCAGAAAAAAAAAGGGGAACGAGGACGATGATGTGCTGGCGTGCAATGGTTGGGTGTTTTAAATTTCGCGCGCCCAATTATTAATGCGCTTGGTTTTTCCTTTTGTTTTTTATTCATTATAATATATCAATTGATGTTTAGTGGCTCAGCTGGCAGGTACCAATGCATATGACTCTCATGACCTGGGTTCAAGTCCCAGGTCTGGCAAAATTCCATATTATTTTTCAAAATAAAATTCTATGCTTTGCTAATGTCCAGGTACATCATATTCCACCCTCATCCAAGCGTACACATGCCTAATGGATGTAGATCAAGGGCTGAGATTGAAGATCCACTATACGCCTGGGTCAACGCGTTGGTACACCAATTGGAGAAGTCAACGAATCAAGTCTTGTTGGGCCAGAATTTCCAGGCCTGAACCTCCAATTCTGGGGCTACACCCCACCCTGGTTTGCCCATTTAATTTATTTTTCTTATATCATTTAATTATTATTTTATTTTGTTTTGTTGTTTTAATTCAATAGTTATTTTTTACAAAATACAAAAACATCACAAAAATCAGAAAAGTCAAAAAATTTAATAATTATTTTATTTTAAATATTGTTTTTTTTGTATAAATAATCACATGTAAATATTTAGTTTTAATTAGGTTTCCAACTTTAATTCCTTTTAATAAAAATCAAAACATAGAATTAGGTTAATTAACAATGTTCATTCCTTTTAAATTTTTTCTTTTTTTATCATAATATAATTATTAATTTATTCTATTTTATAATTAAATGTATATAAACAACTTAGATTTAAATTAGGTTAAAAATTAAATTTTTTTCTTAATAACTTAAAAAACGTTAGAATTAGGGTTTACAACCAATTTTTTTGTTTTAATTAATTCTTTTTTCTTTTTTCTTTTTTCTTTTAAATCTTAAAAAATACAAAAATACCAAAACATTTAATTTTTAATTTTTATTCTTCATTAATTTTAACTTATTGCAAAAGGGTCCAACGCCCTAGTTTTGTGTTTAATTCCTTTATTTCGCACATTTATTTTATATCGTTTAAATAATTATGTATATGCCCCAAAGCATTGTAATAATTTTTACTTTATTTCTCGCACTTTATTTTTATTTATCTTTCAGTCAAATCGGGTTCGGTTTATTTTGGCGATGTGGACCCGCGCCATTTGTAATAGTTTAGATTTATTTTCTCGCAAATATACAACTGTTAATAAATATGCATGAAAGAATGTATGGACTTAAAAATAAAATCAAGCGTAGATCACAACAAACATGACAAGACAAAATAATTGAAACATGACACACGAACCGCACACACCACCCCTAGGGTACGCCTCACTGTTGCCTTTCGAAAGGTGGTCGTCGAGTAGAAGACGTCTTAGTAAGTCCTCATGATCCGGGAACCTGGCATGAGGGTAGCTTCTAAGGTGTCTTCCCATTGCTCCAGTGATCACCACGTCCCTAAAACTCGAATTGACCCGAACACCTCCAACAGTGGTGCTACCTACCTCTCAATGGTGGGATGGCACTACTTTAAAGGACATTTACACAGACGAATTCCTTAGGGTAGGTAGGTTCTCAAGGATACTTGCTCTAATTTCAAACAAATCAAAATACTTTTCACACCAACACACTTTCAAAAACTTTCAAAACAAACTTTTCAAACACTCTGACGTACGAGTTGAACTGAAACTTTTCAAAGAATATTTTTGAAACCCACAATTGAAAAGCAAACAAATAATTTTGAAAACACATTGAGCAAGTACCTAAGAGCCCATGGATAACCATGGATAGAAAGGGTGCTAACACCTTCCCTTTCTATAACCTACCTCCCGAACCGAGAGCAATCTCTTTTAAGGAATTTTTCTGTGCTTTTGTCCTTTCCATTTGGAGAAAATAAAAGACGGTGGCGACTCTTGCTTCCGCGACATTTCGCGAACCAGCTTTAAAACAGTCAGTTCCAGATCCACCGATCACAGAACTGGCGACTCTGCTGGGGATAAAACTTAAAGTGAGGTGTACCTTAGGGCTAGTTCATAACTGTGTTTTCAATTGTTTTCCTTGTGTGCTTTAAAATTGTGGGTTGCTTGGGAGTTCTATAGATCCTAACCCGGATCTGGGGGAATACCTTTTTAGAAAGTAGCAACAAGGCTGTGAGGGAACTGTGCGGGGTATACCGACATGGTTGAAACAGTCTGCTACGTTGATGTGGCACTTTGGTGTGTACCGGTAACCCTTGAGTTCAGTCAAGGAGAGTACGGGGCCTCCGCGTGGTGTCGTGAAGCATCAACAGACCTTAGGAACCTTAATTGAACAATCTTGGCCTCTTTAGGGTAGTGAGATAACTGACTTTGGTGCAGTCCGAGGTTGGTTGATACTCGATACTACACTCAATTGAGGGTTGCTTTCCTGGAATATTTCGGTCGCCAGTTCAGTGGCTAAATCGAAACGATGAACAATGAAAGCAATCCCGTGATATTGGGAACCTTAGAACCCGGTTACTTTGATTAGGACAGGTTGAACCCACCAACTTCAAGAGGGTACTACTCAGACCCCATGCTGGCCTTAAACCTTAAGGGCCTGTCTTGTGTGCCTTGTGTGCCTTACATGTTTGTCTTTGTAAATATCTGTGGTGTGTTTAATCATAGCATCATGACATCATCCAGCATCATACGCATTGACTAACCATTTCAGGGGTTCGAATTTTCATCTTTGTTCTTGTTTTATAGGACATGGAAACTGTTCGTAGAAAGACAATTCCAATCAGTCTTGTAAGGATCCCTCCTCAGCTTAAGGAGCTTATATCCAGGATTCCCGAGAACTCTTCATTCAGTGAAAGGCATGGAAGTCTCATCAGCTTGGTCAACACCAACATTGAGGAAGATATGATAAAGGTCCTATTCCAGTTCTTTGACCCTCTGCATCACTGTTTCACCTTCTTGGACTATCAGTTGGTACCTACATTGGAGGAGTTCTCCCGACTCCTCAAGATCCCTATCCTTGATCAGCTACCCTTCAACGGTACAGAAAAGGAACCTAAGCTTGAAGAGATTACTAAAGCCTTGCACCTACAGTCATCTGACCTCAAGGGACATTGGGAAGTCAGAAGTGGTATTAAAGGGTTCTTAGCCAGGTTTCTGTTTGAAAAGGCCTATGAATGTTGGAACTCCCTTGACTTGCAAGCTTTTGAAGAGGTTGTGGCCCTCCTTGTTTATGGTTTGGTGTTGTTCCCTAACCCAGATCAGCTCATTGGTATCAGTGCTGTCCAGATCTTTATGTCCAGGAATCCTATACCTACGTTGCTGGGGGACCTCCTTCACTCATGTTACACTCGAACCATGAGAAAAAGAGGTGTCCTTATGTGTTGCACTCCTCTCCTGGGAAAGTGGTTTATTTCGCACCTTCCACAATCAGTCCTGAAGAACGAGCGGGGTTTGAGATGGTCACAACGGTTGATGACTCTTACACATGCAGATATACATTGGTGCCCTAGGTCCAGGGAAGATGTCACTATCATTGATCGTTGCGGGGAGTATCCTAATGTTCCTTTACTTGGAATCAGAGGGGGTATTACTTATAGTCCATGCCTGGCTTGGAGACAATTTGGTTATGCTCGGAGGGATGGTCCTCATGACATGTTGATTCCTGACATAGTTTTTGACTTCGACAACGACACTCAAGGACTTCGCCAGAGATTTATCAGAGCTTGGAGGATGCCTAGTAGGATAGACAGCAAGACACTGGGGCACAGGAACTCCATCCCTTTGGAGCCTTACCTCAAGTGGGTGCGAGCCCGCTCTCAGAAGTTAGTAATGCCTTATCCTCACATGCTTCCAGTAATCAAAGAGCCTGCCTTGGAAGGAGAGGTGTCTCATGTTATTCAGCACCCTGATATGCCCACATCCTGGGAAGAGATGCAGAAGAGTTGGATCCAGCTTAAGGAAGAGCGGAATTCTCTTGAGACTAGTTTGCATGCCAGTGAAAGGAAGGTCTTGGAGCTCACCCGCCTGTTGCACGAGGAAAGGAACCTCAACACTTACATAGCTCCAAAGAAGATGCGCAACATATTTTGGGATTGATTTGATCTTTTTGTACTTTTGCCCATGAGGCTTTGATGTATTAAACAATGATTTTCTTAATAATAATGTGTGTTCCTTTTGGTCTACAACAAATTTGAATTTTCGAACTCTTGAATGCATTACATAAACACATATCATTCATCATGTGCATCATAGGTACTCTTCTTTTCAGGTTGTTTACTGTTCTTCGCTGTTTATTTCAGCATCATGAATCCTGAATCATCAACCGAGGCATCCATCAAGGCTCTTCAGGCGCAAAACGTCCAATTTCAGGCGCAGAACGCCCAATTTCAGGAGCTGATCAAGGGCTTGGCTCAGGGTCAACAAGAGTTAAAGACCATGCTTTTGAAGAAGACTAAGAAGAAGAGGAGGACTGTGCTATTTAACACTGGGCGCAGACTCGGGAACACTTTGGTTGAAGCTGAAAGGACTCCTCCATCTGTGACGGAAGGTAGTCACCAAGAAAGGGAGGTCACTACTCCTGTGGGCTCTGATACTGAAACAGACTTCAACGACGAACAGTACCCTCCTGCTGAAGACCGGTACAAACAGCTGGAAGACAGATTAAAGGCTATGGAAGTTCAGCGGGTGCCTGGATTGGATTTCAGAGACTTGGGGTTATCTACTGGGGTGGTGATCCCCCACAAGTTCAAAACACCTGCCTTCGTGAAGTATGATGGGGCTTCCTGTCCCAAGATGCACCTCCGTTCTTATGTAAGGAAGATCCAGCCTTACACAGCAGACAAGAACCTTTGGATCCACTTCTTCCAGGAGAGTCTTTCAGGGACTCACCTCGACTGGTTCTATCAGCTGGATGGAATCAGCATTCGTAACTGGGAGGATCTGGCCACTGCTTTTTACAAGCAGTATCAGTATAATGCCGACCTCGCTCCTACGCGTACCCAGCTCCAGGGTATGTCGCTAGGGTCGGGTGAAGGTTTTAAGGAGTACGCTCAGAAATGGAGAGACCTGGCTGGCAGGGTGCAGCCACCATTGACGGATCGGGAGCTGGTAGATATGTTCTTGGGGACCCTATCTGGTCCATTTTTCAATCATCTCATTGGTAATTCCTCTGCTGGGTTTACCGATCTAATCCTGACTGGTGAAAGGATTGAGGCCGGTATAAAATCGGGGAAGATACAGAAAGTTGCCTCCTCCAGTACTGAGAAGAAACCCTTCAAAAAGGAGGCTAGTGCTGTATATAGCTCCCGGAGAATAGAGCGACCTGAACACCGCCAATCTGTCAGTGCGGTAATGATTGCCAAACCTGCTGCCGCTCCTCGGCCAACTAATCCTCAAAAGTTTGAAATACCCCGGAGGGAGTTTACCCGGTTAAGCATGACCTTATCACAGATCCTGCCACAGTTGCTATCCACCAATTTAGTGACTGTCAGGGAGGCTCCAAAGTTTCCCAACACTGCATCCCCCAAGTTCAATCCAAATGCTCGTTGTGCTTATCACTCTGATAGCCCGGGGCATAACACAGATGACTGTTGGGCCCTAAGGAATAAGGTTCAAGACCTCATTGATGCAAAGGAAATACAGTTTGAGGCGCCCGAGAGGCCGAATGTTGTAACTGCTCCCATGCCCCAGCATGGAGTGAATGCTGTTGAGGAGGATTTGTATGTAGCTTCGGTGGATGATGTTGCTACTCCGTTGCTGATGGTCAAGAGGAATCTGTTGCTAGCCGGTTTATTTCCGGGATGTAGCGAAAGTTGCCCTCTATGTGTTGCTTCCCCTGCTGGTTGTTCTCTGTTGAAGTCAGGCATCCAAAACCTGATAGATAGTAGAGAGATTTTGTTCAGAAAGACTGCTGTTCCTGCTGCTCCTGTTGAAGAAGTGTCGATCGTTACCATCTTCAACAACCATTCCAAGGCTCCTTCAAAGAAGCCTATACAAATTTTGTCAGTTCACAAGAGTGCTCCCATCACCATTACTGTTCCGGGGCCTATACCCTACAAATCTGATAAGGCTGTCCCATGGCACTATGGGGCGGATGTTTATGTTCTGGGTGTGAAACAAGAGTGCAACATTGATACTGGTGTCTCCAACATCACCGGGCCTGCTAAGGTCACTCGTAGTGGAAGACTGTTCTCGCCAGACATTGCTCCTCCGGCAATTCATAGGCCTTTGATCTTCACACCTGCCAGAGAGCCTGTTTCTCCCCCTGACCAAGTATCCACCCCTGCTACTGAGTCATCTGATACTCGGGGCAAGGGAATTGCTGCTGATGTGCCTGCCAGGACGGAGGCACCAAAGACCATTGTTGAGGCTTCCAAGCAGGAAATGGAAGAAATCCTCAAGATAATAAAGAAAAGTGATTTCAACGTTGTAGAACAGCTGGGGCACACCCCCTCTAAAATCTCCATGTTGTCACTGCTGCTGTGTTCAGAGGCCCATGCAAAGGCTCTGATTGCTTTCTTAAAGACAGCCCACGTACCCCAAGAGACGACTGCTGACCAGTTCACCGACTGTGTGGCCAACCTAACTGCTGATAATGGCCTGGGTTTCTCTGATGCCGATCTGACAGCAAAGGGGAAGAACCATAATGATGCCCTGCATGTCTCCATTGAATGCAGGGGCACTACTCTTGCTCATGTGCTGGTTGACACAGGTTCTTCATTAAACGTGCTGCCCAAGAAAGCTCTGGATAGGCTGGATTGTGAGGGTTTGGAGCTCAAACCAAGTAACATTGTTGTCCGGGCCTTTGACGGGTCCAAAAGAATGGTGCATGGTGAAGTGGACATCCCAATCAGGGTTGGGTCACAGGTATTTGATTCAAAATTCTATGTGATGGACATCCATCCGTCCTATTCTTGTTTGCTGGGTCGCCCATGGATCCACAAGGCCGGAGCTGTGACCTCCACATTGCATCAGAAGCTCAAGTACCCGGTCAGGGGGAAGATCGTAACAGTGCAAGGGGAGGAGGAGTACATGGTCAGCCACCTCAACTCTTTCAGATACGTAGAAATGGATGGGGAGTTCATTGAAACCCCCTTTCAACATTTTGAGGAAGTGCCACCAACCCTGGCAGCAGCAGAAGCAGATGAAGAGGTTTCTCCTATGAAGATGGCCTCCTTAAAGGACGCCCGGGCTGTGATCGAAAAAGGTGAATGTGCAAACTGGGGCAAGCTCCCTGATCTTACTCCTAAGACTAACAAGTTTGGGCTGGGTTTCACCACAGAAGCTCAGAAAGCGGTGCGCAAGGCAAGAATTGGAAGACCTCCGGTGCTCATCACTCGCTCAGAAGTGAATGCTATTGGAGAGGAAGATGAAATAGAAGAGTCAGAGTTCGATAGCTGGATCTACCCGACGGCCGACGGTGGATTGACCAATTGGACTGCTAAAGATTTTACACCCATAACTTTTGTTCCCCAGTAATGAATTTCTTTGTTTTTGATTTGTAATAAACAATAATTTGAAACTATATGGCCCGGTGTCTTACCCGGGGCACCGTGGTTTTATTTATGAGGGCTTTTGTTTGTCACTGTCATATATCATGAATAAAAGCATTGGACGTTTTTCACATTTCAAATTTTGCGCTCCTTTTCTTTCCTTTCTTTACATATTGCAAAACAGCTGTATTTACACACACACTCACTCATACAGGTTTCAATCCACTCTGGATCTCACTGGTAACGACTCTGCTACTGCCAGTTATGACTTCGAAAATCCGATCAACTTAGCCGAAGACGAAGGTGAAGATGATTGCGAAGTGCCTGGTGAACTTGCAAGACTGTTACAACAGGAGGAGAGGGCAATTCAACCCCATGAAGAGCCAGTGGAAATAATAAACTTGGGTACTGAGGAAGACAAGAAAGAGGTGAAGATTGGTGCCAACCTAGAACTCAGCGTGAAGCAACGGTTGACTCAGATGCTGCATGACTATAAAGAAATCTTTGCCTGGTCCTACGAAGATATGCCCGGACTAGATACCGACATTGTGGTCCATCACTTACCAACTAAAGAAGATTGCCCTCCGGTTAAGCAAAAAGTCTGCCGTATGCGTCCAGAGATGTCTGAGAAGATTAAAGCCGAGGTTATGAAGCAGTTTGATGCCGGGTTTCTTGCAGTAACTTCTTACCCTCAGTGGGTTGCTAATGTGGTGCCGGTACCTAAGAAGGACGGCAAGGTCAGGATGTGTGTCGATTACAGGGATCTGAACAGGGCCAGCCCCAAGGATGACTTCCCTCTACCTCACATTGATGTCCTTGTTGATAATACAGCTCAGCACAAAGTATTCTCTTTCATGGATGGCTTTTCAGGTTACAATCAGATTAAGATGGCACCTGAAGACATGGAAAAGACTACGTTTGTTACTCAATGGGGCACCTTCTGTTACAAGGTCATGCCATTCGGGTTGAAGAACGCTGGGGCAACCTACCAACGTGCCATGGTTGCCTTATTTCACGATATGATCCATCACGAGATAGAGGTGTATGTTGACGACATGATCGCTAGGTCCCAGACTGAGGAAGAACACCTTGATCATCTACAGAAACTGTTTGACCGGTTGAAACTGTACAAACTAAGATTGAACCCTAACAAGTGCACCTTCGGGGTAAGATCTGGGAAGTTGCTAGGCTTCGTGGTCAGTGATAAAGGAATTCAAGTGGACCCTGCTAAGGTCAAAGCCATTCAAGAGATGCCAGTTCCTAAGACAGAGAAGGAAGTCAGAGGCTTTCTAGGACGTCTGAATTACATTGCTCGGTTCATCTCACACTTAACTGCTACCTGTGAGCCAATCTTCAAGCTGCTGAAGAAAGATCAGGTAGTACGTTGGAATGATGAATGTCAGGCTGCTTTTGACAGAATCAAAGAATATCTCCAAGAACCACCCATCCTTATGCCACCAGTTGAAGGGAGACCTTTGATACTTTACCTGACAGTGCTTGATAATGCAATGGGGTGTGTGCTGGGGCAGCATGACGAGTCTGGCCGAAAAGAGCATGCCATTTATTACCTTAGCAAAAAGTTCACCGACTGTGAGACCCGATACTCACTGCTTGAGAAAACTTGCTGCGCTTTGGTATGGGCTGCTCGCCGGCTGAGACAGTATATGCTGACTCACACTACCTTGTTAATCTCAAAAATGGATCCTATAAAGTACATATTCGAAAAGCCTGCTCTGTCTGGGAGAATTGCAAGATTGCAGATGATCTTGACGGAATACGACATTCAGTACACGACCCAAAAAGCCATCAAGGGAAGTGTATTGGCAGACCACTTAGCACATCAAGCTGTGGATGACTACCAATCAATGAACTTCGAGTTTCCAGATGAAAGCATTATGATAGTAACTGACTGTGAAATACCTGGACCGGATGAAGGACCTGAACCAGGATCCCGATGGTCTATGCACTTTGACGGAGCCTCCAATGCTTTGGGAAATGGTATCGGCGCCATAATCGTATCTCCACAAGGTACTCATACTCCACTCACCGCCCGGCTGTGTTTCAACTGTACCAACAACATGGCGGAGTATGAAGCGTGTATTATGGGTCTTCAAGCTGCGATCGACCTGAGGATCAAATTTCTGAGTGTCTTCGGAGATTCCGCTCTTGTGATCAATCAGATCAAAGGAGAGTGGGATACGAAACACCCAAACTTGATTCCTTACAGAGAATGTGTGTTGGCCCTGATCCCCCACTTCACAGAGATAACATTTGAGCATTTTCCAAGAGAAGAGAATCAGTTGGCAGACGCGTTAGCTACAATGTCTTCAATGTTCAAGGTTAAATGGGATAATGAAGCTCCCCGGATCATCATCTGGAAACTGGACGAACCGGCATACTGTTGTGATCTCGAAACCGAATTGGTGATTGAGAAGCCTTGGTACCACGAAGTGAAGAGATACCTAGAAGCTCAGGAATACCCTGAAGGAGCATCTGTCAATGATAAGAAATTCCTGAGGAGGTTTGCAGCCAAGTTCTTTCTTAGCAATGGCATCTTGTACAAGCGAAACCAGGATTCAACCCTACTGCGTTGTGTAGATAAGACTGAAGCAGAAAGAATCATGGAAGAGCTACATGAAGGGACCTTTGGTACACATTCCAGTGGGCATACCATGGCTAAGAAGATCCTACGGGCAGGATATTACTGGTCTACGATGGAAGCTGACTGTTACCAACATTCCAGGACATGCCATAAATGCCAGATCTACGCAGACAAGGTGCATGTTCCTCCGGTTCCCCTGAATGTTCTGACTGCGCCTTGGCCATTTGCAATGTGGGGCATAGACATGATCGGTGAGATTAAACCTACGGCATCCAATGGACATCGCTTCATCCTAGTGGCGATTGATTATTTTACGAAGTGGGTTGAGGCAGCATCCTATGCTACGGTAACCAAGACTGTTGTGGCACGGTTCATTCGGCACAATCTTATCTGTCGGTACGGTGTCCCTGAGCGGATTATTACAGATAACGGTACCAATCTGAACAATAAAATGATCGCTGAGCTCTGCGAACAGTTCAAGATACAGCACCACAATTCTTCTCCTTACAGACCGAAGATGAATGGGGCTGTAGAAGCAGCTAATAAAAACATCAAGAAGATCGTGCAGAAGATGACAGTAACGTATAAAGATTGGCACGAGATGTTACCGTTCGCTCTGCATGGGTATCGTACCTCAGCTAGGACGTCAACCGGGGCAACTCCTTTCTCTCTGGTTTATGGCATGGAGGCAGTCTTGCCGATCGAAGTACAAATTCCTTCTCTCCGGATAATGAAGGATGCAAATCTGAACGAAGATGATTGGATCCAGACACGACTTGATCAGCTCAACCTTATTGACGAAAAGAGACTTGCTGCTATCTGTCATGGTCAGGCGTATCAGAAACGAATGATCAGGGCATTTAACAAAAAGGTCAGACCACAGGAATATCAAGTCGGGGATCTGGTGATCAAGCGAATCATCCTTCCTCAGAGTGATCCAAGGGGCAAATGGACCCCTACGTACGAAGGGCCATTTGTGGTTAAGCATGTGTTCTCAGGAGGAGCCATGATATTGACCAACATGGATGGTGACGACCTTCCTCACCCCGCCAATGCAGACATAGTTAAAAAATACTACGCATGAAAAAAGACCCGCTAGGCTGACATGCCTAGGCAAAAATTAGGGCTTCCCGTCGAACCAAAAGGGTTCGGGCAAAATGAAGGGATGAAAATAAAAATCTGTACACCCGGCAAGTCGAAAACCTGAAAAGGCGGCTTGGGCAAAAATGGGTATCCCGGTGGACTGAAAACCCGAAAGGGCAGTCCAGGCAAAAATTAGGGATAAAAACGTAATACTATGTCTCATTGGATCATTTTGCATCCAGAATCTGGTATCTACATCAAGTTCAGACGGCATCGATCAGTCAGCTTCACCTTCAACCAAGGTCATCAAGTGATGAGACGCACGGAGCGTAAAGGCAATAGCAGAGTTGAAACCCAGTGGATCATTCATATTTCACACAGCTGTTTATTTTCTTTTGTACAAAACTTGTATAAACTCTCTTGTTCGGCGACGTTCCGCTTACCAGGACGCCAGCCTCTTGTACACAAAACGCCTATTCACAGGCTATTCAAAATCAATACAAATATACTTTTCAGTTAAACGTGCCAACTGTTTTTTCTTTTTCTGTTTTTGTTTTGTGAAGAACGTCCAAGGTTCAATTTGTGATATATGCATTGACAATAATTTGCTAACTCATAAATATTTGCATACGAAACAAAGAATGAATTGCAGGTGACACTAGAAACAGGGGCAATAAAGAGTTGTCTGAGCAGTCTAATTGTTTTATCCTCCAAGGTACCAAGGTAGGTTCAGCTAAAAAACCTAACCAGACATCTTAAATTCCCCAGAGAGTGAGACAGCAAGTCAGTGCATTCTTCCCCAAACAAAGTTAACAAGTCTCAAGGAAATTGGGTATCCTCCGGTAGATCCCAATATTCCCCAGCAGCAATACATGTATTCTTAACAAGCATCCCCGGCAGTCTTGATCTAAAGATGATTCCCCGGCGGCATACATCAACATTCAAGGGAATCACTTCCCCAGCATACCAAAACTTCCCCAGAAGAGTCCAGTCCGGTTTCCCCAGGAAAGTTGGAACCCATCTCCCCAAGCAGTAAGCTTATCCCCAGTAAATTCTGGAAGCTTATTCTTCACAGAGCACAAACGCGTCGTCCGACTTTATTTAAAGAGTTATTTCCTTAACAGGATATAACTGGGTTATCCTCAGCCAAAAGCCACGAAAGGGTCGTCGTCAACATAGTTCTTTCCTATCCCCAGCGAAGTCCATTAACACTTCCAACAACAAGGACATCCTCAGCAAATTACTGCTATCAACACTCAGCAAAGCATCTCTATCCCCACAGAGTATTGCTTCCCAGCATGATCGCTAGAATATCTTTTCTCCCCGCAGAATCTTCCATTCGCCAAGTTTATTCCGCAACGGAGTCATCTTCTCCTACCGGTATTCTTGCAACTATCATCCCCAGCGGAAGTACAAGTTTATTCCTCAATATCAGCCCAGGATACGACTTCCCGGCACCCGTCAAGGATTTACTTTCCTAGACGAAAACATACATAAAACATCACATACATCATTATAGCATGCATAACGCACTGCATCATACAAATCTCATTTATGTTGAGAACATCATTGCTTGATCCATATCATGTATTGCATATGACTGACTTTTATCTTTCAGGAAAGATCCAGTTAAGTTCTCAAGCTACATTTCAAGACCTAGACCGGTTCAGTTAAATCGTCCCAAGATTTTCCTGATACTTATCCAGTCAAAGGCCTTCTCTGGTTCAGTCAGATCGACCCTAAGATCTCCCTGATGCTTATCCAGTTGAAGACATTTCAAGACCTAGACCGGTTCAGTTAAATCGTCCCAAGATTTTCCTGATGCTTATCCAGTCAAAGGCCTTCTCTGGTTCAGTCAGATCGACCATAAGATCTCCCTGATGCTTATCCAGTTGAAGACATTTCAAGACCTAGACCGGTTCAGTTAAATCGTCCCAAGATTTTCCTGATGCTTATCCAGTCAAAGGCCTTCTCTGGTTCAGTCAGATCGACCCTAAGATCTCCCTGATGCTTATCCAGTTGAAGACATTTCAAGACCTAGACCGGTTCAGTTAAATCATCCCAAGATTTTCCTGATGCTTATCCAGTCAAAGGCCTTCTTTGGTTCAGTCAGATCGACCCTAAGATCTCCCTGATGCTTATCCAGTTGAAGACATTTCAAGACCTAGACCGGTTCAGTTATATCGTCCCAAGATTTTCCTGATTCTTACCCAGTCAAAGGCCTCTCTGGTTCAGTCAGATCGACCCTAAGATCTCCCTGATTCTTATCCCAGTAGAAGACACCCCAGATCTTTTCTCAACGAGCGTCGTTGAAGTTAAAATCACCAAGATTTTTCTCAAAAATCAGCTCCTGCAACGTGTCAGGTACTCATTTTTCTTTTGCAGGTATGCAGGTTCTCGCCAAGGAATCTCTTACGCAATCAAACATCCAGATGGCATCTATAAGCCCATTCCCCCATCATTGCTAACATGTGAGCGCAAATTTCTGGGCACTCTAGTGTCCAATCATCTT
The DNA here is from genome assembly GCA_948472305.1 of Vicia faba. NCBI lineage: Eukaryota > Viridiplantae > Streptophyta > Magnoliopsida > Fabales > Fabaceae > Vicia > Vicia faba. Next base: position 276,623,555 of record OX451735.1, on the reverse strand, counting down.
CTACCCTCGGATTACGAAAGGCACGTCAGCCAATCTGCATCCTCAGGTCTAAGAAGATTGAACAGGGGCAACTGTTATACCCCAAAATTTGCCCTCCCATATTCCTCAAGAAATTGCCAAGCCAAGTTACAAAATTCCCCAAGGGTCGTGCAGTGCAACAGTCTCCCATACAGTCAAAATTAGGGTTTTGAGTCTGATCAAGAAAAGGAAGTTTTAAAGGGCTCAATCAAGTCTCATATGCTTATAAACATGGTCAAGCATCCTCATATCAAGTTTCAAGGCATTCAGCTCAAGATTGCACAGTCAAAACCCTAAATTGCACTACAGTCAACTGTAGGGGCAAAATGGTCATTTGACAGTCAAAAGTTCAAATTTTTGGTCAACATATCATTTTGAAGCCACAAACATCATTTGATCAATGCTTGATCATGATTCTCAAAATTTGGCTCAGAAATCATCAAAGATGCAAAAGTTGCTATATTTGGACAGCTGAAAAAGTCAACTGAAATTGACCAGGGCATAACTTTCACATGGATTATCAGAAAAATTCCATCCAAAGCTCATTTTGAAGAGAAAGACATTTCCTACAACTCATCTTCATACTTCAAGTCCAAGAAATGCTCTCACAAAAAGTTATCAATTTCAACATTATAGGTCATTTTCAAAAGTCAACAAAAAGGGACTTTAAGTCAAAGGCCATAACTTGAGATTGGTAAATCAAAATGACATGGGACCAAAGGCATTGGTTAAAGGACTCAAAGACCTTTCCAAAATGTCCAAGAACATGTGAAAAGCTTAAAAATTGAGCAAGTTATGCCTTGTAGAAGTTGGGAAATTTTTGTGAAATGGCAAAAGTCAACTATCCTTGAAACTCCAATTTTTGACAAAAGGGCCCACTTTCTTCCACTTGATTCATCCTTGTCATGCCACACACGTGTCCCATGATTAATTTCAAGACCAAATATTGATTTTTCTATTTTATTTAATTTTTAATAATTTAATTCATTTTAAATCTTTGAAAATTCAAATAAAATTCAAAAACCAATGGAATAGTGTCATGTGAATTTGGACAACTTCCATGTATCATGGGCCAATTCAAAAACTCAGGCTAGGGTTAAGTTTCACACTAGGTCTAGGTCTTGGCTTAAAAGAAGGAAACTTGGTTAATGGTAAAAACCCTAAGACTTGTTCTTTCCTAGGCATGAATTAAGGTCAGTTAGCAAGCCAATTCCATTCCATTATAATCACTAAGTCAAACCCTAAGCCTAAGACATCATAAGCTGCGCCCAAACAAGCTTTTGAACATTGAAAATTTTGGATAAAAACACAAAACTGAAATCAAAGTTGGAGTGAGTTTTAAGCCTCAATTCTTTTTCTAATAGTTTCCTGGACAAACTCTGAACACATCCCAATTCCTAACATCAATCAAAACACCAAGAAGTGGTAGCTACAACTCAAACCGTGTTGTAAAAAATTTCAAATCGCATAGCATAATCCAAGCATTCTTTTGCATTTTTCTTTATGGATTCTTGCTCATAATGATGTTCCTAAGCTAACCAACATGTTCAATTACGTTTTTGTGTCATATATGCGCTTTTGCCATTGTTGAATTTCTAGGTTTTCAGGATTCAAAATTAGGGGTTCTCAAACGAAGCAAAATCATGACTCCAGACTCATACCATTACGCTCAGCTCATCAAGACGAGGAGAAGGCACTAGTCGCGATCAATTTATGCTCAAAGATGAGCTAATCGCTATTTCTTCTAATCCAGCTTCAGACCACGCCCTAAAACCGTTGCCTATAGCCCTTATGTTTCAGAAGAAAAAAAAGGGGAACGAGGACGATGATGTGCTGGCGTGCAATGGTTGGGTGTTTTAAATTTCGCGCGCCCAATTATTAATGCGCTTGGTTTTTCCTTTTGTTTTTTATTCATTATAATATATCAATTGATGTTTAGTGGCTCAGCTGGCAGGTACCAATGCATATGACTCTCATGACCTGGGTTCAAGTCCCAGGTCTGGCAAAATTCCATATTATTTTTCAAAATAAAATTCTATGCTTTGCTAATGTCCAGGTACATCATATTCCACCCTCATCCAAGCGTACACATGCCTAATGGATGCAGATCAAGGGCTGAGATTGAAGATCCACTATACGCCTGGGTCAACGCGTTGGTACACCAATTGGAGAAGTCAACGAATCAAGTCTTGTTGGGCCAGAATTTCCAGGCCTGAACCTCCAATTCTGGGGCTACACCCCACCCTGGTTTGCCCATTTAATTTATTTTTCTTATATCATTTAATTATTATTTTATTTTGTTTTGTTGTTTTAATTCAATAGTTATTTTTTACAAAATACAAAAACATCACAAAAATCAGAAAAGTCAAAAAATTTAATAATTATTTTATTTTAAATATTGTTTTTTTTGTATAAATAATCACATGTAAATATTTAGTTTTAATTAGGTTTCCAACTTTAATTCCTTTTAATAAAAATCAAAACATAGAATTAGGTTAATTAACAATGTTCATTCCTCTTAAATTTTTTCTTTTTTTATCATAATATAATTATTAATTTATTCTATTTTATAATTAAATGTATATAAACAACTTAGATTTAAATTAGGTTAAAAATTAAATCTTTTTCTTAATAACTTAAAAAACGTTAGAATTAGGGTTTACAACCAATTTTTTTGTTTTAATTAATTCTTTTTTCTTTTTTCTTTTTTCTTTTAAATCTTAAAAAATACAAAAATACCAAAACATTTAATTTTTAATTTTTATTCTTCATTAATTTTAACTTATTGCAAAAGGGTCCAACGCCCTAGTTTTGTGTTTAATTCCTTTATTTCGCACATTTATTTTATATCGTTTAAATAATTATGTATATGCCCCAAAGCATTGTAATAATTTTTACTTTATTTCTCGCACTTTATTTTTATTTATCTTTCAGTCAAATCGGGTTCGGTTTATTTTGGCGATGTGGACCCGCGCCATTTGTAATAGTTTAGATTTATTTTCTCGCAAATATACAACTGTTAATAAATATGCATGAAAGAATGTATGGACTTAAAAATAAAATCAAGCGTAGATCACAACAAACATGACAAGACAAAATAATTGAAACATGACACACGAACCGCACACACCACCCCTAGGGTACGCCTCACTGTTGCCTTTCGAAAGGTGGTCGTCGAGTAGAAGACGTCTTAGTAAGTCCTCATGATCCGGGAAACTGGCATGAGGGTAGCTTCTAAGGTGTCTTCCCATTGCTCCGGTGATCACCACGTCCCTAAAACTCGAATTGACCCGAACACCTCCAACAGTGGTGCTACCTACCTCTCAATGGTGGGATGGCACTACTTTAAAGGACATTTACACAGACGAATTCCTTAGGGTAGGTAGGTTCTCAAGGATACTTGCTCTAATTTCAAACAAATCAAAATACTTTTCACACCAACACACTTTCAAAAACTTTCAAAACAAACTTTTCAAACACTCTGACGTACGAGTTGAACTGAAACTTTTCAAAGAATATTTTTGAAACCCACAATTGAAAAGCAAACAAATAATTTTGAAAACACATTGAGCAAGTACCTAAGAGCCCATGGATAACCATGGATAGAAAGGGTGCTAACACCTTCCCTTTCTATAACCTACCTCCCGAACCGAGAGCAATCTCTTTTAAGGAATTTTTCTGTGCTTTTGTCCTTTCCATTTGGAGAAAATAAAAGACGGTGGCGACTCTTGCTTCCGCGACATTTCGCGAACCAGCTTTAAAACAGTCAGTTCCAGATCCACCGATCACAGGTGTCTACTCAACTCCTGCAATCAAAAGCAAGCTCTTACACCCTCTTAAACACATTGTAAGCATCACGTTTCTTGGCTCTGTATTCCAAATTGCAACTCTCTATTTTCGCATCATTTTGATAAATCATGGATATATTTGTGATGCTTATGAAATTTCTGAACTTTTGGCATTGTTTGATTGCATTTATATGGACTGTAACCCTATAACCGAACCTAGGGTTTTGTAGTTTGTTTTTTGGGCATTTTATTTACAGGCAAAATTAGTTCCATTGATGGACATGGACGTGACTAGGGGAGATAAACGAGCATAACCATAGTCTTGGATTTGATTTTCATGGCCTAGAACTGATTTTAGGGTGGACATACGAATTTAGTTGCGGATATAAATCCGCAGGTAAATGTACAGGGTTGAAGGAAGAAGACAAAGATGTGTCTCCGCCTGGTTGGTTGGTTCAAATACTTGGCGCGTTTTAATTTTGTTCTGGCATATTAATGTTATTTCTCATATTATCATTATTATTGAATATACTAACAATAGAAACGCGTTGGCCTAGTGGAAAGAGGAGCTGGAAGTAACCAACAGGACTTGGGTTCGAATCCCAGGTCCCCTGTATTATTTGTTATATTTTTCAGTCAGGTGATCCAGTGTAATTCCAAGCGTGCAGCCCACTATGGTCTCTCAATCATTCAATAGCCAGATGGCCAAAGGCCAAATCTGGTGGCCATAACCTGGAGGTCTACCATGGGCAAAAGTCAAAGGCGCACAGGGAAACCCACAGAGTCAGCTAGGCCAGCGCCTATTGGGCCTCTGAATTGATATTCCAAGTCCCCAAATTGGGCCCAAACCCCTCCTAAGTCTTTCTATTTCATTCTTTTTATTTATTTTATTTAATTATTTGTTTAATTCTTGATTAATTAACCAATCAAACTTTTTCTTAATAAAATTAAAATCTAAAAAATATTTTCTTATTAAAATTAAATTTCAGCATTTTATTTTTGTTAAACAATATTAATTTAATTAATTTAGTTAATTAGGAATAACTTTTAATATATTTTGCAATAATTAAAATTAACTTAGACAATTAGGTTTTATTAACATTGATCAAATTTATTTTTATTTCTTTAAATACCAAAAACCCAAAAATATTTTTATTAATTAATTTATTTATTAATTTAATAATTAACCTAGATTAATTTCTTTCTTAATTAAAAAAATAACAAAAAAATCTTTTCTTCAATTAAAAGGGTCAAAACCCTAGAACTCGCCCGATTTAGTTTCCCGCACGCGATCCATTTTATTTCAATATTGTATCTGTTTCCGGAATGTAATAGCTTAATAGGACTTTACTATTTTTACCGCTTTATTTATTTTCTGCATTTTAATTTCAAGGGTTGCTTTTGGCGATGTAAATAGATCACCATTAACATGTACAAAGATAAAATAAACTGAAAATAACACACTCGCACATGCGCACTCTTAGGGTACACCTCACTTGGTTGCCTTCGTAACGCGGTCATTGAGTATAGGAAGTTTTAGAGGTCGCCCTCTTGTCCAAAGATCATAGTCGCCTCGAAACGGTTGCCTCAGAAAAATGATCTAAGACATTAGGGTTACCGCTAAGGCGTCCTAACATTGCTTTAGTGACCGCACGTCCCTTAAATCGAATTGACCCTTAATACTCCAACGGCGATGCTACCTACTCATTCATATTGGGATAGCATTGTCTAAAGGACATTAGCACAAATTGATTCCTTTTTCGAGTAGGTAGATGGTTCTTAAGTACTTGCTCTTTCAAAATAAAACAAATTTTCACACATACACTCCTTTTCAAAAATAAAACTCTTTTCGATCCCGCAAACACAAAGAAAAGAAAATTTTGAAAACATTATGAGCAAGTACCTAAGATCCCGTGGATAACCACGGATAGAAAGGGTGCTAACACCTTCCCTTTCTATAATCTACCCCCCCCCCCCCCCCCCCCCGAACCCGAGAAATATCTCAAAAAAGGAATTTTTCTGTTCTTTTTTCCTTTCGTTGTTGGATAAAATAAAAGTCAGTGGCGAATCTTGCTTACCGCGACATTTTGCGAACACAAACGCAAAACGTAAACCAGCACACCAAAAAACAGTCAGTTCTCTCCCACCGTATCATAGTTGGGAAATCTTCTTCCTTTTTGGGGAAGGGGACAATACTTTGATTGTTATATTTTTGGGTAGTTGAGAAGAAGTTGCATCACAAATTTTTGTATTCTTCTTCTTTAACTTCTTGGTTTTTAAAGGAGTGGGTGAGTAATCTCCTTCATCTTCAGAAATATGTGGAGTTTCGACGGTGGATTTTCTCTTGTTTGGAGTAAGAGGTAGTTTTCCACCAGCCTATAAAGAGAAAAGAGTTATCATAAATGAAATGATAAAAGAAGAAAGCATAAATAACAAATTATACCTTAGTTATTGTTTGAGATTTTTCAATATTTGGAATGGCATCCTTCAACGAAGAAGTGTCTTGTTTGGGTGCAGTCGTTGATCGTGTGTTTGAAGTTTGTTTTTATTTATTCATTGGTTTCTTTTCAACAGCTAAAAGAATATTACAATATTATATACATTAGTATCAATTAATAATGAAAACTAATAAAGATGACTGAAGGGATCAAGAGATCTTTTGGTTCCACACTTTCACTTTCTGGGGAAAGTATTGTAACATGATTTAGATCGAAGTGAAGGAATCCTTTGAAACTTTCCAATGTATGCTTGGTATAAACCACTCTCTCAGCAGGTTTTTAGACTCTTGCTTTAAAAAGTTGTGATAATTCCCCCAGACGAACCAGTCTGGATAACGAGGGTGAAATGCTAGGCCAAAATTAGCACTGGGTAATTTTGGGAATTTTGGTGGTTCAAGTTTGAAAGCTAAGTTATACCTATTTCCTAGATTGACACGTGAGGAAATATTTAAATATGGAAGCATTTTAGTAAATTTTTCTCTCAAAGTTTTCACTACACTAAATATGGTTTGACTGAGATTATTCGGATTATAAACAATTTAAAACTACTTTTAGAATGCATGGATCTCATTGATGTGACTCTTCGTACCATTCTTGATATGATCCTGCACAGAGGCAAAAGCTTTTGTCAGTTGCTGAGCAAGATGGTTGCATCGAACATGTCGTTGGAGTAATTTTTCCTTCACCAACTATCAAAGGCTTTGGTGTAATAAAAGGAGGGTTGGAAAGGAATGAGTTTGAATTCATCAAATGTGGAGTAGCGTTGCATATGTTCTTCTATTTCAGAGATAGTGAAATTCATTTTTTAAAAGTAAACAACGCTCTTTCTGTCGAAAAGAGGTTCAGGAATTAATTGGCAACATCAAAATTATCGAGCGACAAAATTGGGTTGATAGGAGAGTAAAATGATGTGGCTCTAAATGGGCATGAGTCTTGTGGTGATCAACCTAGGAAATAAGAAAGATCGTCAAGGTTCTTGCCTCTTGAAGTGGCGAATTATCAAAGAAAGAGCTTGTGAACCATTCAGGGCCATGGGTTCTCTGAGCAAAGGTACCCATTGAAGGAGTAAAGTTATGATATTTGGTAAACATCATAACATAATTTGTAAAGTACTCTTCTAAATCGTACTAATCTTTTTCCCTCAATAGTTTTATTCTGGATTTCCGGTTATGTTTCATCTATTTGTCTAGAGGTGGAAAGAGAAGGTTCGAAGGTGGCGTTAAGCCACAGTTGAAGGAGCCAATATGGGCCAGCTAAGAGTAAAATTGTCCCTGCATCATAATTTTTCATGTTTCTAATAGCTTCCCCTAGACACTCATAAATTCTAGCTAATATTAGTTCACTAAGGCAAGTGTTTCGACCAGAGTAAATTTGGTTGGCTATGGTTAAGAATCTCTTAACTACTTGTAGATATTTGCAGCAGAAAACACACCGAGATAGCCATAGCGCAAGGAAAGCTATGTGTTCCATGTTTGATACTTCTTCTCCTACAGCATGTTTGTTGCACCCCCAAAAACATCCTTTTAGTATCAATCATAGTTAACCCAAATCTCACATTCATTCGTCTCCACATACATTTTCATCTACATCACAATCATTCATAGCATGTGTTCTCAAAGCATGAGATCACATTTTTCTTAAGATTAGAGTTTTGAAGAAGAGAGATTCATTTCTCAAGAGTTTGTATCATTATTATCAAGGCACCCTCAATCATTGTATTTCATCACTTTAGTTTAAAGGAAATTAGAGTTTTGGCCTTCATTAGTAGAAAATTAGGAATCGGGTCAAACTCTCGAGTTCCCCTTCTTGGCGGTTTGGACGCCTATGCTGATTCGGGCATTGATGGTGATTATTTCGATTTTGAATTGATTGATTCTGACATGGTTATTGAGGTTGAATCTTATCCTGCTGGTTCTATGGTATAGGCCATAATTACTGGTGTTGAAGACTAGAGGGTGGATGTTGGCTTTGAGCATCTACTTCCATATGAATATTGATGATAGGACACAGGAGACGAATTTCAGGAGCTTGGTAAGTTTCCCATATTACATTCATTACATTTTCTTCTTCCTCTTGGAAATCTCTAAGGGATTCATTAGTCGGGTTACTCGATATGCTTTGGATTTTTCCATTTTTAATGCCGTTCTCGATGTGTTCCCTTACTATTACTAGGTCAGAGAAGCGTGATGATACACTGCCCAATATATTTTCATAGTACTGACCTCGTAGGGTACTCATGAACATATCTATGAACTCCTTATGAAATAATGGCGGTTTTACTCAAGCATCCAAATCCCTCCATCTATGTGTGTATTCTTTGAAGGATTCACTACTCTTCTGAGATAAATCTTGCAGTTGCATGCAACTTGGAGCCATGTCAGTGTTGTATTGATATTGCTTCTGAAATGCCAAATCCAAGTCATTATAGGTGGGAACGTGGTTTCTTTCCAATTGCATATACCATTCTAATGATACTCCAGTAAGACTGTCTTGAAAATAGTGGATAAGTAATCTGTCATTGCATGGGTATGTTTCCATTTTCCTAACATACATCTTCAAATGGGTCTTAGGACAACTAGACCCTTTGTACTTTTAAAAATCTAGAATTTTAAACTACGGAGGAAATACCACGTCTTCAACCAAATATAAAGTAGAATCATCAAAGCTATGGGTGTCCTGTCCTTCTGCGGTGCTAAGCATCTTTTCCAACATGCAGTATTTTTTTGGCGTCCTCAGTATCTTATGACTCTTCAGTATTCATGGTCAGGTTTTCCCCTTAGGGTTTTGGAATAGGGAATTCAAATTGATGATACTCAATAGATTCATGGGATGGAGTATACCCATCTTGGAAAACAGCGTGTTCCTGCATATCAAGGTTCTTAATTGAAGCTTGTATTGGCCGAGGTTAAGCCTGAGTGTTTTCTTAAAGTGCAATGATGTCCTCAGTCGGGGCTTGTTGACCTTCTCTCATTCCCATAGCTAAATTTATGCTTTCTTTGTGATCTATTTCGAGTTTGCATTGTGTATCTGGGAATCACCTTGTCGGACTCATGGTTGGAAGCTTTCATGTGAGTGGAAGAGATATGAGCTTTATGTAGATGGCTGAAAATGAAAATGATGAAAATGCTTGGGTATGCAAAAATATTTTTTTTGCTTTTAGGTATGTAAAAAAATGTTTCATGGATATGCAATACGACATAGACATAGTATGAGGGTAGACGAAGGGGTACCCTATACAGGTTTAGGAGTAGATATGAAAATGACGATGTCCTACACTGACTCAGAAATTTACATGGGCAGTAACCTCTTGAGGATAAAGATAACGATAAACATGGAAATAAGGATACCCTATACTGACTTAGAGATTGAGACAGACAGGAACACCTTAAGGATAAAGAAAGACAAAGAAGAATCCGTACATGCTAAGGATTATATTATAAAAAGACTGAAGTCTTATGGGCTAAAGATAGCAGTGGAAGAAAAGATAACCCTTGCGGGTTTAGGGATTGTAGTGGGATGTAAAAGGTATCCTTAGTTGGTAAGCTCCTAGTTTTGGTGTACGAATAGTTTACCCTACCCGTAAGGTGGTTTACTTAAGGTTATCATGAATAAAATAGAGGGAAAGACACAAGGCCCTTTCTTAAGTGGATCCTCTTCGTAGACCGAATCTTTTGTCTCTAGGTCATGAAAGGTCTCATCATGCGATTTTGGTTTAAAGGTAGTACAAAGAGTCATAAGTGTCATTCCAAAGTCATACTTCCCAAGAGGATGTCTCTTGATAGGTATTCCTTTTGCGGAATTCCACCGACTCTAGGCGAAGTCATCACATAAAGTCATAGGGATGAGGTATCCCCTTGGCTAATAGACGAGCCTTCTTTCTATGGTTTTTTTGAAAATAATTTTTTTGAAATAGTAAAATCCCATAACAGATATAATAATATGATAAAAATACAATAGATAAATAATTGAATAATAAAATAGTTAAATAAAAAAATTTAAAAAACCAAAGAAATAATAAAAACCCTAAAACCAAAAGACAAGGCTTCTAAACCTAGGGGTGAGTCCTTAACAGAGTCGCCAGCTGTTGTAAATATTTCTAAAATGAGAGTCTTCATCCTTAATTTTTATCCTAAGAGAATATAAAGGGTAACCCTAACATGGACATAGATTATAAGTTGTTGACTCGGTTCTAGACAAAGGGTAGGCTTTAGGCACCCCTCGTCTACCTTGTTCACGAGGATACTAGGGTTTAGAAGTATGACCTTTATGAAATAGGGTTTTAGTTTTTTATTAGGGGAACTTGCCATAATTTTAGTCGTATGCCTACAGATCCTCTAATGAGGAATCATAGTCCCAATTCGTAGTTCGTATGTGTTGGTGTTTTTATAGATTGCGAAGACATCTCTATTTCTCCTTGTACTTAGTCCAAGTATGTGAATAGCGGAGAATTTCGACCAAGCACGCAGTTGATTAAAATATGTTTCGTAATCCTTATCGAAAGTCAATTGTTGAATTTAATTTGATTATAAAAATGATTTATTGTTGGTTAAATATTTTTATGTATTAGTTGTAAAAAATATCTTATTAAATGCGTGATTTAAAATAATTTAATGCAAATAAATAAAAAAAGGTTTGATGAGTTTAGAAAAATATTATTTGGTTTTATGATAATAATAATATAATAAAATTAAACATATTAAATATATTAAAATAGGAAATATGAAATTAATTATAATAAAATAATAAAGAAAATAAATTAAAAATGCAGGGGGGGTTCAGATTATATTAAGGTAGTAAAATAAGGGGTGTGTAAAGCAAGGTCCTGAATTCAGATATTGAATTCAGGCCTGATGCAGGGGGTATGTTTTAGAACTAGGAAGTAAAATGAAGGGTGCATGGAGTATGGGTCCAAGTCCAGATATTGGATTTGGCTCATTTGGCTAGGGGGTGTGAATCTGCGTGTGTTAGCAAAAAAAATTAATGGGGATTTAGTTATTAATGAGTTAGGCCCAAGGAGAGTTGGGAGAGTCCGTTTGGACAGCCAGCGAGCAAGCGTATTAGTGTTACGATGGAAGCAAGTTTTAGGACACTGGATTGAGATCATGTGGTTGAGATTGGGGGCATATGGCAATACGCGTGGGAAGGCACGTACATGATCTTTGGACATAATATAATTTTTATTTTACCAAACAATTATTTAATTTTGTTCTTCTCTATCTCTATTCCTCTCTCCTTCTCTGTTCTCTTTCTTCTAACCTATCATTTTCTTCTATCAACAAACCCTAACCGTGGCGGTGCAACCCCAAGCCCAATCAAACCAAAGGCATAGAACCCCAAACCTCTCTAATCAACCCCAGTTATCCCAAATCATAACAATTGTCCAAAAAAAATAGTACAAAAAAGTTTGGTTTCCATTACCATTAATCGCTACAGTTCTTTGAGCTTTATATTTATCTACGTGATCCTTCTTCTGACCACTTTTCATTTTTTTCCTCGCATGTACAAATACTGCGGATGAAGATGAAGGCTCGGCGGTGCTGGTGGACGACGGCGGTGGAGCGTCTAGGGTTTCAGAGATTGAAACTCGGATCCCTTCTTGAACCTTATTTCAAGCTTCATCTTCGCTTCTGTAAAATATTTTCCGTCCCCTCTCCCCTCTCGTTCTGCTTTTGATTCTTAGGTTATATAGTTTAGAGAACTAAGTATTTTAAGAAGAAGTTTTATTAGGTTCTTTATTGCTCTAGGTTGACTTAGGAAATTAGGGATTCGATTTAATTTGTTTGTAATTTTTACAAAATTGTATCAATTGTTCCAAATTAGCCTGATTCTATTTCTGTATTTGAACCGTTTGTGTAAAAGCTTTAATTTTGATTTGTTAATGAATTGATTCATTATGTTAAACATGCGTTGTTGTTTTTTTCATTTATGATTCGTACAGTAATTGTTTTCTTATTAAAACTAGCGTTATTTCTCTTGATTCCAACAGTGCGTGTTTTTAGGTCTTCTTGGGGCATGCGTTTTTTTTTGTTTTGCGAAACAGAAGCATTTTTAAATGAAATGGTCCTACGTGCTCAAGTTATAATTTTCGCCCACTCATCGCAAACACTTTTCAATTAATGAAGCAATTTATTTCATTAATAATAATGATAATAATAATAATTTCAATAACAAAACAAATCTTAGAAGAAATCAATAAAACAGAACGCGACTTTGTTATTGGGCCTTAAAAACATGTTTTACACACTCTTTCAATCTCATTCAAAACCTAAATGGGCCTCCAGGTTTAATCACATTGGGCTTTAAACAAAATGAATTGTTTTATACATCATCCCACCTAAATGGGACATTCTGATTTAGAAATGGCCCAAGATTACTTCAATAACCCACACCCCCTCTTCAGTATTTAAAAGGACTAAATATTCTACATGGGCCCATTCTGATATAGAAAGGCCCATTAATTTCTTTATAAGCTAAAAAAACCTCTTTATAAACTTTAAACCTCCATAAATAAGAAAATATGATAATTCTGAAATTTTAAATAAGGGATAAAAGTTACTAGAAATCAGTAGGGAAAATTTGGGGTATGACACATGTGAATAACTACCATTTGTTTATCAAGGGAGATAACTTGTCTAGCATTGCTATCTACGTCAGGATGATGGAAGTAGGAGGATATGATATGTCCAGTTTCAACTATTCTGATTTAGCTCCTGCTCAAGAGTATGTTGACTCTTCCAGAGGTAAAAGGAAGAAGAGTTCATAAGCTTTTGAACCTGGAAAAAAGAAGAAGAAGAAGTCTGGAACTTCTAAGACTGTGACTGTAGCTGCTTATCCAGAAATAACAAGTAAGTCTGCTAATGCTACGTGTTTATCTGTTTCGAAAATTGTTTCTGTTGTTATTGATGCAGTCTCATCCATTCCAACCACCATCTCACAAACATCATCTTTTACATCCTTTTATGTTCCACCATCCACCATCACCACTTCTGTTTTTGTTCCTGTTACAAATATATCACTTGTATCTGATATTGTTTCGACAATAATTCCTTTCACTTCAAATGTTTCTGCTTCACCATAAACCACCAACATTTTTGAATCCTAACCCACCACCACCATACAAGCTTTTGCTCTAAATCCTATTCCATACCTCACTACCATCATTCCATTAGAACCAATCCACATTTTTACATCTTCATTAACCTCATCACAATCACTTCCATAAACTTCTCATTTTACAACTTTTGATACCTTTCTTCATTTTCTTTCTTTAACAAAGAAACCACTCTCCATGACTCGCCCATCATTCATCCTTATCCAATTTCTCCATCTAATCACGAAATGTATGAAAGGACAATTTGTAATAATCGTGGAGCTATTAAAATTTCCACAACCGAGCCTTTCAATTGTTCTGAACATTTTGATATGACTGAACTACCGTTATCACAAAATCCTCCAAATTAAACTTCTGAACCAAACCATTATGAACCTACCCAAGCCTTGGTTGTTTATGAAAGACCTACTCCTAAAAACTTGGATGAATGCATTAATATTTTTAGAATCAAGTATAAGAAAAAGGTTGCTAAGTTAAGGTATAGGAAAGTACGAGTACTGAGCCTCAGGACATGGATGGTTCTTGGAAACTTTTTCAGAAGTAGATGTCTTCTAAGGTTGAACGAATGAATTATTTTGCTGAAGCATCCAAAGTTTGGGATGTTCAGATGGTAAGTGAAAGGAAAGAAATAAGAGAAAAAATCATACTAATTGAGTTTCTTGTTGCTAAACAATGAGAAGATAATGCAAGAGCGTTGAAATAAGCATAAGAAACAACACTTAAATATCAAGAAGAATAAGAAGAAGCTAGAAAAGTTGAAGAAGCAAGGTTGGATCAAGAGGCAGAAGAAGCTCGTAAAGGAAGTCAAGATGATGTAATAGTATCTTCTTCTGATTCTACCATTACACTTATGGAAAATGCAATTGATGAAATTAGAGGAGAACAACAGGTTTTCATGGAAGTTATCATTGAACAGAAGGATATCAATGAGAATATTCAGAACATGCGATAACTGATTCTGCAAAAGATTTCTGCTTCTGCTCCTGAACCCTAGGCTCTAGGATTTTCTTTTTCCTTTTGCTTGTGGACTATTTGATTATGTTTTGCTTCTTATCTTTTTATTTTCTGAGTTATGATCTTATAATTCTTAATGAAGTTTATTTTGTTTATAACTTCTTTTCTTACTTGTTATTTCTTCTGGTTTTTATGTTTTTCACACACAATTACCTTTTTGATTATCACAATAAGGGGGAGTAATTAAATGAACGTACTTTTGATTTCAATAATCAATTTCTGGAAAATGTTCTCTGAAAAGAGCTGCTTACATTCTAACCTAGTTAAAATTATGTTTCTCTTAGAAGTGTTTTCTTTTTCAGGAAATGTGAACTGCGATTAAATACAAAGGTCTTAATGTATTTTGCAAGGCTTATGTCTAACCTATTGGCTTCAGAATATGAAGAAATTTTTTGGTTCATAATCAGACTCCAAGAAATAAGAATCTGGAAGTTGTCTTAGCGACATTAATGTTTCAAGATTTCAATTGATTTCATTTTGATTGGCATCTACAATCTATACTCTCAAGATCTCAATATCTGATCTATTTGAACCAGGTGGAGTTTTTAATCAAATGGTTCAGAGTCGGGATATTCGACCTTCATCAAGTCTTTGACTCAGGGGGAGTTTCATAAAAAGGATAAGTATTCCTTACCTTTTTATTTTTAATTTTTCTGATTATATGAACAAAATTGTGACATCAAAATACATAGTTTTGTCCTCTTCAAAAAGGGGGAGATTGTTAGAATAAGATTTGGTTCTGCAATATTATCTCTGAGTTTTGATGATAAAAAATGAGTATATTTGTATGAACAGTTTTGATACTCTAATGTTTGTTATATTTGAGTATTTAACAAACAGGTTCTGCTTCTGATGGATGGCGTGTCAAAGACATTAGAAGAGAATTAGTTCTGCTTCTGTGCAAAACATGTTCTGACGAACAGTAGCAAGACACTCCAGAAGCTTCTAAAATATAGGCTCTGATGTTTGCATAAATAAACAAGTCAAAAGATATGAAGACAAAATTTCTACTAAAGTCCAGATGTTGAAGACTCATGCTTCTAAAGACAACGTGTTCTAAAGAAACAAGTCAGAAGATTTGAAGATAGAATTTCTACTTAAGTTTAGATGCTGAAGACTCATGTTTCTGAAGACAAAGGGTTCTAATGACCAAGTGCTGGAGATTCTGAAGACTGCAGTTCTGAGGACTCTGAAGACTTGAAGTTCTAAAGACCCATGGTTATAAGAAAAGGGTTATAAAGACTAAGTGCTGAAGACTCTGAAGACAGAAGTTCTAAAGACTCTGAAGACTTGAAGTTCTAAAGACCCAAGGTTCTAAGAAAAGGATATCACAAGCAAGTGTTGAAGACTCTGAAGACGCAATTCTGAAGATTCTGAAGACGCAGTTCTGAAGATTCTGAAGACTTAAAGTTTTAATGACCTTGTGTTATGTTCTCGCTTCTAAACGCATGCTCACAGTATCATCTGAAGTACAAAAGGAAAGAAGATAATGTTAACGTGGTACAAATAGTACATGGTACAATCAACATTTAATTCCACTAACATGAAAGGGCATACGTGCAGCACAAACTTGTCCCCCACATGATTTCTCATACCGCTAATGTTTCTGGAAAACCCACGAGTACCCCTCAACTGATATATTATTTTATTGGTTATATAGAGGCTTGAAGACTAAGAGAGAAAAGCGATGTTCATAGGTTTCATAATTTTAGTCTATTGTTCTTAAAATAGTTTACATATTCAGCTTGTGTAGAAGCAATATTCTTGTAAAAAAAACTTGTATTCAAACAGTTGTTTAATCTTCCTTAAGGGATTGGTTAGGTCTGTATCTTTAAGAAGTCTAAAACTAGTGTTTCTTAGTGTTTTGATTTTCCTTAAGGGACCGGTTAGGTTTGTATCCTTAAGAAGTCTAGGAATTATGTGTCTTAGAGGTTGTTGTTAGTCACTTATGGGTAGCTTGTGCATTTTAATAATTAGTTGTATTATTGGATTAAGTCCTCGTTTGACAGAGGCAAAATCACTTTGGCGGGTGGACTAGAATAGCTTAATAGTTTACAAAATAAATAGTATGAACATAAATATTTTGAAAAGAAAATTTTATGATTTAAAACCCAATTCACCCCCCCCCCCTTTCTTGTGTTTTTCACACCTTCACAGTTGGCCAAAGGGATATACTTATTCAAGAGTTACACAAGAATCCTGAGCAAGCAAGAACTAAGAAATTTTTTGAAGAAGCTCGAGATTGGAGTGAGGAGTATTTAGGATGGGACAGACTTGTTAACATAGAGTTTCGGGAAACATTTTAGGGTTTTCTTTTCATAATTGTAGTGATAACCTTCAGGCCTGTTAGAGGGATCTTTAGTTTCCTTTTTTTTTAGTTTGTACTTTCCATTATGAGTTAGTTGTATGTTTTTTTTAAAAAATAAATAAATAAATGATGAATGAAAGAGTAGTTAATTTTGTTGTTTATCCATATTTTGATCACTTCTAATGCAATAACTGAAAATCCCTAGAAAAAACAAACAAATAAAAATTGTCCATCTCATACATGCCTTTATAACAGGTGGAACCTCTTCCTAATATTTGGTTCTTTCTTCAGTTTGAAAAACTAACGTCCCACAACTACAACACTCAATGTAACAAACCAAAACTCGCAATGTAAGAACTCTGCGAAGATCGGAATGAAATGAGAACCACAGTTAGAGAACAGATGGACCAATTCATCGAAGTTATGGGACTATAGATCAAGGTCAAGAAGAGTTAAAAGAAGCTCTTCACAGGCCTCCTACTACAGAAATCCCTACTTAAACTTAAGATGGATCGCCACCCCCTAATGTTGGACTCCCACACTCTACCAGTTTTGTACCACCTCCTATTGGTTTTGTACCACCTCATGGTGTTACTTTTGTACCTCCTCATGTAATTGGCTTTGTTCCTCCCATCGGCTTCACCTTTATTCCTCCTGGAGGTTTCCAATCAAATGGTTATACTCACCAACCTCCTCAACCCACCCCTGAGGGAATACAAATGTCGCATGCTAGGAGAAATCTTAAGATCCCTGCTCTACATCTGGATGATGATCAAGAAAACATATTTTTCACTACATGGCACTTCTTTACCCCTCGAAACTAAGAGAAAGTTTCAACTACTTGAAGAAAGGTTCAAGTAATTGGAAGGAAATGGTATTCCTTGAATAGATATGACTAATTTGGGTATGGTCCCTGGTATCAGAATCCCTGCAAAATTCAAAGTGCTAGATTTCGACAAGTATAAAGGGACGACATGTCCTAAAACTCATATCTGGGTGTTTTACAGAAAGATGTCGGCTTACTCTGAATATGAAAGAATGATAATTCACTTTTCCAAGATAGTCTATGCAGGGCATCCTTGGAATGGTATATGAATCTAGAGCGAACTCACATTCATAGCTGGAGAGATATAGATGAAGCCTTCATCAGACACTACTAATACAACATACATATGGCTCCTAATCGCACTCAACTTCAGAATCATGCTCAAAGAGAAAATTATTCTTTCAAAGAATACTCCCAAAGGTGGAGAGAGCTTGCTGCCAGAGTACAACCCCCTTTAATGGAAATAGAATTGGTGGACATGATCATGGGGACACTACAAGATCCTAATTATTCAATTATGATTGGAAGTACCTCTAATGGGTTTTCAGATCTGGTTATGGCTGGTGAACATGATGAAGTTGTCATCAAGATGGGAAAATTCAAGCTGCTAATGCAAGTTCTTCAAATGGAACGAAAAATCCTTTTTGGGATATGCTAAGAAGAGAGAAGGAGATACCAATGTTATGTTTTCCTCTAAAGGGAAAGGAAAGGCATACTAGGCATCCTATCAGCAAGCTACTGCAATAATTCCATCAAATTCTAAACAGAGTGTCGCTCAACGACCACAACAGAATTATGCCCCCAGGCAGTATCAGCAAAAATGAAAGTATCCTGAGAGAAACCTTGGCCCGGTACCAATGATCTACACACTTCTACTATAACGTCTACTCAAATTACAATTGGTAGAACTTCACACTTTGAATCCTCCATCAAAATTTCCTGCCAATTACAATGCTAATGCAAGATGTGACTTTCACTATGGGGCGCCAGGTCACGATACTGAAAATTACAGAACCTTAAAACATAAGGTATAGGATTTGCTTGACTCAAAGGCCATTGAATTTAGTCTAAACAATCAGCCAAATGTAATACAAAATCCAATGCCGTCTCACCACGGTCCAACCATAAATGTCGTTGAGAGACACGAATGATTCCACATAGTGAAAGATGTGAATCAATTAAGGATTTCTTTGTCCTTCTTGAAGAAGAAGCTACTTGAGCGCGACATTTTTCCTTGTTGTGCTTTAGATTGCAAGAAGTGTGGGGACCAGCCCAAGGGATGTGATGAGCTAAAGATGGAAATTTAGAAGATGATTGATCATAATTCATTTAGTTCGATAGACGCTCAGACAATGATCTTTTTGACAACGGCGTTGAAGTTATGCCATATGATGATCATTAGACTGTGAATATGGTGTATAGATGTCCTGGCCAATACCAAATATTTGACATAAACTTGGTAAGAGCGGATTTTGGGCAAATGCATGCTACTATGTGTAGTGGGGGAAACTTTGCTAGGCATAACTATAGATCTTGTCGGATTTGTTGTAGAGACTCACGAGGTTGTTCCATAGTAAGAAGAAACCTTCAAATTTTGATGGATAATAGAACTATCCACATCCTCAAAGATAGGAATGAAAATGGCATGAATATGATGGAGAGTTATCCAAATGAGCTTGTCTCAGATATCAACACGGTGATTCCTCCATAAAATCATGCCAAATTCACGAGGTTAGGATTGGTTGATGTTAGTCATGATGTTGATCCTAGCCAAACTTATAATGTGAATTTAATGGGAGGGAACCTACAAACACATGGGGATTTTTTCCGGATAGGACATCATGAAATGATTCTTGCCGAATTTGTTGTAAGGATTATAAAGGATGCTCTATTGTGAATAGAGACCTTTAACACCTTCAACATCTTTTAGATCAAAGTACTATCCAGGATCATGAAGAAGCACCAGACAATAATGTGGAAGTTATTTCCATACCATATGATCTCATTCCAATACTGGTGAAATCTAAGAAGCCCCCTTGAAGGGTCACTATGTCAGGTCCTATTCAATTCGAAAGTACCAAGGGAATACCCTGGAACTATGGGGGAGATATGTACTATCATGGAGAAAATCAAGAACCCCTAGTGGACAATATTATGGGTGCTGGTGGGATTACTCGTAGCAGTAGAGTTTTTTATCCTCTTAGCAAACCTGATGATACCAAAGCAATGGAAAAACAAGTAAATACAGATAATCAGGGGCAAGACCCTGGGTCGTCTTCTTCCCCCAGAAGCGAAAGAGATAGAGGAATTAATGAATATTATAAAGAAGAGTGATTTCAAGATAGTTAATCAGCTTAATCGAACACCATCTAAGATATCTGTCTTGTCATTGCTACTCTGTTCTGATACCCACTGTAACGCATTATTGAAATTCTTGGGCACCACTTACGTTCCTGAGGAAATTTATGTGAATCAACTAGAAGGCGTTGTTGTTACCATAACTACAGCAAATGGGGAAGGATTTAAAAAATGAGATCTACTTCTATAAGGAAATAATCATAACAAGGCATTGCATACTTCCCTAGGATATGCTCATACAAATCTGGCTCACGTGTTGAACAAACTCAATGTTGAAGGTGTGGAGTTAACACCCAGTGATGTGATTGTTCGTGTTTTGATGGAGCAAAGAGGTATGTGTTTGGAGAGATTGTGCTTCTTGTAAAAATTGGCCCTCAAGTGTTTGATGTGACCTTCTTCGTTATGGATATTTGAAGTTGCCGGCAGAAAAAACTGGGCCGCCACTGAACTTTATTTATTCCGAAGGAAAGGGGAATATCGATAAAACCACAAGGGAATGGATAAGATGGTCTTGCAACCAAGAGAAAGGGTAAGGGAGTCAGTTATTCGAGGGGAAGGTATTAGCACCCCTCACATCTGTTGTACTCAGTGAGGGTTTCACGACCCTTTGCCTACATATCTAGTGAAGGAATCAGAACACCGTAGTTCCTCTAGTAAATGGTTGGTTTGTTTGTGTTTTTTAGTGGGAGACATTAACGCATGCATTCTAGCAAAAGGCACGCCCTGTATCGCGGTAGAATAGAGATAACATACCCTTTGGGGAAGGTTTTGATTTGTTGAGTGTTTTACAAGTTTTAGAATAAATTCAAGTAATGATTAAATGTTTTTGGATTTTTTTGATTTGTGGATGATGAGTTTTAATTACAAAATGAAAAGGTTAAGATGGAGACTAATAAATATCCTAATATTGTCATGTACTAGTTAACTGAATTTTACCTTGACATAAAGCGATTGAAACGGGATGTAATCGCCTCATGGAGCTACCTAAAGGAGTATGGTATCAAGATTTGGACAGGAAAAAGAATAAAGAAAATTTAAATTTTATGTAACTTGTATGGTTTTTATCAAGCTATATAAATAAAGAATTAAAGAGTAAGTTAAAAAAACCTTTTACTAAAAGTATTCTAATATGTAAAGAAAAATACTAAAAGAAAGAAAAAAATTAAAATTAAGTCTAAATATGTTTGTGATTTTAAACAAAACTAATATTTAATTAAAAAGTACCTAAAAAATGGGCTAAGAGAAACAAAAAACCAGAAAAAAGGCCTAGCAACGAGTTGAACTCGGGTACCCCTGATTGTTGTAACCACTGCCTTGCCAATTGAGCTATGTTTTTTATTCGGTATAATCACGCTTAGTTGAATGTATAAAGGGGAATATGGAAAATTTTATTGGGCCAACAAGCTCAATGGGATGACTCGTTTCAAGAAGAGATAAGGAAAGGTTTGGAAAGCCCTAGATCCAAAGAAGCGCCGTTGGTTTACTATTGGGAAAGGGAAATCAAATTATTATTACCATTGGGACTTGTTTCCTAGTAAACAAAGGAAAAATGATGAATAAATAAAAACTTCTCTCTCTCACGGATCACCCTCATCTCTTTGTCTCACCTCTGCTCATCTCCTCCATAACCTAAATCTCTCTAATCTTCTTCACCTTTCCATCCTTATTTCATCTCAACAACCCTTCGCTCTCTGTTGAACTGTTATAATGCCTCTTCGTCTTTCTCAACATCGTGACTAACACCTTTTGAAGTTTTTCTTTTGAACTTGGATTCTAATAATTTTTTGTTCCTTAAAACTGATTGTAGGTTTGCGAGTTGGTTCTGGAGTGGGAGGGTGACTAACATCATTGACGATTTGAACGATCGGAAGTAACGCTTTGTAAGCTTCTGTGAAACTGTTCTGCGAATAATTTGTTGCATGAGCATTAGGATTGGACGGCCAAAACAAGGTTGAAAGATGAAGAAAAGACCATGTCTAGCAAGGAGTTGATGAGTTTCTGAAGATGAAGCAAAAGAAAATTGAATAAGAAACATTTCTTTCTTTGTAAAAAAAATAATTGTAGTTCGTATTTCACATTGTAATGCCTTTTGAAAATTGTCCACCAAAAATGTAACTTGAATGATATTTCTTTGAATTGTATGAATGATAAACTTGTTGTATGGAAATCAAACAAACTCTTAAATCTTGATTGAAATTAGAAATTCCCACTTGAATGGTTTGAATGATAAGCCTCACTTTGTAACCAGAACTTCAAGAAATGGCACGTTCTTGAGATACCCAAAACAGATTGGTGCTTGAAAACTTCGAGAGTCGAGTTATCCTTATCGAGTTCACAGGGGATTAAATCTTGATGAGGAGGAGTAGCTTGATCTTAATTTCTTCACCTGCTGGACTCCTTGTGAATGACTGAGTAGAGACGTGGATCTCATCAAATGCCCCAAGTTTTCTCTACCGTCGGGGAAGAAAGGGCCCCGTCTGACTCTCCTTACTCCACAAACCACTTGAGGATTAGGAAATGGACACGAGTGTCTTCAGATGCCCCGAGTTCACTTCATTGTTGGGGAGTTTTATGCTTAAATAACTGCAGGGAATTACGGTGATTCTGAGAATGTTAAACATGTCAAAATGAACGTCATGGCGCTTTTAGCCTGATTACATTTGTACGGTTGACATGAATTTGCTTGAGCAACTTCATAAGAGGGGAGGAGGAATGCCCCTGTCTACAAGGATCTCTTCGAGTGGAAGGCTGGAAGATTTGTGTCATAATACGACATAAGGTAGCACGCCCCAATATCTGCCTCTGATCATGTATTCTTAGAGAGAGTTATTGAATCGCGACGTAACTGCCACAAGTTGCAAAAATTCTAAATAGGTTACTCATCCTTATTTCCCTGTTTGAAGTTTATGGAGATTTATCGACATAATTGCCTCAAATTGACTAGCAAAAGCTGGAAGAGATTTATTGACGTGATAGCCTCTGATTGGAAGCTTGAGGGAATGCCGCAGAATAAGATCATTCTTTGCTTTTTGACAAGTTCTTGCAGCAATTCGTCCTTCGAGATAACCAGGTTTTCATTTGATGCTCATCAAGAAAGCTTACTTGATGTTCAAGCAATTATTTATATGCAACGAATGTTTGTCTAAGAATTATGATTCCAATGCAAATATTATGCTTGTCTTAAAGTTTGAAAAACTTTTATTGAAAAGATGTCGAAGCATCAGTTTTTTTTTTGTTTTTAGGAAAAGGTGGCGCGTTACCAACTCAAATTTTAGCACATCTCCGAGGAGTCAGGTTACCGTATTCTCGCTAAAATATTGCTTTCGAATTAACCTATGCTTCAATTAGGACTTTTAAGGGTTTTAACATGGCCTGGTTCACGGTTTTAGAAAAAAAGATTTAAGGCTCAAAACTATTTGGTTCCCACCCATTCTCCATGATGTTCTCCATTCCTACGTTCAGTTAACTCGACACGAGCACTCATCTCTCGAAAAGTGAGTTTGTGATTATTGAGGAACCACGGGGATTTCTAGGACCCGACAATCACTAACTTCTTGGCGTCTGATCACTCGACCTTGTTCTTTGTTGAGAATCTTTATTTTTAATCCTTGCGTTTTCCCGGACAATTTTTGATTTTGAAGTTGCAGTCCAGCGAGATGCCCTGACTTTTGCCTAAGTCTCTTGCTTTTCAAGTTTCAACTTAACGGGGCTTTTTGTCTCTTTCTTTTTGAACAATTCATTTATCTTTGCATCGTCTTTGATTTATTGGAAATGGTTGTAGTTGCTTGAGTCCTGGATAGATGAAGGATAACCGTTATGGTATCGTCATCTGCTGACCTACCGATTCTGCTAGAGATACCCATGGGGATATCGTTCTCTTTGATGCACACTGCTGATAGGTGACAGTTGGTCATTGTGGTTTTGACTTTCCATAGCCCTTTGATGGATAACTATTGTTGTATCCGTAGAAGCTCACTCTTGACAAGTTCTGAAAGCTCGATTATATTAAGTGAAATCTACCCGCCCCGAGGTTAAAATTGAGGGCTTTTATGCGTAAAGGAAATTCCTACTTCAAAGCTCGAAAGGGTTGGAGAGGGTCTATCTTCCTTATAAATCCAGTGTTTGGGGATTTGAAACAATGCTTATACATCGTTGGCAAGGTTTTATTTAAAAGCACACCGTTTGAGAATTTAAGTGCCAGGTCTTCATCATCCCCCCTCAAGAGTTATTTTGTTCTTTAAATTAAAAAGAGTTAAGCATCAAAATCAAGTACAATAACAAAGACGTAAATGAGTGAATACAAATGCATTAGTTCAAGACAAACACAATCAATGCATGGTGATTTAATATGAAAAGACAAATAGTTTTTCATACAATGGGTACTGAACAAAATAACAAAGGATACAAATGATAATGCAAATGAAATTATAAATTTCCATGCTCAGGAGACTTCTTCAGACTTGGCTCATTTGAGGAAACGCTCTTGTAGTCTTGACACCTATCTCAGCAAGAGGATTTTATCCATTATCAGACCCTTTGGAGTGAACGAGATAACTTTGCCTTCAAGGAGGTCTTGAACATTGTTTTTTAGTGCCTTGCAATTCTCAACTGTGTGGCCTGGAGCCCCTGAATGGAATTCGAAACAAGCACTGACATCATACCCTCGTGGGAGAGGATTTGGTGTTGGACCAAGTTCACGCAATTGAACCAACTGATTGGCAAGCAACTGAGGGAGGAGTTGAGCATAAGACATAGGTACATGATCCACCCTTCTTTCAAGAAATTTCTTCCTCTTTCGTCCTTGTTGCCCATGAGGTTGTTGATTCAGCTGAAAAGGCCCAGATCGTGCTTGTTGAACATACAGTTGTCTCTGTGTGTACTTCTATTGATGATGGATTGACTAATGCTGAGCAACTCGAGGTTGTTGAGCTGAAATTGTAGCATATGCTCGAGAAACATTAGGATAAATAATTGAGGCTTGACGGTGCATAGCTTGATCTTTATGATGGACCAGGGCCTTCCCTTTGTCGATAGTAGCACTAGTCTCTCCTTCTTTCTTCTTAAGAAGGAAAAAGCAAGGTTTCTTGTTACTTCTATTGATAGCGCTAGGTGTACCTTGAATTTTTCCTAACATGAGGCCATCTTCAATATATTCCCCGATGGTAACCAAGTCCGAAAAGGAAGTCAAAATACTGCGAGTATGTGTTGGAGATATGGGTCTTGCAAGGTGCCCACGAAAAAATAAATCAATTCACGATCCAAGAGAGGAGGCTGGAACCTTGCAACCAGTTCACGCCACCTTTGAGCGTACTCTTTAACAACTCTTCATATTTCTGTATCATCCCTTGAAGTTGAGTACTGCTAGGAGCTATGGCAGTATTATAATGGTAATGTTTCAAAATGGAATCAGCAAGTTCTCCCTAAGTACTGACATGAGATCTTTCTAATTTCATATACTAATCCAATGGTTCCCTGGTCAAGCTATCTTGGAAGAAATGCATGAGTAGTGGTTCATTTTCAACATAGGCAGCCATCTTGCGACAGTAGGAACGGAGATGAGTCTCTGGGCAAGAAGGGCCTTTGTATTTGTCAAAATCAGGAACTTTGAACTTGGGAGGAATAACTAACCCAGGCATCATGCCATGCCTAGATATCTTGCTTTTTTAGGCCTTTAAACTCATAAATCCTTCTAAAATCATATGATTACACAAACTTTAGGGACATTATCGAAGTGATTAAGGCTTTACTCAAGAAAACTTGCCATTTATGGGAAAACGATCACACTTCCATTCCCATAAAGCATGCTTTATGCAATTGTCAACTCTCCTCGAGCGTCTCACTTGTTTCCTTTGCACACACTAAACCTAAAAGCTCGGAGGAACATGTTTAAAGTGTCTAACCACTCTACGAGACATGGTACTATGCATTTGAACTTTTCTTTCTCAAGAAATCACAAGTTACATCCTTGCTCTCAACCTTTTTCCTATAAATACAAAGATCATTAGAATTCAAAAACAACCAATTCAGAAGCCCTCAAAACCTTTAAAACTCTCCAAAACCAGAATTGGCCAAAAACCCACGTTTCTTGAGCTTTGAAGTCCATTTCTTTGAAACTCATCAACCTTGCAATTGATAACATTGAAACACACTACATATTTGACTCGGATTGCACATGTTTATTAGAATTTTATTGTTATTTTCTTGTGTTATGTTTTCTTTTTGTCTTATTTTCAGGTACTTTTCCTGGAAAGAGCCCTTCTTGAGGAAACGAAGCCAAAAGAGCAAGAATTCGAGATTTTTACTGAAAAATACACAAGTGGCGTTCAACATGGTGTCCGCCAAAGGATGCGCTATGATGTGTAAGATTTTCAACTGAAATCCAACTTCCACACAACCAGGATCTTCTCCATGTGTTCTAATGGCGGGCGCCAGATAGGATGGTGGGCACCATTTTCTCTAAATTTGTCCCACTCAAGAGCGGTTGAAGCC
Organism: Vicia faba; assembly: GCA_948472305.1. Lineage (NCBI taxonomy): Eukaryota > Viridiplantae > Streptophyta > Magnoliopsida > Fabales > Fabaceae > Vicia > Vicia faba. The sequence goes on along the minus strand of OX451735.1, from coordinate 276,597,145 downwards.
AACTCCCATGATGGAGGAAGGGAAGTTTTATCATTTCTAAAGGTTTTCATTTTCTATAAGTAGGCATTTCATTTTTACTTTTTTGGGATGATCTAACTTAATCTACAACACTAAGGATAAACTTACCTTTGTAAAAGCGATAATTCATCACATCGGGGGATTATCGCACTGTAGATGTAGTTAGGTTGGAGAATCGTACTTGTAATCTTGCCGCCATTTTACTTTCTAGTAAATTTACTTTCAAGTGTACCAGTTTTCCTTCTACTTTATACCAGAATAAAATCTCTGATTTAGAGCAGCTTTTTTATTCCAGTTTTTGCATTTACATTTTATTTACTTCGCACTTGCTTTACTTTATTTTATTTCCTTGCTTTTATTTGTTTACTTGTTTATTGTCTTGCACAATTTACTTTCTTGTTAAGTTTTACAAAAGCCTTTACTTTCAAAGCCTTTGAAAACCATCCACACACCTAGCACATATTTTCAGCATGATTTATTCCGCTATGTTAATTTCTGTTTTCATGTCTAGCTAAAACTTTCAAGCCTAGGATGTAAGGGTCGTCGTTATGATGGTACTCCACATTTTGTATCTGTAGAAATGCTTTAGGGGCTATTTTGATTTTAATACTAGTTTTCAGTATTTATTTTGATCGACAACTACAAAAGTAGAGTCGAGATAAAGTTTGGTAAGATCGTAAGTCGTCTAACTCTTAAAGATAAACTTGGTTAGTTTTAACTGGTCGAAAATAGATAAGTCACTTTGTCTGGTTAATTAGGAGTTTTTAACAATATTAGAAATCGATTTTGAAACTATTTTCGGACGCGTTAAAGGTTTAGAATCTGGTTCCTTGAGTGAAAGCCATGGACCCCTTTTAAGTTAAAGTTTCCAAATTAGAATCACTTTTCAACTTAGTCAAGAGTTTAATTTCTTAAAAATAGGTTTACTACTTTAACACGACAAACACCTTTCATAAGTGACAATGGAGGGCATTAATTAGAGAGTAAACTCGGTTACGAATATACGAAAGCGATAGTTCCTCTTAAATTGATTCTTCTCAAAGTAGAAAATATTTCCCCATAAGTAGTTATATTTAGAAACAATTGGAGTACTTCCCAACTTATGTGAATTAAATTCAAGCCTGCATTTTATCTGAAATTATTTTCTTCATTATTTATTTTATTGTTCACTCAAAATACTTATTTGATTTGCCTTAGATAAACATCGTAACAATAGAAATTGATAGATTGACAATTGATCTATGTGGGAACGATAATCTTTTGTATTACTTTGACATTTTCGGTATGCTTGTGGAGCGCACCCATCAACAACTTTTGTGCAAACTAACTATCCATACACTTTATATACGTCATATAAAGTTTATCCAAATACAAAACAACTCTTGTTACATCACCATCATCATCATCAAACTCAAAAATATGTGGCTGGCAGTTGGACTTGGTTAGGGAGTTTCAGCTTGCTTCAAGGAAAAGTAAGAGGTGGAATACGCTCAGTGAGGTCCCAGCAAGCTCAAGCAATCATCTCTTTGATTCTAGAAGCATCAGAAGATGCATTGGACATTCTCCAACTTAGTAAAAAATTCAAACTTTCAACTCTTTATTTAAGCATCATTGGCATTCACATTCAAAAGAAATAATGTAGATATGATGTCTAGCAAGCTAACAATGTATTTAGTTTTCATTGATTTTGTCTGTGTGATGAGAATCGTGTCTCTGAAATTTTCTAGGGTTTGTTTTGTACTGACAAAATTCGTCCTTGTATTTGATTGTTAGCTTCTGAATTTAATATCAGTGGGTTCCTTATTAAAATTCGAGCAAGTTTCATGTTTATATCATTGAATTTCATTGAGAATTGAGGAAGATAGCAAAATCATCCATTGATATTTCTCAATGTTGAAGATGATACAGGGCATATTTGAAAACGAAGTTTGTAAAATATTGAATAGTTAGTGTTTCATAACCGGATGAAACAGCCATCCCAGTGGCAAAGAGCGTGCGCTTGTAACCTTAGGGACCTAGGTTCGAGCCCCTGTGGTATCCTTTTGTCCATTTTCTTTTTTAAACTTGTCATTTTTCACTATTTTTATTCAATTTTTTTTGCAACCAAATTTAACTCTTTTGATCTATATTTTGTAAATTACTAGTTCACCACCTCTATTTTATAAAATAAAAAAATATCACAAAAAATATTTTTATTTCATCATTTTTCAATTAAATCTAAGTGGTTACTTTTTGGGGGTTTTAAATGGGAGTATTGATGATCTTTTGATCAATATCTCAACTTTTCTCACAATGCTTGATCTTACCATGATAGATCTTGATTCTCATTTAATATATTGACTTTGAGTGAGCCTTTCATGATAGATTGAGCCATTTTAGGGTTTTCTTATTCAAAATTCACACTAAATCATAAAACATGTTCAAAATCAAAATCTTTGCTCCATAACATTCAATTATATTTGGGATGCATACATTTGTTTCAAACATTCAATTCATCCATTTTTTCACAAACTTGTCTTACTTTTGAATATATTTCCTTCATAAACTCTTTTAAAACATAAATCATAAAACATCAAAAACATGTTTTCAACTTTCACTCTTTTGTCACAACTTTTTCCAAATAAAATCCATGGATTCACAACCATTTGTATGTTCATTTCTTGTGTGAATAACATGTTCCTTTAAGCTTACTTGGTTCATTTTAAATATTTGAAGAAACTTGAATCAAGATAGACATTAGGATCTCAATTCAAGCATGACAATACTAGGTTAGATTCTCCCACAATCTCAACTATAGGATCAATAATTGCATGAAAAGATTAAGATTAAGTCCCCCATTAGACTTTTCTATTCCTTTTGCATTGCATCATTAAGACTAAAATCTTTTCTCATTCAAAAAATCCAAAAACACTTAAAAATATTCAAAACCCTTTCAATGCTAAAGGTGTGAAAGTGATGATTGTCCCCTTGGATGAGGGTACACTTAAAACCTTCTTTCATAACAAAAACATAAACCAAATCCAAATCATTTTTTCCTTAGGTATTTTTCACTTTAAAACATTTTCAAAAAGGATATGTTAACTCCATTCTACAAAAAACAACGATAAGTAGTCTCCAACAATTGTGTGCCAACGTTAACTGTTAGAATGCAAATTTAACATCATCCATAAAAAAAACACAAAAAACAAAAACATTTTTAAGAATAACTACAATGTTCTGATTCCCTTGTAGATATGTAGTCATGGAGTTTCAACGCTCATGCGAACTCACTAATAAAAACCTTTTCTTTTTTCCCAATTGAAATTCTGGTATCAGATATGTGATGTCGAAGGAGATGTCACAACATAAATATTTGAGGACAATATAAAATGTAACAATATTAAAAGTAGGAGAAACACAAGGGATTGTTAACCCAGTTCAGTGTACAACAACACCTACTCTGGGGGCTACCAAGCCAGGGACAAGTCCACTAAATAGTATGAATTCATAGACGCTCAGTAAACAACCATTTTATGATCTAATCACTTAATCACTACCCGTGCTATACTTCTACCTAAGACACACCTCGGTATGAGGCCCTCCTCAAATCCCTTCAATCACTAAGAGTGAAAAACAACAGATTTATCAAGTTGAAAAACCCCAATCATTCAATACATAAAAGCTTATGAATGATCCATAACTTACAACTCAAATTATAACTCAAGTATTGAAACAATACTAGATTGTATTACAATTAAAAGACTTAGACTTTTAAAATGCACAGAGTATATTTTTCTTCAAATGTTGCAGTAGTACGAATAAGGATGCAATTCCTTATAAAGGTGTAACAGCTTCTTTATGGTCTTGGACTAAAAAACCAATGTTGCAAAATATTGAATCCCTTAAAATCTCCATGAATGTAGGCCAATATATAAACCAAAAAGATGAGACAAATCAAAAAATATTCCACCATATTTTTTGCAAGTTATAACCCACAATCCTGAATAAGGCACGCTTAGAAAACACGTTCAGATCAGCAGGAAGATGTTAAGACATCTGTTTTGACATCGTTCAAATTGAGTTGAGATGTTTTACTTCAATTGTCAAGACATTAAGAAAAACATTACTAAGGCAGTTTTTTACCAAAATTACTGCCAACAAACACTTACAAACTCCCCCTTTGGAAAATTTTGGCTAAAACATTATTTGAGCACATTATTAGAGCAGCAGCAAAAAAACAGTTAGCAAAAAATCAGTTAGCAATTAGTAGTGGAATATGTCAGGACATCTTCTGAGACATGAAGCTCCCCCTCAAACTCAGTAGTTGGTCAGTTTCTCTCTCCATTTTTAGACATAATACGCCAAATAAACATATATTCAAGAGAGTAGTAGTAAAAGAAGTACATACCTGAATATCTAAGTATCATGCACATACAAGCGCCAAAAATAACATAGGGATCAAAAAACAAAAAAAAAACAAAAGAGGCATCAGCATAAAGTCTAACTGTCTTAAGGACCAGTAGACTTGGTAGTTTGAGAACTTCCTTCATTATTAGAATATCCCCCTTCAGTACCCACATTGTTATCCTTCTGCAGATCCTTGATCAGCTTTTCAAATTTTAGCTTCCTTGCTTAGCTAACTCTGATTACCTCATCAAGTTCTTTGAAGGCTTCCATTAACTCAGTAATCATATCATCCTTGTTTGAGGTCTTGTTTTCAGAGGATGCAGATGTTAAAACAATGGCTAGAACATGTTTACCTGAAAATAGTTTAAAGTGAAGGGACAGGGCAGACTCCCTTTTGCAAACTACATCAGTGCCACTAGGAATTCCAAGATGCTGATTTAGAATAGTTCCACAAATAAGAGATGGAAAGGTAACAGGCATCTTGATAGCACAGGTTCCTGCATGCTTTACAGTGTGGTAAAAATGTGAGCGCTATAATCAAACAATTTCTGATTTCCAACAACACAGATAAATTTTCCGAAACCAACTGTAATGGTTGAGCTATGATTGGTAGGGACCCAGTTAGCAGCTCCAATTCTATGTAGGATAGCATATTTCACACTTAATTTACTAACATGTAGCTTATTCTTCAAGGGTAAGTCACTCACTTGGTTTGCAGTGATGCCTTTGAAAACCTAATTATCAGTCACTTCCAATTCAAAGTAATCATCTTAAGACCTATCCAGATATCTATTGATGATAGCAGGGGAAAACTTAACACATCTACCTCTAACAAACACCTTCCTATATTCCTTACTTCTATGATCAACACAATCTATAGGAATATTAACAATAAATTCCTTAACAAGAGTATCATATCATTTTTCAAACCCGGTGGCAGTCTTTATCAAGCCAGCAAAAGAAATTAACTCCATAATCTCTTTATATTCTAGTGCATCTGCTCCCAACTCTCTTTCAAAAGAAATTCTTCTTTGGAAGGAATATTTTCATTTTTCAACATTGCCAATAGAATGGAAGGAGATGTTGTCAAGAGGAGCATCATGCACCCTGACAGAAAGCTTCTTGATTGCAGACTTCTTCACAGGAGATATGTCCTGGACATCATCCTCATCATTGTCTAAGAATCTATCGGGTCTAACTTTTCTTTTGTTGGAGGGAGGAACCAATTTACTCCAGGGCTTTAGGGGATCATACATAGTCTACTTCTTGATACTCTTGGCAGGGGGTGTGACATTCACAACCTCCACATTTCTAGACTTGAGCCTTTTAGCAATTCCAGGCACCACATTGGTAATAAGGTCATTGTCAGACAGCTCATCAACATTCACCGCATTATCAGCATTTGGATTCTTTGAAGTTTTGGACCAACACCATCTTCTTTAGCAGAAGAGTCCTTCTCAGCAGATGATGTCTCAACATCTTGTTCAACCTCAGCTTCCACTTCTTCTAGAACACATGTAGAAAACTTCCCAAGTTCACTTTCAGCAACATCTTTCTTTAAGGTAGATGATTCAGCGGCATTTTAAAGATCAATACCTTTGTCAGCCTGAGCAGGCATTCAGGCAAGAGGAGTAGAAATCTCAGGCACAACAAAACCCTTATTTAACACCCTATCTACCATACTTCTAATAATCCTATGAACATTAACAATGTCTTCTTCTTACCTATCATCAATAGTATTAGAAGCATTACCTTTAGAAGTGTCAAACTCGTCTTTGGATTTCTTTACACGTGACGATCTGGGTTTCTTGACCTTCATCTCAAGAGGTGGAATAGTTTTCAGAGGAGCTACGACCAGGAATCTATCAAGGGAGAGATCACCAAGATGGTTAACAGGCTTTGACCTAAAAGCCTTGGCTTCATCAGAAGACCACTTTAAGGGAGACGAAGCAGGAACTTGTGACATCTTTGAATATTTTTGAACAATGAGATGGAAAATGGCAAGGTTTCTTTTTCTGTAAAGGAGAACGAAGAGGTTGTGAAAAAATAATGAGGTAATGTTGTAGCGTGTGGGAGAGTATTTGAGATAGTCTTGAAATGATTGCTTAAGATATTTGATTTGTTGGAAACATAAATGATATAATATCAATTTAATGATATTATCACACGCCCTTAATTTCTACAAACCCTTATATATGCAGATCCCTAGTTTTCCTCGTAAGTTCTCAAACTGGTTTGCATCCAAAGCCTTATTGAAAATGTCAGCTAGTTGTAATTCAGTAGCTACATGTTCTAAGGTAACAATCTTTTCTTCAACGATCTCTCTTATGAAGTGATGACAAATATCAATATGTTTTGTCATACTATGTTGAATAGGATTTTTTGAGATATTTATGGCACTTAGATTGTCACAAAATAATGTCATGACATCCTGTTTGACATTATATTCTGTCAACATTTGTTTCATCCAAACCAGTTGAGAACAACTGCTTCCTGTAGCAATATACTCATCCTCAGTAGTGGACAGAGACACACAATTTTGCTTCTTACTGAACCAAGATATGAGATTATTTCCTAGAAATAAACATCCTCGTGATGTACTTTTTTTATCGTCAACACTTCCTGCCCAATCAACATCGTAATAACCAATTAAAGCAGAGCTAGATCCACGAGAGTATAGCATACCATAGTCATTTGTCCCACTCACATATTTAATAATTCTCTTCACATGGTTGGCATGGCTAACTTTAGGACCAGCTTGATATCTAGCATACACCCCTACAGCAAAGGCAATGCTAGGTATACTAGTTGTGAGATATAGAAGACAGCCTATCATACTTCTGTAAAAACTTTGATCCACACTTACTCCTTTTTCATCTTTAGACAACTTCATATGTGTGGGAGCATGTGTTCTTTTGTGACTGGGATTTTCCATCCCAAATTTCTTTACTATATTCTTTGCATATTTTCTCTGAGATAAGAATATGGAATCTTCCATTTGTTTAACTTGCATACCAAGAAAGTAGGTTAACTCACCAACAAGGCCCATCTTAAATTCTGACTACATTTGCTTGATAAAATGTTGAACCGTCTCATTTAACATCCCACTAAACACAATATCATCAACATAAATATGTGCAATCATGATCTTCCTTTCTTCTTCCTTGACAAAAATATTTTTGTCTATGCCACATTTCATATATCCATTCTCACCAAGAAATTATGTCAATCTCTCATACCAAGCTCTTGGTGCCTGCTTTAACTCATACATAGCTTTCTCCAGTTTATACACATGGTTAGGAAAGCTTGGATCAACAAATCCCTTAGGTTGTTCCATATAAACTTACTCATTCATATAGCCATTTAAGAAGGAACTTTTTACATCCATTTGAAACAACTTAAATCTTAGAATGCACGAAACTCCTAAGAGTAGTTTGATTGATTCAAGTTTGGCCACAGGTTCAAAGGTTTCATCAAAATTAACTCCTTTAATTTGAGTGTACCCTTGTGAAACTAATATTGCCTTATTTTTAGTTACCACCCCTTTTCATCAGATTTATTCTTGTACACCCATTTAGTGCCAATCACATTTGTCCCTTCAGGTCTTGGGACAAGATCCCAAAATTTGTTTCCTCTAAATTGTTCTAGCTCTTCTTGCATAGCATTAATCCAGAACTCATAAGTTAAGGCTTCTTGAACATTCTTAGGATTTATTTTTGAAACAAAACAAGAGTTTGACATTCCTTCTCTTGATCTAGTAGTAACTCATTTATTTAGATCTCCTATAATAAGATTCTTGGGATGATCTCTCTAAATTCTGATTGAAGGCCCTTTGTTGAGTGGACTGAGCTCAGGATCTTCTTGAGTTGGATTAGAGTCAGTACTTCTGTCATTGGATTCTTTTGGAATGTCTTACAAAGATGTTCCAACATCTTCTAAGACATCTTCTTCATCATTCCATCCTCTATCATTAATAATAACATTTATGGATTCCATCATAACCTTAGTTCTGGAGTTAAATACTCTGTAAGCTTTTCTATTTGTAGAGTACCCCAGGAATATTCCCACATCACTCTTGGGATCCATCTTCCTCCTCTGTTCACGGTCTGCTAAGATGTAACATTTACTTCCAAAAACATGAAAGTATTTGACAGTAGGTTTTCTCCCCTTCCATATTTCATACAAGGTGGTTGAGGTGCCTTTTCTTAGAGTGACTTTTTTATGGATATAACATGCAGTATTCATAGCTTCAGCTCAAAAGTGGTATAGTAGCTTCTTAGCATGAATCATAGCTCTGGAATATTCCTAAAGAGTTCTGTTTTTTCGTTTCACAATACCATTTTATTGAGGAGAAATGGGAGAGGAAAATCTATGACTTATTCCTTCAGAAGAACAAAAATCAGGAAATTTGTTATTCTCAAATTCCTTTCCATGATCACTTTTAATTCTGATGACATGACTATCCTTTTCTCTTTGAAGTTTTTGACAGAGATCATTAAAGTCTTCAAAAGTTTCTGATTTTTATCTAATAAAACTTATCCATGTGTACCTAGAGAAGTCATCTACAACAACATAGGCATACTTCTTTCAACCAAGACTTTCAACATGCATAGGTCCCATCAATTCCATATGAATAAGTTCCAAAATTTTTAATGTGGTGAGATGTTGGATCTTTTGATGTGACATCTTAGTTTGCTTTCTAATCTAGCATTCACCACATACTCTCCCTTCTTCTATCTTGAGCTTAGGAATCCCTCTTCATTCCTTTCAGATGCAGGTGTCCCAGTTTTTTGAGGAGAAGTTCAACTCTTGGGGAACCCATAAATAACAGTTGTCTTTAGATCTGATTCCTTTCATAATAACTTCATTCTTCTCATTGCAAACGAGACATTCTGTTTTGGTGAAGTTTACTTTTAACCCTTGATCACAAAGTTAACTTATACTTATTAGGTTAGTTGTTAACCCTTTAACAAGTAACACATTATCAAGTTTTGGGACTTCTGAACATTCCATCTTTCCAACTCCTTTGATTTCACCTTTAGCTCCATCACCAAAAGTCACATAACTAGTGGAGTGAGATTTGATATTTACCAACAAATTCTTAACACCAGTCATGTGTCTAGAACAACCATTGCCAAAGTACCAGTCATCTTTGGTTAAGACTCAAAGAGGTATGAGCTATGAGACTAGCAAAAGTAGTTTTGGGGACCCACTGTTTCTTCTTTTTTCTATTTTGAGATATCTGATTACTCTTGGGAAGAGGGACAGTTTTGGGGTACCCATACAACGTGAAATAGAAAGGTCTTATGTGACCAAGCCTTCCACAATGGTGACACCTTAAGGTCTGGAATTTCTCTCTATTGTGATTAAATTTTTTCTTGCCATGATGTTTAACCTGATGTCTTTTCTTGCTATGATGTTTGTCATGATGTCGAGACATCTGATTCAACATCTTTGGTTTAGACTTGGCATGAGTGGAATATAATGAAGTTTATTCAGAATAGGGATCCTTTTTCTCAATAAACCATAGACCACTTTTATCTCCTATCACTCTTCCCACTTGAAGAATTTCATCTAATGTGTCAGACCCGTTTTTCCGCATCTTGAGTGATTTGACCATCCTGTCAAGATTAGACATCAAGGAAGTCACTTCACTTTCCAGACTAGAGATAGTTTTTAGATGCTCTTTCCTTTCTGCCTTCAGCTGAGTTATGAGAGCTTTCTGTTTCTCCCCTTCTTGGTAAACTTTTAGACTTCTGAGACATAGTTCTCTATACGAGGCAGCTAACTCATCAAAGGTTAGTTCACCATCACTTGATTCTTCATCAGAAAAATAATTTCTTGTTGTTGTACCCCAAAATTTTCCCTCTCACTTATCAAGAATTTTCTCACAAGATCTCTTTGACTCAAGACTGCATTAGGGTTTGACCAGCTCAAGACACCTCCTCATGCACCGATGACCAAAATTAGGGTTTGAGTTTTCACAAAGATTTTTGGACTATCAATGCTTCATATGACTTTCAAGGATCATTAGGGACCCCCAATATTACTCATGTCAAGTTTCAAGCCTTGAATCACAGTTTTGATCAGTCAATTGGACAGTTTACCTAAAAATCAGCTATATTGGGGAAAACGTCAATTGTGGCAAATTTTCAGTCTAAACCTCATAATGTTTTATCCACATCAACATATTAGAATCATATTTATCATTTGATCAAGTTTATACCATAATTCCCCAAGAAATTTGATCAAATCATCAAAAGGGCAAAATGGTCAAGATTAGGGTTTTGTCTGAGAAGGGGCAATTCCTGATTTTTGACCTAGAAAATGATCAATTGGTTTGAATCATGATTTCAAGAGTTAAATTGCATCATCTTGACCTAATGAAATGATTCAAAACATTACAATTTCATTGGATTGACAAATGAATTTTTCAGTCAACTAATCAAAAGTCAACTGTATACTGAAAAGTTAAACTTTGACTTTTTGGTCAAATTCAAGTGCCAAGGATCACAACTCATCAAAACATGCCAAAATGTGAAACTTGTTCATCAAGAAATCAAGGACTGAAGATCTTGTTTTGAAATTTGAAAGTTCTTAACTTAGAAATTTTTCTAAGTATAGAAAATTTCTTTTTTTTCTTCTCAAATTTAGGCCAAATTTTCACCATGATACAAAATGATTCAAAGGAAGTTCCCAACATGAAAGTTGTGGATCTCCATGAAATCTAAAAATTTTATTCACACAATTTCTCCTAAAGATGCTTTGATCTCAATATATAATTTTGTGAATACATGCTCATGAACTAAAATAACTTAGTGAAATTTTTCCCTAGTTAGAAAGGTTTTTTACGTAACTTCATGGCCACTTTTCCCCTAGTTCCAAGAAGAATTTTTAAAAGAATTTCAAATATGGGTTGTAGATCACATTACAAGCTTTACAAAATGTCAAAGAACTCCTTGAGATAATTCTTGAGTAGGGAGAATCGAAGAGATGAAGTTAGGGTTTTATCACTTTGATTATAGGTCATTTTCATGAAGAACAAGTTTTCAAATTTGCAAATTGGCTGTACAATCTTCACTATTCATGCCTCAAACTCGTTTTTCACTCCACCATTAATGGATTGCACAAGGTTTCATGCCATAAAGCCAAGCATTCAATGCATTGTACAAGAAAATGGCCATTTTTGGAAGAAAGGCAACATTGCCATTTTGGAAAAGCATGTTTTTTGCATTTTTGCATTTTCTTCAGCCTTGGACTTGTTCTCTCTGCACAAACCAAGCCTCTAAACCTGAACAAAACATGTTTAAAGCTTCAAGCCACCATACAAGATCAGAATCAGGCCTTAAGAAGTCACTTCTCACACTTGCTTCAAAAACAAGAAATGTAGCAAGACATGTGATCTTGTACTTC